>OX387917.1:23373550-24582925 GCA_947578465.1 Thera obeliscata
GCAAAAAATGCTGAGTGGTTGCCTTTTTTTCGTCGTGAACACCGTATTATTATGACGTCCTGACGGTTTTTGTGTTAAGATATAATACTTTTTAACAGCTGATTTAGCTTCGATGTGCGTGTTTTTAACGGTGTGCTTCAGAAGGATTGACTGACTTTTATCAAGTAATAGAATCTAGGCGCCGCCAGTTCAATAAATGTTTGATTCGATTGTTTTTCTTTGTTTGTGGGTGTCTACCGTGCCAGAGAAATTAGGTTCATGAGATTTTTGTTGATTTACTGGGATGGATTTATAAATGGTAGGTACTTACTCAACTTCTACAATGTCTCTAAACAATGGCTTATCATAAAGTTGTTCATTTGATCGGTAGATTAAACTAGGCTCAACAAATAGGTAGGCACTTAATTCTCTCAGAGATAAAACAACGAATGCTAGCTGCATTATACTATGACCACTGACAGTGACAGTTACCGATAACTCTGTTTGATTTGGCGCGCGGAAACAGTGGATGCTGAGTACAGGAAACTTGAAATATCAAGGCCTGCGCACACCTATGTTGCTGGCGATGGCGATCAGTAAAACGCTGTCAATTATCGATGTCAAATTTGACAGCGTTTCACTGATCGCCATCGCCAGCAACTTAAGGCCTGCGCACACCTAGTTCGCTGGCGGTAGCGATCAGTGAAACGCTTTCAAATATCGCTGTCAAATTTGACAGCGTTTCACTGATCGCCGACGCCAGCGGCCTCGGTGTGCGCAGGCCTTTAGTTGTGCGCAAGCCAACTGTCAATTTGGAGCTTCATCTTTAACGAATGTATACGTCAAACTTCAAGATAAAATGCACACATGGGTTTATCTTCTCGTTTGGTTTTAACTCTATTCTACTTGTAGACAAGCAATCTTTAGGTTATAAGAAAATTTGTATTTACACAAGATTTCTGAAGCGCGTTGAAGTCTTTTCTATCAATTTTTGTTTATGTGCGTAGCTAATACGTGTTTTGTAATACTTGCTATCAGAATAAGCAGGTGTTGGTAATGGTTGGTAACCATCAGCTATACCAAAGTATCGCCTTGTAGGACACGCACCTTTGAAGCGTGCCCTAGGATGCATAGACATGCGTCCGTTAACTTAAGACACCAACAATCTTGCTGTGTTTTGGTTTTAAAGGTAATCTCTTCAAACCGTTTACGTATTCAATTCAATTACTTTGTAATTTTAGTCAATTATAAAACTTATCAATTAATAAATTAAACGACTTCTGTATTAAAAAAAAAAATGCCACTCCAGGAATGCCGACAAAAGGGAAAACTTGAACCATATCCCCTCTCAACCCCTCGACTTTTGACGAAGTTTATCGATCTTTGCCAAAGAGGAGGAGGAACGTTACAAGTTACGTGACAGCGTCACGAGTTCATTTGTTTTTTCCCATCTCAAAAAAATGCTCAAACTTGGCTAAAGAAATGTTCACTTCAAAAAGTGCCAGCACTTGTGATATTGCAAGACTTTTTATGAGAACATTGCGCTATGCTCGTATCTATCGGAGATGTGATAGCTGTGATACAAACAGTGTGATATTCACGATAAGTCATCGTGGCTGCCGCGTTTTATTATCACTTCATTCTGGTCCAATTTTCAATTGACAATTTCCAAGATCACTCACTAGAAGCGACGAGCGACTGAGCCTAGGGATGTGATGCAGAAAAAAAAATACCAACTTACTCCTTTTTGAAGACAGTTAAAAAAAAACAAACCATGCCAATTATGCTTTAATCAGGGCCATTTTTTTTTATAATAAAAAGGAATCCTTAGATACTTTTTAAACAAGGACTAAGAATAAAGCCACTGGACATCGTTATTGCTTATACATGTTAGAGATATAGCGGGTTCGAATCCAGTCGTGTATCTATGGGTTTCTCTGTTCGGAAAATTAATGTACTTACACAATGTTAGTGCTCTCAAACGGTGGAGGAACATATCATGAGAAAACCCATGGCTTACCACGTATTTACCATGTCTTTATTTTGGATTAGGCCGGCTAAGTTGTCGGAATGGTATCTGTGTGCAGAATTCTCCCGGACAAAAAAATGGTGATGTATCGACAAAGTTAAACTTGCTTACGGCCCTATCTGATGACCAGTTGAACATGACGCTATATAAATCATCTACAATAGATGCTAATGCCGGTTTATATTTTATAGGTTGGCAATATCGTCAATATGTTTAGAGTAAAACTTTGGCTTACTTGAAAAAAAAATGACTCATGGTAAATCCCCAGTCACGGATAATATAACCCCAGATCTATATCAAAAATAATTGGATTTAATAATTACAAACTTGAACGCTCTGACGTGTATCTATTATGATGTTCAAATCATAAACAGAGCTAACTAGTAAAAATTACAAACACAAGGTTTCATGGATATTAATTATCTTGGCAATAAAATTCTTGTACGCAAGTCACAGCCCTACCCGCTAAGTATCATAGATAACTCAACAGTTACTACGTAAGCATTGTTGGTATTGTATTGACAGCCGGGCGAGATAGCCGCGTGTATAAGTCGCGTGCCTTAAAACAAGGCTGCTTCATTCTGCTGTGACAGTCGATAGCAACCTTAGCGCGGACGTAGCACGCCGTTTGTCGTCGCAAGTATGACGGTTTGACGCACGCGTATTTTATCACGATATTAAATTAAAAATAAAATTTCAAAATTAGAATCTAAAATTAAAGAACACCCTTGAGTTGAAAGGCAGTGATAAATTTTTGAATTTGGAATATCGTGTAGTTTTCTTTTTTTTCGGACTTTATCGGTTGCCGGTGACAATGGGGCTGAAATTGGAAGATGATAAGAGGCCGAGTAAGCTGGCTATCATGGAGGAAGATTCATCGGATGTTCCACGTGAGTACTTGTTTTTTATGTGTGGGTAGGATAAAGGCCTCATCGTGCTAGCGGCTCAATAATTATAATGAAAACCTTTTTCAAACAAACTTTTTGCATTTGGCACCAACAACGATATAAGTAAACATTGTATTTTTTTAAATAACTTTATGATGTAGCCACATTAGATTTGCGTTTGTAAAAGTGCTTAATGAAAATCATGAAAGCATTCTCAAAATTTAAACACCGTATTTTTCTTTAGATTTTTACAGGTACTTACTCATTTTTAAATTATCTATGGTTTTTAAATTTACGAGGTTAACGCCAAAATACCGGTTTTAATCTATAGTTTGATTGCAATTCTAATACAAACTAAGTTAAAGTATTGGTACCTCTCATAGCAAGTCTTTCACATAGGGAAACTTACAAAATATACATTTATCTACAATGATAACTAACATTAATAATTGTTTAATCTATGCAGGAATTTCATAAAATCTTTGTGCCAAATTGTTGATAATTTTATTCAATTTTGTCAAGTTTTTTTTATTTAATACTTAGTACGTACAAAAAATATGAATGTTCAATATACATAACTAAAATTTAATGGGCAGGTATGGTCACTTGAGTACCTACCCAAATCTTTTGCATCAAAATAGGAATCGCGTGTTGTTGGGTTATAAAACCTAGTCTAAGGTTTGCCCTCACGCAATAAATATACATGAGTATACTAAGATTTATATTTGGATATGGAGTATTTTCAATAAAAGTCTGTCCATTCAAAGGTGGTTGCACCAACCAAATAAAAATAAAATATAAATTAATTGTAATTTTTTATGAAATCATTTACTTAGTTACCTTGCTATTTTAAAAAAATCTTTGGATGCTGAAGCGATAAAGAGTGTGAACCCAATTATAAATAAAATCAGTGTGTCCCAATGTCCCTCCATGTCCCCAAGTCTCGAGTTCACACAGTTTAGTTTTTTTAGCAGAATAAATAAATTAATTCAGATGAGCGCTACAATAATTCTGCAAAATATAATTTTCAACCAATTTAGTTTCCGTATACCAATGTATACAATTTTTCTATATTCCGCAAGATCTGCGTGACCTAAAATTGCCATTTCTAAGAGAAGAATAGTTTCAGAGAAAATAGTTTCAATATTAAAATTAAAAAACAAAAATCCACTTAAGTCATTGATTATTCTCTGCTGAAAAATGTGTATCGTCGGAAGAGAACCGACTGTTGAGGAACCATAAGGGCTAGGTGGGGAGGGTACTCAGAATATCTATCAAATTTAGGGCACTTGAGTAGAAATCAAATACGGTGGTAAAATTTAATGCAAAACATTAGTTCTTATTGTCTGCAGGTAAATAGATGTTACGTAGTTCTTACTAATTGCTATGACTTTGCACTCTCTAGTGTTACACCTGTCAGACAGGGGACGGGCACGTGATAACTCTCTACTGCTTGTGCTAGGTCAAACTGAGAAATATGTACTTAGTCGATATTTCACTTCTCTGAAGCCTTGCCTACATCTAAGCGTTCTGCGATGACGATTAGTGATACGCTGTCATATATGACAGCGATACTTGACAGCGTTTCACTGATCGATATCGCCATCGCGCTAGATGTGCGCAAGGATATACTGAAAAAACTGAAAACGTTTTACAGCTAAGTGAATCTTTAGGAGCTTTTTATTTATGCACTTGCTTGACACATGTTAACTTATTAGGTTATACGCCAGCGTCGGTTTTCGCACGATGATGTTTTCCTTCACCGTTTAGTATAGTGCACAGACATTTCAGAGGAGAAAAAGTCATTAGTAGACTTAAATATGTAGACAGATATTTATTTACTACATAAGCCAGTAAATCAAGAAGAAAGATTCAAATAGATACATCGATACTGGAGAAGTGCGTCGTGTTTCTGTGTGCTACAGCAGCAAAAGGGTCTTTACTCAGCATAATGCTTAGTTACTGTGAGGAAGCTATGCGCTGATATTCTGTCAATCATTAGCCACGACTGGTGTTGGATCCACGACTTTAGGATGAAAAGGTCGCTACCACTAGACCACTAGTTTTCGCCTGATCACTGCGGCATGGCGTGCAGAACCTACCTACAGTTGTGCCTAAACGAACTTATTTATATTCTGTGCCTAAACACACCTAGGTATATAGATTAAGCAAACTCAGTACCAACGTGAGAATATATTTAGCGTACGACACTTTGACAAAAGTGGACAAACACCGCGATTTTAGAGTCATTGTGATTGGTTTGCGCTGGTTCAGTTATTAACTTATTTCCGGTCATTTATTTCCTAGTAAAGGTCGGCATCATCATTTATGATAAGTCCACTGCTGGATACACTTCTGGAAATGTTCAGCCTTTCCGATTCATTTCTTGGAAACAATTTGAGCCTGATTAACTCTTACGATTTTTAGATCGTTTAGTACTTTTTAAACTTTCGCGATCATAACACATAGATAGATAGATAGAAAATGCTTTATTGCACACAACAAATTATAAAAGTACAGGTACATAAAAATACTTAAAACTATTTGCCTCATACAATGGGCGGTCTTATCGCACATACTGGAATCTATTACACGGGCGATAAATACCCCGTCTAAATAATATTGGTCCATCCTACTTATATACATATTTGCGTAGGGTGAAAAAACTTCGAGGTATCAATATCAATCTTAATTTGTAATAAGGCTATATTTTTTATTCTTTAAAAATATCCTTGTCATAAACAAGGACTGACTTTCTTTTGACGAAAAACATTATTCTGTAGAAATACGACGAGTGTTGTTTGTCTTTCATGAACAATTATGAACTATCTAAAATTACTTCTTCAAAAAAAGTAACGTGCTACTACGTTTTTTTTTTCTTATCAAATTTTGGTGGTAAGTGCTATGGTACAGTGTGCATTCTACTTTGAACATTGTTTTGCATATTTTAGAAGTTTATGTACCTACTTATTTTTAAATTGGTCATCTAGCAGAACTAACCACCTTAATAGGCACCAACACGGGGTAGAGGTATTTAAAGAAAATGTAAATTAATTTTGGATGGTGTAATTCATTAGCTACTACGATTATTTTATTCAGTGGAAAATAAAATATTGCATGAGACATATTATTGTGTTATGTAATATGAAAAGATTTGAAACGGAGTTTTTCCGCATTATGTCAGGTGCTGCCGGATTCCATTAGATTATGACTTATGTATGATAATAATATATTATATATTTCTGTCAAGTGTGAGTGACACTCATCAGTATACTACTATACTATAACAGTGAATTATACGTGTTTTATTTCTAATTATGATATGTTTAGAGCTGTAAATTGATTTACCAATAAATGACTTAAGTATAAAAAAAGAACATTAAGTACTTATGTATTCTTCTTCCATCACTTCATTCTTTTTTTTTATGTTAATATGGGTTTTTTTGCTCGTTATTTATCTAAAATGTTCGTGTTTCTCTTATCTACCATATGCCGTCATAAAACTGTCCAACGTAACTCATATATGGACGTTTTATGCATAAAGAATTGAGGTAAGGTGTGTCAGAGTACTGAACCTTTATTGGTTTTGAATCACTGTCTGGTTTTAAAAACAAAGAAACAATGTTAACATGTAGTCACAAATCCCAGTTAGCAAACTCATTGCTCGCGAGTGATAGCAAACCTTTTTGGTCGAGCGAGCGAAAACTTTTCCAACAACTATAGGTATAACGAAAATAAGTCAAAAGACAACTTATTCACATAACTTTGAAAGGTCCCAGTAGGAGTGTTACAAATTATGTATTAAATGAGTAACATCGTTTATATTGCAAAATTATTTTGATTGTTGTTAGTACTAAACAGGCTAAAAAGTTAAAAAAGTTTCGGAAAACAGTTAATTTGACTTGGAGTGGCGTATCGTATTGGTTATTATATATTTATTATATTATTGGTAATGATTCTGTATACAGTTCAGGAAAAGTAAGTTAAATCATGTTTTTTCTGTAAAACATGATTTAATTTACATTACTTATCTGTATAATGTCATTGCCAGTTTTAAATCGATAGGTATCCATCACATAAAAATATCCATATTTATTTTATAATTCAATATATTAAATCCTTTTTTAAGAAAAATATGCAATGATTTTGCAAGATTTGTTACTGTAGTGTAGGTAGTCCAGAATTAATATTGAAATGTCAATTGGCTGAATCTGGTTGACACTAGTCAAGTCACCTAGATTGAGCTAAGCGTAGGATGTAATGGAGCAGACATGGACTCCTACTGGGAACACGTAATTTTAAACTACATCCCTTGTAAAGAAGTATAAGTATAATAATGGTGTTGTGTAAGTAACGAGTGCAAGCGAGAGGTAAATTAGTATGCGAGGGAGAGAGAATGATTATTAAGTTTCTCAAATGAAACTGATCATACTATTAAATCGTAAACGACGATTATATTACACCACGTGAGTTGTGCCGAAGGCTGGAGCTAGTTAAGGCGCAGATAACTGCAGGATTCGATCTTCTCCCCCGACTAGTGATGTGCCGTTGCTCGGTCTCAGTAGATGTCTTATTCCCAAAACTGGTTAGCACTATTCGGTTTTTTACACTTAAAAACTGTGCAAGCGAGGCAACGACCTGCGAGGGGGAGGGTTGTCAGCGCTTTGATTAGAAAAGATTTGAAATTAGAATTGGAAGTATTTTACGTGCCAGTACCCACCTCTTCAGTATCTGAGTCCACGTGCGTTCCAATTACGAAATGCAATTTACAACGTAGTAGGTAGGTACACGATATTATCGATATGCGATGTTTACAATCGATTTTATAAATATCTCTTGCGAAATCTCCCTTTTGTGACTGCTTATTGGTTATTTTTGAATTCCAACACGTGAATGCATGTCAAGGTTGTGACTTGAAATCAATTTGGAATTTGAACTGATTAATTACGCTATTTTTCTGTGGTTTAGTAGAAACAGCTCATTACTACTACATTTTATTGATTTTCAAAGCCCTTAAGTTAAGTTACTCATTTCGTTATATCTACGTGGTGGATCAAAATATATTTACGTTTTACTCGAATAATAATGGGAAAAAAATCGACATAGTAGTTTTTCTTACAAACTGCAAACAAACATTATTTTTGAACATTGCTCCACCTGATTCTTTCCCTCGCTTTATTTGCAAGCGCAAGTAATTTTCACATCACTGTCACACAGCATCCCAATTGTCTCGGAACAGTCAGCAGCACAAGAATGTGTATAATTCGTAAATTGCAAGCTAGTGTCACAAAATCGCAATGGAAATTTGGAAAGAAAAATATAAAACTTTATTTATTTATGACGGCACATGGTAGACAAGAGAAACACTAACATTCTAGACACCGAGCGAACAAAAAAAAACAGAGTTGGTAATAC
Organism: Thera obeliscata; assembly: GCA_947578465.1. NCBI lineage: Eukaryota > Metazoa > Arthropoda > Insecta > Lepidoptera > Geometridae > Thera > Thera obeliscata. Next base: position 23,381,861 of record OX387917.1, read on the forward strand.
ATTTAACGTAATATAGGAAATTAAGAATAATACAATTTATGGAAGAATACATAGGAATTAGTAGAACATTGAAATGGTAATTTACACGAAAAATATTCGGAATCAGTGATAAGTTCACTTTGATTGGCAGTCCGTTGCAATGCTGCTTCAAGCTTGAAATTTACGAGTGGTATGCTTAACCTCAAAGGATGAGTAAGCTGAAGTGGCAGTAGGCCGGTCATGTTTGTCGTTGAACAGACAATCGTTGGCGCAAACGAATACTACTTAGAGCGGACATCGCGTTTATAAGTAAGCGCAATGACAGCAAGGTGCGGCGGACGGTCTGCTAAATAAAGATGGAAAGGATTGGAAGAGAGACCTGCGTCCAGCAGTGGATTAGTGTAGGTTGATGATGACGATGATGCATAACCTAGTGGGTGGTACATTACTTACTAATGCAGTAGACCGTACCTACCTTTATTCCATAGCATTGTCGTAGTTACGCCACTCCCCGGTCGTGACGTGTCCTAAACAATCCTCTTCCTGTCTATGTCACGGCGAGGATGTCAGGTTACACAATCTGTCAATTTGACATTTAGGTTGTCTAGTGATTTTTTTAACAAAAAAAATACATTTAGGATGCTTACGTCGAGTACCTTTTTAGGGTTCCGTAGCCAAATGGCAAAAACGGAACCCTTATAGATTCGTCATGTCTGTCTGTCTGTCTGTCCGTCCGTATGTCACAGCCACTTTTCTCCGTAACTATAAGAGCTACACTGATGAAACTTGGTAAGTAGATGTATTCTGTGAACCGCATTAAGATTTTCACACAATCATAGAAAAAAAACAATAAATTTTGGGGGTCCCCATACTTAGACTTGAAAATCAAAAAGCTTTTTTCATCAAACCCATACGTATTAGTTAGTAGTTAGTTTTTAGTTTTTTATTATTTATTAATAGGTCTTCAAAAATGATGTTGAGGTTTCTTATATCGTTTTTTTCTAAACTTAATAGTTTTTGCGAGAGACACTTCCAAAGTGGTATAATGTTGGTAACCCCCCTGTAACTTCTAAAATAAGAGAATGATAAAAGTAAAAAATATATATGATGTACATTACTATGTAAACATCCAACGATATTTGGTTTGAACGAGATCTAGTTAGTAGTTTTTTTTTAATACGTTATTAATCGTAAACTGCAATGTACCTTTCGACGAACTACTAGAACTTCTATATTATATTACTTACTGCTACGAAACCCTTGATGGGCGAGTCCGACTCGCACTTGGCCGCTTTTTTTATTTGTCTCATTTGTCATTTTTTTATGTACTTACCACTCAGCTATTTATAATTTATTCTCCATAACCTCAAACAAATTTATAGTATTAAATTGTGAAAACCAATTCAAGAGATCAGGAGTAATTGTGTTCTGTGACCAGGAGTACCCTAAAGTCCTAAACCGACGAGCATGTATGAAGAATGTTATGCGAGTGAATGACGCGAAAGAGGTATGTACATGTCAGGCTCGTAGCAAGTGGAAATCCGTGATCTCTACAACACACATAAAATCACGCCCCACTCCCATGGGGGTAGGTACCCCCATGGGAGTGGGGCGTGATTTTATGTGTGTTTTGTGAAAACATCTAATTGGTTGGATTGGTTTTATAAGTTTTCATATAATTATGAATTGTTACAGCGTTTGTTTCTAAAATAAAAGAAAATAAATAAATAAATATACGACTTGCTTAGCTTGCGTAGCTGAATTAGTGTGATGATGGTGACACATTATTTTAACTATACAAACTACGAAACGACATAAAAACGAAAACCTAGTATTTTAAATGCACAATAATCGTGTCGCAACATCTATAAGAAAGTGTTTAAACAGTTCGTTTTCGCTTTCATGACGAATTACAGAACAATACCTCATAATTTTACCCATACACGTGTTTGACACTGTTCAATACCTGTACAATACTTGGGACGGGTGGCACGAAACTAAGGAAGATACAATGCAATGAATCCGGGTCACTGTCATACTTAAAAAAATCGGTTGTGTGTAAGGCGGTTTTCTGACGATAGTTGAAATACACAGATTATGTCGAACGCTGCCGAACGCGGAGGCCGATTGTGCCTCTTTGTCGCTCGTTCCGCGCTCTCGGTTGCACTTCAAGCCTTAAATGAAATGCCTCAGAGTGAGGTAACGCCGCATGAGTCACGTTTTTTCGTTCGTGCAGCCGGCTCAATCGAATTATTAGACGTTGTCAGGACAAAAAATAACAAAGTGTGTTTATTAAAAAATTACAGGTTTTGACAAATAGAGGGTTGGGATCTGTTCTTTTAAGTAGAAGAAGAGATCCGCTCTTTTCTTTTGCTCAACATTGCCTTGCAATTTAGTGCAATTTAGTTTAAGATATAATACATAAATAGGTACATAAGGGTAATGAGTTTTCTTAATATTTAACTAAAAAAAAAGACACTCAAACATTCAGACATCCGAGCCGAGCCTACACGTTATAAGTAAATCTTTTTAAAATACATTAAATTTTCTTAATATTTAACAAAAAATAGACACTCAAACATTTAGACATCCGAGCTGAGCCTACACTGCTATAAATCTTGTTCAAATTCTTTAAAACTTGACTTCTTCTTACAAAATACAAATTTATTTATTCCAGAATTCAGTTTTACAAAATAAAAATAAAAAAATGGACCCCGCACTAGGACTAGCCATAGAAATTTCACCAAAATCGGTTCAACATACTTCACTTGTTATGATAGAGGACTGTAAAAAATCGAATTAGCCAGGCTATGCTTGAGTTTCGATTTGTGTTTCTTTTTGCCATCATTTACATCGCTGTTAAACCGTCGTTAGAATAATATTCAAATACGTATATACTATTAAACACGGCAAAAACATAATAACTATGCCTACTTACTGTTAAAAGTTGCAATTTCGTACTCAATTATTAATATAAAAACGGTTGTCTGTAAAGTCGGTTTACTGACGATAGTTGAACGTGACAACGTCACAAGAAAATACTTAAATGGAACGCCTCAGAGCGAGGTAACGCCGCATGACGTCATGTTTTTTCGTGCATGCTGCCGGCTTCATCGATTTATAAGACGTTGTCACGTCAAAAAACTAAAAAATGACATTTCATTTGACACTAGCGACTCGTCCCGGCTTCGCACGGGTGAAAATATTTCAAAGGATCAAGAAGAATTACATTTTTCACCTCTTTTTTTCTAAGTTAACTTATACTTGCGTGTATTCGTTACATAGATACAAATCTTTTCTCTTCATAATATTAGTGAGAGGTATGATAAAATAAAACACACTGAACGTACAGGAGAGGGGAGTTAGATACGGTGGGTGGTTTTTTTTGGTTTTTACTATTTATAGGCGCTTGTCCGCAATCTCATCTTATAAAATACAAACCAATCAAAAAATACTAGGGCACCATATTTTTTCAATAGTAATGGTGTTTGCCAAGTTACCTGCCAACAACAGCAGTTATAGTTATTGTTTGTGATAACTATAAAGATCCTATCTCGCAAAGAACAATAAAATTGTAACTAACAGGAAAAGACCGTGGGTTCGATGTGACTAGGGTAACAAGTTATTAATGAAGATGAAAGGCCTTCGTACTTAACAATACTATATTACTTGCATTACGCATCTACGTAAAGAATTTTACGTTTCCTCAACACTTGGCAACTCAACCTACGAGTATAAGATGATCCTATGTAAGAGAAGAGGGTTACTTCCACCAATGCCACGCTTTTTAGGGTTCCGTAGCCGACATATTATGTCACAGAACATGTTCCGAAACTATAAAAATTATACTGTTGAAACTTGGTGATATGTAGATGTATTCTGTGAACCGTATTAAGATTTTCACGCAAGAATAGAAAAAAAACAAAAAATCTTTGAGGTTTCCGTTACTTAGAACTGAAACTCACATTTTTGATTAGGATTGGTCTTGATTGGTTTTGATTCGAATCTATGATAGGTCTTCAAAAATGATATTGGGGTTTCGAATATCATTGTTTTCTTGTTAATAGTTTGCGCGAGAGTCACTTCTAAAGTGGTAAAAAAAAAATTGTGCCCGAAATCACGAAGTACGCTTGTGGCCCCTTGATGCTGAACTACAGTTGCGTTAGCTCACAGAGCAAGTTGATAAAAAAATATATACGGATTGTTTTTTGCGCGTCAAGTATAATCGGAAAACAAACACTAAATTCAAAGTGTCCTTTTGTATCATAAAGTCAAGTAAATAATGGTTATAAGTGAAGTAATAACTTAAATTTTAACTGAATCAAGGAGAACCGGAAGTAGGAAAATAAATTATTTAAGAATTGTTTATTAAAAAGATATCTGAGTGAACCTTCAAGGGAATCGCTTTTTTCCTCCTAAAATTAAGTTCAAGGTTCAAAATTTGCAACTTCCTACATGAAATCATTGTGAAATTAAATGAAATGTATTTATTCATTTTCATATCTCTTTAAACACAAATAAACTGACTATAAATTTTATTTATTTGTTATTTAGTCATTCCCCTTCTACGAGTATATACGAGTCGTCAAGTTAATAACATTTTTTTTTAGAATGCACTGATAGAAGAGCACTGGTAGGAAGTAGTAGCGGCCCCCCTTCCGAGCCCAAGGTCTTGGGTTCAAATCCAGTCGTGCACCAATGAGATTTGAGTTTCTCTGTCTGAAAATGTATGTGCACTATACTAGTACTCGCAAACGGCGAAGGCAAACATCGTGACGAGACCGACAAGTCGTAGAGACTATAAAGTTCGAGAAACATGTGTCAAATGTCACAGCGTTTGATTTAAGCTAAAAAAAATTGACAAACACATCTGAAACTGACATAACTAGAACTTATCAATTTCATAATACCCAACCTTCAATTTATCAGATTGAAACACCAAAGTAACTACGCACAAGATAAATTTGAGCGTAGCTGATGGCGGAAAATGTAAAATAAACCTGGGCTGGAACTAATTTCCAAAAAACAAACATGAGCTATAGCCTTAAACACAATACAAGTTCTATTTTCCCATTCATATTTGTTCGGAAGATAAATTTCCAGTCCATTTTTTTTTACAAAAAGTATTTATAAGTGGTAACGTGCCATACTATGCACTGTCCTACGTCCAAACTAGAGGAATATAGATGTTCAATCGTGCCAGTAATTACAACGGCACCCACACCCTTCAAACCGAAACAGCAATGCTAAATCACGGCAGAAATAGGCATGGTTAGTACTTCCCCGGAAGCCCTTCACAAAGAGCTCTACTACTACTAACTATCCAATGAACGTCAATATCAATACCACAAAAGGATGGTGCGTGAAGCGATAGAGATTAAGAAATATCCTAATTTTAATCGCGAAGACAGATTCAGACTTTCTTCATCGTGGAATCCCATCATTGGGAGGTGTATCCGCTTGAGATGGAGCAGCGCCCTTCCATACCACGACAAATTTCCGTCAAAGCCTCGTGGTGCACATCACAACCAAAAAAAAATAGTTGGGTAAACGTGTGACGTCACGCGACCTCGAGGCTGAATCACCGACGCTAGCATATGTTTTGGCGCCAAGACGCCCCGTCGCGCGCGACCCACTTGAAACGCCAGATGTGTGTTTATGTTCTTGGAACTCCCGTCTTGTAACCATCTCTTGTATTCGAGCATAATGGCATGATGAATTGCATTTAGAATTTTGATAAGTTTGCTGGCCTAATACTACGGTAAACAGTTCCGAATTAAAAATTTTGACTAACTCAAAAACTTTGACAGTACTCGAAGAATTAATTTAAATTAACTTAAAAATAAAGAGATAAAAATGTTTTATATGTGATATTATATTCAATCTGAGCATAAATATATAAAAACACAACAGTCCGTAGTATAAAAAACATTTAAAAAATATTTTTTTAGGTACCTGCTTTTAAGAAAATAATAGCAATATTTTTTTTGCATCGCGGATGCGCAGGCGGATCATAATAATATTTAATTTCTAGAAAAGTCCTACTTGTAATTATAGTAAAAAAAATAGTATCCCCTGAAAGCTTATTTCAGCCCTGAAGCAAGGGTTTAGTTGCATTTATCATAATTTGTCATACTAATAATTTTTAATACTTACATAAAAAAGTGGCTTGAAAAAAATTTCTTGCGAAAAAATTTCAAGAATGAGCTGGTTATTTTAGTCGATTTTAACGAATTCAATCACTGCTAACACAAAACTATATCGTTAATAACTACTAATTGAGTTATTATTGCGATATTTAAACACTAAACAACACAAAACACTTGCAAAATAGCAAAAACACAAAAATTCACACGTAAACAATGCCCGCGCGCGTGGTTCCGTAAGACTGATTTTGTATTTTTGTGTTGTTGACGTCTAGGTAACTGTTTTGAAGTTGACCTACATATTTACAAAGCTCAAATTAGTGCGAAAAGGATGGTGTTTCGTTCCTTACGGGCATTGTAGTAGAAAAAGCGAGTCAGACAGATGTCTCAACGCTTGGCGCGAAACTTTTTTTTGGTATGGAAATGCACCACGGTGCTTTTACGGAGTTTTGTGTTTGGTATGGAAGTGCATCAAGGCGCTTTTACCGGTTAGTGACTTTACGTGTCAGTGATTGTCAAATCCTCAAAATGGCGACGGTAGCACTAGCGGGTATGCGTCGCGATACCACAGTGCGTAGATACTATCAGTGTTGTATGTCGTAGTGCGTGTACGGACATTATGGACAAAGAAGATCAAGTGAGGGTAGTTAGTGATGCTGCCTCCACTTATCAACGACGGTAGCACTCATGCCAATGCTCCAGTCTGCCCGCGACCACGGTTATTGCAACATAGGCGAAACGTCGGGAAAATAAATAAAATAAGGTAATATACGCGATAAATACCCGTGTAATAGTTTATATATACTACTAACTAAGCTACTCTGGCTCCACCATCTGACACGTGCAAATTTATCTTCCTCTGGGTCCAGTTCCACCCTAGCGTATCGATATATTTGACATTATCAGTTTTCCGCGTTACTTCTGCCAGTAGTCATGAATAGGCCTTCGCATTACATGTCAGATAATGCTTGTTATCTCCTTTCACCACATTGAGATGCTTTTAAATCTGAACGCGGAAATAAAGGTTCTGACGTCAGACGTATGGTGAACGCGCAAAAAATGTACCTACTGAATGACAATTCGTATTTGTATTTAGTTATAAACAATTATAACAGTTTATAATAGAACTAAGAACCGTTGGGGAATAAAGTCAACCACGAACCGGAAGATAAAACGTAGGGCACCCATCCACCAGATGAACCGACGACATTGTTCAGATCGCGGAAAGTTGGTGGATGGAAAATGCTCAGAATCGTTCTTCCAGAAAATGTTTAGTGGAGGCCTATTTATTTATTTAATTAATTAATTAGATATCCAACAGATGGTCTTCTTCAGGCTGATTATAGGTTGCCTCTAACTGCTAAACAATATTTTTTTCTTTTTTCCAAAACAATATCTGCTTACTGATCCATAAGTATCATTAAGGTTACCCACGTCGCCTTCGGCTAAATACATTCGATAAGTAGTAGACACCATATGTAATTCTAACCACAATTACACAACATAATCTCAGTCTCATGTTACTCACCTGTGCTACTAAAAAATGAAACTAGATTAGACTAAATTGATATTTCACAACACACAATGAGCATAGATTGCTCTAAAATTACCATTCTCTAATCTCTAAAATAAAAGCTGTATCGTGGCTGATCTGTATTCGTATTGACATTTTTATATTAGTACCTATCACCTCCCGTGGATTCCGTAATAGCCCCTTCCCACCGGTCTGTGATATCGCGCACGGAGGCGGATCAGCTCGCACGACACACTATGGCCGAGGTGCGCGGTAGCACAGGAGCCCTTTCCGTGTGCGTTGCCGTGTGTCGTCGTCGGCTGTGCGTGATGATAAATAAATAAAATAAAAATGTATAACTACGCACTAAACCTAACTTTGACTACTTTTAAGACCTTGACATTATCGTTTAATCTGTTTTACCAAGCTTATTAATTTAAAATAAAGTAACAATCTATCTACATTATAATGCCTGAAAATTCTCAATCTATAATAATATATATGTATCAACTACTGTGTATAAGCCTCGGCCTACCTCCATGTTGCTTTACCCTATACACAGGGTCCATGTGATACTGACTTACACCTAAGAACTATGTATGTACCTAAACTAAACCATGTTTATGCAATAAATGTATTGAGTATTGTATGATCTGCAGAACCACGCACCGTAGGAAGGCAGCATAATAGCCTCTTCCCACTGGTGCGTGATATCGCGCACCAGCACGCACGACACACCATGGGAACGGTCTCGTGCGCCGAGGTGCGCGGTAGCACAGGAGAATTTTCTGTGTGCGTTGCCGTGCGTCGTCGTGCGCGGTGCGGGCTGGTGCGTGATATCACGCACCGTAGGAAGGCGGCATAAGAGGTGACTAAGGGAACGCACATTACGACTGGCCTCTCAATTCAGTTGATAGTAGCTCTGCCTTCTGTGCCGTAGGTCGTGGGTCCGATCCCCATCGAGTACAAATATTTGTCTGTTGAACACAGATTAGGTACATACATTAGTAGTAGTAGAGCTCTTTGTCAAGGGCTCGTCCGGGGAAGTACTACCACCATGCCTATTTCTGCCGTGAAGCAGCATTACTGTGTTTCAGTTTGAAGGGTGAGGGTGCCGGTGAAATTACTGGCACGTGAGGCTGAATATCTGTATGCCTCCAGTTGATGGACGCAGGGCAGTGCATCGTAGGGCGCGTTCCTGACGTGCGTGACATTGCTTTGTTATAGGCGATGGTTACCACTTAACATCAGGTGGGCCATATGCTTGTTCCATCAGGTAGTTACATAAAAAAAAAGATGTTTTTTCTATGTCTGGGTGATATATTTTATTGTATGTATTTACAAAAAAAAATATAAATATTATATCAGCTATCTGGTTCCTATAGTACAAGCTCTGATAAGTTCGGGGCTAGATAGTGCTGTGTGGATTTTACACAATATTTATTTATTTATTAAGCCCAAATTAAAATTTCACCTCTTAGCTAACATAGAAAGTTGTAAATAAATAAATAGCTAGCGATAAGACCGCCCATCATTGTACATTATTATATTATAAAAAATATTGTTAGATACTTGATTCTATATTGTTAGTTGTAAGGTGTGCAATAAATAATTTTCGAGTTTTTGTTCATGATTTAAATATTTAATTTTCTATCACGCATTGATATTGAAATTCTTTTGTACAATAATCGCATAATATACATATTGCCTTATGAAGCGTGCCCGCGCCAAGGGCTAGCAAGTGGGTCAAATATGCAATAAAAATGCGTGTGTATACATTTCCATGCGTAATTGGACCTGCTTCTTCAATTGCCAGTGAGTCAAGTTCAAAAACAAGGAGAGGAAATAGAAGGAATTTGTCGTGCAAAATTAAATGACTAAAGAATAAATCATATAGCGAAGTAATAGGACAAGATTTCATGATATTAATAATAGAATAGATATTAATAATAGTGTTTTAGATGGTATTGAGTAGTCTTATTTTCTAGAATAAACCGGTTCCTTTCAACGTTTATTTACTTATAATGAAAAAAAACTGTGTGCCAATGACCTACCTGACCTTAAGGCTTTTGCTTTGTAAAACATGTCTGTCGAGGACGTGCCCTATGAGCCATTGCACAGCGTCCATCACTCTCGAGACATTTCTAACGTATAAATTACACACTCATGTATATTATGCCTTATTTGGTTTGTGTATATTAAGGTTTGTGAAGCGCCTCTATTTCATTGATCTCAAGTGCCTTACCTACTTATATCTGGAAGTCGGTTAAGCGAATCACTGAAGGTTTGAGTTGTTTTTGTTTAAGTTTTTGCAAACGTTCGTTAGGAGTGGCTGTGACAAACAAGGTTAAGGATTTTAGTATCGGTTTAACTTAAAATCAAAGCAAAAGAAAAAACAAAAGATTCACCACAGCTATAAAAACAAGTAGCTTGTTTTTGGAATTCTTTGTGAATCTTTTGTTTTTAAAGGCAATTATTGTTCTTTTGCTGCAGTTTGTTATTTTCATTTCAATAATGTTTGAACCATGTACCTAACTTTGTATATTTTTTTATTATTATTAACGTTTGCTTAAAAATATCACAACCTTAAAAATATTCTCTGAGTGTTATTGTTAATTGTTCGTTTAATAATATGCTATCGAAATGGTTCCTAAGTACAAGCTTTACGTAGTTTAGAGCTAGGTAGCGCTTTCCACCATTAAATTTTATTAATCAGAATAAATAAAACTCGTAGCGTATTTAATTTTCCGTTATTTTATCTTTTTAACAGTTTTAAAATTCTGTCTTGAGGCCATTAGCGCCTAGGCGAGACATGTTTACAAGCTCTGAGGGCCAGTTTCACGGATTGCTACCGGTCAAATAACTAATAATTGTTGAGTATCCAAACGTACTAGCATTATAACTAGCAATAAGAATGTAGTATCCGAACGCATCTGCGGAGCGATCGCAGCGCCCTCACACGACGGCGTGCTTAGACTAAGTTTGATATTTCCTTCCTGTTGTGTACGAATAAAGAAATGGACTACAAGTATGTCATCTGCGTTTCAATATAATAATTAGAAGACTCAAGAGGCCCTAACAATAATAAGTATTTGAGAGTTATTTAACTCCAACTCTTACTTGAAAAAATTGAGAAAATCAACTGACAAATATTTGATTGGTCGATGCAATCTGTGAAACCAGCCTTCATACTTCTTCTTCTATACATGTATAACTAGTGGCCGCCCGCGGCTTCGCTCATCCCGCTCCCGTTACTTACATCCGTTCTCCGTTACAATATATTTATAAATTGTAGCCTATGTGTTATTCTGATAAGCTATATTATTGTGTAAAGTTTCATAACAATCCATTCAGTAGTTTTTATGTGAAAGAGTAACAAATATCTATCCTTCCAAACTTAATACTCATAGGATGTATATTTGATAACATGAAATATACACAATATTTTACATTCATCATCATCATTATCAGCATGAAGAAGTCCACTGCTGGACATAGGCCTCCCCTACACATTTCCAGGAAGAACGATTCTGAGCCCTTTTCATCCATCGACTTCCCACGATCTTAACAATGTCGTCGGTCCATCTGATGGGTGGGCGCCCTACGCTTCCTCTTCCGGTTCATGGTCGCCATTCGAGAACCTTTATTCCCCAACGGTTGTCGGTTCTTCGAGCTTTAAGGGCTGCCCATTGCCACTTGATTCTTCCTTTTGACCTTGGTTCTTCTACGGATATCCTCATTTCTGATACTATCACCATCTATTTTATATTATGAGTGTATATTTGCCGCTTTCCAGCGGTGGTAGTACTTCCCCAGACGAGCCCTTCACAAAGAGCCTTGCTATTTTTTATTTTATCTACTATTTTCTTACAATTTTGACGAAATGTAACTAACTGTTTACGGATGCCAACTGTATTAAAACAATGAGGAAAAGTTTTTCTTTTGAGGAAGTGCGTAGGTTTTTAATTACTTGGAGATAATTGCAGGGCTAGGTTAAGGTGAGGTTGCTTCTTATCTGAAGCGTAAGCGTCGTAACTAAAGGTTAAAGCCTTCCGCACATCTAAGCGTTCTGCGATGACAATCAGTGAAACGCTGTAAAACATGACAGTGATATTTGACAGCGTTTCAATGATCGCCATCGCTATCGCCTAGATATGCACAGGTCTTAAGGTTTCAAGGCTCTATCGTGTCATTTTACGGCTATGAAGGGTTTTCCTAGCTTCTTTAAGATTTACCTAATTCAAAACAATTACTGGTTGGTATGTAATGATGGTGGTTTAAAAGTAATAATGTCACGATAAGAGGTTCAAATTATTTTTGATTTATAGAAAGGAAATAGAAACACCATCATAACAAGGCACGGTAGATATCCCTCAGATCTCTATTGACTAAAAGCTTATGCCAAAAATACTACATAGAGTGTTAAAATACCATGACATGATGAATAGGTTTCCTGCAATGCATTTTTCCATCTGATAAAAATATATCTATCTCTTGTTTAGGCTTGTCCAAAACAAATACTTTTTTTACATAGATACTTTGATAAAAGTTTTATTTATACATATTTTATTCGAAGAAAAACCTTTTTCCGTAGATGAAAAAATAAGACCTTATACACTTCGTGTTAACACGGCAGCACGCTGTAAACCGCCCAGTCAAACAATGTCAATACTCCCTAAACAATTGTTAAGCACGTAAGGTTTTGGCTGACTTTGATGACCTAACAAAATTAAATAAGTACTAATTTTTCTCTGGCGTGAATGAACTCTCAGCCAAAATCAATTTATATAGTTACCTTTTAGGTTACTGAACTGTACCTTCAGTATTTGGAAAAAATCGGTTGCCTGGGCGTCGATTCTAGCAACACAAATCACACAAGCGATCGCGTAAATCGATGTGAGTCGTCAATTTTTGTTTGAAAAATTTGAAAATGGAACTCGGATTCAGCGATCACTCGATCGAGCCGTGTTGCTGGAATCGACGCCCTGGTCGGTTTACTGACGATAGTTGAACGTGACAACGTCATAAGAAAATACACAGACTATGTACACAGATGTCGAACGCTGCCGAACCCGGAGGCCGATTGTTTTGTTTTTGATCACACCAGGATATATTAGTAAAGGTTTTAAACTAAGTACACACTAAAATGTTAAGATACCAATTCTTATCCTGTCACTGCTTTTTTCATGTGGTGAAAGGAATTTCAGTGCGCCTCAAAGATTATTTCGTTCACTATAAGATACTAAAACGTGCTTTTTTCTCACTGTCCTATAACAACAAACAAAACACCCTGTATAGTGCCACCACCTTACGTCAGTGGACGTCCGCGTAGCTAGGCTACGCGATGCTACGCGGCGTAGGGATCTGCTACGATAACATGGCCTGCCCCACTACAGACTTCAAGCTCGAGGTCGGGAGCAGAGTCAAGTCGTATTTACCAGAATTTAAGGTTGAATAATCTACTGTTCAATTGATTTAATTTATGTACCGGCTATTCTATTCTAAATAATTTATTCATACAGCGTAGTATGTCCTACAGTACACACTTGTACCTAAAACTTTTTAGTTGGAGTGCTCTCAAGTCTAACGGAGATGTATGAGGGGTTTCTCTTAAACATCCATAAGGTGTCTTGAGTTGGCAAGAACTACAAATTTACCGCGTCATAGATATCAAAGTCGTTTAGCAATTTTTACAAAAAATAACGACTCAACTATAGAGAAAAAAAATAGAGTTAAAAGCGCTGCTGGACTCGTGGTAGCCTTCTGATCTAAGGTCGTGGGTTCAAATCCAGTCGTGTATCTATCAAATATTTTTTTTCTGCCAAAAATGTATGTACAACAGTACCAGTGCTTCTCCCAAACAGTGAAGGAAAATATCGTCAGGAAACCGGCATGCCGTATAGAACCTAAAAAACTCGAAAACATGTGTCAAGTGCACGAATGAAACCTCTTTGAGGTGCATTTCAAATCCTTTCACCACACTTGGATTGAAAGAACCAGAAACACGATAAGAAGAAGACAAAAAATATAATCCAAAATCGAAAATCAGCGAGTGAATCCGTGATAATCAGCGAGTGAATTTAAGGATCTAACAATGATAAATAGTGATAAATGAATGCTCACGTTCCGATTTCACATTTCAATTATGGTTGTTTGTTGTCGCGACGAATTTGATGATTTCTAAATGCGACGCGTGTGTGCTAACCGAATTTCGTTTAACACTTACTTGCTAAGCCGCCTTCGACTGGAATTATAGAAACCAAACCAGACTTATGACTTAGACACGGTAAATATAAAAATAAAATGTAATAATCAATTGAAAAATTTATATTATTGAAAAATTTTAAAAAGCGTGGGGTGCTTTTTATAATAACTTCAGATATAATAAACTGTTGATAAAATATTTACAACAATCAAAATCAAGCCCCGTACGCTTTTTGTACAATAATATAAATTTTTATATAAATTGATTATTACAGTTTCATTTTTAACTTTTTAGTTCAATTAGTTATAAAAGCGTGTTTTTTAGTTTTTTAAACTATATTTTTTTTAACTTTTTTTATTTTATAATAATGCATTGTCATCGACCTTTGACAGGTGTGCAAAGTTTGAATCAAATCTGATCGTTCAAATTATAACAAAATCGAGCTCAAAGGGGTCGGTAACATAATTATATACAGGTGAAGCTAATAAAAGCATTATAAAAACATGAATTTCATGTTTATTTGTAAAATATTTTAGCAGTAGGATAGGTAACCAAACATTGATTTTTTTAAGATAAAATTAGCAAATGTAATCTGGTACAATAATATTTTTCCGTAATCGTTTTTTAGTTAACTATTATAGGAGCTTAGTATATTAAGGCCTGCGAACGTCTAGGCGATGGCGATGGCGATCAGCTCAAACGCTGTAAAATAATCATCATCAGTCATCATCATTATCAGCCTGAAGAAGTCCACTGCTGGAAATAGGCCTCCCCTACACAAATGACAGCAATATTTGACAGCGTTTCAGCTGACTGCCATCGCCATTGCCTAGATGTGCGGCAGGACTTTATTGGTAACGAACCAGCGACAAGATCAGAAGACCACTATCGAGAACTTTCCAAAAAAATACTCTGTAATACTAGCTTACTTATACCGAATTTAGTTACGAAGTTTCAAGCCTGTTTGGTATCAATAAAAAAATCACTTGGAGGATCCTGTGTGTTTAGTTAGTTTACTCGCAAGATACCTAATTAAAATTGTAATTCTTTGGTCACTGAACTCTTCTTATCATGCCACTGGTTCTTTCAAAGCAGTGCGGTGAAGGAACTTTAAGGGCGCCTCAGAGAGGCTCCTTTAAAAACTGAACTATAAATATATAATTTTCTGTTGTGTTCATGTAAATGCCACAAGCAATTACCTGTTTCATACTTAACTAGTTATGTAATAATGTATGTTAAGTACAGTCGGTTGCACTAAAATATACATAAAGAATTCGTTACTTTCAAAACTGTGCAGCATTACCAATAGTGATAGGAATGCAAATGTTCAAGAAACAACAGCCTTCATAGCTCAGTTGGTAGGCTCTGCCTTCTGCGTTGAAGTGCGTGGATTTGATTTCCACCGAGAGAAAATATTCTCTGTCTGCGTGCTATATTGTAATCTAAGAAAGTATTAACAAAAAAAATATGTGTTATATCAGATAACTTGGTTCTCATAGGATAAGCTCTGCTTAATCTGGGACTAGATACTCGTAGTTCTGTGTGGTTTGTCCACAATAAAAAAATGGGTTGTCTGTAAAGGTGGTTTACTGACGATAGTTCAACGTGACAACGTCATACACCTGTCCACGCGGATGCATCGCTCACTCAAGTAGGAGAGAGACAGATGTCGAACGCTGCCGAACGCGGAGGCCGATTATGCCTCTTTGTCGCTCGTTCCGCGCTCTCGCTTGCTCTTCAAGCCTTAAATGGAACGCCTCAGAGCGAGGTAACGCCGCATGAGTCATGTTTTTTCGTGCGTGCAGCCGGCTCCATCGAATTATAAGACGTTGTCACGTCAAAAAGCAAGCAAACTGCAAACGGCTGAAATTAAACGCCTAGGCAGTTCTTGAAACGGTGGATTTTTCATGTACATATTAGTGCGCTGAGTGTCCATGACTCATGTATTTAACGTCCTCACCTCATTCGTATTTATGTACTTTAAACAACATAAGCACTAGCTTTAGTCAAGGATATTATAAGTAGTTGTTGAGTTCAGTTTCATGGTCGCGCAAAAAAAATAACTTTCGGTCTAGTTGCTATTTTTAGCAATCATATCGTGTTTTAAATGTGAGAATTCCTTATTCACCTTCCTATGTAGTCGTCACAGAACGGCCGTAGTTTGTTGCCTATACTTCTAGGCTTTGTTGCGTAGAACTGGCACCTAGACACACCTAGATTTAAAAAGTTTCAAAGTGATCCTTGTAACATTGGTTTTGACTTTGGCTTGGCCTATTAGAGCTGGAAAAAGTTTTTTTTATATTTTTTTATTAAATAGACCATCCTTTGGCTACAATCTCACCTGATGGTAAGCGACGATGTAGCCGACGATGAAGCAGGATGGTCTAGAAGACACCTATTCACTCTTGCCTTGAAGAGGCCCAGATTGTTAGTTGTCAGGAAAAACTGCCGACGGCAATGAGTTCCATTCCTTTGAGTTTCACAGTAAACAGGCCTTTGCATCTATTTTAGATGATTTATATAGCGTCAGATGCAACTGGTGATTACACAAGCCCTAATCGCGTGACGCTATAGTGCCAGGGACAGGATTATTTAAATGGAATAGGCTTGCCCAGCATCTATACCATCCTGACAACGTTTGGCTGGAAAAGTGTCACAAAAACACATGAGCACGTGATCCTTTCTTTATGCAAACTCTGTAGTTTTTCTCTGTAGTCATATAATGTAAAATACTTCACGCAATAATTACTCTCCGAACAAGTTTCATAACTTATTTTTCCTTTTTCCTGCCCTTATCCCACTTTATGTGGGGTCGGCACAACATGTCTTCCTCCATTTCCCTCTGTCAGCTGTCATCTCTGCATTCATTCCTCTCTTATCCATGTCCTCTTTCACACAGTTCATCCATGTTTTATTTGGTCTACCTCTGCTCAGACATATCCATCCACATCCATACTCATCACCCTCCTAGTCACATGACTTTCATCCCTCCTCATGACATGCCCGTACCACGCCAGCCACTCCTCAATTTTTCTGTCACTGGCGCTACTTTCAAACGACGAGTTAAAATAAAAGAAATACTTTGTTTAAAACCTCATTCAAATAATTTATTGCACTTATGTTGTTAGATGTCACTTATGGTGATACAGTAGACTAGTTTAAAACATAAACCCTGCTAGGGCACCGCAACTAATTTTTCCCAATTTGGTGGCGCTAATTATCACTTTACTTACTTATCTATAGGAACATTTTTTACTTAGGTACTACATTACACTATACTCAGGTAGGTACAACATCGAGATGACATCAATCATCGATGTTAATAAACTTTATAAATATAAAGATAGTCACAAACAAATACTTCATTCTAAATATCGTAGAAGAAGTCATCCAACGTATAGAACCAATTTTCAGATGCTTAGGTTTTTAAAATTGTCTTATATTTTATGCAGCAGTTTTCATTTCTTCTTTCCTTATAAAAAACAAAACAGACATGCAAGAATATTCTGACATTAGGTGTGTGATTTTTGAAGTGAAAACTTCTTTAGCGGCGTTGAGCACTTTTTCTGTAATGGGTATAAAATCTTAAACTCGCGTCAGCGCGTCAGGACACGTGACCTGATCGAACGGCGCCGCGAAAATGTATGCCTGGGCCTACTGTTTCGTTTAGGCAGCGCAGGGCGCTTGCGCAAATGTTCGTGTATGTTACAGCGTGCCAAATAACAAACAAGCCCCCCCTAACCATTCCAAAATATCAAACATGCTCAACGTTAATAATCAAGTTTTCACTTCTGCCGGCACTCCCGGAGTGCAACCCGTATTTTTTTATTTTATGTTTTAAAACAGGTGACTCTTTTAAGTTTCAAACTGATAACTCTATCAACCAACTCTTCAAGTTTCCGTCAAAATTCTTAAAATTAATAAAATGGTAGATAATGAAAAACGTGTTAGAGCACACGTTCCAATATATCTGTTGTTTCAACATCAGGTGCAATGCATCTATTTACATAACAATATGTAGCAAACTATTGAATTTTAATATGCACCTGTAAAGTCATAAATTGACTTTTTTATTTATACAACTAGCTGATGGAACAAGCATATGGCCCACCTGCTGTTAATTGCCTCGTAGGTCACGCACGTCAGGAACGTGCCCTACGATGCACTTCCCTGCGTCCATCAACTTGAGGCATACAGATGTTCAGCCTCACGTGTCAGTAATTTCACCGGCACCCACACCCTTCAAACCGAAACACAGCAATGCTGCTTCACGGCAGAAATAGGCATGGAGGTAGTACTTCCCCGGACGAGCCCTTCAGAAAGAGCTCAAGTACTACTGAACTACGACTGAATACATTTGTTTTTACAACTACCAATAATTATGTTAGTAAAATTACGTGTGTCCATTCGCGTGAACACATTTCCATTCAACTTTAATTAGCTTTTCTATTCAGCCGTTTTGGGTGAATATTTTCAAAAATCTAGTATAATAGCTTTCAAGGAGATAGATAAATATATTATAGAGATGACTGTATAACTTTTTATTAATTACCATGACACAGTAAGCAAGTAGAATACAGGTTAAACAGTCACAGTAATTCAATGGGCGGCTTTATCACTAACAGGCAACCTTCTGGCAAGGAGTGCATAAATAAAATAAACAAAACAATTTTAGGTATATTTATATTTTACTAGCGGCCGCCCGCGGCTTCGATAGCCGGTACCGTTCCCGTTGAAAAAAAAAATAGTACATTATTGCAAAGGCAGCGAAATAGGCAATTGCAGGTCGAGTATGAGTTTACGAGACAGGTAATTGCCATTTCGGCCGAGGCATATATAGTGCTTTTCTTAAAAAAATGCAAGGACATAAAGAAGGGTCTTTTACATAATAAATTTATTTTTTATTAACCAAATAACAACAAACTCCGCTTTCACGCTTTTTTTTTTATTTTACAGTTTGTGCCGAAAGGTAAACGCATCTGTGGCTATACAGCCACGAGAACGCAATGTGTACGATAGATGAAAGAGTTCTAAATTCAAACAGCACACCGTTTCATACAACATTACCGGAGCGAGAACGCGCCGGGAAGTGATTTGGGTTTCTCAGTCTACGTAAATATGATACTTAGCGTGTTCTGTATTCAAAAGTAATGACAATATTTCCGTGCATGTTTAAGAAAAAACCTTTTCATTACTCATACTCTGAAAGTAGGTCTGAAGTTGCCTGAGGGGCCTAATAGAAAGTAAAACTTTCAGCCCTAGGGAGAATCGCTTTCTACTGACAGCTGTCAAATTATAAAAAAAAACAAGTTCTATTTTATTCAACCATGTTCCAACTTTCTAAACTGCAAGGAGGTTGAACCAAATTCCAACTATTTATTCAGCAAGTAGGTTGGAATCCCATTACAACGGTAAGAAGTTTAAAAAGTCTAATTAGAGCGCAATGTAAAATTTAAATTTAAATAACATAATGATAGCATTAAATAAATAATATATCTTCTAAATTACTTGATTTATATATAGCTTCAACTATTTCTTTAAAATAATATAGATTTGAGCAAACAATTTACCATTTTTTAAATTATGAAAATGAAAATAATGGCTGTATAATGCTGGCGAACCGAAGCTGAATCCCGCCAGAGAAAAAGAAAAAAAAAACCGGGAAGGCGGCAATTCAATCTTCATTTTCACTAATTTTTCTTTCATGTTTTTATTTTTACTTTCCTTGTATTCGTAATGAAAAGCACAGTGTTTACCTCGGATGAAAGTCTTTTAAGTCCCTCAAGCTCCATTGGCGCCCTCGCTAACGCTCTGGCGCCAAACCCGTCTCGGGACTCAAAAAACGTGACTTTCAACACTCGGGTAACAATGTACTATTTAAACCTTCTCTGGACCTCCACAAATCATTCAAGACCAAAATCAGCCAAGTCGGTCCAGCCGTTATCGAGTTATAGCGTCAGGAAGGAAAACCCGACTTATTTTTATATAGTAGACTAGCGGCCGCCCGCGGCTTCGCTCGCCGTTACCATTCCCGTTGAAAAAAAAAACACCTTTAAACCTTCTCTGGACCTCCACAAATCATTCAAGACCAAAATCAGCCAAGTCGGTCCAGCCATTATCGAGATATAGCGTCAGGAAAGAAAACCCGACGTATTTTTATATAGTAGATAAATAAATAGTCCAACGTGTTTAGTAAAAAAAAATACCGAGTAAAAGATTTGGCTAAGCGGTTGGTTAATGCATTGGTGAACATCGAGCGTTATGCACGTGTAACACTAAGGTGTTTACACAATCTGTGTTATTGTATGTCTGTTTGTTTGTAGCACTTTAAGTGTTCGGGGAACGCTGCTTGACAATCACACTAGGACTTTATTTTTATATAGATAGATAGAACATTCACGCTGCTTGACAATCACACTAAGATTTTATTTTTAGATAGATAGATAGAACATTCTTTATTGTACACCTTATAAACTAACAAAAATAGAATTTGACACATGATATTATTCAATAAATGTACAATGGGCGGTCTTATCGTAAAAAGCTGAATGCAAGTATTACCTACCAGCTAACCTTTGGGTAATAAGGAGAATCTCAATTTGATTCCCGGTTCAACCATGTGCTTTTTTAAATATCTGTGAGGATTCATAACTATTAAATAAAAAAAATCAATCATAGAAAAACAATTTAAACTGCATATTTAAAATTGTTTTTTTAATTTAAATAATGTCTTAAAATAAATCTTCTTTCAGTAAAATGTTCCGTCTACAATCTTCGAGGTACTTTCCCTCCTACTAGCATATCCGTGCACGGATATAACCATTCTATTTTAATGGGACGCCTTGTATAGCAAGTCAAATTGTTCGTATGTGAATGACATAAACTGTAAATTCAAAAGTTTCTGAAGAGCAATTGGGTTCGCCTCGATTACAACCACGCTCGAACGTGCTCGTGTGATGTGAACGTGCCTATAATTTGACAGAAACCATAAAACTAAAACAACAAGGAATTTATGTGCGTAATGCCTGAGGTCTCCAACTGTGAAGGAATATACCGTGAGGAAACCAGTTCAGCTAGAATTCTCGCAGCGGCGATAAGCTTGCTAAAAATATCAAAGCAAGATCTATAATAAACTACTGATCTTTATCATAGCAAAATCAAATCATTTATGTCGACTTCTTTAACCTTTCCAGATCACTACTGAACTCTGTTTTACTAACGAGAAATATACACGAAACTTTTGGGTCTAGATGTCTGAAATGTGACCTGCCCATTAGACAGTCCCTATAACCCTGTAGCTTTGCCTTTTGCGCTGGAGGGCTTGGATTCGATCTCCACCGAGACAAAATATTTGCAGATGTTTGTTCTCTTACTGACGGGACTGGTTGGGACCCAGTTTTCTTGAGTATAGTGTGTTCTGTGCCCAGTTCTGTTTGTATTATTACCTTCTTAGGTAGCCTGCCTGCCTTCAGTTGTCCGTTCTGTATGTTTTATTGTATTTGTCTTACGTATTCTAACGTCAAATAAGTATATTTTCTTTCTTTCTTTCGTTCTCTGCCTGGGTGTACAAATAAAACATGAATGTAAGTATTATATATATCAGCTATCTGGTTCCCAAAGTACAAGCTCTGCTTAATTTGGGGCTATATAGTGTTGTATAGAATGTCCACAGTATTTATTTATCTAGTCCAAGCGATTTGTCAGCAATACAAACTGACAAGATTGGCGTGCGTAAATAATTCTCGTATTGTTTACACGTTTTGTGTCGTGACTCGCAACCTGCAGAAGACAATACGTGTGATTCACTGCATTGCACACATGCCCGATAGTGAGAAGACGGGGTAGAAAGGTTTATTTCTTTGAAGGCGATGACCCACACTTGCACACTTCCTTGATAACCGTTTCTCAAAGGAGAATGAATTTAGCAGAAGAAAATAGTAGAAAGAAGACATATTTATTTGCAGACGCTTAGTAATCTACAACCATACTTATAAACGCAATTTAAATTTAATCATTGCTTAAAGTTAGCCCTGTCACTGTTTGTCATTACCCAGTAGTAAGAGATGGCAATAGTTTAAGCACTGTTTATCTTTTGACATATTTTTATAAGTAAGGCCACTAAGGTACAATGATATTACACACTGTCCGATAATGAGAAGACGCCGTTGTAAGGAGGTTTCTTTCTTTGATGGCGATGGTTCCAGCTAATAAACCTACTGCCAGAGCAAAAAGTTTAAAAAACCTATGAACGACCCACACTTGGACACTTCTGTCTTGATAGCCGTTGGTCAAATCTTGGTGGATCGATTTCGCAGTGTCGAGAAAAGTTTTTGGTGGCTTTAATGCATTCAAACCTAGCTTGTATTTCTTGATGATTATTTCATTTATCAAGAAATAAGCTTTTAGCTACCTATTTGGTACGGACTGAAGCTGATTCGTTTATACAACAAGGCTTCTATTGGCCCTTATTGCGACTACTCTCATTCGAAATTCTCTACACTGCTAATGGAATTCGAGTCTCTATTTTTACTTTTTCGATGACTGCAATAAAATTGGCAAATGCGAATGAAATTCTCGGAAGACAGTTTCACCGAGTGACCGTGAGAATGGCAATCAGGAAGTTGCGAACAATACCCACATGGAACACCTCCTGAATTTAATCAAGACTAACCTACCTGCGTCATGCTATACGCACTATTAAGTATCTACTCTACCTCTTTGCAAAGGGCTCGTCCGGGGAAAAACTACCACGATGCTTATTTCTGCCGTGAAGCAGCTGTGTTTTGGTTTGAAGGGTGTGGGTGCCCTACTTGCAGGCCCCTGTTTAATAAAGCTGACAATTCGACGATCATCGATCATTGATTCGATGTCAAAAAGCGACAAAATTGTGGAGTTTTTGCACTTTTGTGACAAATTTGTCACTTTAATTAATAGCCTAAGCGCGACAATTCGACATACTATATGTCACAAAGCGACAAAATTGTGGAATTGTCGCGCTTAGGCTATTAATAAAAGGGACAAATACAACAGTCAACAAAAGCGCGACAATTCCACAATTTTGTCGCTTTGTGGCATATATGACGAATTGTCAACTTTATTAAACAGGGCCCAGGACGCTATAGTTCCTGGGAAAGGATTTGAGATGAATAAATAGGCTTTCCCATCAACTATGATAATATTGGCTGTGCTAAACGTTACTCACCAGAATTATGTTTTTTTTACAAGAAAGCATTGGTAGGTCATGCTGGTCAGGAACGTGCCCTACGATGCACTTCCCTGCGCCCTCTCGTGTCAGTAATTTCACCGGTACCCACAGCCATACCCTTCAAACCGAAACACAGCAATGCTGCTTCACGGCAGAAATAGGCATGGTGGTAGTACGCACCCGGACGGAAGAGATAATATAATAATAATAATAAAATAAATATTTTGGACAATCCACACAACACTATCTAGTCCCAAACTAAGCAGAGCTTGTATTATGGGAACCAGGTAGCTGATATAATGCTTGAATACTTTTTTTGTAAATACATACATAGAATACAATATAACACCCAGACAGAGAACAAACATCGATGTTCACCACACAAATGTTTGTTCTCGGTGGGGATCGAACCCACGACCAACGGCGCAGAAGGCTGAGGTACTACCAACTGAGCTGAGAGGCCAGTCGAAATGGGAATTAATGTGAAGTTTAAACAAAATAAATGCTATACATGCACAAAAAACCGGTTCTGTTTTTTACACAGAGAAGACTCCAACAAAACCACAGATTCAACATAAGTGAACATGTGCAAATTGGCGGGTTGAATGACCTTCGATTATTGTGAAACAAGTTCGCTTTCCTTTCATGGTGTTTTGATAAAAACTGTTGATAGGTTTTTAATGTGTTAGTGTTATCGGCAGGTATACTGGTGGTGGTATCCACAGTTGGGCAAAACAAGAGATATTCTGAATATTGGGAACAGCCGTAATAATAAAGGATTCAGTGTTTGTTTCCACTCATCTCCGGAACAACGAATTTGATTCGGGTGTTTTATAATTAACTAGAACACATTTATTTTCACAAAGAAACTTACAATTAAACAAGTATTTACATAATGTACAAAATACACAAGAACCACTATCTTCAGACCGTTACAAACGATCTAGAGATAGCTCAACTGATCCAAATCAGTTGGGATGTTTTATTAAGTTTCTTTCATTTTTTCCTTTTTTTCAAATAAAATTATTTTGTTTTCAGGTAAGTTGACATGGTTATTGATGGAAATTCTTCACTCTCTTGTCGAGTGGTAAGTTGTAATAATGATGTATTCCGTCCGCGACTTCGTTTGCGATACTAGAAAAAGAGAAGCCTATTACGTAGGCCAGCAGGGCTACCACGAGCTCCATATGGTTATGGCTATGGCCCCAAATGCGCTGAGAGGCCATTTATATCTAACTAGCAGCCCGTCCCGGCTTCGCACAGGGTAGACAATATTGTTGTACATTATTTTGTTCTATCGCTAATAGTTTTGGCAGCGCATTCGACGAAAGACATTTTAAGACTCATTTTTCTACACCTTCGGTTACATAATATATTTATATTATTTATGTTAATAAACCAATGTAGTGTGCAGTTTGACTTATGCAATTGGCGGTTTTCAATGTGGTTAAAACGAATTGAAATAAATTTCAATAGTTTTGTATATTACATACCCACAACCACGAGTAAATAATGAAGTATTGAAGGTAAATTACTCGGTATTATGTTGCGCAATTATCTACGGCAAATATTATGTTAATTTTACATGATTGTACTCCTTTTCCGTGAACTGATAAATATTATTTGCTCGAAAAATTTGTCTGGTATTTTATAAAATCATATTTCGTTTTTTCTATCATATTTTTAAACAATCCTTTCCTTACTTAGATAATTACAGCCATAATATTATTAAACGCAATTTAAATTTAGTCATGGTTTAAAGTTAAAAAAGTAAACAGGCCTTTGCATCTATTGTAGATGATTTAAATAGCGTCAGGGGCAACTGGTGATTACTCATGCCCCTACTTACGGGACGCTATAGTGCCTGGGACAGGATTTTAGATGGGATAGGCTTGCCCAGCACCTATACCATCCTGACAGCTTAGTCGGCCTAATCCACAGGAAAGACATGGTCAATACGTGCGGAGCTGACTAAGCCACGGGTTTCCTCACGATGTTTTCCTTCACCGTTTGAGAGCACTAGCATTGTGTACTTAAATTTTTCGACAGAAAAACTCATTGGTACACGACTGGGTTTGAACCCACGACCTTAGGATCGGAAGGCGGGGCCGCTACCACTAGACCACCAGTGCTCTTAAAGTTAGCCCTGTCACTTTTTGTCATTACCCAGTGGTAAGAGATGGCAATAGTACACACAGCTTATCTTTTGACATATTTTTATTAATAGGGCTATTAGAGATTAGAAGAGAATTAAATAGATTCTCTAATCATAAATGGATCGATTGAATGTATTCATATTCATATTCATTTATTCATTGTTTCATGTGTATTATAGGTCTTAGGGGGTAATAACGTCCAGAACATGAGCCCCGCTGGGGCATTACAATGTCTTCTCAGCTCAGTTGGTAGCTTTGCTTTCTGCGCCGTAGGTCGTGGGTTCAATCCACACCGACAGCAAGTATATAGGTATGTGTGTGGTGAACACGGATGTTTGTTCTCTGTCTGAGTCTTGTATTTACAAAAAAATGTATATCAGTATTATGCCAGCTATCTGGTTCCAATAGTACAAGCTCTGCTTAGTTTCGGGCTTAATAGAGCTGTGTGGATTTTCCACAGTATTTATTATTTATTGTATTCTACTGCTGAATAAAATATCAGATATACAGACTTTTCCATACTCAGTACGACAAAAAACAGATATTATTGAATATAAGAATGGCCGTAAGTAGGCAATGATGAGGTGCGGGTTTCGCATGCGCAAACCAACCCCCTCCACTTTATTCCAGCGTTATATTTACATGACGCAATAAGTTTTAAGATTCCTTTTAGTTTCGTTATCAATATCATTCACTAACCCCCGAATACTGAAACGGAACTCAGATGTAAGCACGTCTCAAGCGACGAATATTTGACAGATTTTCATTGAAAACTGTCAAATATTCGTCGCTTGAGACGTGCTTAAATCTGAGTTGCGTTTCAGTATTCGGGGGTAAGGCCCGTATTCCGAAACAGCGCTTGAGTCTGAGTCGAGCCTCAAGCATAGATTTTATGACAGTTCTCCATTGAAAAGTGTCAAAAATCGGTGCTTGAGGCTCGACTCAGACCTAAGCACTGTTTCAGAATACGGGCCTCACCCCCGAATACTGAAACGCAACTCAGATTTAAGCACGTCTCAAGCGACGAATATTTGACAGATTTTCATTGAAAACTGTCAAATATTCGTCGCTTGAGACGTGCTTAAATCTGAGTTGCGTTTCAGTATTCGGGGGTAAGTTGATCTACAGCAAGGAAATCTTACCTAAGACACATATGACAGTAATCTATACAAGTGACAGATGTAAATACGATAAAAAAGATTTATCATCACTTATCGCACACTACAGGTGCCAGTTTATGCAACTTGTTCTTCAGTATGCGATAACAGTTTACAGAAAACCCATGCGTACTTTTATGAAAAATGATATACTATGTATTTTTAGGCATATGTAGAAGTAGAGCTCTTTGTGAACGGCTCGTCTGGGGAAGTACTACCATCGTGCTATTTTCTGCCGTGAAGTAGCATTGCTGTGTTTCGGTTTGAAGGGTGTGGGTGCCGAACATTATGTGTGCCTAAGTTGATGGAACGCAAAGCAGTGCATCGTAGGCCACGTTACTGACGTGCATGACCTATGAGGTATTGCTTTGATTATAAGCGATGGTTACCACTTAACATCAGTTGGGCATGCTTGTTCCATCAGTTTGTTGTAAAAAAAAATTAATGTTGAATTCTCAATCAGAGCCCCCAAAAACCTTTTAAACGATACCCATATCCATTTTTTAAGAAAAAAAAATCGGTTGTCTGTAAAGTCGGTTTACTGACGATAGTTGAACGTGACAACGTCATACAGCTGTCCACGCGGACGCATCGCTCACTCAAGTAGGAGAGAGACAGATGTCGAACGTTGCCGAACGCGGAGGCCGATTGTGCCTCTTTGTCGCTCGTTCCGCGCTCTCGCTTGCACTTCAAGCCTTAAATAGAACGCCTCAGAGCGAGGTAACGCCGCATGAGTCATGTTTTTTCGTGCAGCCGGCTCCATCGAATTATAAGACATTGTCACGTCAAAAAAACTATTCGCAATAAAAATACACAAAGAACTTGCCTATAACAATAAACCCATTAAGTAAGACTAATCCGCAAACTGACGATAAATTCAAATGAATTGATAAAGAGACCGCCAAGGTAAGAATATTGATTAGTTTTTTAGAACTCGTGATATTCGTGTTAGAGAAAAAACTTCTGGTTTATGTAAAAAAACTATTGTTTTCAGGTAGAAGGTAATTAAATTAGCAAGTAGTGAGACTAGTTAATGAATGAAAATGAACAACTTAAGTATTGGGGGCAAAATGTTATACTTTTTCACTTTTTTGCAATACCTTAAAGTTGGGTTCTAAAGAACCTGTCTATAGTTACTAAAAACTTATCTATAGTAATATTATTAAATTCAAACTTGGCCAACATGTACTTCAAGATCACACTCTCCTAAATAAATAAATAAGAATTTTCTACGCATGCTATATCCTACCTACCTGACCAATGTATAAATAAATTAACACGTTAGCTTAGAACGTCAACCACTAACAAATACTTTAATATTACCTTATAATATACTTAATGTTCTCATGTAAGTGACCTCATGTATGTCTTTTTGAGAATAAATATATCATAAAGCTGAAGAGTTTGTTTGGTTGAATGCGCTAATCTCGGGAACTACTGGTCCGAATTGAGAAAATATTTTTTGTTGGATAGTCCATTTCTCGAGGAGGCTATATTATAACATTATATTATTATTATATTATAACATGAAGCTGCGACTAATAGGAACAGCATCAATGCAAAATGTTGCAAATACCTTTCTATCCTTTTCTAACACGTAGGGACTTTCCTATGTCTATCATTTTCTATCACAAGGACTTTTCTTTAATTCTAGATTTTGTCAAAATGATCTAGAATCTAGACCGGTGTCGCTGCTAGTTTTATATGATTTATATTATTATTAAATATGATTGAGGGCAATTATTTTAATTGCCCTCAATCATATTTAATAATAATAGAATAAACTAATCGACATATAAATTTATCCGTTCTATAAAAATATAGCCATCTCTTCTTTTTGTCCAAAACACGGACTGACTTTTTTTACGGAATAATCCGTAGATGGAAAAATTTAAATAATAATATATTATTTGAGCTTTAGATTTGCGCCAGACAGGTTTAATCGCGAGAGAGTCGACTTTTCTGTTCTCGTGTGTATATTTTATTCTCATTGATGAATATAAACCGATATGGTATACCCGTAAGCGTTTTTTTGTTCTGTGGGTACACCTATCTGTCATCCTAGCACAATTATTATTGTTTAAGTAACGGTGTACCTACTCATGTAGGTAAATATCATCGACCTCCAACGGATACAAACGAAACCTTTACTAACTGTTCGTATATCTGTGGTGGTGGCAATGTCAAGGTGAGAAGGTTAGGCCTGCGGTACACTGTAGCATTGATTCACAGTTTTTAATCTAGTAGTATCCTTAAGCCGGGCTGTTATTGCCGTAAATAAGAGCGGTTAAAACGCTACGATAGATGCAAAGGGTCTATTCATTTATTTTCTCAAACATGCTTGGATGTTTCAGCATTATTTTGACAACCTTTTTTGAGATCAAACAAAACTGCTGCACTGGCCAAATGTTGCCTGAGTAGATAGGAAAGTAAACAGGGCAGGGACCTGATTCTAAACCATTTTTTTTACGGTAGATATTATACTCGTATATCACAGAAACTGACAAATTCAATAGAAGTTTGACAGCGTATGTCATAATTATATCTGCCGTGCCGTGTGAAAAATTCCATTGGGCTAGAATTGGGTCCCAGGCTATGGTTATCTACACACGAAACATAGCTAAGGTATCTGTATAAAAGAAAACTAATAGGTAAAGTTGTTTAAGAAAATTCAATAATTTATATTTTGACGTCTTCGCCGCGCTTTGGCAGACGCTGTGCTTCGGTTAATAGATTGCCGCGCCCACTACAGATTATATTACAATGCGAAACGGGACTCATGTCCTAGAATGTGTTGTCACCCTATTGTTCCTTTGTACCACAGTTTACGTGATCATTCATGCCTCATTTATTTATTTCAACTAACGGCTGCTCGTGGCTTTGTTTTTTACTGCATTTCTGTGCGCGCAAGGTAACTTTGCGCGTAGCTGATGGCGGTAAATGAAACAAACCTGGCTGACACTAAATCTCATTATCAAACATGAACTTGCGTTTTTTCTGCCATCAACGCGCAAAGTTATCTTGCACGGACTTTAATTCTCCTTTCATGCATTTGACCACTTGACAAATGTTATAAAACTCTTTTGGTTGCAATGAAATCAAAAGATTATTTGAGATTTGTAGCTCTAAGCCCGTGAGCATCATTAATACCGATATATTTCAATTTTAAGAAAAAAGCCTTGATAATAACAACGGAATTTCATAATTAGGTATAAATATTTATTCTAAGGTAAATTATGTCATGGCTTACTGTTAATATTGCTTGTTGAATGTTCATCTGTGTTAAGGCGAAGACCATCATCGATTTATTTCTCGCTCGCATAGTGTTGAGTCTTTAAAAGATATAAATCAATCGAAAATCGCGAGCAACTATCTTGTGTGCAATCGCAATCTGATAGTTGCTGCCGATTTTTAGGGTTCCGTAGCCAAATGGCAAAAACCTTATAGATTCGTCACGTCTGTCTGTCCGTCCGTATGTCACAGCCACTTTTCTCCGAAACTATAAGAGCTAGACTGATGAAACTTGGCGAGTAGATGTATTCTGTGAACCGCATTAAGATTTTTATTCACAAACATAGAAAAAAAACAATAAATTATGGGGATCCCCACCCCATACTTAGAACTGTAATTCAAAAAACTTTTTTTCATCAAACCCATACGTGGAATTAATAGGTAATATAATATTATAATAATAATATAATATCTATGAATAGGTCTTCAAAAATGATGTTGAGGTTTCTTAAATCGTTTTTTTCTTAACTAAATAGTTTGCGCGAGAGACACTTCCAAAGTGGTAAATTGTTGGTCCCCCCCCCCCTGTAACTTCTAAAATAAGAGAATGTTAAACCTAAAAAATATATTTATGATGTGCATTACTATGTAAACTTCCAACGATATTTGGTTTGAACGAAATCTAGTTAATAGTTTTTTTTAATACGTCATAAACAGTAAACCGCAATTTACCTTTCGACGAACTGCTAGAACTTCTATATTATATTACTTACTGCTACGGAACCCTTCATGGGCGAGTCCGACTCGCACTTGGCCGCTTTTTTTTATAAATAAGTTGAGTGTTTTTATATCTTTCAAAAAGTCTAAGCGTAATGAGTATATTAGGGGAAGTTTGAAAGTTGCGCCCAGTGACAGATAATTAAGGAGCCTGCCCTGGGACGGGCATGTCATGAGGAGGGATGAAAGTCAGGTGACTAGGAGAGTGATGAGTATGGATGTAGATGGATATGTGAGCAGAGGTAGACCAAAGAAAACTTGAACTGTGTAAAAAATGACATGGATAAAAGAGGAGTGAATGCAGAGAGGACGGCTGACGGAGGGGAATGGAGGAGGAAGACATGTTGTGCCGACCTCATATAAAGTGGGATAAGGGCAGGAAGAAGAAGAAAAGGTCAAAGAGTTTTTTCGGAGTTCAGCGTTTTAATATCTTTGCATAATTTATGCATTGAACGCAGCGGGATCAAATGAATAAAATAAAAATAGAAAAATATTTTGCGCTATCGAACTATTCCGCTCAAAATTACCAAACTTGTTCGAATATAGTAAGGTACTAAACAATGACTTCAAATTATATTTTAATTAAATTTCTTATTAAACAAATGTGATTTTAATTAGTTTTTATTTCATAATATGCTCACTAATAGTGCTAAAACCAGACCTACTGAGGACGTAGATCTCAGACCACGAAACCAGAAATTTTATTTAAAAAAGAGTAAGAGAGTCGATCTGCGAAATATAGCTGGCAAGCATTGGAGGAGAAAAGTCGAAGACCGGGCTCAATGGCGCGTCTTGGGAAAGACCTATGTAAGTCCAGCAGTGGACTGATATGAATAAATAAATATAGTGTCAATTCACACAGCAATATCTATCTAGCCCCAAACTAAGCAGAGCTTGTACGATGGGGACCAGGTAGCTGATATAATACTTGAATATATATTTTTTTTGCAAATACGTATACTTACATACAAAACAATATAACACCCAGACAGAGAACAAACATCTGTGTTCACCACACAAATATTTGTTCTCGGTGGAGATCGAACCCACGGCCTACGGCGCAGAAGGCCGTGTTGCTACCACAGAGTTGAGAGGTCAGTCGATATAGGTTGATGATGATGATGTACATAAAAAATATAAATGGTAGTAGTATAGGTAGTAGCGTTATATACAAGGTGTATCTAAATATGTGTACTATGCGAAGGGGGGGGGTTTCAGACCACAATGGTGATCAGTTGTGGGTGGGAGAAAATTAAAAATTCCTATTTTCAGTTTCCCATACAAAAATATTTAATTTCATAATGCCTAAATAAATTGACAACCCTATCCTTGTAACTCACCTACCGCTTGACCTACTACCTCTGTAGGTCTACTACTACTACCTACTACCTCTGTAGCTGAGTTTAGGGTTGTCACTTTGTATAAAGTCAGCTGTTCATGTTGAAACTTCGTTGCAGTTTTTTTCAGAGATACCAATCGAAGTTCGAAAAGTCGTTGAACAAAAGTTGTTCCCCGGGGGGTGGAAATTCACCCCCCTTCAGGATAGTACACATATTTTGATACACGTTGTATAGGTGTTTATGATGCGGCAAGCTGATCTCAGTACTACCCAGCCATTATATAGGTACATCCGGCGAGCACAATAAGACTGAATGTAGACCTCGTTATTCAATCTCGCTTTGTATGACACATTCACATACAAATTAGGTTTAGGTAACTGCTGTTGCGTGCCCTAAATGCAATGAGAATATAGCACTGAGTTGAATTTGTCTTGGCATCGCCTCTCAGTAGCTCTGCCTTCTATGCTGTTCTGGGTTTAACACTCCATGTTTTCATCTTCATGAGGCCCCCGTTTTATAAAGCTGACAATTCGACATATATGTCAAAAAGCGACAAAATTGTGGAATTGTCGCGCTTTTGTGACATATTTGTCACTTTTATTAATAGCCTAAGCGCGACAATTCCACAATTTTGTCGCTTTGTGACATATAATGTCGAATTGTCAGCTTTATTAAACAGGGCCCATCCCTGATCCAATTACTATTTCATCTGTTTAATTTTGTTCTAAATAAATGATTTTTTAATTAATAAATAATTATCATCATCTTCTCACCCGTTTGCAATAAATAATAAATATTGTGGACGATCCACACAACACCATCTAGCCCCAAATAAAGCAGTGCTTGTACTATGGGAACCAGATAGCTGATTATATTAAAATTATATAGTTTTTGTAAATACATAGTTAGGATACAATATAACACCCGCACCAATTACGTATCTCGCGACCCGTTTGCGACATTACTTCGGCATGCGTTAAGAGCAATAGTAAAGATGAAACTAACATATTGAATAATAATGATAATGCTTAATTATTGTTCAAACACTAACCAATGAGATCTGATTATCTGATGGTCGCGAGGCACTGGAACCCAGACTCACCTAGCTTTAAAACGTTTCAAAGTGATCCTTTCGATTATAGTGAACACACTTTTGATTTTGATTGATAGCAGTTGAGTTAAAACTGTAAGTGAGTTTTGCTTCTCAAATAATTGTATTCCAGGACTTTCAGGTCACAAACCCTCCTATCCCAAATCAAAACCCTGCAATTTTTTTTTTTCTTTTTATTAATTTTCCCATTTCCAAATCTTGAACACGGATTTCAGCCCATCAAAATATTTTCAGGAAAACTTGAACGTTTTTAGCTTCTAATGCCATCTATATTGAAACCACGATAATAATATCGGTACTATAAGTCGCAAGCTAGGTATCGGGTGAATCCAGTGCCACATCGTGAGCTCGATAGATAAAAGTTCTACAAAAACTTCGTAGATGGCGCTACGCCGTGGTTTTAATCTCTAGTTTCAGATGGCGTCACAAATCTAGACCTAAGTTATTTGAATTAGAATAAATATAAACTTATCTATTGGACTCTGTGAGGAAAATTCAATATTTTTTACCTGCTTAGGTTAGTGGTGGGTTAGTAAGAGTCCAAAGTTTTGAAAATGACTCGATATGCTATTACTAATAGGATTTTAAACATGCGGCTTTTGTGTCACTTTAGGTGTAATGACTAACTAAAATATTAAATTTACCAAACTAACCTAAATTTCAAAAGACGTTTCGTTTTACCTAAGCGGATGTAAGTACCTCCATCCTTTTATTGGTTACTTAGCTTGCGTACCGTGTCGTATAATACAAGCACCATGGAGTTTCCCATTATGACTCATTTAAGCGAGTGAGTATGGGTATTGTGAACCCCATGGTACAATGTTGAATGTATGTAACCAAATAAAGAGTAAAGCTTTAGGTCAGATAATAATTCCATCTTGACTTTTGACAAGTGTAAAATAGTATACTGAGACGGAAATATTGTAACCTAACGGATATCCTTATTCTTTTTCTTATTGGTACAACCTGCCTGTAATAATGTAGAATAGACTTAATACATCAAGACTGTAGGTGATTATTATTTTTTTTTATTCTACATTGTTTAAATATACAAAGGAATAAGAAATTCATTAAGTAGTAGATGCTTTTATGGTCTAAAAACGTACGTATCGCCAAATAAAAAAATCTATATTCAAATCGCCAACCGGTCCTCATAGCAGACAGATTAAACAGTAGTTCCCTATGAAACGACTAACAAGTTGTAAAAAAATTGCGAATAGAAATGTAACTCCCGAAAATTTTCGCATGCAGTGGTTTGCTGTTTGCATAAATACCGCTATAGTTCCGGCGAAGTAAAACACAAGCATTCTCACCTGATGTTCAAGTTTCTATTTCGTTTTTATTTTTGCTGGAGAAGTGATGAGCATTGACCACCCGTAAAGAACGTATTGAGAACACACACATAATCACACACACTAGTCATAGGAATAACTATACAACGTTCGGGGTCGCAGTACAAACAAAATACCTAAAACTGATATAAACGAATTCCGGGTTTCAGACCTCTTGACCAAAACCGTAGACTATAAAGCTGAGTTAAGACTTATCATTCAATGATTACCATCAAAGTTTGTGACATTATTTATTTCTATCCTTTTTTTCCTAAGGGAGCTTTCTTCCAGAGTCAAATTTGAAACGTCTTTTACGTGAGTCTAGGTGCAAGATCGAGAGAGAAAAGGCATTTTCTTAATATTAAGTAGTGTACTCCTTATTTTAGTGATTTCTGTAATGTTTATATCTTTTTTGTGTCAATAAAGAGTTCATCTTATTTTTGTCATAACTGCAGGGAGTTTCAGTTCTACATCTAAGTCATTTACACACAGAATACGTTTCAGCGTATTCAGCATGGTATGAAAAAATGAGCTGCTGACGTCATCGCATGCTTTGAACGCGTGCTCGGCTCCCCTTACCCCTCTCTTGGCCTGTGCTAGTCTGAAACTACTGTTCATGGAATATATACTCTATGGTTATGGCGTTTCGATTTATTATGGAATGTGCTTAAACTGTGCAGCTTCTACCTGATCTAAAAAGTAAACAGGCCTTTGCATCTATTGTAGATGATTTTAAAGCGTCAGGGGCAACTGTTTCTTCTCATGCCCGGGACGCTTTAGTGCCTGTGATAGGATTTTTAGATGGAGTAGGCTTGCCTAGCACCTATAGGTAGGTATACCTCCTGGCAGCTAAGTTGGCCTGATCTAAAGGTAATACATGTTTAATATGTGCGGAGCTGACTAAGCCGCGTATTTGCTCACGATGTTTTCCTTCACCGTTTGAGAGCACTAGCATTGCACACATAAACTTTTCGAAGAGAAAAATCCACAGGTGCACCGGATTTTAACCCGTTACTTTAAATTCGGAAGGCGCGGTTGCTACCACTAGACCACCAGTGTTCTCTTTAGTAAAATAGTATAGAACTATTAGTAGTTGCAGGGTTTTGCCACCTACTGCCATGCCAGCATAGGTACTGGTAGTCTGGTACACTACCTGGTCAAATGGTTAAACCTGGTGCAGGTCGCGAATACTCAAAGAATTTTAGGAAAAAAATACTGCAGAACATTGTCAAGATATCAACAATAATAAGTTTGCATGTGCTGTTAAGATATCCACAACAATAAAATGAGGAGTCCATTGATTAGGGGTTTTTTAAGCTGCTCAAAGTCTCACTAGCTAAATTTCTGAAGATATTCCTAAGCAGAGCATAGAATCATCATCATATTATAATTTCACCTCTGCGAATACATATTGCCAGCAGCAATTTTATGACTAGTTGAGTGAAACATCCATATGATACTAGCACCTATTCTGTGCCCTAGAGTATTTACAGTCAGTCGCGAACGTCGGTACACGCTGGTCGGTCCATTTCACACCCTTAACATGTCTCCCTTACGGCAAACCTCCCTTCTCTCACTCGCCAATGACACGTAGTGTTGTCTCGTGTCTTATTTCGTTCTTAGATTACCCACTTTCCTTCACAATTTCCTAGTTCACTATGGTGTCTCAAAGCGTGAAGTAGCTTTCGTCCGTCTCTTGTTTTTTTCCTTATTTCCTTTTTTCAAAATGGTTTCTACCTTGTAGAGTTTTTTCTTGGAGCTTTCTTTTGTTTTTATTTTTTTTATTCTTCGAAATGGTTTCTCGTACGCGCGGCGGTCATGTTCTGGTGTGGGAGCAGCCAGGGTTGGAAGACCAGAGGCAATATTCTGGTAAGTTTTGAACTGCCTTTTTCTCAAAGAGATATTACTATTGGATATCTCTTTGAGAATGTAAACACCTCACCAATGCTTCAACATTTCAGGAACATTATTTCTTAATATTTGCATTGCACCTGTAATGGGGCTCAAATCGGCTTTATTACTTATATGTACTTACTTTTAAACCGGAAATAAGAAAGCCAATCACATAGAATATACGTGTGCTTATTAAAGTCTTAGGCAAATTTTTCAATCTACAGGTTTTATCCGCCAGATAAAAATAACTCATAAATTGTGAATTATTTTTATCTGGCGGATAAAACCTACCTACAGGCTTGTTAAAAACAATAACTATATTTTTTTATTCGACGAATAGCTTTATTCCGTAGATTGAAAAATCCTGGTAAAATCAGTTCTAAGTTTACAATGTCACAGATAGTTCAGCAGTTTGTAGGTCGCGTGTGGCACGTGTTGCTTGAAGGAATCTCAGCACAAGTCTGGTGACGTCACCAAGGACGCCGGGAATTGAGAATGTGTTGCTAAAATATGAGATAACTTTACAATTCGATTTCTGTTCCTGGAATTCACTGTCGCCTAAGTTTTTTTATAGACTTCTAACGAATGTTCGGTTCGGGCTTCTTGGATCTCTTCAGTTTTTAATGATGGGTAGGATTAGTTACTATTTACTCGTAAATAGATCAACTTATGAGCAAAAATATTTTACAGAACTCTAACTTTGGAAATATAGCCGCGCGGAACTAGCTCCTAGACTCACCAAGCTTTACCTACGTTCCAAAGTGATCCTTGTAATACAAATTGTAAAAAAAAAAACTGATAAACATATTAGGTATTTTGAATTTGAATTTGAACCTACCAATGCCGCCAGCCTCTTGGGGTCGCTTCCAACTGCCACTGATTTGGATCTGTTGAGCTTTCTTTCCAGATCATTTATAAAGGTTTGCAGATAGCTCAACTGTTTCTTTTATGTATTTTGTAAATTACAACTAATTACTATTACTATTTTTTTTTATATTTGCCCGAATCATTCTATTATTGGCCAAAGGCCTCCTTCCGATCCCGTCATTCTACACGATCTTGTGCCACCAGTTGCCAGTCCCTTTCAAAGGCGTCCAGGCCCCTGTATAATAAAGCTGACAATTCGACTTATATGTCAAAAAGCGACAAAATTGTGGAATTGTCGTGCTTTTGTGACATATTTATCACTTTTATTAATAGCCTAAGCGCGACAATTCCACAACTACAACAACAACAACACAATTTTGTCGCTTTGTGACATACATAATGTCGAATTGTCAGCTTTATTAAACAGGGCCCCTCGTCCCGCCATCGTATTTTGTAAATACTTGATATTCATTGTAATTTTCTTTGTGTGTCTAATACTTATTATAAATAAAGTTATGCGTTATTTTAAAGTATTTAAGTATTACCATAAAATAGTTCCTTATAATAATCAAAACAAATACGTAGATCACAAATTAACGATTGTATTGTTTCTGTGTAAAATAATGCCTTACACTGAATATCTAAGTAAGCAAAAAATATTCCTTCTCAAGCTCTCAGCAGTTTTTATAAGCAATTAAGCACGTATAAAATCAAGGAAGATAGGTAAATAAAACTATCAACTTCAATTGCAAAGGTTTGCATTATGCACTATTAAATACTCAGATATTGAGTAGTTAATATAAATATAATAAATAGATAATATTGGAAAAGAGAGAAGAGAGGCCCTGCGGTGAGATAATTCAGGCTAAAATCCTTTTATTTGTCTTTATAGGAATTTGACGGTTTGCATTACCAAATAAATAATAATAATAATAAATATAATAGACCATCCACCCAACACTATCTAGCCCCAAACTAAGCAGAGCTTGTACTATGGGAACCAGATAGCTGATATAATACTAGAATACCTAAATTTTTTTTAGAACATACTTAAAATACAATATGACACCCACACCGAGAACAAACATCTGTGCTCACTACACAAATATTTGTTATCGGTGGGGATCGAACCCACGGCCTACGGCGCAGAAGGCAGAGCTACTACCAACTGAGCTGAGGCCAGTCAAAGAATGTCCTGTTCCTATAGACTTTGCCGCAATCCGTTATAAAGTACCTTTGTGAGATAAGGAAAAAACTGTATTATTCTTTATTAACTTTTTAGACATTTTCACAGTATTGAAGTAGGTATCATAATTATCAATCTGCCTTAGTGACGTTAAACGCATCAATCACCATGAAGTCATACATAACCTAACCTTGAAATTTAATGAAATTTACGTCCCCTTATTCATAACCAATAGGACATAGATAAGTTGGTACAGACAGGCATAACAAATGGAAATAGCACCGGTGGAGTAGTGGAAGTGGGGTGGAGGGATCGTGAGTTCCATTCCAACGCGCAACATTTTTTTTATTTTCCCCTTCGATTAAAAGGTTCGCAATATAGGTAGGTACGTGCTCCCCGCAACAAATACCTAAAATCAATTTTTGTTGTAACGACAACTGTGTTTTGTAGACAACAATAATTCAGGCTGTATGATAAAAAATTATGTTATACCAACACATTTGCATTTGTCTAAATATAATAA
Source organism: Thera obeliscata (assembly GCA_947578465.1). NCBI lineage: Eukaryota > Metazoa > Arthropoda > Insecta > Lepidoptera > Geometridae > Thera > Thera obeliscata. The sequence goes on from OX387917.1 coordinate 23,420,481, forward strand.
AAAAAACATTTTATTTTTGCGATTATGAAAATTTCTAAATTACTTCATAAAATTATTGTTTATTTTTCACGTTTACACGAAAACATTCTACTATTTGTAAAAACATGTGCAGCATTTCTAGACAGAGTCTAACAATGACCATTACTAGGTATGACAAGTCAAACAGGAATTTAAAATCGAAAAAATAAAAATACTTTTTGAGTTTGACTGTACTTATGTAATTGTTGATTGTAGGTGACTGTACTCATAGAATCACCTGCCAAACCATTGTGTTTGCATAGATTTGACCGTGATGATAACGCGCTTATCTCAATAGGGATAAAAACCATGGATATCAAATTGGGTTTGGGTATTAGCACACATAAAGCCTGGCTCACACTGCCTTAGTCACAGAGCAGGAGTTATCGCACGGTTTTTTGACAGTGTAGATAATATGGTGTGGTGTAACCTACACGATATTTTTAGGTAGAATGGAAACACACAAAGTTCTCAAAGTGTCGGCTAGGAGCGAATACTTACATAATTATGTTGAAGGGAATCGCTATAAGTGTGGTAGAACCTTTCCGAAACTTTGTTGCATTTGTCATAAATTACAATCATTTAGCGTACTGAATACCTTCAAAAATGATCATCGATTTTACGTGTTTCATTCGATGAACTTAAAAATAAAAAAAAGTAGAAGTCCGTTAACGTAATATTTTTTTGCATCTGAATCCTCATGTGTTGTATTTGTATGCCCAAGCTTTGTTACTTTGATGAAAGTTATGAAAATGATGATCCAAAGTGAAAAGTTTCAACTACAAATAAAAAATCGAAACAGGTGATTTCATGGTTCCTAAGTAGCTTCAATAAATTATAGTTTAAAAAACTAAAAAAAAACGCTTTTATAACAAATTGAACTAAAAAGTTAAAAATAAAACTGTAATAATCAATTGAAAATTTATATTATTGTACAAAAAGCGTGGGGTGCTTTTTATAATAACTTCAGATATAATAAACTATTGATAAAATATTTACAACAATCAAAATCAAGCCCCCCACGCTTTTTGTACAATAATATAAACTTTCAATTGATTATTACAGTTTTATTTTTAACTTTTTAGTTCAATTTGTTGTAAAAGCGTTTTTTTTTAGTTTTTTAAACTATAATTTATTTTTTATTTTTTTTATTTTTTTTTCATATTATTGCATTGTCATCGACCTTTGACAGGTGTGCAAAGTTTGAATCAAATCTGATCATTCAAAGTAGGTTTTTTTATTTTTTTTCATTTTTTTTATTTTTTTTTCATATTATTGCATTGTCAACGACCTTTGACAGGTGTGCAAAGTTTGAATCAAATCTGATCGTTCAAAGTGTGTTTTTTTTTTATTTTTTTTATTTCTTTACATTCTTTTAAATTTTTTTTTCATATTATTGCATTGTCATCGACCTTTGACAGGTGTGCAAAGTTTGAATCAAATTGGATCGTTCAAAGTAGGACAAAATCAAGCTCAAAGGGGTCGGTTACATACATACATACATACATACATACATGCATACATACATACATACAGGTGAAGCTAATAAAAGCGTTATAAAAATGCGCCATACTCTCAACATAGGCCATAGCCGCATGCTGCTAAAGCATGATACAGCAAAGTTTCTATACGTACTAGGTAGGTTTGGTACCTACTACTCACTAGCCTGCATTGTGTTTTTCTGATGGCGCGCTATCCTGTTTTTGTTACGTTGTTTTCAGATAAACACGCGATCCGTGAAATTATCTCTGAAATCAGATGATTCATTATAAATAAGCACTAGGTAAGTAGGTATCTACCTTCTAGCTAGGTAGCTTAATACCTGGGTATTTTAATTTGCTTGAGCCCATTGGAACGCATGGTCAAAAAATCTCTCATGGCGTAGTTTGCCGTTTTTTTCTTTTTAGTTTTGGTTTGTACTCTTCTTTTTCCAGCAGTGCTTAAAAATTAGAATGAAAATAAAATCTTCCCCTACCACGAATTTTGTTAGACGCTCTTTTTGCATGGAAAAATGAAAAGCGCCCCTAAGCCGACACAAAGAACTTCTTGTTTCCTTATAAAAGTTAGGCGTCAAAAAAGCGTACTCGCATCGCATCAAGGGTACTGGACTCGTCAGGTCTAAAGTTCTGCTTGTGTTCGGGGTCGAAGTACTACACTATTATTAATAAGAAGTTTTTCAAAACTGACCATACTTCAAGCGAATAAATACATTTCATTTCACCATAGATGGAACACCATACTAGTAGCATTGCCAATTTGTTGGTTGACGTAAAGTAAGAATCCAACCAAGAGAAGTAACCACAACAATGAGTAATTTATTGACGCCACATCTCATTAGCCGTAAAATATAAATTGGTTCAAACAGGTGTATGTCTGTCATATCAAGATGTATAAGATAGTACATATTGTCAAGTATTCTGTGGTTTGGGATGTCATTTACTAACAGGTCTTTGGCCTTCTAACATTATTTACAAATAAATGGACGCAGGTACTCTAGCCATTTCAAGCAAAATATGTATTTTTTGATGAAAGAAAATACTTTTTCATCCCACCAGCTCTGAAAGTGTGTTTTTGCTGTTTAATTTCTGACTGGAAAAGCCGTTTTTCTAACAACTACACTTTATTTACCGAAGGGGGTTGGAAACTCATTACAATGGAGACTAAGTTCCAGGACGCTGCACTATACTGGGCAGCAAAGAGTTTCAGTCTATAGGTAGGTACTGTATATAAGTTCATCCCTTTTTTGCACCCTGCACCATGTAGCTGCAATCGATACTGAAGCCTTACAAACACGTCACCATTATATGGGCATGTGGCAGACAACACAACTAATTTCTCATTGTTACTTGTATGTTCTAATGTAACTTTTGCGATCTTATTTGAACTTGATACTGTACTCTCTCATTCGATCTGCAGATTAGCACTTTTTAAATTAACGCGATCGTTATGCCTAATTATGAGGAAGAAAACGGGTATTCAGCGCGATTACCTTTATTATTTCCCGACGTTTCGACCGTGTTGCAACAGCCGTAAATAATAAAGGTAATCGCGATAAATACCCGTTTCTTCCATATCTGTAGATTTGGTTCACTATACGGTTCAGTACTTTTCTACAAAGTCCCGCCAAAAATAGTTCCGGATCAAAGTTGTGGGTAATAAAACCCGTCTGTCAGTATGATCACAAAACAAATAATAGCATCCACCATCATGATTTACGATCGGTATTGTACCCACCGCTCTACCGTAATAGCACTGGTGGTCTAGTGGTACCGGCTCTTCCGATCATAAGGGCGTGGGCTCTAATCCGGTCGTGCAAAAATAAATTTCACGGTTTAAAATTTTACCTACGTGCATTATGCCAAATAAACTTTTTTTACTGCTTTATGCTACGCCTCTCGCATCATTCGACAGCCCTAACAGCTAAGTTGGTAGTAGCTCTGCTTTCTGTGCTGGAGGGCGTGGGTTCGATCTCCACCGAGAACAAATATTTGAGTGATGAACGCAGATGTTTATTTTCTGTCTGGGTGTTATTATTGTACGGGAAACTGGATTGTGGGTCCTTTCTACTAAATTATAAACATAATATTATTATAACAAATTTTTTTCCTTTATTTCAGACCTTGATCCATAAGGGTCAGTATCACGACATAATAACTTAAAACTTTGTTATAGTAATAACAAATAGGTATACACGCACACATAATTACTTAGACACTAAGGGCCTTATTAATAATCCTGGCGTAGCGTTGGACTAGTTAATCCGTGTTTTGTCTCTTGCATTGACATGCACAGCCTTACTTACAAGAAAATTTTAAAACTTTGCTTAGACGTTGTTTAGCGAAAACACTGTCAAGTCGCTAAGTAACGTTTAACTTTTCTTTACCTACAAGCCTTGCATAAGTGTGTATCAGCTAAAAAACGAGCATAGAGTTTGAATATGTCAGGGATCTCCACCGATCCCTGCGGTCTACTAAATTAGTAACCAAAAAATCGAATAAAGTACTTGGAGAAAGTATTCAATACACGAAGATAGTTGTCAAACAAAGATTTTTCATGTACTCTGTGGGTTTTTCAAACAAAGTGTCATAATTTCATTGTACAATATTATTTATTTGTTTTGAATTTTGATGAAAACTTTATTTTACTTCGCATAGCCGAACATTATGAACTGTTTGTAATGGAAAACAGAATGCGCTGGAGCTATTGGAGTGATCAGCAGAAGGTACCTATTTATCATTATTTTATGTACTTACCAGCACACTACCAAATATCTGAATGCAACTGATTATTATTTATAAGCCCTATATTATGCTTGCATAACATCAATTATGCTTTTTAGAAAGTGCTCAGAACGGTCATAAGCCACATAGGAACAATTTACAGAACACAATGCCTACTGAGTTTTTTTATTACAGAACCTTCATCTGAATGCGGCTGCAAACAAACCCATGGACACCAGTTGTTCATGATCGCTGTAAGAGCAAGAAAAGAGGCAATCCATTGAGAACAACAAGTGCATGAAAATAAAATATCACTTATATTATGTATATGGTTGAAGGAGATGTTCGCCTTAAAATTAAATAAAAATTAAATAATTTTGTGTGTTTTATTCAGTCTCAAGTTTGTAAATAATCAGTGAGATTCAATATAAATGTTTCTTGCTCTTCGTGCCACATCACCATCTTCAATAATAGCATCATCGTCATCATTTTCTTCAACTTCTTGTTGTGCTATATATGTTGTCTTTCATTGAAGATAATTGCTAAACTAAGGAGCACTACACAACAGACGACAATTGTGGTTTCGATGGTAGTAAGTATATGAACCTCGCATCACCTCCAGCAATATTCGAAACCGTGTTGTTTCAGGACTCCGAAGCATGTTTCAACTACGTTACGTGTCCGTATATGCTGGTAGTTGTAATTTTATTGTTGTGCGGTCGACTTCATTGGTAAACCTACTTCAGACAAATCCTGAAGTGAATTCAGGTGAGCTCTGGTGCTTGGTGCAAGCCCTTGGTGTTCTGCCCGTCTCCAGTCCTCCAAGACTATTTATTTCTTCAACGTCATGTTCATAATTTGGAAGGATATTTACGATATCATCGAAATCCATTTTGAATTTACTTTTATGTAGCTTTTTAATTCATGTAAACAACTTTTTACAATGGCATATCAAAACTTCAATTCGATCAGCTGGCATAAATAACACCCGCCATCTTGTCTCTTAGGCACCTCTCAAGTCTTTAAACCAGGTCGCTGCACTGTTTAGTTTTGACAGTTGCTTAGTCGCAAATTAACTTTAAAAATGGCTTGTAGGTAAGAATTTAGCTAAGCTTTTGCTTAAACGTCTCTTAACTCCTAAGAGTGGTTTAAAAATGGCTTGTAAGTAAGGCCGGCAATTGTCAACTCGAGCAAATGTGACAAAACACGGATTAACTAGTCCAACGCTACGCCAGGATTATTAATAACACCCGAAGGGTCTTATTACCCGAAGGGTCGTGTTTTGTCTCTTGCATTGACATGCAATTGTCAACTCGAACAAATGTGACAAAACACGGATTAACTAGTCCAACGCTACGCCAGGATTATTAATAAGGCCCTATGTGAGAGATCGGCCCAAGCACAGCCAGCCATTATACTTCCATCGAACTTTTCGGAAAACATAATATTACCTTATAATTAGCAAAGAGACATCGTAAAATTCAATAACCTCCTATACAACTAAGCTAGAGGCACATAAATAGATCTACCGTTCGATCCAATAATTCAGAGTAAAACGCAAGCTATTCACTAAAACATGGCAATTGGCGTTTTGGCTCGCCAACGGCGGTTTAATGCCAAGATGGAAGACTGTCTTCAAAAGAGAGTTTGCAGTTTGACGAAACATTATTAATAGATTTCTATATTTTAGACTTTTAGCTGCTTGCTTGATGATATCACATAATTTTATCGAAATGCCATTCTGTTTATTTTGATGGAAATATGAGTTTTCTGTCGTCAGAGTGCAAGATTGGTGTGTTTATAGGTAGGAAGTAGTAACTACTTAGGTACAAATGATCACATGCACTTTTGGTTCCATTAACTAGACGTTTAAAAGAGTTGATTTGCACTGGCAAAAATGAACCAATCACATTCATATTATAGGTACCTATGCTAATCTATACCTCACGAGATGATGGGTAACTTGATTGGTCTTGTGCGCAAAGACTGCAATCCCTCAACTTTCATGGCATCAAAGTATGTCGGCTTTCTTCTTATTTATATGTGGTTTGTTATAGCTTGTCTACCGATTGATTTAGCTGGATTGACGTCACGACGTACCTACATATTATTTCCGTCAATCCCCCGTCGCGACTCGGAGTTAGATGATAATTCCTCCATCCTTCTTAGCCCGTTATTTCCATTTGCGTTACTCGTTCCGCCTAGGAGATGCGTCTCTGGCAAACCGTCTTTTCGTACATTGACTCAACTTTTAATGACGTCTTCATGTGGGTGGTACTGAGCAACATACTCGAATGTGCTAATTAGTAGGTAGCTAGCTAGGCATTTAGGGTACCTACTCGTATTTGCTTAAGTTTAAGTCTTTGTTAGTTTAGTATGAAACTTTCGTATGTCGCCTTGATCCTTTGAGCATTTATTATACTCATGCTTTAATGAAATAAAAATGTATTTATTCGCTTGAAGTAGGTATTGGTCAATATTGAAAATCTTCTTATATTGTTAGTAATTACCTCATACTTTGTCGGAGACCGACATGCAAAGTTTTAATGTTAAATTGCTAACATAAAGCATAAGGGTTAGTATGGACCTTTTCGCCTCACTGCTAGGAAGCAAAATATATTATGTAGAAAGCCGATGGTACCTATTGTAAAAAGTATATACTAACATGTAATTGTATTGTTTCAGGGGGTCTGGGAATGCGTCACTTCGTCACATTCATGCTGTTCCTCGGCATGGCAAACGCATACGTGATGCGTACCAACATGTCTGTCGCCATCGTGGCTATGGTCAACCACACGGCGCTGCCTGTCATATCGGAGCACATGGACACCGAGTGCGGAGAGGGTAGCTCTAATAGTACTGTAAGTATCACTCGTCTAGAGCAGGCACCTATATCTCTTCATGATTTGTATGCTCCATAGTAGAACAGAATGTGCGAGGCACAAATCAAATGAACAAAATGTGATCGAAGTCTTGAAGACGTCTTTTGTCTGATACACTTTCTTTCGCTTGGTTTGGTGTAGGCTACACTGTAGACCTAGGTACTAGTTTCACGCAAATTACGGAAGCTCTATAAATGCTACGCACATCAGAACACAGGAATCTCTACTACTCTGTGATGCTATTATTTAGAGTATTTTAGAGATTCATCGAAATGGCTTAGTGTTTAATTTGCAAAATGTTGTCCACAGACAGTCACACAAGACGGTGATTTCGTCTGGAGCTCAACGCTGCAAGGCTACATTTTATCTTCCTTCTTCTACGGCTACGTTATCACACAAATTCCCTTTGGGATTCTCTCTAAGAGGTAATTACACCACACCACTTGTTTACTTGTTAACCTTGCACTGGCTTTTGCTTTCTCTTGGTACTTCATTCTTGAAGATCAGGATGAACCAGGTATCCTTCTGCCGGCCTGTTTCTGTAGCCATCTGCACAGCAGAATGACGGTGTCCTTTCTTTCTATAAGCTGGTCAGACCAACTAGTTGGGGTTTTCCACGAGCCGTTTTCCCTCTTCGTGGCTGATGCATTAGCTACGTAGACATAAATATAATATAAGTAGGTGCCAAGTAATTTGTTTCGCTTTGTAATATGACACCATAATACACCGCAACGAGTTTACCGATCCATTACGTGGTTAATAAATCTTCTGCATTATCTACATGTCGAGAATGACGACGTGGTCATAATTGGGTGATCCACTTCCGCAATGGAAGGTTTATTATACTATGTAATTCATCATGACGCTGACTGAATGTAGATGTTTGGACTCGTCAGAAGCAGGATGGCAGGTAGGCACTTAACTTCACCTGCCTTTATCCCACTTTGTGAAGGGTTGGCGCAGATTTTTCTTCTGCATTCTCTACCATTGTGCATGCCAGAAGCTTATAGCATTCAGCTCTTATTCGGTAGGTCTTTCACCAAAGATTTGTTTGCGTTATTGCGACCGACCGACCTACTATGGTGACCGCTGGAGTCAAAAACTTAGTGCCTGCCCACCGAAAAATTAAAAAGCAGCAAGCCATTGAACGATGGAAAATCGTTGGGAAGAGTCTTTACTAGATGATGGTTTGATCCTCAGATTTGGCGCTCGGCTGTTCCTAGGAGTGGGTATGCTGATCAACTCTGTCTTCGGCCTTCTGGTGCCAGTTGCAGCTAAAGCTGGCTACGAGTGGCTCATTCTTGTGCGATTCATCCAGGGTTTGGGAGAGGTAAGATCTTCATCCAAAATAATTGGGACTTTGCTAAAGAGTTTGAATAAGGTGTGTTTCAAACGGATATTAATTTAATTTACAGGGTCCAATCGTACCATGCACACACGCTATGCTAGCGAAATGGATCCCACCCAATGAAAGGAGTAGAATGGGAGCAGCTGTTTACGCTGGTAAGTCGAAGTGAAAATGAGAAAAATGTTGTTTTGAACTAAAATTTTAAAACAAAACCTCAATAAAATCCTTTATTTTGGGAGGTAACTCAGCCAAAATACTTAACTTCTCATAAGAAGCAGTGGTTTAATTTGGTATTCATACGTTAATTTTGCTTAGATTTCTTTCTTACTAAACCTAAACTATTTGACATCGACAGGTGCCCAATTCGGCACGGTGATATCCATGCCGTTGTCTGGGCTGCTCTCTGCCTACGGTTTCTCCGGTGGTTGGCCGTCCATCTTCTACGTATTCGGACTGGTGGGAACCGTCTGGTGCATCGCCTTCCTTTTGTTCGTGTCGGAGGACCCAGAACAGTGTCCCGGGATCAAGGAGCAAGAGAAAAAGTACATCCTGAGCTCGTTGTGGGGAGCCGCTGGTTCTAGCGTGAGTGTATTTTTAATTACTGAGGTAGGGTTTCTTTTGAGGAAATGATCTTTCAACTTAGAACAAGTATTTAGAGAAAATTATAAGTAGGTAAGGTACCTATATCAACCGAGACTGACGAGCGTGAGGAATATACTGTTAAGGGATTGTCAATGGGGAAACCTATTTCAAGCCTAGTCCTAGACTTCCAGAAATCATTTTTTTAAAGAACTAGTTGATGACAAGCACTGTATTACGGCCCATCTGATGTTAAGTGGCAACTCGCCTATAACAAATACCAAAATGTTTAACATGAGTTTTTTCAGACTAGTTTCAATGAGATTTTTCTCTTCCACAGTCACCTCCGATTCCATGGAGCAAGATCCTCCTGTCAATGCCGTTCTGGGCCATCATGCTGGCGCATATGGGTCAGAACTACGGTTACGAGACGCTGATGACGGAACTGCCTACCTTTATGAGACAAGTGTTGCACTTCTCTATCAAAGATGTAAGTATAATTTAGCAATAAAAACTGACAGCCAAGCCATGGAAACAAATACACCTTTCGCATAATCACAATTATTGTACAAACTATGTTATAATGTAGGGACTACCAAACTGAACTAGACATAGGTATCACAGAGCCTAAGATTTTCAGAGTATCAGCGTCATTCCGAAAAATTACCTTACTTGACTGTTTGAAAGTACTGACACTGTGCAAATAGTTTTTGATAATAGTGAAAAAACTACACCACCGGTAGCGTACCTACTCAAAATTTCGTTCTAAATAGGTGTACAAATAAAACTGCAGTTTTATAAATGGCAGTCCACTACTTTAAGAATTCTAAGCTGAGTGTAATATTGCGAGTGGTTCCGTCCATTAATCACCACAAATTGCTCCCGAGGTCACGGGGTCAGGCTGGTCGACTAAGAGCACATTGAATCACGTACCGCTTTATTGGAGCAAATAGAATTTATTCTCATTGTGATGGTGTAATTGAAATGTTTCTCATTTTATGGGCGTCCATGATTCAGTTTTGACACGAATTTGTTCGTGTTATAGATGCTAATTAGCTGTAGTACCAACTTGAGTGTTTTTAACCTTGTTCAAACTAGGCTGTGTAGCTTATGAAGGTAAACATCGTAAGGGCTTTCGAGGCTTGACTCTTGATTGATGGTTCTTGATACCGTGGGAGTATGAACTATTTCAGCATGTACAGTGTTGTGGAGTCTTCAAATCTCAGTGTGATAGCATTAATTTCGTTTCAGAATGGCTTTGTATCAGCGCTCCCGTATCTCTGCATGTGGTTGTTCTCGATGTTCATCTCCGTGGTCGCTGACTGGATGCTCTCCAGCGGCCGGTTCAATCACACGCAAGTCAGGAAGGTCATCAACAGCATTGGTAAGTCTTCGTTATCTACTATCTAACTGCACCAGAGTTGGCCACTCAAACAAACTTCTTTCAATTTGTGCCTAAGTAAATCAAGCTTTTAAATGCGAAGATCATTGATTTTTCGCTCTGTTTTACTGTGGAACATTTGAATAACTTTACGAAATTGGTTATCCTGGATCTTTCCTCTTGTATCTAGAAAGAAAACAAACAGCCACAATCATACCCCTCATTTTTGGCTTCGCCATAGTCTGGTACCTAAATAAGGCTTGCTGACTGAGGTTTCTTTCGAGACATTTGTTAGTATCGTCATATTATTATGATTCACATCTATGTAGTGTATAATAATGATGTCTTCTGTGGTAATCTCTTAGTCTTATCAAATTATTGCTTTCTTGCAGGTCAATATGGCCCGGCAGTGGGTCTGTTCGTGGCAGCGAACACAGGTTGCAACCCAGCGGCCACAGTCGCGATCTTGGCAGTCGGAGTCGGTCTCAACGGTGGTATCTACTCTGGTTTCAAGGTAATTTATCACTTTTGCACTCGATTTAACGCGTCTTGGTGAAAAGGATAGCTCTCATCACTTTATATGATCACTGATCATCTGTAGTTATCATTTTGAGCTGGTCCGTTATTATTATTTACCTAGAGCTTACCGGTATGGAGAATGGTATGCGTCTTGCATAGGTTCCTGTTATTCATTATACATGGTACCGACAAATTAACACCACTTATTCAAACAATCGTGTTAAGTTTATTCTGCCGTATAAGGAATAGTGTCTAATAAAATAACAGTTTATCAATGTTCACTGTTCGTTGTTTCATAGGCCTTCAAACCCTACGTGACAACACAGGTATCTTGTATTTTTGATATCCACAAGCTACCACTTAGATATATTACAGCTATGACTACTGAATCTACCTTAGGAAGTAGCACACTGGTGTTTTTTGACTCTAAGAGACAAACTGAATCTCGATTTTATACAATTTTAACTGAAATTTTGTTTGCTAGGTGAACCACTTAGATCTCTCTCCGCGGTTCGCCGGTATCCTGATGGCGTTTACCAACTGTCTGGCGAATTTAACTGGATTGCTGGCTCCCATCGTTGCTGGCTACATCATTGAGGGCAGGGTACGTATTTTCTTTAGTATTATGTATTATAGTGTTCTTATACTTACCTAAATACTGCGTAGCACTCAAGCTGCCGGGCTGGCTATAACATGACGGAGAGTATCGCTTAGAGCCTTAATTACATTTTCAAAGTCAAATATTAATTTATTCAATAGTTTCATAAGAATCACTTCGAAACGTCTTAAGAGCAAGGTGAGCCTAGGTGTCAGTTCCACTCGACCAAGCCTAGAACAACAGGCAACAAACTACGGCATTTGGCTCTAGCTTAATCGTGCATGACTATAAGATAAGATAGATTTTTATTTGGTACAAAAAACATGGAAGTACAGCACAACTTATCAAGAAAAAGGCATTAGAAAAATAACATGGAATATAGGCGCAGCTAGAGAAAAAAATAAGAACAGATCCCTAAAGGGCGAATGCAAGGGACACCAAATCCCAGGAGATACCTATATATAGTAGTATAGAAGACGAGTTCAGAGTACCTACCCACAAGTTTTATTGAATTCAAAGTTAATGCAATTTTTATCTTTCCAGCCTACTCAAGCACAATGGAGGAAAGTATTCTACATCGCCGGCGGAATTTACATATTCTGCGGTACCTTCTACAATCTGTTCGGTTCAGGCCGAAGACAAGAATGGGACAACCCAGCCAACGATGAGGCTATCGCCAAGAAGGCTGCAGATAAGAAAGCCATCAAGAAGGAAAGGAAAGCAGGAAACAATCCGAGCCAAGAGGAGACGGAGCAATAACGGTTAAAAAGTTGAGGACGCACAGCAAATCCGCCTTGAATTTGATAATAAAGTCAATGACAGTGACAACATAAGTTTCCAGATATTTATTTGCTGGCGCGTTCTACAGGATGCAAGTTCCATTTGGGGGAGACTGGGGTTTTGAAATTAGTTTTATTTTGTAAATATTTGAAGATCTAGCTAGACACTTTGAATCCATAGTCATCCATAGCCGAAATTCCCCGTGCGTTCCCTATACTGTCTATGGTAAAGACAAGGTCCACGGGGAATTATGGTTAACGGTTCCCTTACGTTTTATACTTTCAGTTTGCGTGCAATTTTTTCTCTTTTACATTGTTTTTGTTAGAAAATATATGTAAGATACGCACATCAATACGGCTGTGATATAGGTACATCTTGTTGGAACTTGCATTCGATCAACTTTTGAAGCGTTTAGAATAGTTACTATTTATTAATTAATTGTAGTTTAAATTACCATACAAGTATTGTCTATATTTTAAAGCATTATGTGTAATTGAGACGCGTGAAAGGTAGTTAAGGAATTGTGATTCAGGTCCAATATTTTTCTGTCAAAATGTTACCGTCCTCCAGTGAATATTTACGTATCCTTGCAATATATTTTAAAACCCACGAATTTTAGGAATTAAAACATCAATTTATTTTTATGCAGAGGCTCGAATAAATATTTAAACCTGCCACAAAGTATTATATACCTATTCATGAAATAAAACCAAAGTTTTTTATAATACCTATTTAATTTGTGCCAAACAGATATTTAGCCTGACATTTTGTGTTGTGAATTTTTTGATATAAAACATAACATTGATTGATCGCGAAGCGACTAGTTAATAGATGATTTTAATGTAAGATTGTATTTATAGTTAATTTAATTCATTGTATTGTCGCTGGATGCTGAAGCTATTGTGATCATTTTCTTAAGTTTAGTTAGTTTTAAACGTTTGGAGCGCCACGTACGATTTAGAATAATTTACTTGATTATCCTTTCTTGAAGTTGAAAAAATGCTGATAATGGAGGGTAGTTGAAAATTCGTATGTTGCTCTCTGAGCGTATCAGTTTTCAAACTTATTATTCATATTTTACCATTTCTTTTAAAGTGATCTGTGACAATGATGCTACGAGTAAATACGTGCCTTGTATAATAGCCGGCTTACAAGATGATCCCTAATGATTAATGATTAAGCTGCGCAGAATGAAATTCCTAAAGGAATTCAGTTCTACGCAGTTTAGTCACGTACTATAACAGGGATCAACTTGTTTAGCAGTTACTATGATTAAATTATGAGTAGTACAAATAAGAAAATGAAATAGCGGTGTGTGAGACGCACTTGATAAATTATTATTTTTGTGTATGCTCGGGATACTTTGAGTTGCGGACAAATACAAAAATGATTTTAAAACACTTTGTAGTTTCATTTGTGCCTTTAGGAGCCTGAAAACTGTTAAACTACCTATGTACTTCAAAATACTCTCCTAGCTTTAAGACTTTTCAAAGTAATCCTTGTGATCAACTGGACAACGAAATTATTGAATTTGAAAAAGTATTACGTAAGGTAAACTACAAAATTGTTATGGGGTAAGTTGAGTTCCAGAGTTGATTGGTCGAAACAAAAATTTAATAAAATAACAGATTTATTTCGCTTATTACACAATTCTCTAAATACATTTCTTCATAGTCACATTTCTTGTTTTCATAATCAAGTCTTACTTGATTTGTTCGTTGCAATGTCGCAAGCTGAATATTCCGGTTCCAGTCCAACACGGCTGCCCCACCATAAGGCAACTCGACGCCGATCGTAGGTTATCCCTCTTAGAGTTGAGCACTGCATCTTTTAAGAATAAAAGCGAAGATTCGAAGGACATCTGCTGCAGTGGAGAAGCGGACGCTTCCATACCTTTGCGACTCATCGGTTCAAACACTCCATTGTATGTCATATAATCAGCTACAAGACTCAAATGTCTAGGATCAACTGTAATTCCATACACATTGAACACATTCTGGATTTCCTTGATGATAACTTTGTTTGCTGCTTCGATGCCGTAAGTTCTCGCCATCGCGTGAATATCGTTGCTGTAAAGCTTATTCAAATCGAGGAGATCGTTGTATTTTGACATTTGGAGGATGTTGATTCCATCTGTCTTGATGTATAGAACATCTTTCTCTTTGTTAGTGATGGCGCGTTTGATGTTTTTGATCTCGTAAATGATAGATTTCCTTGCCGCTTCTTTAAGAGCTTGCGACAGATCGATTTTTAAGAAAGATATTGGGAACATAACTGTTAGCTCGCACCATTCATGGTTCTTAACATCGTAGGTGTAATTTGTTGCGTCTTGCACTTTACTGACGACACCTTTCATTATTTTGCTAGTTTCGAGATCATTGTTCACGACTTCGTCGATTGTCTCGTCGACGTCATCATTGACTTTGACTTCGTCTACGAGTTCTACTTCGTCGTCTGACTTGACTTCTTCGTCTGACTCCGGGTCTTCGTATTCTTGTTCTTCGGTCCTCTTCTTTCTTATCTTAGTCTGGAACAATACAGGCAAGAGATGAGTCAAGGATTAGTATGTTAAGATTACTCTCGTCATATTTTTGCCCTTAAGCTGCATGGCTGCACAACAGTTTTTCTTCTTCCACTCTCTTCTATCATTCGTTAGGTCTCCTCTATTAAAAAAGACTCTTTCACGCATAATTTAGGTCAATTTAAAGGGTTACGTACTACTGTGACAGGTTATTAAGTTATCTTTATTCACTTAAAGCATGATCAATAGCAAAATATCAACTAAATAAATATAATTTAATTCATTGTTCATATAAAGCGCGATATTTAACACGATTTTCGTTTGCCATGTAAAAGGGCATAATGTAAACCGCATTTTTTCCCCTTCCACTCTGTGGCAGAATATAAGCTAATTAATTAAATAACACTTCAGATATTAAAGATAATGAAGAACATTCAAATCTACGCACAATAATCCCGGATATGTATGCTAACTGTGCCAAAATATGAATTAAACTCAATGACTTTAATGGTTTACAACCTCTTTTAGGTGGGCAATACATGATCATGATAATTTAAAAGGGACATACCTCGGTTTGGTCATCATCATCATTAGGAGCTTCGTCGTCCGAGCTTTCCAGGTCAGCAGGTTTAATTAGCTCCGGTTCATTGTCGTCTGTTTCTTCGCGATCAACCCCACTTCGCTTTTTGACCTTATCGGTCGAAAATACCACTCCACTGGTGTTTTTAGTATGCTTCCGAATCACTATAAACATCTCATCGAAGAACTTGTTTTGCATGTGTCTGATTATATGCGGCGCTTTCACAATGTACTGCGTTTTGTACTGAGAATACGGCAGGAACTTAAAACGCATCGTTGTCTTCAGTTGCCTGTTAGGTGAGGTGACTATTTCACATGCAACATCGATTTTCTCCAATACATCCGCAACAGTCACTCTGTTTAGTTTCTGTCGCAACCTTTCAGCCTTTTTATTCAACTTGGGTAGGTCTGCTCGGAAAGGAATATCCATGTTGGGAGTTTTCAAATTGGCGGACGCAGTCATCAGGATTTCCCGAAGACGCGGTATACCGAGCGTTACGTTCATGTCACCGCGACCGGCGAAATGGAAAGTGTTCAGCGTCATCTGAGTAGATGGTTCTCCAATGGATTGTGCAGCTAATAACCCCACTGGCTCTCCAGGATCTGCCAGTGATTCTAGATACTTACCGTTCATGACTTTTAAGAAATTGTCTTTCTCTGTGTACTCGCTTAAAGCACTCACATCTCGTTTCTTCAAATAGCTTTGAATCAGTCCATCAAGCCGCTCGTTGATAACTCCAAGCTTGTATTCGGGCGCGTATTTACTCGATATCGGATCAGGGCAGTGTTTTGTAACGTAGTGGCTTTTATCCTCATCTTCCATAGTCCACCAATGCTTTTCTAATTCTGTGTAGTAAGGATCTCGCCCATCTTTATTATCTACGTGAAGAGACTCTTTGTCTGCTAATGAAGTGAATTTGGTAAAAGCACTGCCGTATCTATTTTGGCAAGGATTACCATTCCTTTTCATCCATTTTCGCAGTGATTTTTGGTACTTTTCAATACCCCTTGAATCAGTTTCTTCCTGGAGTTTTTTGATGATGTCTTTACTCATCACTGCCTTGGCATTCGTGTCGAGGAAAGGCAATTGTTGGCTGTTCAGAAACTGGCACTTCAGGACATCGAGCCCATCTTCACCGTAAGCAAATTGAATCACGCTGCCGTCAGAGTCTCTTACGGTGTGATCGTAAGCCACTGACAAGCTTTCCAAATGCTTGATCAAACACCTTTGTAGATATCCAGATCGACTGGTCTTCACGGCTGTGTCTATAAGACCTTCTCGACCAGCCATGCAATGGAAGAAGAACTCTTGTGGCTGGATTCCTGTCATGAAACGACCGTCAATAAATCCTCCGGCTCGGGGTGATACGTCATACGGTGGGAAACTGGGCAAGGATCGTCCAGATATCGTCAATGGAGGTCTCTTGCCTTCTAACTCAATTTGTCCAAGCAAACACGAGATCTGCATAGTGTTCACAGTGGATCCTTTGGCTCCTGATTGGACCATCAATTGTAGATTATTGTAAGGGAATTTCTCTAGCAGGCCCTCTCCCAAACAAGCTGTGTTTATGTTATTAGTGTAGGAATCCAGCATGTTTTTGTATTGTCTATCTAAATTCGCTCTGAATTTTGGGTCATTCGCGAAGCTTTCTTCAATTGTTTTCTTTAATGTGTCATCATCAACGTCCACAGGCAAATCCGTGGCTTTTACAGCTGCTAACTTTCCAACTTGTCGTACCAGACAAATGCAATCGTCTCGCTTCTTGTTGCCTTCGTCTACGACCAGGATATCTTTCACGCCGAGGGTAAACCCTATCCATTGTAAGTAAAACGTGAAAAGCTTTGAGAATGAGCTCAGCAAAGCACTAGAACTTTCGCCACCGTACAGTTCATACATACAGTGAACTAAGCCGTACGGCGTAGCACCGTAGTGGGTTTTGTCCAAGACTCCACTCAGAAGTTCACCTTTTAAGATCACAACTTCAGCCTCTGTCATGACATTATCTTTCAATGGAGAACCTCCAGCTTTCCACTTCCTTGGTGGCGCGTTTTGCCAAGCCTTTGAACTGATTTTAGCTTTACTGGTCAAAGAAATGCACTCCTGTCCTTTAGGGATGGTATTGATGATGACAGTGGAAAGAACCTGTTTGCCTGACCAGAGCATTACTGGTTTCAAAATTGTGGGAGGCAGAAGCTTGATAGTTCCTCTATGCTTTGAGAGCCCTTGGAAAACTAGTTGTTGGTAATCAGATTTTGTGTAGAAGGTGCCTCTGAGTGACATTTTAACACCTGATATGACATGATCTTGGATCAAACCACTGAGCGGCGTCCCGTCTTTGGGCACGAGGTATTGTTTTCGCACAGACATTATGTTGTAGGCTTCGCTTCTCGCGATTTCGTTTTGAGGGAAATGAGCATTCATTTCGTCGCCGTCGAAATCAGCGTTGTAGGCCTTACAGTTGGCGTAATGTAATCTCAGTGTTTTCTCGCCCTTGAGGATACGAGCTCTGTGTGCCATCATACTGGGCTTGTGCAGCGAAGGTTGTCGATTCAGGATCAGAATATCGCCATTCACTAAATGCCTGTGTACAGTCTTCAACCCTGAAGTTTTAAACTCATCTGGTGTCAGCAGGCGTTTAGCGATGCTTTTTCTTTTTTGTATAGAATCTGCAGGAATACGGATGATTCTTCCGTTTTCGATTTCCAGTTTCTCTGCACCAGGGTGCTTGTTGGGTCCATTGATAATCATTTTTCTCAGTTCGTCTACATTCCATTCTGTGACGGGAACAGGGTAGGTGAGTTTAGTAGCAAAAACATCAGGTACACCAATTTCATCAATATCTACATTGGGGTCAGGTGTGATAACGGATCGGGCAGCAAAGTTCACTCTTTTACCCATCATGTGCATTCTTATTAATCCAACTTTTCTTTCTAAGATTTGTTTAAGGCCTAAGCTGGTGGCATTTCGTGAGTCATTGTTAAGGATGTGGTTCACACATTTTTGTAGATCCTGCCAGACGTTGTGTAATTTCTCTGAAGGATATTTTCCCATGACAGATTCATAAGCATGTCTTGGTTTGGCATCCAGGTTTTCTCTGGTTTTTTCAGGGTCTTCAGCTGCAAACACATGCAATACTGCTCTAGCTGAGAAAGCTGCATTTAGTATATCTTTGTATACCCTTGTTTGAGGGTGCTCTATTATTTCCCCTCGCATTACGTTGCAGGGTCTGACATTTGGTGGTACAACAGGAATTACATCCATAAAGAAAATGTCAGTGACGGGTTTTACAGGTGTGTTCGAGAGGACGGGAAAGCAATACTTCAATATTTCTTCATCACACTCTGCTATGGCGGTGCAGTAGCGTTTGATCTCATCGGCCATCAATATTTTTATAGTCTTTACTGAAGCATCTGGTTTCATGTTCACCATTAGTTTACCTTCGGATGTTGTGACTTTAATCAGTTTATCTCCACAATAAATACATCTTTTTGTAATATTTATTACTTTGAAATATCCATTTAAAATTTTGAATCGGAGGTGATCCACATTTTTGTTTTGAAATGTCACAGTCACTGGGTCTTTAGTTTTGAGAAGCTTTTGGTACTTTTTGACAAGTTTGTCAGGTTTGGAACTCTTATCGGCTAGGTCACCTCCATGATTCTTTAAATCTAAAGCTGCTGTAACATATCCAGCATCAATCAGTTGCATTTGTAGTTTTAGGATGAACTTCAACCTCCCATCCATTTGTATTTTGAAGCATTTGAGACAGCTGACTCTGAAGAGCGTGTAAATGTTCTTTGTGAACAGTGGGTTTATTACAACCAGTGGTAGATCAATATGGCCAAAGTGTCCCGGGCAATGCAGCATGGGATTACTGCATGTTTCACAAATGTCGTCCCTGTCTCTGAGGGGTCCTAAGACACTATCATAGAGTCCTCCTTTACCAGAGTTGCCAAGGGCATCAAAAGTTTGAAGGTTACTGATTTTAGCAACACTTAATTTTCTGATTTCCTCACTAGTGAACATGAGGAACTGGATTGAATCAGGGTCAACAGACGCTAACCCTGACGACATTTTAGAAAATGACGAGTTGAATGCCATTTTGCACCTGAAATGAAAAAAAAACTACTTTTAGGAATATAAGTTAGGTAACAAGATGACTTTTAGGCCAGGTTCAGCTATGGCTATTTAATGTATTTTTAGACAGATAAGGATTGCGGTATGCTCTGAGCCTAAAATAATGGGCACACAACGTCCACTGCTGAACATTAGGCCTTTCCCATTTCCCGGAGGAACTGATCTTGAGCGTGTTACTAGGGGCTCAATTCTAGACCAGTGACTTTTTTGTCACAGTAGATATACATATACGGGTATACACGGGTGATATATATCTACCGTGACAAAAAAGTCAGTGGTCTAGAATTGAGCCCCTGGCCCAAGTTTCCAGCAACATTTACTATTTACTTGGTGATCTTTTATTAGAGGGCCGTCTTTCGTTGCGCGTATAGGAGGCGCAATCTGCGGTCTTTACTCTTCTCCCAGCCAAACTGTATGCCCCGCAAAGCCACTTTAGTATTGTGTAGGTAAATAGATCCGGCATGATAACCTCCAAGCAAAGAAGCGACGGGTATTCTCACCTTCAGATTTTATTCACATGTTATGTACTCATGATAAATAAAGCAGGCACAAGCCATAGCTTGCTATAAATCTTCTTAATCTTCGTACAATACACTTTCACAAAAAAAAACAACACAGCGTGATTATGAGGTTAGGTTTCTTCATGGATTTACTTTACTTTACTATCACACACAGGTTTTTTTTTCTTTCTTTTTTATATAATTCTTGCTTCTTCTTGGTATAATGACATCAGTCTTTATCTACAGCCTTTTAGCCTATTATTTGTCTGTGGTTTACACATCATTCAATCTTTTTTGAATTGTTTTTTCCAATCAAAATATCATCACAGTACAAATAAAAACCGACAGCTTCCGGTCATAGACTACAAAAGTAACCGGTAGCTTTTTCTATAAGGTTACGTTCTACGGTTGATGTGTTTTTACTCTTGGTAACACTGTTTGGTCGTGTCAGTGACCAAACATGGCGGCGTCGCAAGATGAAGTTGACGTATGTGAAAGTTGGGAGGATATGGACGAAATAGGTGTAAGTGTTTCGTGAAATTTGTCTCGGGAAGTTCTTAACGCTGGCGGGAACCACCACGGTGCTATCTTCAAGTGTGCTTGCTTCTTTCAGCTGGAACAGCAAATCAAGCTGAACAGTGACTGCGCGCCAGTGAGGTCTTCGGTTGGTTGCAAGGTGACTGTGGAGGATAACGCGTGTATCGGGTCTCAGTGCGTGATGCCGGAGCCCGCGATCCGTATCCTGAAGCGGCCGTCGTCGCTGGCGAGCGGCCAGCAGAACGGCGAGGCCAGAGCGCGTCCGGTCAAAACCTTAGAGCAGAGACAAAAAGAATACCAAGAAGCCAGGCTCAGGATACTTGGAGAGGCGCGAAGCCCCGAAGATGTTATTGATGACAAGTAAGTTGTTCATTTACTTGTTTGGTCTTTGTAAACAATTATTATCTGATAGAAAATACCTCATCAAGTTAGCACACCAACAGGTTGAAAAACAGTTCATTACATAATTTTAGAACACCTGTACCTTATTTAGGGTGAGCATTTATAGTCATTCTCATCAGCAGGAATTCTACCACCAAAAGTACAAGGTTACATGCTTGTGGAAGTATCAGTGTAACTTATAATTTAATTTGTAAGCAACACCAAGACAGCTTTTACTTTGTTTTTAATTAAACTCTTCCCTGATGTTTCAGCCTCACACGTATACAAGACAAACTCCAAGCAAATAATTTAAATAATTGTCAAAATCAAACAAGTGCTAAGACAAAAAACGATGCCAAAGGAAAGGAGAGAAAAGTCTTAGTACGTCCTCCCCCTGGGGCAACGAATGCCGGAGTGTTTCCCTCACCCCCGCCCAGAGGGGTCCTAGTTATCCGCACCCCACGGGGGCCAGATGGCACTAAAGGATTCCAACGAAGGTAGCATTGTGTGTTCCAAATACGTACTCAGTTCCATCCATGCCTATTTCAAATAGTTAATGTTAGACTTTTTGTTATTTCACAATTTTTTCTTATGAATGCTGAGGCCTTAATGTCTAGAGCTGGTGATAATCATTGTTTGGTAGTGACTAAGAGGTAATTGTGACCATGAAACTAATGAAAAGATGTTGTTTCTGTGAAAAATTACAATTATCATTATTAACTATAAACACTACATAGGAAGTGCAACTTTCTGGCATATTTATGTTGCCTTTGATCTGGTTCTCACTAAACACTATATTGTAGAGTGATTTCCTGAAATATGTACAAACAAATTAATAACTAGTTGTAGACAAGTAGCTACGGTATAAATAATGTGAAGGGACCAAAATGCTAAAATTTATTTAGCTCAAAAAATGGGGAAATTATATATTTACTTTAATTTGGTACCATTGCAAGTATTTCAAAATGCAATGATTTAAATTGTGGAATAGCAATTAAGAGTGACAAATTTTATATTTAGCTAGTTGTTGTAAAATGCTGATCTTTTCACACAAATGTATTATAGAGTTTATGCTGAGTGTTAGACAGATATGTTATTCAATTACTAATAGATTTTGTCCTGGAAATCCATAGGGGAGGTCCAAGCTTTAGGCTACTGTTGGTGATAGTATTTTTGAGAATTTAACTAGTAGATTTCAATAGGTATCTCATTGTCTTCCAAAACTGTAGAAGAGTACTATTTCATTTATTCAAGAATATGCTGATATGCCTTTGCTTTAAATTCCCCCAGGGACTTACTATTCAGATTACTGTGAGATTCGACAAAAGACCTCTTAGTAAAAACACAAAAATTATGGCAGTTTGAAAACACTCAGTATTTGTTAAATTGAATACCGTTATACATAACGTAAATCTATTATGCTATATGTAAAGTAAAAATTATTTACACTGTTATGTGTTTGAAATATAGGGGAATTATGAAAGAGCTTTATGCCACTAGGGGCCATCATATGTATGCAACATAATATATGTTTGTACATTTATGTGTGTATGGGGGACTTTTGGCTGTTGACAATGTTTGTGTGGAAGGATCAGTGCACTTGACATTTGATTTGACTGACTGGCATTATTTAAATGTTATGTAGGTAATTGAGATTTTTAAGTTTTTACAAAACAACCATGCAAAATAAAATAAGTTTATAGCATGAATGATTCACTTAAATAATTATAATGATGTGCTTAAAGCGTTAATTAAATTGTGACTTGTGACACCGAAGTGGAAATGTTTTTATAAAGTTTTGTACTTGTACAGAATGTTACTAGATTAAGATATTTGATAATTGTATATTTTTAGCTTTAATTCTAGGTATTTGGGCTTTTTGCTGGTTGTTTCAAAATATTCACAGGGAACGTACTAAAAAAACCTTTTTTGTGAAATAAGGTATCAGTCTACTTTTCAAATGGTTATGATAGAAACAATCAACAAAAAGCTGAATTTATAAGAGTGACTGAGTGTGCGTAAGTATGTAATCGGTTGTAAATTTAATTATTTTTACCAATGTCTGTTTTCATAAATTAATCACATAAATGTAATGAGTCATCAGCTAGGGAACTGTACCACAAACAATTAGATTTAATCTAGTGCCCCGAGTCTGAGTTGCGCTCACCTGTTTTGTATTGCAAACGCAATTTTCGAGTGATTTACGAGAATGCTCAACACGCCCGCTAGGGGCGCTTATCGTGACTCCAAACGAAACTCTCGACTCCTAGTTTTTTTAATTGTTTGCGGGCCAGATCTATAAAAACTTTGTGATCATAATCAACTATGTACTGTACCAATTAAAGTGATAGTTTATGAATAACGGAGGATTGTGATATAGAATAATCGTCTTATTGCAAGCCTTAGGTTAGTTTTCGTACCAATACGGTACATTGTATAGCTTTTTTACATGAATCTTCTACTTTTACATGAACATAATTGTTGTTGCTAGTTAATGAAATTATAATACATTTTAGGCAAATTACTTTGGTAAATTACTGAAACAGAAGTTCAGGTCATATTGAATCTAAACTCAACGCGGAGTTTATTTTAAATCGCAAGCTGTCAATTAGTCACAGTTGCTTAATTATTCTTTCAATTCAATTTCAATTTATTTCAAATAAATTGAAATAAATTGTAATTGAAATTGAATTCTGCTTTAGATGCATTGTGACGTGAATCGCTTTGCAGTCTCCTGTTTCGGACGCCTCCAAAGCCACGAATACTACGATACGTTTTAAAATACTGTCAAACCAGTTTCATGTTGTTTTTCAGTTTTCTAACTCCATCTAAATTTTAGCTAGAAGTTTAAATTATATAAAAGTATAAGAGCGAAGATCACTAGAAATATTAGTCCCTTAATGTTGCCTATCACGACGTTGACGGAAATATATTTTTTATAAAATGACTACATTTAGATATATTTAATATAATTTATTGCACTTAATGAACTTAACCGAGCGTATAATATTTGCGAATACGATTGTTTTCCTATAAATTGGCGTACAAAATATTTTGTAAACAAAAATGTTCGATATATTAATTGAAACCCACCTTGAATTACTAATGCCCAACATTCATATATGCATATTACCTGAATGCACACGAGGATTCCCTATGTTGTGGGTCTCTAAAGCTACGAGTACCATCCGAAGTTGGAATTTTAGTAATTCCGACCTCGGGAGTAAGTTAAGCTGTCGGTCCCGGCTCTAACAGGCCTTAAGCCATGACTGAAGTTGTAAAAGCAGCCGGATTGCTCGTTTGTTGTGAACAAATAAAATATTGTTAAAATAAACTATGTAAGGTGCCAATTTTACTCATATTTATTGTCTGATCATGCGTGTTGTTTTGTCGCATTGTATAATTTATTGATTACCACCTATTAATGTATGCATGTCGAAACTTGAAGCCATTGCGGTTGCAGAATTCGATGCCTTTAATCTTAAGGGGTGCGATTCCATTGACGCGGTGCGGTGCGGTATTAACACATAATTGTCTTAAATCTGCTTTGAGTCACTGGAAACTCACTCTAATGATGGGAACACATTACCAGAATACGGCGAACTATTCCTGTTGCATCATAACCAATGTAGCAATTTGATTCTTTAATAAGCTGGATCTCAGATGTCTTGCGTCCACCTAGCCGGACTTTTAACTAGGTAGTCTAGTCATGGTTGCCTAAAAAATATCACATGTGGTTTAAATGTTGCAACCCGAAAACTATGTGTGACAGCATAATTTAGGCTTTGCATTATTTTAGCCCCGTCCCTGTTTGTCATTACACATTCGTAAGAGACAGCAATAGGATTAAGGTCGATATAAAAAATCGCCACATTGTGATTATGTTTGGGCAAACTTGACTTATATGCTGTTGTTTTAGTGCCAATTTGGGCTTCGCATTAGCTCAGTGTTACTATAAGTTTGAGAGACTTAACTACATTTCACACATGATTATTAAAGTGTTATTTACCAGTGACTTGCCAACTTACTATTTGAGATATCTATTCCTAGGAAATACAGCGTCCCGTAAATAAGGTATTAGGGAAAACATGTCACTGACGCTGTGTAAACCGAGAATATTATAAAGGCACCCTGAGTCTGAGTTGTATGGTCACGAGAGTTCTCAACACGTCCGCTAGGGGCGCTTATAGTGACTCCACACCAAATCTACTCGGAAAACAGTGATTGCGACTCAGATTCGAGGTATTTAATATTTAAAGTCACTGAAAGATGCATTATTGTGTATAACATTATGTTTATGCAAGGGGAATGTTGTGCTTAAGACCAAAACTGATGTTCCTATCAAAATGAACGTATTACAACATATTTTGTAAATGTTGGTTGCATGTGTTCTGATATTACTTAAAATTCTAAGGTGCTAAGCCTCAGTATCATTTATTGTGTAAAAGAAATACTAAACGTAGGTATTACTTTCACCTTAATCATTCGGTAGCTAAATATATCCTATTATGATATTCGTTGACACGAGCAGTCTTTTTTTTATAGGATTTTAAATAGACCGTATATACTAGCGTACGGGACGCTGGGAGCAACTCAGACTCAGGGTACTGGGCAAAATCATCGATATAATGTCCCAGGCAATACAGCGTCCCGTAAATAGGGGTGTGAGACTCTGTTAACTAATTGATTTATGATCCAACCAAAATATAATCTGATAAAATATGAATTTATATCTACCGGAGTATTTCTTTTACATTTTAGTGCTTTAAAACAGACCGGCGAACTCTCTTAGTTATCATATATTTAAGTCATAGGTATTTTTAGTTCTAATTATTACATTTTAACCGGATATATTAAAATATTGTTGAAAAGTAAATGCTTTTATTTTAGTATGAACCTTCTTTTATCGATGACTGTACTATGGGAACTAGATTAAATACATACCCGATAGAGATAGATAGTTATTAGGTTCTTACCTCATTTCCCATTACGAATAACTCATTACTGTCAGTAGGCCTACCATGAGCTCTGTCTGGCTCTGTCTCTGATTCTAGTTTTGAGTCTGTGTAAGTGTTGGCTAAATAAATCCTATGCCAAAACGTTACACACATAGTATAATGCACTGGTGAGCACTCACACAGACTCAATACCAGAGCCAGACAGAGCTCATGGTAGGCATACAGATGGTAAATAAAATGGTCTGCTCTCACCTTCACACTCCAAATTGCATAACTTTATAAAATACGATGTAATTATGAAATAGGTAGGTACTTTTAAGATTGTCGTTCTGATATAATTAATTTATCTGTCTATACTCTGGGTCAGGGGTGCTGCTCACACTTATAGCGTCGGCAATCGACCAGGGGGCTAATTCTCGGGCCGATCTCGATCATTTTGAAATTTTATTTTATTGCTTCTTTTCGAAGGGGGAATGGATAATTTCTTTGAGTAATTCATAAACGACCTCTTCGTAAAAGCCTCGACAGCTACGATATACGGAAAACGTACAAAAAGTGCGGGGTTGTGAAAAGAAGCATTAAAATAAAATTTCAAAATGATCGAGATCGGCCTGAGAATTAGCCCCCAGGGGCCAAATTCTCGGGCCGACCGAGATTTTCAATGTCCCTTAAATACACATTGGCAATGCACAACCCCGCACTTTTTCTACGTTTTCCGTATATCGTAGCTGTCGAGGCTTCTACGATGAGGTCGTTGATGAATTACTTAAGGAAATCTGCCATTCTCTCTTCGAAAAGAAGCAATAAAATAAAATTGCAAAATGATCGAGATCGGCCCGAGAATTAGGCCCCAGGGGGCTAATTCTCGGGCCGATCTCGATCAATTTGAAATTTTATTTTATTGCTTCTTTTCGAAGGGGGAATGGATAATTTCCTTGAGTAATTCATAAACGACCTTTTCGAAAAATCCTCGACAGCTACGATATACGGAAAACGTACAAAAAGTGCGGGGTTGTGAAAAGAAGCAATAAAATAAAATTTCAAAATGATCGAGATCGGCCCGAGAATTAGCCCCCTGGTAATGTATTGAAAGCAAGGGATCGACTAAACTAATATGTAGGTAGGTCATCAGCGTGGCAATGCCTCCAGCGTCTTGGGGACGCTTCCGTCTGGAACTGATTTGGATCAGTTAAGCTATCTCTAGATCATGCATGCCAGCCACTACATTATTATCCACGTACTAGTGGCCGCCCGCGGCTTCGCTCGCCCGTTCCCGTTGCTTTTTCGGGATAAAAAGTATCCTATGTCCTTCTCCCGGTTCTAAGCTACCTCCCCACTAATTTTCTACCAAATCGGTTCCGCCGTTCTTGAGTTATAAATAGTGTAACTAACACGACTTTCTTTTATAAATATAAGATTTTCAGAAACTCTACTGGGTGCCCATGTTAAGCATATTGCAGGCGATCGACTCGAAATGCTTTCGCGATCGACTGTTTGAGCACCCCTGCTCTACGTGGTGAACGTAAACACGTTGGTATATAATTTTATTACCATAACCTGCCTCGAGCGTCTGATGATTAAATTAAATGATATACCTAAATCTATAAACAAGATGGTTTGTTTGTTCGACTTAGGCACTAATAAACGGCTCGACATCACGTTGGTTCATCAGCGTGCGGTACTTGATTTCATTTATAAAATAGATCACAAAGTAGGTGTCACCTTTAAGTAAATAGATAGAAAATGCTTTATTGCACACAACAAATTATAAAAGTACAGGTAACATAAAAACAGTTAAAACTTTTTGCCTCATACAATGGGCGGTCTTATCGCTAAACAGCGATCTCTACCAGACAAGAAAATTAGGATTAGAATAGTTATGCCATACCATATAGGCCTTCTAGAGCCTTCTATCAACCTAGTGGCCGAGAAATTCGAAAAGCGATGTTGCTTTGAGTTTGTTCAGCTTGTTCGTAGTTTCCATACAAGTAACGTTGTACTATGTGCATGGGGTATCTCTAGTCTAGATTAAATATAAAATAAGCGTCGCAGCGGGGAACAACTAGTGAACATTTTATTTAACTTTCAAAAACTAGTTTCTTGATAATGTTTAGTTCGTTTCGCGCCACTGCGCGTGTTACTTGTTTACATTCTGCTTGTATTTATTTACTAGACACTTTTAATAAACTTGAGCACTTAACCTAAGTAGGTATCTCAATTGAAATAGTGTTTTGAGTGGATCAAACTTCGACCGAAGCTCAGAATAGGTGATTTTAAAATACCTAGTCTCAAACTAAAATATTTTTGAATTAAGAATAAAATGCGCAATATCTAGATATAGGTACCTACTAGTTCTCAAACGGATAAGATAATCATCGTTTATAAAGGTTAGTAGGTATTCTATTCTAGCTGTTAGAATCAGATAACAATCAAGTCGATATATCTCTGGCTAGCCTTCTTAGACATCCACAAGAATCTTGACTTTTGGGGTCTTATTAATAATCCTAGCGTAGCGTTGGACTAGTTGATCCGTGTTTTGTCTCTTGCATTGACATACAATTGTCAACTCGAACAAATGTGACCCTTGTCCCACGGAGCTATAGAGGCCTGCTGAACTCAATACCAAGACTTGATTTCATTTTGAGCCAGTTAGGTCCCGGTTATAATTTTTCAGTGTTTTCTGTTTAGTGCTAGAGCCTTTACAATCAATCCGTCTAAAAGGGGTGAAAACCACGTTCAAAAATTCCGTTACTAAGGTAGGTACATATACTAGTGAAGTTACCAAGAGCGTATTAAAATAAAACTTGCGACTGGACTCAGGAGTCACCACTATATTGAATTTAAACAGTAAAACAATATGGCGGGTTTGGAAAACCTAAGCGAAAGAGACCGTGCTGTGCTGAGGAGCATCTTCGACCCGACAGCCACTATTGGCGATGTGGTGGACGATGGAGATACGTTTGCCGAAGAAGATGATGGTGAGTGATTCTTTAACAAAACTAGCTTTTTTTTAAACGGCCTCTGGCTACTAAACTATTAGATAGGTAGGTAGGTACTGCTAGATTTTTTTATGGAAATTTGAGGTACCTAGGTACTAGCTTTAGCTGTTTGGGTTGGCAAATATAAAATAGGATAAGAAAATCAATCTCAAAGAAAGATGTCGTCTCACTCAATCCAAAAATATATAAGGTTCTCGAATAGCGACACTATAGGAAGATAAAACTTGGATGCCCCCACCTTAACTGACAACTTTGTTCAAATTGCAGGATGTCGGTGGATGGAGAGAGCTCATCAGAATTGTTTTTTTACATGTATGTAATATGGGAGGTTTATGCCCAGCAATGGACTTCTATAAAAGCTAATGATTACGTACCTAATCTGAAAATCGTAATACAACCATTTTCAGGTGTTGTGAGTTATCATTCAATGTTCGACAGATTCCAGTCCAGCGTCCAAGGAGTCTATAGCCTTCTGCGCTGAGGCAGTGCAACTGGCCGAATCGGGCAAATTGGCAGAAGCCCTGGTCGCTATTAACCGGGGCGTGGACGCCGCGCCGGAGCGGCCCGCGGCCTACAACGATCGAGCTCAGCTGTTGAGACTTATGCTAAGAGATGAAGGTATACATTAGGTCATAAAGTCTGCAGGGAACATCACACCATCTTCAGTCTGAAAAATTCGACAGTTCTATACTTTCTCTTTTGTTCTACTTACTTCCTCTCTCATAAATAACTATTCTGCCTATTCACCTATATAGTTTTGGCAGTGTTGAGCAAGTTTTCAATTCTATGTCAGGACCACCTTGGCCAAAAGTCAACTACCTACAACATACAGTTTATCGCCTAAAGATGTCTTTGCTTACCATTTTATAGCAATAAGTACTATACTATACTACTAATAATATTCTATGTCTTTGTCGCTGTATGAGTATGACCCACTTTCATAACCTTATAAAAATACAACCAGCTATTAATTTCATTCATAAAAATAGTCGCTATAGCCTTTTTCCATCTATTTTTGTTGACATGACGATAAAAGAGTTTTTCACGACTGTAATAAAAATAAAGCCGATAATGTTTATGATGTGTTTTGATCGTTACAATTTGTAATTCCAGAAGCTCTTGCCGATATAGACCGGGCGCTTAAACTGACGGAAGGCAAGCCAACCCGGGCGCGTGCTCAAGCTCTCTGCCAGCGAGGAGTGCTGCTGAGGAAGCGAGGGGCTGACGATGAAGCGAGGGCCGCTTTCACTGAGGCAGCTAAGATTGGGAGTGGATTCGCTAAGAAACAGGTGATCTCTTCTATTGCTCTTAACTCTGTACTTACTAGATCTGAGAGACCTATCGTGCTTAGTTTTCCCGCACACGGGCCTCCAGCCACAACCACAAAAAGTCGCCACTGGCATATTTCCTGGACATTTTCTATAGCGACGATTTGTAGCGTGTGGCGGCTACCAGCGTCAACCGCGTCCGGCGAGTTTATA
This sequence comes from Thera obeliscata, assembly GCA_947578465.1. Classification (NCBI taxonomy): domain Eukaryota; kingdom Metazoa; phylum Arthropoda; class Insecta; order Lepidoptera; family Geometridae; genus Thera; species Thera obeliscata. The sequence continues at coordinate 23,450,900 of OX387917.1, forward strand.
TAAAATGTATGAAAACAGGAAATATACCGGTGGCGGCGTTTTGTGGTGGAAGTGAAAATAAGCTATACCTACCTACCACATTAACTAATATTTTCTTATAATTTCAGGTTGTGGAGTTGAACCCGTATGCCGCTCTGTGCAATCAAATGCTGAGTCAAGTCATGAAAGGCGAAGATATCAAGTTGTGAATCTTAATTATGAAGTTGCCATTTTTTGCTTTATGCCTACCTACTTGCTAATTAAACTAACGGCAATTTCAAACTGCAAGTTGGTAGGTACCAATATTATTTAAGTTTAAGGGAAGGATAAAATAAAACGAGTAATATCTAATGGATTAGAAATGTATATTGTTGAGTACAATCGACACATCTGAGACACTTTCCACAACCAGATCTATAGCAGATCTACGCTCCCACTTCCGCTACAACATTCCGTTAAATTATTGAAAATGACAATTTTACATTTCGAAAATTTATACTTAAACTATTAGGTATGAGTTATTAGAAATACTGTCTACGCTATTGATACAGAATACGTCAATTGATAATAATCTCACAAAAAGGTTAATGCTACCGGCTGCGCCCAGAATTTTCTCTAAGCTTTTTTTGATGGAAATTCTAAGCGCAACCTAGGTTTTATGGGTAAAATTGATTAAAATTCAAAATTGTATACCTTATATTATTATTTAAACTAGTGAATAGCGAAAACAGTAATTGGTGGGGCAAATATTTTATTATTCAAAAATGCGTAATACTTTATTTTTATGCTGGCGTTAAGAGACGAGATAAATTCACATTTTGTTAACGTGAGTATGTTTATATTGCTACTATTAAACAAAGGACTAATTTCACGGATGACTAATCGATCAATTCGAATATTTGACAGCTGTATGGCAAACTTTTAAAAGCAAAAATTTGACATAGAACTGACAAATATTGAATTGGGGATTATGCATCTGTAAAACCAAGCCTAGTAAGTTTTTGAATCGATTTCTTCAGGTGGGTAAAATCAAAAACCCTTTATATCTATAAGCATTACGTATGTTTGTAATAAACCAAATAAAGTAGAAGAGCTCTCTTATTAATATATAGCGATACGTCTGATTACGTATGCACAGTATTAAATAAAATGTTTTGGCACATTTTGTTGTAAAAATAACCTTAACACAAGTGATAGGTGAGATGATTTATAAACTAATCTCAAAGAAAAAAATACCGTTAATTTAACACGTTAAATCTTGGCAGCTAACAAACGGGTAAAAGTTGGGTCTAACAAACGAGCGTTATTTTAATCTTCTTATTATTGTGTCAAAGGTTCTTTCGAACCAAGTGTGTTGAAAGGAATTTAAGTGCCCCTCAAAGAGCACTAGACACATATTTTCGAACTTTTAAGGTTTTACGACATTCCTCATACTTTCACACCTATTTTTAAAGGGTTATATTGAGACTTAATATTCACTTATTGGTGTCATACATGGCAGCCAAGATCTATAGTGAGTAGGTAGGTACTACTGTTATAGTTACTTACAATATTAAAGAGAAACTCTTCTACACAGCTCGTGAAGATGACAATATCACAGACGCAGTGATGGTAAAGCTAGATAAAACAGTAAAAGGTATAAGTAATTTAAAAACATTGTGATTTAACTGCATAATATTTAAAAGTATGTAAAACGTGTAATATTTGTTCAAAAATGTGGATATACGAAAGAATGATTGTTTGAATAAAATGCTCCACTTTACTGGCAATAATGAAATATTCGAAATCTTGTTCAAACATCATTAATGAATTAAATATTTACAATTTGGCACAGGTGAAGGTGCAAGGACCTCATGTAAAAATTTGAAACGTCATTGAATTAATATTTTAGTTAAATATCATTATCTTATGTTCTTTTGAACTACGGCTTTAGGCCAATATTTTATGAGATATCCGCGAATGAAAACTATACTATAATAACATCTCAATTAGAAAAGTGACGATGAAAAGACAGATGTACAGTCGTAAGCATATTTACCTAGCGTATTATTTTGTTAAATATCTGTCAATGACAAGTGATCTTTGAAAAAGGCAGTAACTTCTGCCAGTCAGTCATTGCAGTGCCACATTTAACGTCAAGTTCACAAACAAAGCAGAAATTCAATTTAATATCCACTAAATATAAATTGGCAGACCTGAAGTTAGCCAGTTTCCAAATCTGCCATTACCCATTGGTTCCTTACGCACACACGGCTAACTTCAATCGCGCCAAGTTATACTTATAACTGTAACAAGTTATAACTGTGACAAGTTATAAGTGTAGCAAGATATAACTGTGACAAGTTACAACTGTAGCAAGTTATCACGAGACAAGCAAGGTAACGAGATTCAGAAAAATCTATGTCGACAAACATAATTGTCAGCTTGGCATTTCACAATAACTACAGTAAATGTAGGAAAATAGGACTCAGGAAGAGCAAACTAGTTCTAATCTTACTCGGCTAAACAATATCAAGATACTTAGAAACTAATTCTCACTGAACACATACTATTACTCAACATACAATTAATTTATCATTAAAGGTACACTTAAAATAACGAATACTGGTAATGACTGCGTTTGGTTTAATAGAGAACTTAAAGCTGACGAAAGACTGCATCATTTGAACGCACTGAACGAATAAAATATTGAAAAATAAGCTTCATGAAATAGGCGCGAACTGAAATCATTAGAACTTTATCACTATTTGTTACATAAAGTTTGGGTTTAAATTGCCATCCGATGACTAATGTCACTCAGGTCACCTTTCAAATGACAGAAGCTTGACACTACCTTCAAATGACAGATGTCAAACGTCAGCTTTTTAAGCTGTAGAAATGCGTGGTAAAGTTGGATAGGGAAGGCGCTCTTTTCTATTGCGTTAGTACAGAATCAAGTGAAAACGGTGCTTAAAATATGCATAAGTGTTTGTCTAATATAGGTGAGATCCTAGTACAATGGTGGATACGCTCCTAGCTAGAAGTTTTATAAACTTGTAATATTAACTTATATCTATACTGACCTTGTCAGTAAGGAGTGAACAAGGGTAGTAGCTAATATAGATACAATATAATATGACACGCGAATATTTTTTAATGGCATATCAGGTACTGGCTGAAGACAAATTACAATGTAGAAGTTACTATAAGCTTTGCTAGATAGTTTATTTACTATAGAATTTTAGTTTGATGGCTGGTAATATTAGTTTTACCAAATTATCTTGCGGCTTTGCATATATTTTTAACAGACTGTAAAAACAGAAAATCTTCTGCCCATTTACGGTACCCTTCTGTTTCCTATCCTAGCATTATCTACATTAGGTACAACCAGAGTTTAGGAATCACGCATTGAATACGACCATCAAAGCTGTGATCTAAGAAAAATGTTCTAGCTAGCAAATATTAAGCAATATTTTGCAGAATAACTATCAAGAAAAACTACTAGCAGTTACAAATGAAACTAGCAGTCAAAGTGTATGAAACTGTCATATTTGACAGTTAAACTTCACCACTTATCTAAATTGTGTATCAAAGGTGAAATGAGCAGGTGTACCCGAGAGGTAATCAAAAAAATCCTTACATCTAAGAATTTAATTTAAAATTAACTATAAACACTATTATTAAATTTAGCGAATCCGTGTCACCGATAAATGAGATTCGGTAAATAACACACGGAAAATATTCGAATAAAATTACTGAATTATTTTCAAGCGAAGAAAATATCTAAATCTTAAAGTTGACTCCAATAATATCTTCAATTAATTAATATTTAATAACATCTTCTTAAATCGTAACAGTTATAAGAATACCTATTGTTTTAATGTCTCGATTTTTTATTGCTGTTATCAATTAAAATCCTAGGTAGATATGGATTTGTAATAACGATTATTTTGTAGTTATAGCCATTACGATCTATGAAGATCAGACTTAACGAAGTAAAACACCGCACAATGTCATTTATTATTCAATTTAGAATCAAATGCTTTTCCTTTTTTTAAATTCACAATTAATTTTAATCTAGCAAGAGTTTACATGAATTTTATTATAATACTTTTATTAGCAATATTAATTAAGTTAGTAAGGCTATTTAGTAGACAATTACTTATTGACAGCAAATAAGTAGCTGTTATTAATTTGTAACGATATTGGATAAAAATAATAACCAACAATTTACAAAACTAAAAATTAAATGCGTAATCAATAAGATAATAAATAAATTGAAATAAAAAAGACGCAAAAAAACTTGCGGGTCAAATAAAATGCACAAAAATAATATCTTTGGTTAAACAACGATACACAAATCTAATATCGCTACAAATTAGAGTTAACTGAAGGATCACACACACAAAGAGAAATACAACTTCACACACGCACTAGCAGTAAAGCTCATACAAATACATGATTAGATCATACACAAAACAGATTCTTAAAAACAAACCAACGTCATATACAATGAAAACTTAATGACAAGACTTTAGCCAAATTTTTGACAAAACGATTGCTATCTAAAATAACCAACAATATTCTAAATAGAGTAGTGACGAGATTCAAAGTATTACTTAGCGATAACGAAATATATTCAGGTAATTTTTAGGTAGAAAATATCTAATTCTTATATATATTGCCATCCGAACGACACGACACAACACACAATACAATCAACGTTGATATGTAACAATAACAATTGAAAATTAAACAAAAGCCTACCACACAGTTTAAATCAGGAACATTCTGAAGGTAACAGACTCACAATACTTCTCACTCAGAATGAACAAAAATGTATGTTAATTCTTTGTGGCGTTTGATAGTATTATTCCATTCGTAATAAATACACAAGTTGCATGTAAGTTATAATTTAAACTATGTGGTGGACTGAGTAAATAGTCCATCAAATAAGTGGCCCCAAGATTTACAATAGTATCGAATTCAATAAGAATAAGATTTTTAACGATTTTGGTCATATAATAAAAGGTACGAGGAAAGTATTGCAAAAATATCCAACGAATACACAGATGATACATTTTCTTAAACTTTAACACATTATTGCAAATAAGTTGTCGCACAAAAACATAAGCAAACCAGGTCATGTCGTATTGGATGGTTAAAGGTTCCAAAGGGTTTTTTATTAAAATTATTTGGGAATGACCAAAACTCGTTAACGTCTAGAACCTCTGATTTTGCGTTCCCTTCAAGAAGACAAATGATACTTTCAGATTACAATCCGAACTTAACATTAACAGTCGATAATGAACGAGATAGAACGGCTGATGTCGTATGAGAGACAGAGACAGTCGATAGATGGAAGAATAGCGCACGGTGTCCGACCGCTGAGCAAGCTCCAAAATTTTAGAAGAGGCAACCCTGAAAAACAATAAGGTACTCATAGAAAGGCATTCAAGACTCAACACTTGAACTAACACAGCTGCGTCAATACCAGACATGTTTTTGACCGGTGAACACACACAAACAGCTTTCTCAAGACCAAAAGATTTTTTAAAATATACACGAATGCCGTTTGGCCTAAAAGGTGCTCCTATGATTTACTCCAAGTACTTCGATATTTTCCTTTTAATCATAAAGCGTGTGAAAGAGACACCACGCATCTGTCTCGCTCACATGTGCTAGATGTACTCCAGATTGAATATGGAAAAGCTACTTCGGTTTACTTCCATTTGGGCCGGTTGTATCTGTCTCACCGGAATTTGTGAATGCATTGTGTGTAAGAGTGAAAGAGGCAACATCTCACCTGTCCCGCTCAAACATGCTGCACATACTCCGGGTTCAGGAAGGAGAAGCCCATGAACTCTGTCTGGTCGAGGTTCATCATGAACAGTTTGTCAGTTGGAGTCAGCTCCGTCTTTTCCTGCGTGAACTGTTTGTCGAAGTTCGACACGTCTTTGCGATGTTTCTGGAAAATAAAAAATATTGTCTTAGAGAAAATGAAATAAGAAAAGTCTATAAATTCACTTGTGGAAATGAAAAACAATGCTGGAGTTAATAGTCGACCTAAACTACTGGAAAGACATGGTGAATATGTGGAGCTGAAGAAACCACGGGTTCCTCACGTTGTTTCCTTCAGCGTTTGAGAGTATAGCACGCACACAATTAGTTTTACTCCTTGCGTTCAGAATTTGCTAAGAATTTAAATGCGAAGCCAGAAATTCAACTGACGGGTAAAATAATAGTACAATGTGCAATTTTCTAGTAAAAGAGATCTCCTTTATTATAACTAATCATCCATTATCCAACTACTGCTGGGCACTAATATGCCATTGTTTGCCAAAAAACCCTTAGAATTGGCCACTCGCATCCAATCCCCTTATATCTTCTGGCAGTCCTGCCTTCTTCGACAGCACCTTAGGTTTATAGGAATGTTAGTAAACATACGATCTTAGGCTTGAAGGGCGGCTGCACATCCCGCGCCTCGATCCTCGCCCAGTCAATGCGGCGGAAGAAGGGATGCGTGCGCACGTCTTCCTCGCCGCGCGGGGCACAGCCGAGACGCTTCGACGGATTCTTCATCAGGAACGACTTGCATACGTCTTTGGCTTCCTGGAAACCGGGTTTTTTCTATATTGTGGACAACCCGCGCAACACTATCTAGCCTCAAAATAAGCAGAGCTTGTACTATGGGAACAATATAGCTGATATAATGCTTGAATACATTTTATTTTGTAAATACTCTTAGAATACAATATAACACCCGGACTGAGTTACTGAGTAACTCATCTGTTCACCACACAAATATTTGTTCTCGGTGGGGATCGAACCCACGACCTACGGCGCATAAGACAGAGCTACTACCAACTGAGCTGAGATGCCAGGCGCTGAGAGGCCAGTCAATGTAATTTTCCATTACACCTTTGTAGATTTCATTCCGCTTAGACTCTTAAGTTTGGATACCAAATCTTCTTGCATACCTTGCTGAGCGATTTTCAGACTATGGTCCAGGCCTACTGTATGTTCCAGAGAATATACCTTGCTCAAAGTCTTAGGATAAGACACGCTGTTATCGGTGATGGCTGCAAAGAGTTCTTCCTCATCCTCTCCATCAAACGGCGGCTGTCCGATCAGCATTTCATAAAGCAAGACGCCGTAAGCCCACCAATCTACTGACTTCCCGTATGGCTGGTAGAGAATGATCTCAGGGGCTATGTAGTCGGGCGTGCCGCAGAACGTCTTGGTAGTTTTATCACCTGTTGGGGAGAAGGAACAAAGTCAATATAGGATTTCACCATTTAAAAGTGAGGGGACGTCGATAAATTCAGAGATTGACGGATAATGATGAACATAAAAAAAATTACTCTCATTACAGAATCCCAGAAGACGATGATGGCCCATATTCTATTTTTAAAAGGAAATGCATTTTATTATGTTATCTGTGTATCTGTATTCGAATGCAAACGATAAGAAACTTTAGATTGAGAAAGGTGACTTTTGAGATTGAGAAATGTGACACTTTAGATTGCGGCGTTCCTGTAAGTACTAGAACGACACCTAGGAAAGGATTTTCTCTAGAATCTTTCGCATTGACAACAATTAAAAACTAGTTAGATTTTCCTGAAGTTATTATGTCTTCGTTAAGATATTCAAGATGCCTTACCAGTGATTCCCTCCTTGCACATGCCGAAATCAGCAATCTTGATGTGTCCATCCTGATCCAACAGCACGTTATCAAGCTTCAGGTCACGGTAAACGATCCCACGCGAGTGCAGGAAGAACAGACCGATCGCTATCTCGGCTGCGTAGAAACTGAAACACGGCGCATTTGTTAAACCGAATTCATGTTGTTTACATCGAAGTTGACGAGCACTGGTTTAAAAATTACTGTCGAAAATAAGTTTAACTATCCAAAATAATACTCATTCAAATTGTGATAGCAAATGAAGGTGTAGTTTTTAAAGATTTATAGTAAAAAAGTAATAAAGGCTTTAAGAATGTGCCCATTATAATCTCGATTGGTTTAATGGTCGATGACTTACACAGCTACGGGCTCTTTGAATTTGCCACACTGTTGTATCTGGAACATCAGATCTCCACCGTTGACGTACTCCATCACGAAGTAAAGGCGATCCTGGAATATTAGATGGGTAACAATAAAAATGGGCTTCTGTAGTAAAATCACAAGGATCGCGTTGAAATGGCAACCATAACCGAAGAACCGACAAAAAGCTAATAAAGTAAACGAATACATTGAACATGACATCAAGATTTATTTTCTAAAAAATTTATAGGAATAATTCGGAAAAGACTAGATTTGACGCGAGCAAATAATGCAGTGTTTTGTTACAGATATTGGTCTCTACTTCTCATCAACTAAAATTTCTTAACAAGAAGAAACCAAGCAGATGTCACATGGGTTATGAATGATAGTTTGAGTTATAGTATGTGTTTAATTTGTTTAATTATTTGTACATCGCATTGTTCTTTTGAACAAAATTTGTGTACCGTTGTAATGAAAGAGTTTTCTTTTTGTACCCTTTCTAACTTGAAACCTCACCATAGTCTGGAAGCAGGAATGCAGCTGCACTAAGAAAGGTGGCTTGGTGCTGAGCGCAAGGACTCGTTTCTCCACCATAGTGCACTCCACATCGTCATCTTGAATGATGATGTCTTTCTTCAGGATCTTGATGGCGTAGAGCTCGTCGGTTCCACGACGCTCCGCAAGCATTACCTAGAAATTATGACTAGACTGATTTTCTTGTCGCGTTCGTTTATCCATGCTAATCTTCGACGCTGATAGGTCAATATGGATGTATTCTTATGGCATGATCTATCAGTGTCGACGATCAGCGTAAAAAAGAAAGCGGCCTTAAATTAAGACAGTTCGTATGAGCTTGTGATAAAATCTGAGATGGTTGGTTGGTATAACCATCTCATGCACTGTACATGAACAATCAGTAACAGAAGTTCCCTTAGTGGATTTTAAGGGCCAAATCATTCCCCACCCGTAAACGTATAACGATAAAAGTCCTGATAAGTACATAGGTACGCATAACAAAATTGATAACTCCAAGCATCCTTATGTTCCTTTCAAGTACCTCTCACGCTTCCTTAAGCCTTATTATCATCGGAATTGCTCCATTCGCAAGTATTTAGGTTCGCAAAGAGCCACGTTCCTATTTAGACAGGCACTTGTATGCTTTCGAAGAAGCAATTTCGACTGATGGAAATTACACTGAAATTGTGCGCGTCTTTGCGAAGTTAGCGCTCTCTCCGTCAAACTGCGACGCAAGTTAAATAGTAGAGGTCTTAAAATAACACTTAGCGGTAACCCCGTGCCTATATTACGGTAATTGGTTTTTATTACCCCTTAAAATAATTGTTTTTACAATCCGCCCGTATAAAGAGGTCTCTGTGACGCAAATGAAAAAGATAGCTTTAGGGCTGGTTCCATGGATGACTAATTGACTATTCAAATACCTATTTGACTGCTGTTTAACTCAAATATTAATTGCAAATTTTAAGATAAACAACTGTCAAATATTTGATTGGTCGATTAATCTTCCGTGTAACCAGACCTAAGAACTTTTAAATCCAAATAGATTTGAAAGGCAGAATTGGCTGAAGGTCGAACGAATGCAATAGAAATTGTTACGGGATATCGTTGCCGTCTGCCAAGCTGTAAAATAACATAGGTGACAAAACATGCAAGGAAAACTGACCTTGCCAAAAGATCCCTTCCCCAGCACCATAATAAAGTTGAAGTCCGAAGCCCTGATAACGTCGGAAGCCGCCATGTTATGCGGGACCTCCCGATCAGGCGGTGGCGGAGCCCTACGCGCTCCAACGGTCGTCGCTCGCATCTTGGTCTTCAGATCCGCCAGGTCAGCGCCCTCTTCAGGCACTGGGACGTTGTAGAAGTCCCCTTCTTCTTGCGTGAGGAGTTTGAACCAGCCGTCAGCCGGGGCTTTCATCACTTCGGAGATGCCGAAGGAGAGGGAACCCATGAAGTCGTTGCGGGAGGTGCGGTCCCAATCCCATACCTGGTGGAAGGGTTTTTGTGAAGCGTTTGAATCGTATATTTTAAATTATTGTAATAAGTTGACTGGGCCTCAATAAGATATCTATACTATTAGAATGATTCTATTACCAATAGAAAGCCACGTTATTGGTGAGTGTCACAGCTATATTAACGCGAAAATGAAAATATGTTTCGTAGTCGCCGCCCGACGTGGGCACGGGTCAGCTAAGATAAAAGTGTAGACTCATGTTGGTTTATTATTTATTTGAAAGACTTTTACGAGCTGCGAGGAACATGTAAGTTATGTGATGCCAGGGTTATAACATTTGGTAAGAGTGGGTGGTAACGGAATCTTTCCAGTTTTATGTTTTCTCTTCATTTTTTCTACCAAACATGAGGAAAGAAACCTTGTCGAACCGGTATTTAGTAAAATATCCTACAGACCATCCAAACTGTTTTATATTATGTACTTAGAATTGAAAAAAATACGATAGTTTGTACTTATTTTTCGTATCTTATTTTTATACGCTGTGTATACTTTATTATAACTTTGAAGCGTAGCGTGTGCTGTCTTTGAAACTTTTGCTTTTGTATTATTGCATTGCATACGTCTGACTAAGTGAAGTGGCACCACACTTACTTATTAACTTCACTGCTATTATTTTTGATTTGTAAAAGGATCATATAAAAAAACGGTAGGAACCGAGCCGTTGTTTGTTGCCTGTTCTTCTAGGCTTGGTGGCTTGGAACTGGCACCTAGACTCACCTAGCTTTAAAACGTTTCAAAGTGATTCTTGTAATTCAACTGAATAAAGACTATTTTGATTTGATTTGATTAGTTTGGCAGACAATACCATAGAGCAGATGACAACTAACCTCAATCAGCAGTCTGCGATCCTTATCCTCGGCCTTCAGCTCGAAGGTGAGCACCTCTTCCCAGACAGGGTTGAGCGTGGCCTTGATGGTCTTAGTTTTTTTCTTGACGTTGTCGGAATCCGGGATAAGCTTCATCTTGACGTAGGGATCGGATAGGCCGTTCGGGTCCATTGGGATCAGGTTGCGGCCCTGATGCACTGGAAACAGAAGTAAATTGGGAACAATTATTTTCACGCAGGGGTTTAGAGCAGTAATGTGTTTAGGGGCAGAATATCTAATAAATCCAGCCGTGTACCAATGAGTTTTTCTGTTAAAAAATGTATGTGCACTATGGCAGTACCCTCAAACGGAGAAGGAAAACATCGTGAGGAAACCGGCATGTCATAAAATCTCAAACATTCAAAAAACATGTGTCTAGTGCACGAAAGGAGCTTCTCTTAGGCGCACGTAAAATCCTTTCACCACACTGATTTGAAAGAACCAGTGACACGATACGAAGAAGGCCATATCACATGCCATTACTATATCAACTAAGTGATTATTGTCAGCCCTACCCACCGGTTCTTCTAAAAGAAGCCCATTGCACATCGATGTTAATAAATACTTCTGTGATGGAGTGCTTACCTTCGACCTTCAGCTTGTTGCCGAGGCAGGACACGGTGAGCTGGATGCGTCCGCGCCTCTCCGTGTGGTCGCATCCGCAGAGATTCGGTACTGACTCCTCGCAGCGCTTGTGCACGTTCATGTCGCATGCTGTTCGCAAAATGTACGATCAAGTATTAGAACTTTACAGGTAATCTCTAGATTGTAAAGGCTTAGGTAAGTAGGCTCTTTGCAAACGTTTGCTACCTTAAGTAGGACCCGTGAGATTATTAAAATGGGTTCAAGCTATGCAAGCCTACCGCCTAGCTTTGAGGGCATCCTGTTTCCAACACCTAAATGATGTCATTGGAACTTATCAGATAGGTAGTAATTTTTCCTATAAAAAGATTTATAAAACAACATTTTTCACAGTTGGCTTCAGAACTGAAGTTTTTGGTCACTATATCTTGTCACGAACAGACATTGTGATATTAACAGAACCAGTGAATTGGTAAAATACTAACCTCGTCAGCCTTTCACATAAAAATGCGTTTTAGAAAGACTTCGGGTTAGAATCTGAAAGTTCAGTTACTTGTCCAGTCTTGTTAAGAATAAACAGAGTTATTTTGTGAACGCTTCATTGTAGCAACTTATCTTGTTACTGAACATACCTTAAGCTGGAAAATGCAATGGCAAAGTTGAACAAGCTTGCACGTAAAACTAAACTATAAAACAGTGCCTGAAGCGCCGGCAAAATCGTGTCAACGCAGACTGCCGGTAACTAATTCTAGTTCAAGCGTTAATTTAACTTATAACAAAGTTCCCGTGTACGGGGAAATTAAGTAATAAGTTTACAACATGAGGGAATATAATAGGTTAAAGCAAAATGAGGGAACTCAGCAAAACTTGGAAAGGCTCATGTTAAATTCTACAAACAAACTTGGAAACAACCAGGTGGGCAACTTTACAATATTAACCAAACAGGTATTATCAACTTCCCTGTTCGAAAGATAAATTGCGTAAAAGTGAAGGAGAACAAAATGAATGGAACGTGGATTCAAAATGTTCAGTTTCCCGTTTATCTTTTTAAAAGGGAAACTGAACTGAACATTTTAAAGGGCGCTAGCTAAAGCGAGCAATTCCATATATATAGTGTATCCATTACTGGGCTATTACACGCATGCATTAACACGACCACCCAAAGTTTGTAATGCATTTGTCCTTGTAAATTTAACGAGATCCTTTGACAGAGTATACCGCGTTCCATTTATATTTTAAATAAACGTTCCATTGCATAAATGCTCGTAATTACACAAAGATACGCTAAAAGCCACAAGAGAGGGAACTGAAACAACTAATTAAAAACGAACACAGACAGAATTAAAAAGAATAGAGCAAGCAAAACAAAAGATAATTGAATCTGTTGAATCAAATGCCAACATCGTAACTTTCATAGAAAGATTAATATTATCAAACGGGATTTAGCTGGCTCGATATGCTATATACCCATTTATTCTGAGAGGACTCGACTCGTGCAAAGGGACTTTAATATTTAATCTAATTTTATCAATCTAAAGGGAGACTTTGGGCAATAATCACTTTTACACCGCTGTGCTTCACAACATTCAATCATTACCTTTAAATTATTTGAAACATTTAGTGATAGGACATTTCAGTGAGAGCATTCCTTTGCTGTTCTGCTGTCTAAGATCATCCAGGAACTATTTTCCTCTCATTCAACTATTTGCAAGCACGAGTACCTCCGCATTTAAATCCTTGGGATGCGAGTCCATGGAGCAATGTGCCACAATGATCGCAAAACGTTGGCGCAAGGAATGTCCACGTGTTCCATTTGTGAGGGGCGTTGCCGGCCTTCACACAACAAAGCGTTATTATTTAGCATCTAACAAACTATCAAGAACATAGGAAAAACCGCACACATCCGAATGGAAAAGAACACAAAACATGAAAAAGTGAAGTCGAAGAAAGAAAGGCATTAGCACAAAGCACCGTCACCAAGATCTGAAAGACTAAAAGAGCGTTACGACAAGCGTTATGAAGCGTTTAGTTCCTCCTGGTTCCTGGTACCTTGGCATTTCAGGCCCTGGTGTATGAGGCCGTAGAGGAGAGAGCCGCAGTGGTCGCAGAACGCTGGCGACGAGTATGTGTGGGGTTTGAAGTTGTGTCGCGTTCGCGTGTCCTGTACAACATAGATGGCTATTCAACTAATGTTGATACTTACACCTCTTTGGATACCTGTTGTACCGTGTTGTTGTTCGATTTGCCATTCCATTTGGTTTTCCCGCATGACTAAATAGTTACTCATACAGAGGCCGATGGAATATTCAATATTCGCATGTCGTAAAAGGTATAGTAGCGATTATATTTTCTAACTAATCTTTGTTCAGTGATAAAATTTCTACCAACAAGTCTTTTTGGCAGCATACATTTTTCTTTTAACATTTTACTATCTTTGCGACTGTAAAAGGTTAAATTTGGTCCCAAGATACTACTAAAATATAGGGTTAAAGACCTTTACGTCGAGCCAAAGCTCAAAAAGATATTAAAACGCAATAATACTCCGACTTTTAAAGCTACAAAGTGTTCAACAAGTGAGCAATGTTGCCACAATTTTGTTTCAATTTACTTGAATTGTCTTTGGACGTCTGTTTGTCTTAATTACATTGTCACAAATACAAGTGTAATACGTGAAATACCTCTTTTAATTTACAAGTCTGTTTGTCTTAATTTACAAGTGTAATACATGAAATACCTCTTTTAATTTACAATGAACCGCCATGGACATCACGCGCGTGGTACACCACAAAGAAAAATACTGTTCGAAATAACAAATAATAGTATTTTTGCACCGTCAAACTTTGTCGGCTTTACTTTCACTGTCAGCTTGACAGATACCTCGAACAAAAAATAAAGGCCCACAACAGTAAGCCCCAGTCAAAGTGGGATGGCTGGTTATAGGCGCGTCCAGATAAAACATTTGACACATGCCTATATTTTGGGATCTTATCCGCCAAGACGTCATAAAGTGAGTGAGGTCTTTATAAAATATTTTAGTATGTCACGCAGGTCTATCATGATTTTCAATTACTTAGTAGGGTTTGCCCTCGGGGGACCCGACCACTGACGTTTACATTTAGGTAGTTAGAAGTTGTGCGAACTGAAAGGTTGATTGGCCCTTTTGTTGATCATTACAACTATTTGCTGTACACACACAGTTTAGAAACAGTAACTCTAACATGATTCGTCAACTACTGTAGCGTCTCGTAAATGGGCATGACGGCATGAGAAAAAAACAGTTTTCCGACGCTATATAAATCATCTACAATAGATGCCTGTTTTCTTTTTTACTATTATTTGTAGAGGTACATTTTTTAAACTTATTTAACTATGACAAAATTATTACAATTTAAGTTAAATATTGTACCTTATAGAGTATAAACCATCTTGGGTTTGTACATATTGAACATATTATAATATTTTGCAAAAATAATTTTGTAATAAAGCCTCTAATTTTTATAAATAACTTATCCCATAGAAAAACATATTGTCTCGTGTGATCGCTATCGCAGATTGTCTAGATTTGTGTAAGGAAGGCTACATCCATGAGCAACAAACATCAAAATTGGCTAATTTGTACAACATTAATTGGCTTGTTATTTCAGGGTCTAAATAATTCTAAGGGATCACCCATCTCAGTGGGAATTCGAATTGTTGAAGCATTGTAATGAGCGGTTGGCAGCCCGCATGTGGGATCCTTTAAGTACGCGCGTATCTAAGCGTCCAGCGATAACGATCAGTGAATTCTGTCAAATATGACAATGACATTTGAAAGCGTTTCAATGATCGCCACCACTGAACGCAAGGCTTGAATGGAATCTACAAGGTGGGGCAAAAGTAATCACCCTATTGAAAAACGCTATAACTTTTGCAAATGGCGTCAAATGTCAATTCGGTTTTGACATTTATGGAGTATAAAACGCAAAATACTAATCGACTAGCAGCCAAACGCGTCTAACAGCGTCGAACCTAAGTTTAAGCCATTATCCTGAAACTCAAGGAAGAGATGGTCGATTTTTTATCGAAAATTATCATAAGCGATGTGGCTCATTTCCACCTTTAGTGGTTACGTGATAAACAAAATTATCGTTCTGGGGCACCGAAAATTCGTGTATCACCCACGAGGAGTCATTACGCCCGCTCAAAGTTACTGAAACACAGCAATGCTGCTTCACGGCAGAAAAAGGCATGGTAGTACACCCTGCCCATTTCTGCCGTGCCGGGGAAGTATCCCCGGACGAGCCAGACACGAAGAGCTCTACTACCACAAGCTCAAGTTGAGGCATGCATATATTCAGCCTCACGTGCCAGTAATTCCATTTTTAGGATAAAGTCCGACTGGCACTTGTTTTTTGTAATACAATGTACTTATTGTAAAACATAAAACAGTAGCAAGGCGCAATTACGCTAAAGTGCAATAATGTTCGTGGAATGTCGATGCAAACACGTCATGTGCACGCGAGTAGATCGCCGTAATGGAATTAGATCCATAACGCCCCATTATCTTAATACCGTGCCTTAATCCCCATATTAATTGAAATAAGTCTTGGGCTTGCAACTTTCGTATCAAATTTATTATAATGAGCTTAAATTGTTGCAAAAATTTGAGTTCAACAACTCAGCAAGGCAGTGCTTCATATGGCACGCTCCTAACGGGCGTAGCCTACGAGTCAATGCTTTGTTAATAAGCCATTGCACTTATCATCAGGTGGGCCATCAGCTTATGCAGTGGGGATATGCTTGTTCTATCAGCCAGTTGTATAAAATCAAATATGTATATCGTACAGTTCGATAGAATATGGTAGAATAAAGTAGAATATGGTAGAATAAAGTAGACTATAAATAAATTGTGTGGACAATCCACACAACACTATCTAACCCCAAATTAAGCAGAACTTGTGCTATGGGAACCAGATAGCTGATATAATACTTTTTTTTGTAAATACATCGCTCATTAAATTCAAAAGTGCCACATTCCAAAAACTTCATTTTTTTCAGGAGAGCGTTTTGAAGTTTTGGGCGTCGTTTTTTCGTATTATTTTGAAAACCATATTTTGTATATACATGTGGAATATATCATTCAATGCGTATTTTAAACCGTTATTTACCTATAGTATAATTTTTACTGTAACTTTCACCCAGAAACGTACAGAGTCAAATAAGTCCCTATTGTATATAAAAATGTTCAAAATATTATATGAATTTATTAAATGAAAGGCCACAAATCATACAAAAAATAAGTTTAATTTCAAATTTTACGTCGCAGTTTTGTTAAATGCTTAAAAAAAACTAAAATAAAGAATCACGCACTTGTGTTAGAACCAAAAAACATAAAAACTTGCAAAATTAATTACAAAAAATGGTTTAATTGAAAAAAACAACGTAGATGAAGATTCATCTGAGTCGCTATCTGATTTACATTCTGTCAAATTCAATAAACGTCTTAAAGCTAGGTGAGTCTAGGTGCCAGTTCCACGCGACCAAGCCTAGAAGAACAGGCAACAAACTACGGCTCGGTTCCTACCGTTTTTTTATAATGATCCGTTTACAAATCAAAGATAGTCTAAAATAATAGCAGTGAAGTTCCAGTGTGGTGCCACTTCACTTAGTCAGACGTATGCAATGCAATAATACAAAAGCAAAAGTTTCAAAGATATAACACGCTACGCTTCAAAGTTATAATAAAGTATCTACACAGATATAAAAATAAGATAAAATAATAATAAATAGATGGGTTAATAGTAGGTACAGACATTGCAAATTGACATGTTAGCTTCCTATGGGTAGAGTGACCGGGACATCGGGCCACGCAGTTTTATCATTCATATAGCTATCTAGAGTATAGTACGCTTTCTTTATTAAATTACTCTTAACATAGGCTTTAAACTTCCGAATAGGAAGCTTAGTTGCATTTTCCGGAAGTTTATTATAGAAAAAAAGAGCTGATTTCGTTGTTGAGGAAAGTACAGAACACTGTATTTTCTGTGCTTTCCTCAACAACGAAATCAGCTCTTTTTTTCTGGAGTTCTCACATCAGATGCAGTACTTTCATCAAGTATTGACAGATGAAGGTTATTTTGGCTGCCTGCTATTGAAAAATATCACAAGAACTATCAGACAAGAATGACGGGGACAGCAATCTTTGATCGGCGAAGTTGGAAGTTGGAAGTTTGTGTTATTGTGTGTTGATGTTTGAAGATCTTCATTTTTTGTTCTGACCATGTTCTAAATCCGATGTGCGCGACTGAGCATTCTATGAACAAAAAAAAGACGGGTTGCACTCCGGGAGTGCCGGCAGAAGTGAAAACTTGCCGCTCGTATTAAAACTTATTAAATTTTCATCTAGTATATTTATAAAGTACTCACTCATTTTCTTTCGCTATTTCTTCATCACTTTTATCATTAATAGATGCACGAACCGCACGCGCCGCCCCGCCCCCATCGTAGCAACAGTGCCGGCCAGCGAGCGAAGCGGCAACGTCGCACACCGGGTACGGCGCGGTCAGTCGAGCGGAACGGCAACGTCCTCTCCATCCGTCTTACGCTTTTTCGATCAGGTCACGTGATCCTGACGCGAGTTTAAGATTTTATACCCATTACAGAAAGTGCTCAACGCCGCTAAAGAAGTTTTCACTTCAAAAATACGGGTTGCACTCCGGGAGTGCCGGCAGAAGTGAAAACTTGATTATTAACGTTGAGCATGTTTGATATTTTGGAATGGTTAGGGGGGGCTTGTTTGTTATTTGGCACGCTGTAACATACACGAACATTCGCGCAAGCGCCCTGCGCTGCCTAAACGAAACAGTAGGCCCAGGCATACATTTTCGCCGCGCCGTAGAGAGGGGATAGCTGTCTACTCTCCATCCGTCTTACGCTTTTTCGATCAGGTCACGTGTCCTGACGCGCTGACGCGAGTTTAAGATTTTATACCCATTACAGAAAAAGTGCTCAACGCCGCTAAAGAAGTTTTCACTTCAAAAAAAGATGTGAGTCGCTGTAGGTACTTGAACCCCAAAAGTAACTTCAGCAAGTTACCTAAATAGCACCACAAATAGGCAAATACCATTTATTAGATCTTATATTCATATTGTCATAATTTCATGTTGAGGTACATCATCATTCGAAATTTTCATATTACAGTGCAGGCCAGCAAATTGAAATATTAACAGGACGTCTGTCGGATCAACTAGCAGTAAAGAAATCGTTTAATAAAAATACTGTTATATCTCACGAACATCAAAACAGCCATGAAACAAAAAGCTCAAAAAATTCTAATCAAAATCAAGGTAATTTTATACGCAAAACAGACATATTCCATGTACTGCACTTTTGTTTCAATAAAATTATTATCAAACTTGCAGTATTTAAACATAAAAGAAACGCATTCTGAAATATGGCATGCTTCCTTATTAAATAATATTGTACTCACGTGTTTTCTTTAATTAAAGACGGTCACATTTCAAAATATGGCACTTTTCACTATGTAATAACACTTCAACACCAGTTACTTTCCGGAATATGGCCCTTTTTAATAAAATTGACGTGCGCTTACGCAGACTGCCGGGTCGCAATTAACAATATGGCCGTTTTGCTCTGAAGTTAGTCGTCAACATGACAAAATGGACCACGGGCAGTTGTGTGATTGGACCATTTTAAACTCTAAAGCAATGGGTGTCTCTTTCGAATATAAAAATTTGGACAATTTTGATATGTTTTATGCAATAAAAACGATTTTGATTTTTTTCGGAATGTGGCCCTTTTGAATTTAATGAGCGACATACTAAGAATACAATAAAACACCCAGACAGAGAACAAACATCTGCGTTCACCACACAGATATTTATTCTCTTTGGGAATCGAACCCACGACCTACGGCGCGGAAGGCAGAGCTACTACCAACTGAGCTGAGGGGCCAGTCAGACTATGGTAGAATAACGTAGACTATGGTAGAATAAAGTAGACTATGGTAAAATAAAGTAGACTATGGTAGAATAAAGTAGACTATGGTAGAATAAAGTAGAATATGGTAGAATACTAACGTCGGAATCGGCTCCCTTGTCCGCGCCGGGACAGGTGAATGTCACGTACTCGTGGCATCTTTTGTGCACCACGAAACTGCACACTGGAACAATGATATATTTATTAGAAACGAACGGATATTAATACGTAAAAATTATATACACGCTCATAGTTTTTTGCACTAGCGCACTAGGCGTCTTTCCTATGGCTTTGGCCGACTAAGCTGCGAGGTGATCACGTATTTTCTGTTGCAATGAAATCCTTGTTTCAATCGTCAGTTTTTACATGTTTTTGAGCTTCGATTACATTATAAAACGAATATGAATTGCAATCCTTCCTTGTCAGACACAAGGCTTTGTTTGTATTCGTTTTTATTGCAATCGAAGCTCACAATCATGTAAAAAACTGAGGATTGCAACAAGCATTTGATTGCAACAAAGATACGTGATTACCCCACTGGTCAGGGTGGTATAGGCTCTTGGAGGA
The DNA here is from genome assembly GCA_947578465.1 of Thera obeliscata. Taxonomy (NCBI): domain Eukaryota; kingdom Metazoa; phylum Arthropoda; class Insecta; order Lepidoptera; family Geometridae; genus Thera; species Thera obeliscata. The sequence continues at coordinate 23,470,923 of OX387917.1, forward strand.
AATCTTGTCGCCGGTACTATAGCGTCCCGTAAGTAAGGGCATGAGCAAAAACTGTTGCCCATGCTATATAAATCATCTAGAATATATAGTAAGGGCTAATTTACACCACTTTTCTCATCCCATTTTTTTTAACCTAACTTAAAGTTAATCGTCTACTACGTCACAAAAGACGTAAAATAGCGTTATAAAACCTAATAAAAAATACATAAAGTAGATAATTCTATAGATAAGCAAATGTGCCGGACTATTGGGAGTCAAAACTCACAAAACTAAATCATGGTAAATATCCCGTTACGTTGCTATAGAAATAATAGATAGTTCTATTTACCTTGGCACTGGAATCCTTGCTTGCCGAAGCCCCTGCAACAAAAAAGTTATGGTTAGCATTTTTTAGCTAAGATCTTACTTAGAGGATATCTCATCATCATCAGCATCAGCTAGAAGAAGTCTACTGCTGGACGTAGGCCTTTCCTTTAAACTAACAGGAAGAACGAATGATTTTGAGCCCTCTCCATCCACGGACTTTAACAATGTCGTCGGTCCATCGAGTGGGTGGGCGTCCTACGATTCGTCTCCCGGTTCGTGGTCGCTATTCGAGGCTCTAACGTGCCTGGAATATTCTTGCAGCATTGGAGATTGCAGTCAGTCAGATCTAAAACAGTATCTGCATACCGATGCTAACGATCTAAAGATAGCTCGACTAATCTTTTTTTAATTTTTTATTTAACCTATGTTGTCCCACTGCTAAACAAAAGTCTCCCCCAAAGACTTCCACTAAGTAAATGAAAAATTTTAAAAATGATTAAACTTCGACTAATCTTAATCAAATTAATTTTATGATCTACTTTGCAAACAGATACCATGCGAGCGAAGCTGTGGCCAGAAGCTAGTCAAGATTATAATAAAGGTTTCAAAATTTATGTTGAATAAAATACCCCTATAGAAGCTACCCCCTATTAAAGCTAAAAAGGGTATCATAACCCTTTCTTATCTTGAAAGTTAAAATGTCCATTTCGTTATCGCAATACGGGCCCGGGATTCGAACTGACGACCTTACTACGTCACAAGTGATTTTTCACTACGCGATACAATCAGAAACGAGAAGACCTTTTGAACCAATGTGGTGAAAGGATTTAAGGTGCGCCTCAAAAAGGCTCTTTTCGTGCACTGTTTTTCGAAATTTTCAGGTTCTACCGACATGCCGGTTTCCTCACAATGTTTTTCTTCACCGTTTGAGAGCACTGGCATAGTGCACATAATTTTTTGGACAGTAACACTCATTGGTACGCGACTGGATTTGAACCCACGACCTTAGGATCCGTATCACTAAACTAGCTTATTATCTAATAAGCTATAGTTTATTTTTATGTTACTTGTATATTGTATGTCGTCCTTTATGTAGTTTTTATTAAATTTCTTACATTTATCTACAATTTGTGCCCAAATAAACATTATTGACCTTATAAACTTGTTACCAATAAATAAAACTGAAACTATATCTATACCTTGAAACTATACCTTTAAACGAGAAAATCTTGTATATATATATATAATAATAAATAATAATAATAAAATCATTTATTTCTCTCTCTTAAAACTAGGTTACATTTTACAATGAACAAGGTAACATATTATTTTAATAAATATAGATAAGTAGTAGGTATATTAAGTAGGTAGGTTTGTGTTGAACAAATTTAGGTAAGTCATTAAAGTTTTAGGTATTTTTATAATAGGAGCTATGGTTACATATATAAGTGAACCTGTTTTGCGAGAGACTGGTGCCTGAAATAGGTTTGCATGAAACCTGTGCTACAGGACACCAGGGCCCCACTCCGCTGTCTACTTATTTAGTACAGATACCCAAGAGGTAACTGTAGCTTAAACTTTATGCAAGTAGCCTAGGTACCTAGGTGCCTAGGTACCTACTTCAATTATAAATAGATATTGTTAAACTTAGTGTGATATTGTGTGTGTGAGTGAGTGGTGGAAGGGGGTGTTGTATTGTGCTGGAAGTGTGTGTGAGGGTGTGTGTTTGTTTGTTTGTGCATGTGTGTGAATAGGCACTCCCTAGAACACCAGACTCTTGAGAGCTTGGGTAAAAGGAGATACCGACTTTCAGTGACAGGTGTTTGTTTGCGTGATGTGAGTTTATAACATGGGTGGAAAAAGTTGGATGTTCTAATTGGAATTGATGAAAGGTAGATGAGGACAGGGCTTACGTTGTGGGGATTAGGAACTTTTCTGTTTCGTCATAATTCAAAGTTTTAAGCCATTCGAGAACAGTTTTTTTACTTTTTGTTTTTGTTAGTGAATAGATTTCTAGTTTTTTATTGAGCTTGTTATACAAAAAAGGGCCAAGGAAACAAAATAACTTGTGAGTAATCTTGGTGCGAAAGTTTACTGGGCAACATATATTACCTCGTCTCCGCTTTTCCCATGCCAGTATTGGATCGTATTCTAGTAGAGAGTGTTGTTTAAGAATAAGTTGCAAAATGAAGGATTGTCTGACGGTAAGAATAATAATTAAAATAATATATATATTTAGGATCTCGGAAACTGCGCCAACGATTTTCATGAAATTATGTATACAGAGGGTTTCGGGGGCGATAAATCGATCTAGCTAGGATTCATTTTCAGAAAATGTGTTCGTTAAAAAAATACTAAAAACATAAACTGAATATGTGACTGCTCCTGCCATCTATTGACGATTGTGAGCAACTAACTGCAAGCATGTCCAGCAGATGGCGTTGTTCAGTAAGAATAAAACAAGTAAAGATAATAATATGACTTTTATGATTTCCTAAAAATACAAATTAACGAAAAAAATTCCGAGCGAAGCTCGGTTACCAACTAGTGATTACTTATTTTCTAAACTAGTATTGCTTCTTCTTCAGTATGATGATGATGATGAATCCAGTCCGTATTCGCATGACGTCACTAGTGCTCTATGAATCGAACTTAATCGGAAGCTATACGAAATCGAATCGGCGCGTTCGATACTTCAATTAGGTACAGTCCACCTGGCGTCAGGATTGCCTTTGCACAGCTTAGCGATAATGGACTTTAACACTAACTGCAGATGAGTCAATATTGCTCGGTAGCTCGGACGTGCTATTTCCATTTTCCGGCACAGGTTGTAGAATGGTTGTAGTTATGGGTTGGGATTATTCTGCTGTGTGTAGTAGCCATCTGCCACATTTCAGGAATAATAGGTACGTAAGTATTCACTTAACTACTTAAGTAATTATTTGAATTACCTGCCCCAGGAATTACCAAGAGGAATAGTTTTAATACCTACTTGTTTTCGTTATCGTGTTTGGTTTGCATGCTGACTTTCTGACGAAGTGTGTGAATCTATATTTACCTATATGTATTTAAGTTCTAAAATGTAGTATCATGCTTCAAGCAAATAAATTATTTCATTTCATTTATAAAAAAAATAGACATTTTTTTTCTACAGTCCACATTTAAGACACTGCTTGGCAACATTTAAGACTTTTCAGAATCCATATTTAAGAAATATTAACTACTAATTGAAAACTGATGACTATGACATACTCATCTAAAAAGTTTCCAACACTATTTTAACAGTGTACGTTAAAAAAAATAAAGAAAAAAATCTTCATGTTGTTTTTATTTTGATCCTCAAAAAGCGGTTATCAATCATGTGCAGCTTTGACCCCAAGTCTCCCAACACGCATTTTAAAACAATTTTGTCTCTAAAAACCTTTTTCTCATAGAATTTTCCACATTCATGGCAGAAAATTAAGGCCCCATTACACGAAAGCGTTATAGCTGTAGCAATATAAGGCCGGTGCAGACTAGCGTTTTTTCGGCACGTATAGCCCCGATCCTGTCCGCGCAACTTGTAAAACGGGCCTGGACGCGCAAGTATAGTTAAGTATAGTATAATATAAGCTAGTATGTATAAGCGCGGGTAAAATGACATTTAGTCCTGATTAACATACTCACTGACCCACTGTTTAGAATAAGAATAGGAATTGTGTTTTTGTAAAACTGTAAAGATCTTAGGTTTTTGCGAACACTCCCAAATAAGCCCGGCAGATTTTGACAGGTATGAAGTTAGCCGTTTGGCGAATCTTCTGTCATTGACAGTTTCGCACTAACGGCTCACTTCATTTAAGGAATTGTCGCGTTTGCTATTTTGTAGTCCGAAGTGAATCGCGGAAGTAGGTATATGCCTTAACGACGGTAGGCTCAAAAAAGCGGCCAAGTGCGAGTCGGACTCGCCCATGAAGGGTTCCGTAGCAGTAAGTAATATAACATAGAGTTCTAGAAGTTCTAGTAGTTCGTCGAAAGGTAAATTGCAGTTTACGATTTATGACGTATAAAAAAAAACTGCTAACTAGATCTCGTTCAAACCAAATATCGTTGGAAGTTTCTATAGTAATGTACAACATATATTTTTTTTAGCTTTACCAGTCACTTATTTTAGAAGTTAGAGGGGGGGGACCAACTTTTTTCCACTTTGGAAGTGTCTCTCGCGCAAACTATTTAGTTTAGAAAAAAACAATATTAGAAACCTCAACACCATTTTTGAAGACCTATTCATAGATACCCCACACGTATGGGTTTGATGAAAAAAAATTTTTTAAGTTTCAGTTTCAAGTATGGGGACCCCCAATATTTATAGTTTTTTTTCTATTTTTGTGTAAAAATCTTAATGCGGTTTACAGAATACATCTACTCGCCAAGTTTCATCAGTCTAGCTCTTATGGTTTCGGAGAAAAATGGCTGTGACACGGCCGGACAGACAGACAGACAGACATGACGAATCTATAAGGGTTCCGTTTTTGCCATTTGGCTACAGAACCCTAAAAAGCTAGTCTTTTTCTTATCTTGTGACTAATCTTATCAAACCAGTGCGATGATTATAAGTGCTTTCGAACTTCCTCACGATGTTTTCCTACACCGTTTGAGAGTACAAAACGCTAGTTTGAAAGCCTTATAGCAGTAGCGCAGTTTAATATAATCACAGCTCGTCATCGGGCGCCCCGAGCGCGCGTCATTGGGCCGTGAAATTGGCACTGTCGCCGCCGCCTTATTTTGTATTGGAGTTTTTAGGTTGGCACAGTGCAATGGGGAAATTTAAACGGAGAATGGCGGGAATTTCGGAATGACAGGTTTAGTTTTTATTTTTATTTTTTATGGACCCAATTGCATAAAAGAGTATCGTTCTCATCATTATATTGGGAAAAGTAAAAAAAGCTAGAACAGAATAACATGTATGAGGTACAAAAAAAGCTAAATTATTGATATAACGTGGGGAGCGCCTAAAAATCTTTGATTCGAAATTTCGACCAAACTTTCCTATGTGCATTTCCGCCATCTTGGAAAAGGGTTAATTTTCATATCCAATAACTCGATTTTCCTTTGTGACACGAATTTTTTTATAATATTTTTGTTTTTTATACATTTATCTATGATTAATTCTTTAGTAACAACTAGTACTCGTTCAAATTACTGACTAACAAGCAGTTACTACAAATTAATCAAAACGTCCAAACCCTGAAAAACGACATTATCTTAAGCTAAGCTGTTAAAGCTTAAAAACCACTCTTAAATCCATTTATTACATAAGTACAATCATATTTTAACTACCTACCAATAACTACGCTGCCGTAACAGCTGATACATAAAAAGTTATTTTGACAGAGCACTTCCGAGCGAAATTCTCTTCAATATCAATTTGCGGTTGTCGATCACCATTAAGTTTGTAAACATACGAAACTCCACCGGTGGGAGGCGCGGAAAGTAATTACCTAAACTACAGGACCGTACAACATTTCTAATAGTTATAATTTTAAGTAATATCATTTAATTTATCTATACTTATATTCATATAGCTCAGTATAGGTCATTTATCATTATAGGTTCTCGAATGGCAACCACGAACCGGAAGACGAAACGTAGGGCACCCGACACGTAGGTCACCAGATAGACCGACGACATTGTTAAGATTGCGGGAAGTCGATGGACGGAAAGGGCTCAGAATCGTTCTTCCTGGAAATGTGTAGGGGAGGCCTATGTCTAGCAGTGGACTCCTTCAGGCTGATGATGATGATACTAATATTATAAAGCTGAAGTTGTTTGGTTGAACGCGCTACTCACGGGAACTGTTGGTCCGAATTGAAATAGTATTATGACTTATGACATACACAAGGCAAAATATATGCGCCTCGCTTAAGGGGGTACGATTTCCATACAAACTTAATTTACACAACTATGGGCGAACAAAGTATTAATGTACACTGAAATAGCTGTAATAGGCTTTTACAGTGGTCCTTATTACCGGCCAGTTATATAAAGTTGGAGTGTCAGCCGTTGGTCGTGGCAGTCGGGGCTTCAGAAAAAGAACTAACAGACTTTTACGACTATTTTGAGACATATGTTTTAAGCTCATTCACGTATTCAATGCCGAGTACCCGTTAGAAAGAATGACGAAAAAATTACTTTTTTGGTTTTTTATTAATATTTCTGTTATCCTACAGTTTTCTCCAACTTTATACATATAACTGGCCGGCAATAAAGACCACTGTAAAATTCTATTACAGCTCTTTCAGTATACATTTATACTTTGTTTGCCCATGGTTGTGTAAATTCAGTTTGTATCGGAATCGAACCACCTTAACAATCACATGTGATCTGAGGACTTATAATTGCGTAATTTATAGGAAAAAGAAATAAGTGTCGACCGGGAACCAATCGTACCCCAGCTGACGGGGACACGTCACCGTCTGCAATCGCTATTCATGCTTCTTGAAGAATCCGCTAGGGGCGCTCTTGGTTTCTCCATACAAAATGGTGACAGAGGTGGGCGATACGATCGGCGATAGGCGTCAGGCACCGGACACGGCGTCAGGCACAGCACACCGATTTCATACGATTGGTACTGGTATTGGCCTACCGGGAGTAGGCCTAAAGGTAAATTATTTTCTATCATATACCCTGAATACGCCCCTGCTCTCCCATCTTACTGAAACTGATTCGATTGTAAATACGACATCCAACAGATAAACATTTCAAAACAAAACATCACTGTGTTCTGTTCTCTTTGATACTCAAATGTATTTTTCAGCATTTCTAACTAAGAAATGGCTCTCTTCTATGCTTCTATACAGTGTGTAATAAGACCACAAACGACAACTACAGCGGATTTAAAGTACCCATTAATATGAATAGGAAGTATTTTCTGTGGAACCAACACTGTGAAGGCGAAAATATTGGTTTTTCATACATTTTATTTTTATTGAACTCTTTTATGAAACACATGTTTTCGGCAAAATAAATGCTTATAAAATTTATGCGATCGCTGTATAAGAGAAAAAAATGGTGTTTCATATATTTAGGGCCGTATGTAAAAACAATGGTTGAGTCTGAGTCGAGGCTTTTTAACAGTTCTCCATTGAAAGGTGAGAGCATTATTTCACGGGCCCAAGTAGATTTAAAGTTTTGTATGAATACAAAAGTTTTCTGAAGTGGTATTTTACCCTGCATAAGCAAATATCGTTTCGTTCAAATTCTTTTAGCAAAACGAATCTCGAGCACTTGAGTAACGAGTAAAACTGCTTTGTCGCACCTTGCTCGGTGTTGGCAGATGATGAAGATAATGTCTGTTGAGTGTAGAGCGGCGGCAGTAACAATACTATTGTGTTCTCATCAAAACTAAATACGAGCAGGGGGCCAATTCTAGACTTTTAGAGATTAACGCTCGAAATAGAGATTTGAAATGTCGCGAAAGCAGTGTCATATCACCAAATTTGTCAAAGATAATATCGAACCGCGCTAAAATGCGTATTCTAGCCACCGTTAGACTTTTACGTTAGACTCTTACTTTAGAGATGTCAGAAAGAAGGTTCATTCTTAGAACTTCCACAGACTATCCCGTTGTTGTTCATGTTTATCTACGTTCCGTTTCTATCGATAGAATAGTTCGATAGCACTAACTTTATTATTGTCTTCAAATAAACATATTTCCTATTAAACGGCGTTTATAATGCGTTCTTGTTGTTGTTTATAATAGATACATTTTCATTAGATAGTAATCAATGGACTTTTCGCACAAAATGTTAGTTACAATAATTAATTCCGGAAACACACGGAACGTTATGTACCATACAACTGTAAACTTTGTTGTTTGTAATCTATGGTCAGTTGTCTATGAAGTGTTGTAGATATGTCATTGTCAGGATCATTACACTCAAGAGAAGGACTCCGATGACTTGAATTTTTAATTCAAAGGTTATCAACTAGATGGCCATTCAATGCAAAAAGAATATTTCTCTCGAAGCTTGAACCCCGGATACAAGTATAGACGTTGACTGTCTGATTGACTGCTCTTCTAACTGCGCCATTGAATAATTACTAAGTACGAGCTAAATTCAATCACTCCTCACTTATTGTAGGTTTATGAGAAAGTATTATTCGCGTTCTCGCTCCCAACTTGTATCCCCTACAAACAAGTAAACATCATTGACTTTTTATCAAAAAGTGAGACTAGGTGGTATGGTCTTAGTACTCTAGCCTGCTCCAAGGACCGAAAGATAAAAAAAGCCCAAAGTCACCCAAAGTATATTAGAGATGTCAATGTCGACTACTACTCACCACTCGACACATATCTAACGGCCTTCGCTCGATAAATGTCTATAGTGATATTGCTGGAATACGATATCTATTGAAAATGTCATGTCTATTTAAATTTGACAGTTCTTGTGATATATATCTACCGTGACAAAAAAGTCACTGGTCTAGAATTGCCCCCCAGACGACGAGCAGGTACAGTCGCGGGAAAAACACTCTTGATATTAAAAAATATATGTAAAAGAGTATTTTTTTAAACATTCGCGATCTTAACACATATTAAATAAATAAACTATAAAATTAAATATTCCTGACAATCTTCATATTACTATCTAGCTTCAAATTAAGCAGAGCTTGTACTATGGGAACCAAATAGCTGATAATTATATCACTGAGCTAGTTGCGGTATGCATCGGTGTGATAACTATTAATACTTTTCTCCACAACAGTACTTCGCAGTACAGTTGGCGTGCGACAGAGCTATTGTATACGAGGACAGGCGTGCACCGACAGTATTGAATATCAAATGCAATCCTCCAATTGACTACACGAGTGAGAATCATTTGAATACCTACCTATACACCTACCATTCAAATTAGCTTCCTAGAAATTCCTTCTTGCGGTTCGAAGAGATTAACATCTTTACAGATTATGATAGAACAAATAAGAAGATAAAGTACTTCCTAAGACTCTGCTGTCCGTCCGTCTTATGCCTGTCTGTCTGTTTGTGTGTCTGTCCATCTGTCACCAGGCTGTATCTCATGAACCATGATAGTTAGACAGTTGAAATTTTCACAGGTGATGCATTTATATTGCCGCTATATAATAAAATAAAATATATTTAAGAGGGGTTCCCATTTTTTTTTTAGACTACATCGTCCCACGTCGGCATAGGCCTCCCCCAAAGACTTCCAGTTCCCTCTATTCTGAGCTTCCTCCCACCATTGCTTGTAGAAGGCGTCCAGGTCGTCCCGCCATATGCTGGGGTTCCCATACCATATGTTTTTTTACCCTTTTTATAGATAATGGTACGGAACCTTTCGTGCGCAAGTCCGATTCGCACTGTGTTTACAATTCTTGAATACTTTATAATTTTTTGACTTCTTAAAAATATCGTTCACCGAATACCACAGCTATTTTAAATCAAGATTTCGCTCAGCTTCATTCAAAACTATTTCATGTATTGTTATTTCGCCACGATATAAATCACGATTATGACGGGCCCACATAATTTTGTCGCTATTATTTACCGGTAAAATGGCGGGAAAGCTGAAGATTCTGGCGAGTTTCCAGCGGTATTTATTTAAGGGAGATTACAATGTAAACTATGAGTCTATGAGATGTTTGTATTGTGAGAGCTCTGCTGGAATGTTCTAATACAGACGACGCGTTGCTGCGCCGTACTGCAAAGATTTTGCCGCATTCAGTTACAAAGGTATTGCCGAGCCGTAATATTGCTCCACCGCCACTCTAAGTCAACGTATAACTATTGCTTGAAATGCATGTTGAAAAGATGTTTAATTATAATAGTAGTAGTAATGTCCAATGTATTCTGCAAGGTATATAAAGTACATCAGAAAATCAATCTTCTTATTGGTTATATCAAACGAGTGTGGTAACAGGATTTTGACAGGACGACCGACGACTAGCATGGCATAGTACTATAGGCGATGGTAACCATCGCTTATAACAAAGCATTGTCTGGTCTAGTAGGTCACGCACTTCAGGAACGTGCCCTACGACGCACGTGCCAGTAAATTCACCGACACCCACACCCTTTAAACAGAAAGACAACGATGATGCATCAGATAGAAATAAGCATGATTTATAAGAATGAAAAACGCCGCAGCGCCATCGCTCCGCGTTGCAACTCGTCGTGTGAACAGGGCCTTAAGTTACTTATTTCATCTGTGGTGTAGAGTCTAATGTTCATTGTTTGAGCTTGCGGTTCGAAATTCGAATGTAAGTTGCTCGCTTTGTACTACTTAGTTGTAAGTTGGTTCAATTTGTTATGAATTGTTTGAACAACTGGGTCATAATATCCCATTGTACTAATAATATAATATCATTTTAAGACAGTTGGCATCGCGAATACGAATGTTTAGTCTTGCTTGTGGGCCTGCGCACATTTAAGCGAAAGCGATCAGCTGAAACTCTGTCCAACATCATCACCATTTGACAGCGTTTCACTGATCGCCATCACAGATCGCTTAGATGAACGCAAGGCTTTAATCATAACATTTTAATCGATTTGGATGAATCTTTGATACCATGTAAAATAGATAGCTGTAATTTAGCGTAGACTTGGTGCTAACAAACATTCTTGTTCCATGTAACAGTAGTTTTTTTTGTCTAACCTACATTGTCCCACTGCTGGGCAAAGGTCTCCTCCAAAACATTCCACTCGTCCTGATCCTTAGCGGTATCCCACCAATCATTCCTTTGACCGTCGAGATCATCTCGCAAACGTCTTTTCGGCCGGCCCCGCCTCCTCTTCCAGATTTTAATATATCTTATCTTATACCTTTAAGCGAGAAAATCTTTTATATATATATATATATATATATATTTAGGATCTCGGAAACTGCGCCAACGATTTCCACTAAATTTTGTATATAGGGGTTTTCGGGGGCGATAAATCGATCTAGCTAGGATTCATTTTTAGAAAATGACGAGAAGTTGGTGTTTTGCAATAATCAAACATAAACTTAATATACGACTGTTCCTGCCATCTATTGGCGATTATGAGCAACTAACTGCAAGCTATTCCCGCAGATGGCGTTTTTAATTAAAAATAAGCCAATAAAGATACGACTCTTCCTGACATCTATTGGCGATTAATAATACTATTTTTTTTAACCCTGAGCGAAGCTCGGTCATACCAGCTCGTATTTTTTTATACAACTAGCTTATGTCCACATTTTTTTTATGCCATAGCTGGCGGATGAGCAGGCAGGCTACCTGATGGAAAGTAGTCACCGTCGCCCATAGACACCTGCAACACCAGAGGTCGAGATGCTCTGCCGGCCTTTCAAGAAGTGATAGACCCGCCTTTTGAAGAACCCCATGTCGACGCTCCGAGGGACAAATGATGTTAAGTGGTAGCCATCGCCTCTAGGCATTTTTTTGTTAAAACAAAGCATTGCCTCGTAGGTCCCGCACGTCAGGAACGTGCCCTACGATGCACTGCCCTGCGTCCATCAACTTGAGGCATACAGATGTTCAGCCTCACGTGTTAGTAAAGTTGAGAATGGAAATAAGAAATGAAATTGATACATCCCAATCCTCAACATATTATTTTAATAAATAACAAATAAGTAATTGATATTAACACAATTATATCGCTATTATTTATTTTTCTTCGGTTTTCTGTTATGTTTTCGTGTTTTTATTAATTTCTTTCCATGTTTTGTGTTATTGTTACTGTACTAATGACTTTATTTCTTTAGATGAAAATCTCGAGTTGTTTTTTTTTATCCAATTCAATAAAATTAATTATAACAAAAATAAAAGCCGTGCCTAATAATAAAGACGACATCGTCGTAACATATCAAATGATAACAAAGTTTCAAGTTACTTTTAAATAATAATAAATATTGTGGACAATTCACACGAAACTACCCAGTCCCAAACTAAGCAGAGCTTGTACTATGGGAACCAGATAGCTTTTAAGTTTAATCATTTATTTTAGGTTTTTTAGCAACAACATGTGATGTCAAAGCTAGATGCTTCTACAACTCAAACGGCATAACTTCTATAACTAATTTGCAGTTTTTCGCAACCATTTATCAATATTCTAAATTACAGTTTTTATTTTTATTTAATATATTGTTGGGCAAATGTCATTTCCGCCAGTCACTACGATATTGTTGACTGACCTGTCAGCTCAGTTGGTAGTAGCTCTGCCTTCTGCGCCGTAGGTCGTGGGTTCGATCCCCACCGAGAACAAATATTTGAGCGGTGAACGCAGATGTTTGTTCTCTGTCTGGGTGTTATATTGTATTCTTAGTATATATTTACAAAAAAATATATATATATTATGCAGTATATCAGCTAACTAGTTCTTATAGTACAAGCTCCACTTAGTTTGGGGCTAGATAGTGTTGAGTGGATTGTTTAGAATATATATAATATATCATTGCGACAAAAGAACGTTTCGTTCTTTGAAGTAAAACCGATTGAAAATACCTTGAAAAGGTCCCAGGTTATAGTCGGTAAAACAATTTTAGAAATCTCAATCACAATAGGCAGCTGGTAAACTTACAGAGTGCCTCATGAAAGTCAATAGCGAATTGCTTTTCCGTTGTGAGTCCCCAAACTAGCATTTTTCCTTTGACAAAGGGAAAGTAAGACGTTCTGGATGGAATTCAATAAAAACACAGTGGGGCACGACTGCGGCATTTTTGGCGACGGAAAAAAGTTGCTCACAATTCGACAACGTTTTCTTTATAAGAATAGGAATAACATAGTAAAAGTATTTTATAAAAGAAACTATTATTATGAAATTGAAAAAAAATACAGTCGAATTTAGGTCCTCCGTCTCAATTTCAATGTATTTATTCCAGAACCACTTTGAAACTAAACTAAAACTTAAAATACTTAATCTAATAATTAGTTATTTACTAACTACACTAGCTAACATTTAAGATTTTGTTAGTGAATGTTTAATAATATTATAGTAGGTTAGTAGCAATCTAAATATGAATCGATAGGTACATGCAAAAGTGGTGGTATGTGTTTGATTCCCATTTGCAATACACTCCGAACTAGTTTAAAAAACTGTATCGCGGAGGGTAGTACGCGTCTTCCTCGCACGGAGCCAGTTGCCGAAGTTTGACGTTGATTCTAAGGCTGAGATTCATAGACCGAACTTTGACTTTACTTTGATGGAAAGTTCAACTTTCAACCAAAATTATATTTCATAGTTCTGTCAAGCTCTTCTTTATTCAAAATATTGATAGGAAACTTCGATAAACAAAGCTTACTTTGCGAAGACTGCTTTGCTGTAAAGCAAAGTGCGGTCTATGAATCTCAGCCTAAGTCTGTAAGGAGTCTGTTAAAAACTATTACAGAATGTGCAATCCACGACAGCCACTTCATTTTATCTTATACCTTTAAACGAGAAAATCTTGTATATTTAGGATCTCGGAAACTGCGCCCACGATTTTCATGAAATTAAGTATACAGAGGGTTTCGGGGGCGATAAATCGATCAAGCTAGGATTCATTTTCAGAAAAGACTCAGGAGAGAAGTTATTTTAATAATTCAAAATTTTAGCGCCATCTGTTGCCGAGTAGTCGAATCTATTGAACGTCTACGTAGACGTTCAATAGATCCGGAACTTTTGTCTCGAGTGTTTACGTAAACACTCGAGACAAAAGTTCCGGACATTTTAATGATGATCGATGATAAACCAAATATGACTTTTGAAATCAGTCCAATAAAATTAATTAATGATTATATCTATCAGCCAAAAGATAAATATACGACCGCCTATTATTATCGAATGCTAAAGGGCCATGACCACTGAAGCGACGGTAAGTACGACGATATTTTACGATAAATTCATGAACTTTAGGGAACTTTATAACTGTTCTTTTAACCCTCACCGGTCTCGGGTATAACAGTCGTTTATCTTGAAGGGTTTAGGGGTGGTATAGAAAATTCTTTAGTAATAGGGTAAAGAGTTCGTAAAATCACAGTGAATCTTGTGCACGTCTAGGCGATTTGCGATGGCAATAAGTTTCAGCATAGGGTTTTCACTCACTGCAGCGATTTCGCAGACAGTCACCAAATACTTGTTTGAACATATGACTAACAAGTCATAAACTTAATTTAACAGTTTCGCAATTCGTCAAATTCTTTATTTATTATATCTTAAAAATGTATTTACCATTTTCGATTAAATTATTCGTCAAAACGAATAATGTCAACTTTGACAGCGATACACTTGATCGTCTTCGCAGGCGATCTAGATTTGCACAAAACTTTATAGCTAGAGGAACTTTTTAGGGTTCCGTAGCCAAATAGCAAAAACGGAACCCTTATAGATTCGTCATGTCTGTCTGTCTGTCTGTCTGTCTGTCTGTCCGTCCGTGTCACAGCCATTTTTCCCCGGAACCGTAAGAGCTAGACTGATGAAACTTGGCGAGTAGATGTATTCTGTAAACCGAATTTAGACTTTTACACAAAATTAGAAAAAAAACGATAAATTTTGGGGGTCCCCATACTTGAAACTGAAACTCAAAAAAAGAGATGATAAAACTAAAAAAAATATAATTATGTTGTACATTACTATGCAAACTTTCAACGATATTTGGTTCGAACGAGATCTAGCCAGTAGTTTTTTTTATACGTCATAAATCGTAAACCGCAATTTACCTTTCGACGAACTACAAGAACCTTTATATTATGTTACTTGATGCTACGGAACCCTTCATGGGCGAGTCCGACTCGCACTTGGCTGCTTTTTTTTCATATAGATTATGTATTGGCGGTAGGTAGCCAAAGATAAAACAGAAAGCCGATCTCCTTCAACAGAGTTACTTCAACAAGTAGACTTGAAAGTTTCGACTTTGTTACGCCGAGTTTGTTTGTTGTTTGCCCTGCTTTAGTGGACAGTGGACCGTACAGTTTGTGAAATACATTATTTAGGCGACATGATGTACGAGTTTGCACTGTGAATTAATTCGAAATTCTCTCAGTAGGCCTACCACAAGCTCTGTCTGGCTCTGTCTCTGGCTCTGGTTTTGAGTCTGTGTGGGTGCTCACCAGTGTATTATACTGCATGTGTGTGACGATTTAGGATTTATTTTGACAACACTCACACAGACTCAGACCAGAACCAGTGCCAGAGACAGACAGAGCTTGTGGTAGGCCCACTGTTTAAATTTATAAGTGTGCGAATAGAATGCGTGCGATGACCTACGCGGCACGTCACATAAAGAAAATGGTTATTTTGACGACGAAATAAAAATATTTAAACACGAGATAAAAGTGCTGAAATATTTTGTTTTACAAACACGACGTCATTTGTTTTGAATTAAGGCCTGCGCACACCTAGGTCGCTGGCGATGGTGATCAGTGAAACGCTGTCAAATTTGACAGCGATATTTGACAGCGTTTCAGCTGATCGCCATCGCCAGCGACCTAGGTGTGCGCAAGCTTTAATGCCACTTTCACTCATAATGTTTGGAGTCACGTATTCCTTTGAACTTCTCAGTAATTCGATAATTCAGATTTCGTGGAGTGAACCTTTGCACGTACTGACTCGTAAGTTTCAATTTTATTTTCAAAAGTCAGACATCGTTAAATGTTGACGTGACAACGTCTTATAATTTGATGGAGCCGGCTGCACGTACGAAAAAACATGACTCATGCGGCGTTACCTCGCTCTGAGGCGTTCTATTGAAGGCTTGAAGTACAAGCGAGAGCGCGGAACGAGCGACAAAGAGGCACAATCGGACTCCGCATTCGGCAGCGTTTGACATGGTGTCTCTCTCCTATTTGAGTGAGCGATGCGTCCGCTTGGACAGCTGTATGACGTTGTCACGTTCAACTATCGTCAGTAAAACGACTTTACAGACAACCCATTTTTTTTATCAGACTACGGCCTTATATTTATTATTTCTAATTTTATTTTGTTATGACCTCTTAATTAAATCGATTGATCAGCTAATGATAATATATGTGGTACTTTTTAAATATATGTGTAATATAATGTGGCTCAGGTATGTACCTACATATGTCCAAAACTGTTTTAAAGGCCTGCGCACACCTAGGGCGCTGGCGTACGCGATCAGTGAAACGCTGTCAAATTTGACAGCGTTTCACTGATCGCTATCGCCAGTGACCTAGGTGTGCGTAGGCCTTAAGGCATTAAATTCGTCTTTGTACTGCATTTTTGTGCGCTATAAATTATTTTCTATCTATTTCAATAGTTCCTCATACCATGTTAATTTGTATATGCCATGGTATTTAACAAGCTCGCTTGACTAAGAAATAAGATAATTACTGCTCTGTTTCATATAATAACTTTAAATAAGCTCAATTGGAAAAGACAAGGCTTTTACGAACGGGCCGATTTAAAATTGACTGTGCACAGTGATTATTGACGTAAAAAAAAAGTAACATTTTACAGTCTCAACGGAAAAATCATGTGTATGAAAGAAATCAGAGAGAAAACTATATAATGCCACCTTCCTACGGTGCGTGATATCACGCACCAGCCCGCACCGCGCACGACGACGCACGGCAACACACACAGAAAATGCTCCTGTGCTACTGCGCACCTCGGCGCACGAGACCGTTCCCATGGTGTGTCGTGCGTGCTGGTGCGTGATACACACATGGACATGACAGAAAAGAGACATTTATCCACAAAACATTCATCATTTGACAGCCTTCACAACTCAGTTGGTACTATCTCTTCCTTCCTGCGCTGAAGGCGTGTGTGGGGTTCGATCCCCACAGAGAACAAATATTTGTGTTGTAAACACAGATTTTTGTTCTCTGTCTGTGTGGGTGGTATTGTACTCTACGTATGTATGCATAAAAAATGTATATAAGTATTTTATCAGCTATCTGGTTCCCATAATACAAGCTCTGCTTTGTTTGGGGCTAGAGAGTGTCGTGTCCACAAAATTTATTTATTTATACATGACAGAAAAGAGAAAAACCATTCTTGCCTGCGAGATTGGCTCCATAAATTGGGTACCTATTCAGTTTGTCTGTAGAACCTTCCAACGCAATTATCTATTTTCTTATACCTAAGTAAATTAATCACGGAATGTATTTACACGGTTGCTTTGTAGTAATCAGGGTTGTTTATGAAGATGTAATAGAATATTTGACGTCTGCATTAAGTGGGTATGTTTTTTTAATGAGAAAATGTGAGGTTGAGTTGTTCCGATGCTATTAAGACGCTGAACGCTAAAGCAAATAAATAAATTTTCTTTCTTTCTTTTCTTTCTTTCAAAACATCTTCTCACTCGCACACTTTGATCTTTTGAAAGATATAATAGAAGCCTACAGAGACTACCATGTCTGTAGGTCTACCACAAGCTCTGTCTGGCTCTGGTTTTGAGTCTGTGTGAGTGTTGACTAATAAATCCTACGTCGAAACTTCACACACAGTATAGTACAAGTACACTGGTGAGGACTCACACAGACTCAAAACCAGAGCCAGAGACAGCCAGACAGAGCTTGTGGTAGGTCTACTGGAGATCAAAGTCGTAAAGCTGTTTGGTTTTCCCATTTAAACAAAGGATTGACCAAACCAACAAGATTCGTAGAATAAATTCAGGAGGTACAAATAAAAAAACACAAAGATGGGATGGTTTCTGGTCACTTACTGGAATGTTTGCTACCACAGTTCTTGCAGCCGTGTTCAGTTCACTACGTAAGTTTGCTATTAAATGTGGGGTTTACCTGTAACAAACAAAATCAAATATACATATAGATATACATAAATTTGCTCGAGGCTTGAGTTTACCGGTCCGCACAAAAAGACGCTGCAGAAGCTTACTCTCGTTAGGAGCACGCACGTGTGAAACATGTTTTAAAACTAATTTTAAATAATACATAAATATTATATAAATATTGTAACTATATCTAGTCTCAAACTACTATGGAAACCAGATAGCTTTTTATCAGCTTATATTTACTTTTTTTTGTAAAAACATAAAGTCGAACCCAAAGATTTATTTATTCAGTAATAACTCAAGGATCACTTTGAAACGTCTTAAAGCTAGGTGTGTCTAGGAGCCAGTTCCACGCAACCAACCGTAGAAGAACAGGCAACAAACTATGGCTTGGTTCCTACCGTTTTTTTATAATATAATTTAATAATAGCAGTGAAGTTACAGTGTCCTGCCACTTCACTTAGTGAGACGTAGGCAATAATACAAAAGCAATTAATACTTAGAACACAATTAAACACTCAGACAGAGAACAAACATCTGCGTTCATCACACAAATATTTGTTCTCGGTGGGGATCGAAGACCTACGGCGCAGAAGGCAGAGCTACTACCAACTGAGCTGAGAGGCCAGTCATATAATATTGGTCATTCTGCCCCTTAGTGTCTATGACTAGCTAGTCATAGACACTAAGGGGCAGATGCCCCAGAACTTTGTACACTCGCATAGTAGGCGGCCTACTTCGAAGCTTCAAGTACTTTTACCTAGGTTTTGTGAAGCTGCAGTTGCAGCCGACGGAGTTATGAGTTGCTCTAGTTAGGGTTCCGTAGCCAAATGGCAAAAACGGAACCCTTATAGATTCGTCATGTCTGTCTATCTGTCTGTCTGTCTGTCCGTCCGTATGTCACAGCCATTTTTCTCCGAAACCGTAAGAGTTAGACTGATGAAACTTGGCCAGTAGATGTATTCTGTGAACCGCATTAAGATTTTTACACAAAAATAGAAAAAAAAACTATAAATTTTGGGGGTCCCCATACTTGAAACTGAAACTCAAAAAAATTTTTTTCATCAAACCCATACGTATGTCTATCTACGGGTATCTATGAATAGGTCTTCAAAAATGATTTTTTGATTATTTTTTTCTAAACTGAATAGTTTGCGCGAGAGACACTTCCAAAGTGGAAAAAAGTTGGTCCCCCCCCTCTAACTTCTAAAATAAGTGACTGATAAAGCTAAAAAAAATATATGTTGTACATTACTATGGAAACTTCCAACGATATTTGGTTTGAACGAGATCTAGTCAGCAGTTTTTTTTTTTTATACGTCATAAATCTTAAACCGCAATTTACCTTTCGACGAACTACTAGAACTCTATGTTCTATTACTTACTGCTACGGAACCCTTCATGGGCGAGTCCGACTCGCACTTGGCTGCTTTTTTTTAATTTGACTTCGTCGAGCTGTTTTGAATGTATCATCATAAAAAATAGGAGCATATTATTGTCTAGAAAAAAAAGAAAATAGTCTCGGTAAAATCATCTGAGGGCTTATTCTCAGTTTTCAATATTATTTGCCGTTAGCTTAACGCGAAATGACTTATTGTATTTCAAAATCAAATTCAAAAGTGTATTTATGTAGTAGAATCGGCAGGATCACTTTGGAACGTATTATTATATTCTACATATAATAGACCGATATCGTATGGAAGTATCTAAATATTATTGGGATCAAATTGGTTTTTATATTTTTTTTTACAATTAATAGACAAAGCTTGAAGAAAAAAAAACCGCTTGATACTGATACTGATATTTGGGGAAATTATGAAAAACAATATGTTTTAAGTAACAATCAAATCCATGTATCCTATTACAATCTTAATCAAAAACAATTTGATAACTCATTAATTTTAATAGAGGTCTGAGTGGGCGCTGACATTTGAAGTCGGGAGTACATTTTGGTTACAAAGTTAAACTCAAGAAACTTCAGAGACCATCCCTCAACAGTTAGTATTTAGTTCGCCCTTTTGAAGTTAGCGCCAATTATGAAGTCTCGAGGTATTTCAGTTCAAATCAGTAAATACTTGTAACGGATCTTTGTGGTTATGAAAATATCGAACCAATAGATGTCCACCGAATGTTGAGCAGTTCCTGAAACTACTGGCACGTAAGGCTGAACATCTGTATACGACGCAGAGCAGTGCATTATTGAGCACGTTCCTGACGTGCGTAACCTACGAGGTTCTAGAAAATCTAAGGAGCCTTATTCCAGAGTTTTTATAAATGTAAATTTATAAACAAGTTCACGTCAGGTCGCGTTTGAGCTGCTTTCAAGTTGGATTGCCTGTCAAAGTTTCGTGAAGTTCATCCCGTGGAGCCTTCCGCCTGCTTTAGACAGACTTGGGGATGTGGGAAATACATTGTGGGGAAGTTAGAAAAATTATGATAATTTTTTTACTAGCATTCGCCTGTGGCTGTGTTTACTATATTTTATTTATTAATCTGACATTTTTGTGGTCCATTTGTGTTAGTAAACTTACAAGCTATATTAAGCTTGTTCAGATGTTAGCCTCACGTGCCAGTAATTTCACCGGCACCTACATCATTCAAACCAAGACACAGCAATGCTGCTTTAATGAATAAGTAACATGATAAAAAGTCCTTTAATCCTTCGGAGTTTCCGAGGGTATAAATAAATAAATATTAAAGACAATCCACACAACACTATCTAGCCCCAAACTAAGCAGAGCTTGTACTATGGGAACCAGATAGCTGATACAATACTTATACATTTTTTTTGTAAATACATACTTAGAATACAATATAACACCCAGACAGAGAACAAACATCTGAGTTTACCACTCAAATATTTGTTCTCTTTGAACCCACGACCTACGTCAGAGCTACTACCAACTGAGCTGAGAGAGGCCAGTCAGACTACATTCGTATAGCATCTATCTATAGTATAGATGCTATGTCTCAATCTGGAATGGCAGTGTAGACGTACAATAGCATCGCCCGAGTATTTCGGCAATAGTATGGAATTTCAATGGAATCCACATGGAATTAGATACCGGCTATATTGAAATCGCGGTCTGGGACTGCAACTGAGTCAACCGCTACATATTCGTGTACAGTCGCCTACATTAAAATAAAAAAAAAATGCTTAAACAAACTTTAATTTTACGACACAGTCGAAATCTCCAAAGATATTTTATTATATCATACATTTTGTAGTACCAGCCTTTTTTTAGTGATTTTTTGGTGGCTTGTTCAAAAACTTCTTTTCAAAATAAAAAAAACATAGTGAAGATGTTTTGACTATGACAATGTTTTAAAATAATCTTTGCCATTAAAATAATCTTTGCCGTCAAAATATACAACACACACTTTCTGTATTCAGTGTGTTTATTGCCTTATTATGTAGGTCTTAGGCCTAAAGATTTATGGAGCGAATACATAATTTATTCAGTAAGGTTGGGTGGTAAGTCGGGGGTTGTAAAAGAGTAGATACGAACCAGTAGTTGTTAAAACCAGCTCAAATAGTAACCTTTTGTTTACGACGGCGTAGCAGCATCTTGCTACGGCGTAGCACTATCTTGCTACATTGTAGCACTGTAAACACGTAGCTTTGTGCTATTTGACAAAAACATAAAATGAAAGTCTTACCGTGAAAGCGAAATGGAAATAGAAGAAAATTTTGGATACACTTTTTAGTCGCGACTTATCTTATACCTTTAAACGAGAAAATCTTGTATATATATATGTATATATATATATATTTAGGATCTCGGAAACTGAGCCAACAATTTTCATGAAATTAAGTATACAGGGGTTTTTGGGGACGACAAAACGATCTAGCTAGGTTTCATTTTTAGAAAATGTCCCCCTAATCGTAAAGTAAATAATCAACTTTATCCTAAAATCATAACTCCTAGCGCCATCTGTTGATTAAGTCATGAGTTAGTGAGACAGAGAACGCCATCTATTGACGAGTAGTGGAGTTTATTATTATGTCGGTAAGATCGAAAAATATTAATATTTAATCACTAAGTAAGTAGGTAATTCGTATTTAAATATAATTCACAACAACAGTTTACCAAAAAAAAATACCGAGCGAAGCTCGGGCACCAACTGCTAGTAATCATTTATAACATAAATGTGTGGGTACTTCGAGTCATTCCTAGAACTCCGGAACACCTGGAAAAATCTGGGAGAGGCCTATTCGGAAGAGGGGTCCTAACTATTTTAATAAGAATTTAAATAACCATTTGTTAATTTAGTTATTAAAAAAAAAAGGCGTTTTAATTTACTTCGAGTTATGACATTTTATAAAGATGTTTTATCAGTATAGGCAACTAAGCGCACATTATATCTGATTTGATGTTAAGGAGGTGCCTCTGCTATCTCACAGAGCAACTTTACTGGGAACACGTCATTAACCATTCATTACCTCACTTTCGATCCCCACGGAGCACAAATATTTGTGTATAGTGAACGTAATTTTTTGTTATCTGCCTGGGTGTTATATTGTCTGTATTTAGTACAAGCTCTGTTTAGCTTGGGTCTAGATGGCGTTGTGTGGATTGACCACAATATTTATTACAAGGTTTTGCGGTGAGATTGTTTCTCATATTAAAGTAACAAAAGCTGTATAAGCCCAAAAATCTTAACAAGAGCTACATTGTATATTATGGTAGCCATCTATTTACGCGCGGCCTCTGCCGTTTGAATAAGGATGTAGGCGGGACCATCGGACCCTAGTAACCCCAATACATTCAGACGGATAGCTTCTCGCCTCTTTATTGCGACTAGTTCTACCTCTTATTATTATATGTCACTAGTTCTTTCACAAGTAATTATTAAAAAGGAAGACAAACTCTCGAAACCATAGACTATTGAACTCTTTGTTCATGGGTGTCTCACCTCTTTGCTCGAAACACATTACCGTCATGGACAGTTGTTGTTGATTTCTTTTCGCTCTTTTCGAAGCATGCTATAGTATCAAGACCATATCGCCTAGTCTTAAGTATAATGTTGGAATTTTTAAAATTTACGTCTTTCGTCAGGCCGCCATCTTGGAAGAGCTCTCATGGACAGTCAGGTAAAAAGGATTTAAACTTGTCTCTGATTTTTGTTTTTTAAATTCTAATACACAAGCAGTTGAGCTATCTACAAACATGTTAACACTGCACTGGTATTAAACACACATTTCTTTACGATAAAAACCTTGTTATATTTAAAATTATGGTTTTGTTGTTATTCTTTGTGTATGTTACGGACGTTACAGAAGACTGAATAGGTCCTATCCGTTTTTGCTCGTGCCTCAAACTTAAAAGACGCGTCGCTCCACTCCTAATAAAATCATATTTAAAATAATTAAGCTTTCAATCGGTGCCAGATTTTAACGCACGACCGAAAATCGGAAGGCCAGGGTGTATCCCAATAGACCACCAGTGCTGTTAATAAAAAAAAGTATAAAATAATGTAGGAGAAAGTTAAAACAAGTAGGTAAAAGTTGGCAGGTAGAAATTGCTTACTTTTTTTTCAAATGGACTTAATGTGATCACAGAAGAGAAAAAACTCGTTTTTTTATTCTGAGTTGGTGATCGTCTGACAATTCTTACAGCGCTACCATACAATTAAAAAAATGCGGCCTAGACCGCATCTGTGATTTGCATGAATGTCACCCTTCGTACAAACTTGTTTCGGTTTTGGTACAATACCAACATAATTAAATAAATATTCAACTAATTATGATTATGTTAATTAACTTTCTGCTCGCCACAAATTATTTGCACAAACATTAATATTCGCACTGAAATAATAATTTTCCCGCTAAAGTTTAATTGCCTGCCAAATAATCCGCAAATCAAACGTCGTAACCAAAGATATTGCTATTTATTAATCTCTCTTTCCTGCCAGCAAACTACAGACACCAGCGTTAGAATTTGAAGTGTCAGATTGACATTAATTATATTCCATTTTCGAAAATACGAACATTTATGTTCATTCAAAGAGGTTCAAACTACAGTCAAATCGGCCTTACTTGAAGTGTCTAATTGACATTTAAGTATTCCATTTTTGAAAGTACAAACATCTATACTCTATTCATTCAAAGAGGTTGGAAACCTACGCACAGTGTTTCCCAAGTCTATGATGTTCATTTAATTACACAAAATACTTGTTCTCGGTGGAAATCGACACACGACCTACCGCGCAACGCAGGCAGAGTCTCTTAGCAGCTCTTTATGAATGGCTCGTCCAGGGAAATACTACCACCATGCCTATTTCTGCCGTGAAGCATCATTGCTGTGTTACGGTTTGAAGGGTGTGGGTGCCGGTGAAATTACTGGCACGCGAGGGTGAACATGTGTGTGTCTGTATGTGGCTCTTTTGTGCTCTTGTTTCTGATTTCAAGGTTTATTTAAGTTTTTCGACATGCTGGTATTTGCACGATGTTTCCATCACTGAGTACTGGTACAGTGTACAGTGAAAGCGAGAGCGCGGAACGAGCGACAAAGAGGCACAATCGGCCTTCGCGTTCGGCAGCGTTCGACATCTGTCTCTCTCCTACTTGAATGAGCGTGCGTCCGCGTGGTCAGCTGTATGACGTTGTCACGTTCAACTATCGTCAGTAAACCGACTTTACAGACAACCGATTTTTTTGTCTAGACCCAAGACGTGGAGTTCGGAAGGCGGAAGGTTCGGGCCCATAGCACTAGGCCACCAGGGCCCTGTTTAATAAAGCTGACAATTCGACGAGTCCGACATATGTCAAAAAGTGACAATTCGACAATTATTCTGTTTAATAAAACCGACAGGCGACAAAATTTTGATGGTAGTAAATTTACAAATATGTCACATTGTCACGACAATTCGGCCTTTTTCTGTATAATATTTTTTTTGAAACAACAAGTGACAGGTGACAATTTGTCGTTGAAAACTTGTCAAATCTTCTTTATAAAACATAAAATTGTCGCGAAATATTGACATATTTGTAGAATTGTCTGACGATTCTGACAGGAGCTTTACCCTCTGTCGCGAAATCGTATTTTGAAGGTGTTTGTTTAGCTCCATAAAACAAAATTATGTCAGAAGTCGACAAAATTGTCGCGACAACCCGACAAATGTCAGAAATGATTTGACTGTAGTTTCATGACATAATTGTCGAGTTTTGACAAATATGTCGTAATACCACCTGTTTGTAACATATTTGTCACTTTTAATAAAACAGCTTAAGCGCGACAATTCCACAATTTTGTCGCTTTTTGACTTAAATGTCGAATTGTCAGTTTTATTAAACAGGGGCCCAGTGCTCATCCCTATAGTAATTGTCCAACACCATTGTCCGAATCGAGGGTACTGGTAACGGCTGAGTGCAGCCGCTCACCTGTTGCGGCGCGCGCAGATCGACCGCACTCCGATTGTCGCGAAATGTGGGTCGCCAACAACTGTTTCCACCACAATGCTGACTCAATCACACATCGATACAACTACCGTAGAGCAAGCAACAGCGATAGCAGTAGCCTCAATAGACTCAATCACACACCAGTGTACCAGCATAGCAGCCCTAACATCCTTATACAGGGTTATTCATTATTAACTACACAAACTGACAGGGCCTAATTTTTGGGTCATGAATATTTGTTTTTACGAATCAATTTAATTCCTAAACTGATTTAAGTTTTTGTATCAAAATTTTTCTTTTATTAATTTCTTTACGGCTATTGCATAATGATTGCTATGGAGAACAGGACGATGATCCCCCAGGCGGTGACTGAACGCAGAGTGCCGCTCACGGCGCGAAGGCGCGGATTAAAGGTCAAAATGGGTCAGGCGCCAATGATTCCAAAGGATATTCTTTATCGATTTTCTCGGGATTTTCATAACAAAACTTAAAAAATCATTTCATAATTTTTTTTTATTTTATTTGTTGAACCTAATTCCTGAGTATTTGCAGCTAATAATGAATAACCCTGTATAAGGAGAACACATTTTTGTTTTGCAAAAGGATCATACAAAAAACTATAGGAACCAAGCCGTTGTTAGTGGCCTGTTCTTCTATACGCTTGGTCGCGTGGAACTGGCACGTAGACTAACCGTTATAATGCGTTTCAAAGTGATCCTTGTGATTAGTTAGACTAGCCCTAAATTAAGCAGAGCTTGTACGATAGGAACCATAAAGCTGATTTAATACATGAATAATTTTTGCGTTGTAAATAGTCTACCAGTAGTACGTGAACCTGGCTCTCTGCAAGGACACTAAATGCTAGAAATTATTTTATTAGTATTTGTTAAATCAATTTTATTACGATCAAATAAAAAAACCGTGGAAACCCTTGCCGTCCGGTGCCAGTCGCCCACTTTTATAATCACATTTTAATTAAGTCATGGGGGGTTACACTTTCTGTCAAATGCTAATTTGTCCATTTGATTAAATCAACAAGTAACGTTATCGCTGCTGCTCGTTCTTAGAAACTAACCCCGCGGACTGTGAGTTGTCTGTTATTGTGACGTCACTAGGGACTAGACGGGGCGAGCACACACCACGTGACTGAAATTCGTAACTGTCCGTCGAGTCACATTTTTATCAAAAGGAAATTCGATCAAATATTTTGAGAAAGATGAGAAGGATGGAGAAATGAGAAAGATAAATCAAACTTTTATTTGATTACTTTTATTTAATAGTTTTTTTCCATCTGCGTAATAAATAGATACATAGAAACCCGTGGTCGAATAAAAAAGTCAGTCCTTGTGTTTAAAAAGCCTTAAAAAAAATTGATTTTATAGTAGTTTTACATGACAGATAAATTTATTTGTAAGTAGATAGAAAAAAAATCCCTGTAAACACGTCATATTACATATTTTTTAAAAACCCTCTTCCTTATGTGTTAAACATACAGTCTGTATCTTTATCTATTATCTACTATCCATATATCCATATCCATATATTATCTACTATACATTTTTGTGCAGCAACAAGAACGTGTACAGCTCGTTACTTTCATGGTATTTTGTTTGCACACGCAAACGCACGCACGTTGCAATGGACAAAAGGGGTGAAAACTTAGAGATCACGAAATCAGTTGTCAAATGCTATTTTTTGCCCTGTAAATTTAATTTACGGATTGTATACATTCTATTGGAGCCGACTGTACTGTAATAAAAATAATTTTAATCACCCCGTTTCAAGTGAAAATTACTGCTAATAAATGTTATGTTAACACAAATTTAGTATTTCACGGTTTTTGTTTCAGTCTTAGATAAACTCGTCAATAAAATAAACTCATGAAAGCTCAAAGCACCAATAAACGTACCAAATGAAATGCCATTAAATCATTTACAATCTAACGACGTGCTGGCTGTACAGTGTATAATGTGCCTAATGTACAGTCAGCCCCGAAAGTTGATGACTATGACAAAAAAGTATAAGAATTGTCCTAGTGCCTGTGCCTAGGGGACCCCCACTAATTAGAAAAAAAGCTATCTGTATCTCATTGTACAAGATTTGCTAAGAGTTTTGTGTGTAATGCTCCCTATTATTTACTTAATATTTAGGTTACATTGGTAGGAAAATTTTGGACCAGGACAACTGGAAGAATCTGGAGGAGGCCTACACGGAGAGGGGTCCTAAATATTTTTAAATTTTAATTTAAGATTTTAAACAACAATTTATATTAGGTATTTAGGAATAAAAATGTACTTCCTCAAAATTATGGCTCGATCATAAAAGTAAAAAAATTCATCATAAAAATTTAGTAAACAATGTAAAATCAACACTTTTAAGATAGAATAACGAACCATAGTTTCATGGAGAATATAAAATTAGGGATAGTTATTATTCTAAAACTGTTTTTCTGACTGTACAATGTCACCTATGTATTCGTAGTGTACTGTGGGAAACCGAACAATGGGTAAAAATGAGGTTTGCCAAGCCAATATAGGTTTTAGGGATCACTGGTCGCAGAGATACAGTTTTTGAACTAGTTCGGTGCGAGCGAATAAAAAATAGTACAAGCTCTGCTTAATTTGGGGCTACATTGTGTTGTGTGGATTGTCCACAATATTTTTTTTTTATGTAAAAGAAGCGAGATTACGGCCCACCTGATGGTAAGCGGTCACCGTCGCCCATAGACACCAACAACACCAAGGGTGCTGTTGTTGCGTTGCCGATTGATATTGCAATTAATGAACAATTTGTAACAACAAAAATAATAAAATAACACTTATTTTCATTAATTAAGATACAAAATAACTAAATAAATTAGAATCTAAACTAAAACACAACTCCCAATTTATTCGAAAACTCAACTCATTGTCCAAAAGCTCTACGAGCGAACCCTTTAGTTTCTTGCTATTTTCTATATAGATTTGGAAACAACTGAAGCCTAGATTCCAACACCGTTTTGATTTGATTTCTCGCATTTAAAGTACATTTTACGGTTTGTGTAGAAATTCGATGACAGAAAAATCAAAGCCTCATTCGTTTTAATTGTAATATTTATTAAATTAATATATTTTGTAATATTCAAGTTTGTGAGGAACCCTTGGACGTAATAGTATCACACTTGTCCACAATGTTTTCTTTTTACAGCACAATATATCTGGGTCAGTTGGTTTACGCCGGATCGCGGTTGGATTAATTATTTTTAACCCCTGCATAGTGTTGGCGACTGTTTGATTTTTTAACGTTGGCGTCTGAATAAAACGAAGTATTTTTAGAAGAGCTGACTAAAAACTTTTAGTTTGGTGAAATAAATGCATTTTTATTTTAATTATTATACAGCTACCATTGGTACTATTAAAATTAATTAAATTAAAAATTTGTTTATTCAGATGTCAAAAGATAAAACTACAAGTAAAAAGTACTATAAGTAAAAATATCTGGCACGTGTGGTTGTATATCTGCGTGCCAAAAGTTTATGGACGCAGGGCAGTGCCTCGTAAGGCACGTTCTTGACGTGCGTGACCTACGAGGCAAGGCTTTGTTATAGGCGATGGTTACCACTTAACAGCAGATGGGCCATTATATGCTTGTTCCATCGGTTAGTCGCACCTGGATAAAATGTTACTAACTAAACAGAGTCTACAGAGTTTTAATGGGTTTTTAGATACACTCTACTTTTCACTATGATTGCGGAAAAAATAATCTAATATAATATTCTAATGAAAACTTCTAAAGATTTCGCGCCATTGTCTTTTTTAATTTTTTTTTCTAGCCGCAGCGCATCGCATGCACTCTACCAAGGAGGTTATCGATTCCATTTTCAAAAATAATGTTGTATTATGAAACAGTAATAAGTCGATTCTTTAATTTTTTCATGGTTCTACTTATAACTAAAGACTTCTTCGTTTTTGTTCATTGTCATTTGACAGACAAAAGTTTAAAAAAACTTTTTCCCCTACAGGAAGAAAGACTATTTTTTCTTTCTCTGGTACGCCACAGTGATGGTCTTTTTGAGCAAGAAGAGTGAATAGATACTCAAATATGGTGCCGTGTTTTTACTGTCCTCTCAGCTCAACATTGTATTCTAATACATACTTACTCGTAGAATGCTAAATAACACCCAGGGGAAGCTACTTACAAAAAAATATAAGTAATTCGCTATCTGCATAGTATCAGCTCTGCTTAATTTGGGGCTAGATAGTGTAGATTTATTTACACAAAGAAACTTACAATTAAACAAAATATTTACAAAATGTACAAAATACACAAGAAACAGTTGAGCTATCTGCAGATCGATTGATAGATAGTGTAGATTGATCATTATATTTATTTATTTACATCATATATATAATTTATAATTATTAGGCACATGAAACTGAAAAAAAAATGCAAGTGTAAAAATCCACACCATCTCTGAGGCAGATACGGCTTTTGTTGTACACAACACACTACTGACTAAAACTTTGTTGTACAACAAAGTTGTGCGTGCGACACATTGCACACTGCGCTTTGTTTGGTACAAAGCAGAACTAAGGCCCAACATCAACCTGAGCTGAACAGTACTGAACACACTAGGATCCTTTGTGGGCATCAAATACGGAGTCCTCAACTATACTCTAACAAGCCGAATTCAAAATGTACCGAGCGATCATTATTAATATAGGAGGTTCAAATCATAATCATAAATTTATTTATTCGTAGCCAAAAAATCATGTTACAATACGGTACCTATATTATTATCTACACTAGAGTATTATTAGGTAAACGATAGTTTGCTAGCCCCCACACTAGGATTCCCTGTGTTGTGGGTGATAGTCTCTTCCAAAGGTATAATATCGTGTAGGTATGTTTACGTAGGCTAGGTTAAGTTAAGATAAATTATTTGGATAGAATTCGGTCAATTTTTCAACTTCGAGGGTAGAGTATTGCTAATAACTGAGGGTTAAAATAAAATGTAACTGAGGGTAGAATAATTATGCGTGCGTGCACTTGCAGTGAACGCAAATGAAAGGTATTGATGAAATCACAATGAAGTAGAAATACTCGAAATAGCTAAATGTCTTAAAATGTTTTTCCTATGTACCACCGACCAGGAGTGCAGAACTACAAAGGAAGTAGTTGCTAAGGTTTTGAATCCGATAAGGCCGCATGCCCACGGCAACTTGTGTAGGGATGCTGTCGCACGTTATCTTATATCATATCCCGTAACAGTAAGTCTTTTTGGATTGAAAAAAAATAATCAACGCCATCTATTTTGTAACCCATAAACTAAGAATTTGCGTTCCCTCTTTTTTTGTATGGACTTAGTTCTTCTCCTCTTGAGTATATTGTGGTCTGTGCTCAAAAGTGTTCACGTTTGCGGCCTGTCAATGTTACTAGTAGAGTGTCAAGTTTTAAAGATTTCATAAAACACTTTCCCGAAAAGTAGCAAACTTGTACCCTCAAAGTTGTCGTCGTTAGTAACAGTTGTACAAGTTTGCTCAACTCTGGAACTTTCGACCAGCCTCTTTCAAATACTTCGCCTTTTGGAAATCCATTACATTCAACCGAAAGGTTGTTAAAACTAAACTTTTTTTGGTTGCCAAACTTAGTCTTTGGTTATGAGAAAGTGATTGGAACATAGCCCACCTGATGTTAGAGATTACCTGTGCGTATGACAAATGTATTACGTCCTAGTCGCAGAGCACTTAGCGGCGGACTTGAATTAAAACTTTTTTATTGGCCTTGATGGATCAAGCATATGCCCCACCTGATGTGGAGTGGCACCGATCTGCATCCATCACTTTAAGATGCGAAAGTGTGTAGTCTATTCCACCTGTAATTATACAGACCCTTCCCAGACTTCTCTTTCAAATAAACAAAGCAACACGAACATATAAAAAAAGTTTAAAAAATACTTCAAAATAAGTGCGACTACCCCGGACAAATTCTTCACATACTCTATAACTAATGACTACTAGATTGTCAAAAATAATAGTAATAATCGTATCGAGTTGGTTACATTCGAGTTGAATCGAGTTATATTGATCTGAGCCCGAAGTCCCAGTGCATTTACAACATTTCGTTACCAAATGTTGTTTTCGTTTTGCCTATTTGTCTCTGTCTATTGTATGGAGAAAATATGAGACGGCAAAAATACGTTACGTAGTTAGAGTTGTTGTTTCATCTTTTCTCCATACAATAGACAGAGACAAATAGGCAAAACGAAAACAACATTTGGTAACGAAATGTTGTAAATGCACTGGGACTTCGGGCTCTGAACAGCTTTATTTCAGTTTCATTCGGTTTATCGTCTCTATTCGTAATCAGTACATCGTGAATAGACGTTCAGATTCTGAACATTTGCTTCACCTACATTTACATCCACAGAGTATAGAAGCGAGCACAAACAGCTCTGAATAGCCGACATCTGGTCACACAACCTTTGTGGTGGAGACCGACTGCTCATCAAATGCCACACGACTTTGAACTTTGCACAGTGTTGTTACAGACGAGTGTCGCTTGATGCTGTGTTCACACAAATTGGCCACTGATTCGGAAGTGGTGAGATCGTAATCTTTGCATTGAAGCTTGTTGAAACAATGTTAGTTTTGTAAAGTTGCTATTTCATTTACAAGAAAACTACAATTTCATCAATGTAAATTAAGTAATTGTAAGTAAATTAAGTGGTTAGTAATTGTACAAATTTTGCTTAGTTTGGGGCTAGATAGCGTTGTGTTGATTGTCCACAACATTTTACTATTTTTGAATTATTAGGAAACAAGCTGAAATACTGTAATAATACCCTAAGAATTTATATAAGCTCATTCAGAAAATCCATAATCCAAAAGAATACAAAAATGAAGTAAGTACCGTAAGTTAAAAAATGTGTTGTATTGTGTGATATTTTGCGCTACCAAAGTGGGAAAAAATTGTTGCCCTAACAAAGATCAAAGTTTAAAAACGTTTAAGAAAAAGGCCAAAAATTCACTGAAAATTGATGTCCTTTTGTCGCTGACTGTAAGAGGTACGAAATCGAAGAATCATGAAAATCATTTTACAAGAATCGCCAAACTGTCAAATCGTTCGAAGTTTTATTTTCGTCGCTACGAATTCAATTATTCTTTGTCTTTGTCGGCTAGAGTTAGAATAAATTAATGCGAATATTGGAATACCTCTGAGATCCCTACCTTTTTCTCGAAAAATGCCCATTATCTTTGACCTTTAGCTTTTCTTGGTATATAAAGGCTTATTCAGAGCGATATCGCGGCCGCTTAGCTTGCACTGAGAAAAATGGATTTCTGGCCTAAGATGAATTCCACATTTGACGGCTGAATTGTAATGACGCGAGGCGATTTTGAAACGCTTACGGTTAATTTGACTTTATATTCGTTTGCGATAAACTGGTACGTCTCTTATGATAAACACGAACCGTCTCGAATGACTTACCGTAAGGTAGTCTTGGAATCCAACTTAACACTGTTAATACAGCAGTAATGGACTATTGAAAACGCTTTAAATT
Source organism: Thera obeliscata (assembly GCA_947578465.1). NCBI lineage: Eukaryota > Metazoa > Arthropoda > Insecta > Lepidoptera > Geometridae > Thera > Thera obeliscata. The sequence goes on from OX387917.1 coordinate 23,503,888, forward strand.
TACGACGTTGAATATTTGTTGATTATCACCGTAATTAAGGCAAAATTTAACTTAAATTAAGGCGATATATGCTTTAATAAAAACTAAACAAACGTAAACCTAAGTCATAAACAAACTTTCGAAAGCGGCATAAATTATCTTAAGCATGACAATATTCACCTTACAATAAGGCAGAATATACTTTAGTCACAAAAATTTGATCGTAAACTTAAAGTCTTTCAGCGACGTATGAATTCGGCAACTTAGAGGTATAATGTGGCCACATTTGCCCTATTATAAGGCCAAATATGCTCAGGTTTCGACGAATCAAATGGTAACATTAGGTTTTATAACGGCATACATATAAACGTAAATATGGCAATATTCACCTTTTCATAAGGCAATACATGCACAAGATATCGACTGGTTAAACGGTAACACTACGTCATATAACGACTTACATACTTGGCCAATATAACCGTAAATTTGGTGATATTAGTGTTATCATCAGGCGAAATACGATCAAGTTACGACTAATCAAACGGTGAATAACATCATAAAACGTTTTACTTATTCGGTTAATCAAACCGTAGATAAGACAACAATCACCTTATGGTAGGGCGGATGATACTTTAGTTACTATTTAATCAAACGTTTAAAAAGTCTAATAACGCCATACATATTTGGCCAATTTAACCGTAAATTTGGCAATATTTACCGTATCTTAAGGCGAAATACGATCGAGTTAAGACTAACAAAACGGTGAAATAACTTCATTTAACGACTTTCATATTCAGTAAATGAAACCGTAGATATAACAATATTCACCTTAAGATAGGGCGGATGGTACTTGAGATATTATATAGTCAAACTTTAAAAAAGCCTAATAACGGCATACATATTTGGCTAATATAACCGTAAATTTAGCAATATTTTCCTATATTAAAGGCTCATTAATGCTCAAGTTACGACTGATCAAATGGTCAAATAACGTCATCTGGTGACTTAAATATTCTGTGAATGAAACCGTAGATATGGCAATGTTCGACGGATAATACTTTCGTAACTATTTATACAAACGTTTAAAACCTACATAAGTACGATCCTAGGTAATAGATAGGTAGGCAGATTTGTACATTACCTACCTAAATACTTAAGTAGGTACTCACTTAAGTGTCACTACCCACTTAAGTGTTTCATTGTGTTTTATTAGGGAGGTTCCTATTGAATCATAGCGCTGTTTAATAAAACCCATTAATAGCTGTTCCATTGAAAAAAGTTTGTTACGCTCTATGACTCCTTGTTGCTATTCAAAGGCAGAACCCTCGCTTCTACACACAAGCCCTGTTCTCCTGTAGGTAGGTATATACTTAGATCAAGCGAAGAACCCAAACCAGTGCCTACAAAAATTTGATACCTATTTAGGTAATATAGGTCTCAGCTACCTGTTTCCCATATTACCAAGCTTTGCTTAGTTTACGGCTAGATTGTGTTGTGTGGAATGTCCGCAAATATTTGTATATAATTTGGTGGAAGAAAAGTATATTTTACTCAGTTTTATTATTTTAACGACTTTCAGTCAATTGGTGGGTTAAGTTTAAAAAACTCTCTAGTTACTGCGATATACACCTTTGTAAGGCACTTGTCGTAGGTAAAACGAAAATCTCAATAATGCTGCCAGCTACACAAATAACCTTGGTTCGTATAACTGTATGAGAGAGAGTATATAAACTTGAAAACCCAACGACAAAACTGCTGAACCGATTATGATGAAATTTCTATGGGACTAATCTGAAAGTAAAGTTAAGATATAATTTTTCAAATTAGTTTACGAGTTATGTGGTAACAAACAAAAAAAAATCAAACAAATCAAATATCCGTGAAAACACCCATTTAGAATCTTTCCCTGAGTTAACTCGCTTTTTGGTTGGAACCCTGACGAACCACATTCAATACCTACTTTTGCTCTGTGCTGTGTGCTAACTACACGAACTATGCTTGGAGTATACGCCAATCGACACACACATGACACAGGCAGTTAGTAATGCAGTACAGTTTTGGCTTAAAGACTATGTATACTTAGCATATTTTTGATTGGCCTCTCAGCTCAGTTGGTAGGATCTCTGTCTTCTGCGGCGTAGGTCGTGGGTTCGATCCCCACCGAGAACAAAATACTTGTGGTGAACACAGTTGGTTTTTTCTCTGTTGGGGCATTATATTGTATTCTAAGATGTATTTACAAAAAAAATGTGTGTTAAGTATTATATCAGCTATCTGGTTCCCGTAGTAAGCTCTGCTTAGTTTGGGACTAGATAATGTTGAGTAGATTGTCTTGAATATCTATTTATTATTATTTTGTTATTTTTAACACCCACCACTAGCATAATCTGCAGTAATCGAGTTGGCAGCACTGCCCACGAGGCCACGAGCACGTAACGACTTGTTTCATTCGTCAGTTTGGTTTGACTTTGGACGGAGTGTTTGGTTTAGTTCTGAGTCATTCAAAGTTTATTTTGCGGGTTTTTATTATTTTCCCTCATTTTCTGAACGCTGCTGGCTGTGTCAGTGTATGGAAGCACAGACAAACAGATGTAGAGAGGTCCAAGACAGACCTATCAGCAGCAACCAACCAGACAAACATCTTAGTGCTTCGAACGTGGCAGACCAGAATCCCACAGATTTATTAACAAAATGGGGCAATCACCTGATTGATACGTCATTTCGAGGTAAGTAGAGTACCTGTATCAAACTCAGTTATTCCCTAATGTTTTTGAACCTAATCATGTTTTTTATTTGATAAGTTTAGGTACCTAATCCCTAGATTCTGGTTGTGTTAGAAACACGAACGAAAAATGATTTATAAAAATATGTACTTAGTGTTTTCAGTTTTGAACTTTGCATTTTCAGCTTTGCATTTAATTTTGTTAATTGGTACAAAAGAGTTTTTAAACTTAGGAAAGTTAATTGTTTATTTTTTTCAGATAAGGTGTACTTTACATAAGACGCTAAGAGGACGGGCTACTTAACAGGCTGTTAATGGCTTCCTGGATTCCAAACAAAGAAAATAATTGGCCCATTTGGACTCTGGGCTAGAAGTAAATCCAAACACCAAACTTCAATGAGTGATGTCAATCATGGGCACGCGGTATTGGAGAACCATTTAAAAAGGATTATAGCTGTAAGTACTTGTCATTTGCTATCAGTGATTCAAACGACCTCTCTGACTTAGAACCTGCAAAGCCAGGCCGACCTGTCCTCTAATAGACCTGTGGTCGTAGTTTGGTTAGATAAACATAATACCTACTTGCACTAATTACCATCATAGAACGCTCTACTTTGTTTGCGATAACTATTTCCTAAAAAATACATTATTTTATTTCAGATATTGTAATCCAGTTGAGAAGGCTTCACTTGCAATAACGGATGCCGAGGAAGGAGCTACGCCATGAGAGGAGCTAGCCTGTGGGCAATAACAGCAAATGCGTGCCTACAAAAGCTTTACAACGAAAAGGGCATTCTCCAAGACGATTTTATCTTGATTTAAGTATTTAAAAAGTTAATTACTTATCTAAATTGATTTTCTAATACAGATTTATAGATTTTTATTGAATGGTTTTATTGCAATACCACTATTATATAAATAAGATGCAAAAGCTATCGACTTATTTATTAGGCTAGGTTGAGGTAAAGCTGTTGGGTTGAGAAAATACTAGTCTATCTAGTTCATATCTTTGGTAACCTGTAATCAGTTATTATTGAGGTGCTTTATACATTTTTGTTCTATTAATTTCAGAAGCTTACAAAGACTGGGAGAACAGCTTTCTGAGGCAGCAGGCTACGCAGTTCACTGAAGGCATATTTGGCTGATCTATTATCATAAAGTTCATGTGTAGGATATTGGCCCGCGTTACCTAAGAGTGACCTTTGAGCGGCCCAATGCCCTTAATATGAACTAAATGATAGTAAAGCAAGTCAATCATGCCCTTAGGGAACAGCGTTACTAGCCATTGAACGGCTTTTTTCCGGTCTTTATAAAACGTTTCTGCTCGTAAAGAAAGCACAAATTACCGTACGATACGGCTAGCCTAATCGTATGAAACATTCTAAAATAACTTCTAGAAGGCAAATACGACCAAGTAAATGTTGAAAACGCTCAATGCTTAGGTTAAACCCATAGTAAGTAAAGACGTAAAACACCTTACTAGAAGAGAATTACGACTTAAAAAAACATCAATATCGGTTAATGAACAGGTTAATTTACAGTAAGGTAAGACGTACGATGTCTTACTAGAAGTCGATTATGACTTAGTAAACAGGTTTAACTACAGTAAGGTAAGACGTACGATGTCTTACAAAAAGTCGATTACGACTTAGTAAACTTTGAAAACGCTTAATGAACAGATTAAACTACAGTAAGATAAGACGTACAACGCCTTGCTAGAAGGCGATTACGACTTAGTAAACGTTGACAACGCTTAGTGGACAGGTTAAACCCACAGTAAGTAAAGACTTAAAACGCCTTTCTAGAAGCGAATTACGATTTATGAAACGTTCAAAACTCTTAGTGGATCGGTTAAATTGCAGCGAATAAAGGTATAAAACACCTTACTTAAAGTCTATTATGACTTAGGAAGCAGTCAATAAATATTCAAAACACTTTGTGAACAAATTAAACCACAGTAAAAAAGGCGTAAAACGCCTTACTAGAAGTTAATTGGGGCGCAATGATACGTCGGATATTACTCTAGGAAAGATTTACGTGTGTGACCCGAGCACCTTCTTTACCGTTTATATCGCCTTACCGGAAGTTAAATCCCATCATCAGTTCGTCGATCCTTTCTCACTTACCACGTTAATAGCTTTTTATTTAAGGCTAATCTGTAAAAAAATACGTCTAAAACACACATTAGAGAGTATAATGCTGCTTATTTGTTGCGCCTCACGCTTAAGGCGTAAAACGCCTCCAACCTAGGAAGGCGTTTTTCGTCCAAGTACGCTTGGTCGTTTTTTCGCCTTCATTACGATTAAATCCACCCTAATTACGAACTTTTCAGCTTTACTTTTTTCTCAGTGTGGGTAGCGAAAAGCGCAAATCGTTCAAGTTCAAACCTAAGCCGTATATCACTGGCAAACCTTAGTGGTTTCTTTAGTGCTATTTATAATAATTAGATTATGTATTTTTAGAAGATAAAAAAATTGAAAAAAAAGTCTGTACTTATCTACTTTTCCAACTATAGTGAATGAGTTTTTTTTTATTTCTTTTTAGGATATCAAAGAGTTTTTATGGATAGCGAAACTATTTTATTTCAACCACACCAATCAACTACAAAATAGTGCCAATCAGCTAAAACAGGTTCCGCCTAAGTGCCTGGGCGGTATGGCAAAATTCTGTTGGTTGATTGCGTATCTTTTGTTGCAATCAAAACCTAGTTGCATCTATCAGTTTTGGCATTATTTTGTGCTATGAAAAACTGATTGAAACAAACTTATCTTTGACAGATAACGATTACAACAAGACTGAATGTTGACGTAATAAACATGATATAGCGAATAGGAACTTCGCTTTGTAAGTGCGGCCTGCCGCGGAACTCCATATAGCAGCGGTATACCGCTCGTTACTTTCCGCTACCGTCATTAGTAGCTAATATCGCCTACATGTAAACAGGCCCTAAGAAGACGTGGGTTGGACTTTGTAAGATTAGAGCGTTGACATGGACATAGCGTTGATGGTTTCGGTAAGAATCCGGGTTAGTTCCTTCAGCCTCCCACAAGCTCTGTCTCTAGTTTTGAGTTTGTGTGAGTGCTGTCTAATACATTCTCAGTCGTTAGTCGTCATTATATAAGTTATTCGCTCTACTCGTGTGAATTGTGACTTTTCTGTGCGCGCATGTGTTTACGTAGCAATCAAGATCAAAATTGTGGTATTTTAGTTTTTAGTTATTTTGTGGTTGTTGTGTGTTTTGTGCGCTTAATAAATAAAATAAATAAAATAAGTCGAAACGTCACACACACAGTATAATACACTGGTGAGCACTCACACAGACTCAAAACCATAGCCAGAGACAGAGCCAGAGCTTTTGGTAGGCCTACAGGACGTCTCATATTTTTATTAATACGAGCGCAAATATAAAAAAAAACTGCATTTCTATTGTAAGCTTTCTAACAAATAACTATTTCAATCATTGAAAGTAAAATTAATAACAGATTTTTTGTTGATCCATTTATTTTTGAAAATGGATTTAGTTAATTTCCAAGAAAACTGGGAACGCGTTCATTATTTTATAAAACTTTTATAAATTAGTTTTAGAAATAACTTCTAACGAAAAATCTAATAGCTTAGATTCCGCAGTAGAATTCTGAATTTCACTAGTAGAGGGTAGTTGAAAGTTCGAGCGCCGTCTAAAAGTTCGAGAGGGGAAGTGGGGCCACCAGATTGGCTGGCAGTCCTCCAACGTTAATGCTTATTACTTTTGTGAAGTTTGGAATTCGGAACCTGTACTACAAAAGGGGGTCATAACAATTTGTGAAAGCAAATTGAAAAATACCGTTTTGCCCCTTGTTTAGTAGATCTGCTTTCTGCGCCGTAGCCCCGTAGGTCGTGGGTTCAATCCCCACCGAGAACAAATATTTATGTGGTGAACACAGATGTTTTCTCTGCCTAGGTGTTATAATGTATTGTACGTATAAAAAAAAGTATTATATCAGCGATCTGGTTCCCATAGTACATTTACATGCACATTTACATTAAGCAGAGCATGTATAGTTTTTATTTGTTGTCCTAAATAAAAACTATACATGCTCTGCTTAATTTGGGGCTAGATAGTGTTGTGTGGATTGTCTACAATACTTAATTATTTAATTGCTACTAAAGCGGTCACTACGACCGCGCAGAAGGTAATTCTACTTAGACCTTCAGTAGGCCTACCACAAGCTCTGTCTGGCTCTGTCACTGGTTTTGAGTCTGAGAGTTGACTAAATAAATCCTACGTCGAAACGTCACATACATACTGTGTGTATGTGACGTTTCTGGTAGGCCAGAGCCAGCCAGAGCTTGTAGTAGGCCTACAGGACCCAACAAGCTACGCCTATAGAGCTTCAACAGCGGATGCATGAAATGGTCGGCCCCAAAAGCCGACGGCATGCTGATATATAGAGTCTAATCCAACCCCGTAAACACGAATTGGATACTTCTCCAAGTTTCGGGGTCCTGAAGAAGTTCCATGACATTAATTGGCATTTATATCCACGTGAAGATGCGAGGAGCGGATGTTTGCGACTAACTTGGAACTACGTGGCACCAGCTCATGATAAACAGCTGGTATGGTACCTACATTTTATGAGTGACTGAACTCTCAGCTCAGTTGGTATATCTCTGCCTTTTGCGCCGTAGATTGTGGGATCGAACTCTACAGAGAACAAATATTTGCGGAGAACACAAATGCTTGTTCTCTATCTGGGTGTTATACAGGGTTATTCATTATTAGCTGCAAATACTCAGGAATTAGGTTCAACAAATAAAATAAAAAATATTTATGAAATTATTTTTGAAAGTTTTGTTATGAAAATCCCGAGAAAATCGATAAAGAATATCCTTTGGAATCATTGGCGCCTGACCTATTTTGCCTTTGATCCGCGCCCGCGCGCCGTGAGCGACACTCTGCGTTCAGTCACCACCTGGGTGGGTCATCGTCCTGTTCTCCATGACAATCATTATGCAATAAACGTAAAGAAATTAAGAGCGCATCGTGCGAAAATTTGAGATTAAAAAAAAAATAATCATAACTATAAATAACTAAGTGACATTTTTAAAATCGCAAAAGGACTAATTGTAGATTATACATTTGAGATTAATTCGAATTTAAGTGTGTTAAAAAATATACTATTTAACATGACATTCTATTTAACGCTGACATACGATTTTCATTAGCGTTAAATAGAATGTCATGTTAAATAGTATATTTTTTCACCACACTTAAATTCGAATTAATCTCAAATGTATAGTCTACAATTAGTCCTTTTGCGATTTTTAAAATGTCACTTAGTTATTTAGTTATGAATTTTTTTAAAAAAATCTCATATTTTCGCACGATGCGCTCTTAATAAAAATAAAATTTTGATACAAAAACTTAAATCAGCTTAGGAGTTAAATTGATTCGGCCATACAAATATTCACGACCCAAAAATTAGGCCCTGTCAGTTTGTGTAGCTAATAATGAATAACCCTGTATTGTATTCTTAGTAGATATTTACAAAATAATGTATTATAAGTATTATATAAACTCTCTGGTTCACAAAGTACCAGCTCTGCTTGATTTGGGGTAATTAAGCTAGTAGTTTAGTAATTAAGAACTGCCTCGGTAGCCTGAAAAGTTCAATGCTTGAAATGTTCAGGGTATATTTGGTAGTTCGGCTGACTATGAAAATTTTAAATTTTAACTAAAAACCATAAATCCCTTTTGGTTACTTTACTACTTAGCTACTTTAAGGTTACTTTTCACCATGTTCTGTTGGTTATTAATTAACCAAGGATTAGCAGGCCGTTTAACCTTTCAGAATACATAATATGTATTCTGAAAGGTTAAACGGCCTGCTGTCAAATAAAAACAGTGCAGATATTATCAGTTGGCAGATCCACTTATGACGTATACAAAATAGACTTCCTTGGAGGTGCCCAGCTGTTTAGCTACAAGCTCGGAGCTACGGGCCGTTTGAAATAAGATTCATTAAGAAAGTTTGGAGAGTGACGCAGGCGGTTTTAATTAGTCCAATGGATCGCAACAATCTTAGAACTATCCAGAGATAGATATATATAGTCTTCTCCTTCTTATTTAAGAGCAATGCTCTTGTATTCGTAATGCATTCATTTTCCTCTAGTAGGCCTACCATGAGTTCTGTCCGGCTTTGTCTCTGGTTCTGAGTCTCTGTGAGTGTTGACTAAATAAATCCTACGTTACTAGTATAGTATTATCTTATCTGTGCCTACATCAAAACGTCACACACACAGTATAATGCACTGGTGAGCACTCACGCAGACTCAAAACCAGAAGTAGAGACAGAGCCAGACAGAGCTCATGGTAGGCCTACAGGTATTTCTTTTGAGGGCAACCTCCTTGATCTCCTTATACGACATGACAACGATCTTGGCTTTTATTTGGCTCATGTAGCTTATCCTTGGTCTTCCTTTTCCTCTCTTTCCTTCTACCTTTTATTCGATAATGTTTCTGATAAAGCTGTCGTGTCGTACAAGATAACCAAACAAAAAATAATGTATTTGAAAAAAAACCACATGCGGTTACTTATCCCTAAATCTCGCGGTTTCGGACTTGGCCATCACCGCCCTTCTCAAAAACCACCCTATACATTGAAGTATAAGATGAATATTGCCAACGTGTCTCGTATGTTACTTGTTGCTTCACCCCGGACGCTATCGGACAATGCCTGGGGCAGAGACACGTGACAACTCTTCAGAACTGACGGACGTAACTGTTGCTTTTATCACATACAGAGCCTGCTGGTCGCTAGCGAGAGAATCACACAGGATCCTATAGACTGTAGGGAGAATTAACAAACATTCATGGCTCATATGCATGGTCTTTTATCAGTCATTTTCAAAGCATGTGGGAAAAATAAAACGTAAGGCTAAACATCTGTATGCCTCAAGCTTTTGGACGCAGGGCAGTGCAGAAGTGCTCGACCTACGCGGCATTGCTAGAGGTTACCAATTAACATCGGGTGGGCCATCGCTTGTTCTAACAGCTAGTCTTAAAAAGTGTTTATTATAATAGAAAGAAACTATGTGGCAAATGAAAAATAAGCTCGACTTCAAAATAATAAATAAATATAAATAAAGGTTCTTCATTTTATAAGATACAGTTTAAACATAGCATCAATTTCAAAGACGCCCAACTTAATCATGCTCACAAATTGTTTGCCAGCCACCCTCCGGCAGTTTATTACGGCATTTTAAATATCCTTTCTATAAAAACATGCTATTACTTAGAACAGAAGGCTAAAGAAAAACAGAAGATAAAAGAAGATTTAGCTTCTAAACTGTAATAACACTTGACTTTGTAAAATGACCCTGTATCTCATGATGTATTGGTGAATATTATGCCGGTGTTCAATAAATAAAAAAAAGCAGCCAAGTGCGAGTCGGACTCGCCCATGAAGGGTTCCGTAGCAACAAGTAACATAATATAAAGGTTCTTGTAGTTCGTCGAAAGGTAAATTGCGGTTTACGATTTATGACGTATAAAAAAAAACTAATGACTAGATCTCGTTCAAACCAAATATCGTTGGAAGTTTACATAGTACAACACATATTTTTTTTAGTTTTATCATTCTCTTATTTTAGAAGTTAGAGGGGGGGGGACCAACTTTTTATCACTTTGGAAGTGTCTCTCGCACAAACTATTCAGTTTAAAAAAAAACGATATTAGAAACCTCAACATCATTTTTGAAGACCTATTCATAGATACCCCACACGTATGGGTTCGATGAAAAAAAAATTTTTGAGTTTCGGTTTCAAGTATGGGGAGGGGACCCCCCAAATTTATAGTTTTTTTTCTATTTTTGTGTAAAAATCTTAATGCGGTTCACAGAATACATCTACTCACCAAGTTTCATCAGTCTAGCTCTTACGGTTTCGGAGAAAAATGGCTGTGACATACGGACGGACGGACAGACAGACAGACAGACAGACAGACATGACGAATTTATAAGGGTTCCGTTTTTACCATTTGGCTACGGAACCCTAAACACGTAAGCTGTTTTGAAAGCTTTACTATATTTTGATACATAATAAACTAATAATCCTTGAATACTTTTTTTTTGTAAATACATGATAGAGTAAAATACACAGAGAATAAACATCTGTGTTCACCACACAAAAATTAGTTCACGGCGAGGATCGAACCCACGTCCTAAGGCAGGGTTAGGTACTACATTGAGCCGTGACGCATGTCAATGAAGTAGAATTCAATTAGAATAACCAATTACCAATCTTATTTTTCTTTTTTGTATCTTTAGAACGTCTTGTTTCACAGAAAATCTATCTTGATATTGCCAAGAATTTCTCTCTCATTTTAAATTATAATAAGCTTGATATTTTGCTTGTTCTTATTCGTTTGAAAAGCAAATAGAGCTTGCGAAATGTAGAATTACTTATGTGGACTATTGCTTAAGGGTGTCGTTGAATAAATTTGCTTTTTTGTGGTTGTCATCTCATACATTTTGGGCGTTATTAATAATCCTGGCGTAGCGTTGGACTAGTTAATCCGTGTTTTGTCACATTTGCTCCAGTTGACAATTGCATGTCAATGCAAGAGACAAAACACGGATTAACTACTCCAGCGTTACGCCAGGATTATTAATAACACCCTTTGAGACTTATCCATTTTTAGTATCTAAAATTAAGGCAAAACTCAACATGTTGAAAGTTATGCTCAGCCACATAAACATACCGACTCGCCTAGTGCACGAAAGGAGCCTCTTTGAGGCGCACTTAAGAGGGAATCACACCGGCGACTCTCCATACAAACGTAGTCCCCTATTTCCTCCCTGGATAATGCCTCTAGAGTAACCATTTTTTCTCATAAAATCCAGATCTGCAGTATACGTGCTCGTATGTTTTCCTTTTTTTCAGAAACTTATTGATAAAGAAAATATCACCTCCAATTCATATTTCATATAAATCATATTAGGGTCATATTTTCTTTATCAATAAGTTTCTGAAAAAAAGGAAAACATACGAGCACGTATATAGCAGATCTGGATTTTATGAGAAAAAATGGTTACTCTAGAGGCATTATCCAGGGAGGAAATAGGGGACTACGTTTGTATGGAGAGTCGCCTGTGTGATGCCCTCTTAAATCCTTTCACCACACTTGGTTCAAAAGAACCAGTGACACGATAAGAAGAAGAAGTTGATCTAAGGTCTTCCCTCGCTCAAGTAAGCGTACAAGTGAAGCCGTGATTGGAAGCGAGTTTCACATAGTACCCGGTATAGATTCACCGTTGATAAGGTAAATCTATTCATACCTGAAAGTCCCTTTGATTGATGTTGAGTAAGGAGACTAATTCAATTAAGAAAGCACTGAGTTTCTGAATAGCTTCAAAGAGGCACATCTAAACAACGGCGCAGTGGACTGTAATTTGTGGAACATTGTATATATTATTTAGAGCTCATAGAATGAGCAAGTTAAAGTAGTAATGGCGGACCATAAGCTCATAGAACCGATAGCGGCTGGAGAATAAAGGTTCTTGAATAGCAACCACGAACTCAATAGGCAAAACTAATGATACTGTAAAAATCGCGGGAAATCAGTGAAAATTCCATATCAATGGCGCGCAGTGGACTGTATATTTGTGGGACAAATCACTACTAATATAGCTCATAGAATAAGCAAGTTGAAGTGGCAATGAGCTATGTAGTTCATAGAACCGATGACAGCTGGGGAATCAAGGTTCTTGAATAGCGACCACGTACCCAATAGGCAAAACCAACGACACTGTAAAGATCGTGGAAAGTCAGTGAACATTCAGTATCAATGGCGTAGTGGACTGTATATTTGTGAGACAAATCACTACTAATATAGCTCATAGAATAAGCAAGTTGAAGTGGCAATGAGCTATGTAGTTCATAGAACCGATGACAGCTGGGGAATCAAGGTTCTTGAATAGCGACCACGAACTCAATAGGCAAAGACACTGACACTGTAAAGATCGCGGGAAGTCAGTGTAAATTGAATATCCATTGAATATCTTTTTAACCGACTTCCAATCAAAAAGGAGGAGGTTCTCAATTCGGTTGTATTTCTTTTTTTTTTAAATGTTTTTTACCGCATTACTTCGTCATTTGTGAGCCGATTGAAAAATTTTTTTTTATCTGAAAGGTACTGCTTCCAGATTGGTCCCATTTTAATTTTATTAAAATCGGTGTTGCCATTTTTTTTTAATATTTTTTTTTTGTAACTGCATGCCTCCGTCATTTATGAACTGATTTAGAAAATTATTTTTTTATTTGAAAGGTTATTCTTACGTCCAGATTGTCCCAAACAAATTTGATTAAAATCGGTTTAGCCGTTTGACAATGAAGTCGGTTTCTCAAGTTTTTTAAACTTATAATTATTATGACAAGTTTTAGTTTCGGGAAACACTTTTTAACCTTCTTTCTAACACTCTTAGCAGCATGTATACCTTGAAAGTAAAGTCAAATACAATATTATGGGCGTTGTTTGTATAAGCTGATTAATATAAAATGCCTTATTAAACAGTTTTACGTTTCAACAACGCGAAATGGAATCATACCTACGAATAATTAATCGTTTATATCAATATCAAAACCCTTTGTAGTCAGATTGTTTCATTCAACCCAAATATTGTAATGACTTAACAAAGCTAGCTTATTACATATAAGCCTTCGGGATACCACAGCTGGACAAAGAACCCTCCATCCAGTCCATTGCTTTTAGACATCGCTATCCTGGGACCCAACCACAATCGTTTACTCAGCCATCATGTTTCGTACTAAGAGGGTACAACAAACTTGATTCTCCATACAAACGTAGTCCCCTATTTCCTCCCTGGATAATGCCTCTAGAGTAACCATTTCGCCTCATAAAATCTAGATCTGCTATATACGTGCTCGTATGTTTTCGTTTTTTTTCATAAACTTATTGATAAAGAAAATATGACCCTCATAATGATTTATATGAAATATGAATTGGAGGTGATATTTTATTTATCAATAAGTTTCTGAAAAAAAGGAAAACATACGAGCACGTATGTAGCAGATCTGGATTTTATGAGACAAAATGGTTACTCTAGGAGGCATTATCCAGGGAGGAAATAGGGGACTACGTTTGTATGGAGAATCGCTTGTGTTGTTCCCTCCTAAGGCCCTTAAGGCCAGCGCACATCTAGGCAATAGCGATAGGGATCAGCTGAAACGCTGTCAAATATGACAGCGGTATTTGACTGTGTTTCAGCTGATCGCCATCGCCATCGCTTAGTTGTGCACAGGCCTTTACGGACATTATGTCGTTACAAAAATAGTTCTTAGGTGCCTTGTCTACATTTAAATAATACTTTAGTAGTAATAGAGCTCTTTGTGAAGGGATCGTCCGGGGAAGTACTACCACCATGTGGTGGCATTTCATTTTGTTATTATTTCTAAATTCCTATACCGTACTTACCTATTATAAGTAGTGCATGTACAGGGTGGTTTTTCGAGAAGGGTGGTGATGGCCAAGTCCAAAACCACGATAGTTAGGGAAAAGTGGTGAAGAGAGTCATGTCATGAGTCTCGATATACATTACAAAAACAATATTTAACTGCGTATTTTTTTTTCACAAATCTTATACTTTTGACGGAAATGAACCCCAAAGATTTAAAAAAAAAATACATTATTGTATTATTAAACCGAAGGGTTCGAAGGGTTCCCCTTCGTGCACGAGTCCGACTCGCACTTGGCAGGTTTTTTATAAATTTTGTGAAAATTCTACCCACGTCGAGCTTCGATTTGCTCAGTCCATTGGGAAATGGTAAAGTTCGTCTCGCTATTTTAATTTCGATATTCTGCGTCTTCTTGCTAACTTTATTTTCCCAGCTCACCTGTCATATTATTGTGACAGTTATGGTCAGCGAAATTCAATTTCAGCTTATTGTAAGCATACAGCTATAGTTTCAGGATCTTTTACTGTAATTTCCATGATTGATAGTATCCAATCACATTAGGCTAACGTGCACTAATATGATTAGGAATATACGACCTTTGACGTGCTATTGTACTAACCATATGTATGATGTTTCAACATAAATTAGACTACACCGCGCATTAATTAATTTGGGCCATGTATTTATTTATTTTATACCCAGTTTTAGACTTTATGCCTAAGTGATTTGAGATCATAATACATTGCGAGTACTTTTACAGAGAGGTTTCTGAAAAGTATCAACATTAGTACGAGCCGAGCATAAATTCGAGTACGGTTGTAGGCAATAAATATTGCGCTTCGGCTTTTCTGCTTTCGTAGAGCGCTATCTCTTTCTGACAACAACACTATAAATACGCTCTATGAAGCCGATATTAGCCGATGTGCATCATTTGATGCCTGCTACAAATCATTTGGTGCTGTTTGGTTTACAAACCTCGAAAGAGCGCGCTTCGAGCATTTGGTTCGTAGACAGACTATTTGGTTCGTGGTCGACTGCGCTCCGCCTTTATTTTGGTTTTATAACCGACGTCAAGTAAAAAAGGAGGAGGTTTTCGATTCAGTTGTTTTTTTTAATGTTTGTTATAGCATAACTTCGCAATGTAAGGGCCGATTTGAAAAAAAAATACTTTTTATCTAAAAAGCTAAATTTCCAGATAGGTTTCAAATTTAAATTTCATCCAAATCTGTTTAATATTTTGGCTATGAAGTCGGTTTCTCAAGTTTTTTAAACTTAAATTTTCTCTGCTATCTGGGGTAGCCCCCTGCAACGCATTTTTGCAAACAGCATTGTCTAGCTTCTCAGCTCAACTGGTTGTAGCTCTGCCTTCCAAGTCGTGGGTTCGATCCCCACCGCGAAAAAAGTGTTTGGTTAACATAGATATTTGTTCTCTGTCTGTTATATTGTATTCTATGTATGTATTTACATAAAAATATTAAGTATTATACCAGCTATCTGGTTCCCATAGTACAAGCTCTGCTTAATTTTGGATTTTCCACAATATTTTTTTTATTGCTAAATTAAATAGGGTGGTAGTACTTCGTCAGATGAACTCCTGACCTCTACTAGACCGAAGTGTCGCTTGTCTGCCTTAAATACCTTTGTTTACTTAACGCAGTTTATAAATACACTAATTTAATCTGTCCCTGTGAAGGTTTCAACCCACCTGATGACAAAAACCCTAAGCACACCGAAATGTTGAAACCTATGACGTCAATGATCTAGACTAGTCACATATTCAGATTTTCTAGCATTGGTTATTCACCTGGCTTCGCTCGCGGACTTTTTACTACTGCAAAATTAAAGTAAACCACTATGTATAGTTCATGCATTTCACGAAGACGCGTCAATTAGAGCATGTTGGCTCTTATTACAACCAGATAAATATCACTGGATGCGTCTTCGTGAAATGCATGAACTATAATAATGGTATTCATAGATGTTTTTTTACACAATTTGCTGATGGAGCAAGACCACCTGATGTTAAGTGATAAACATCGCCTATTACAAAGCATTGCCTCGTAGGTCATGCACGTTAGGAACAAAAAAATATGTAAGAGTGTGTAAAAATATGTGTGTATCAGCTATCTGGTTCCCATAGTACAAGCTCTGCTTAGTGTAGGGCTAGATAGTATTGTGTCGATTGTTCACTATACTTAACTGTGTGTTTATTTTTAGTTTAGTATTTACGTAAGCCCTCATCTTATATGTGCACTACCCAACGTATCTCCCTATTACCCAAAGGATAGCTGGTAGATAATGCTATCTAGCATTAAGTTCGCCTGTGTACAGTAATTTTTAATTTTGTGCAATAAAGAATTTTCTATCTATCTATCTATCTATACTTATTAATTTATTATTGTTTCAGAACTCGAATCTTTTACCGCAATTTTGCGAATTTATGAGTTACAAACTTTCAATCCTTTTTACTACTATACACCTAAATATGAATATTAATGTACTTTCTCCAGTATAAATACCTTGCTCTGTCTGATTATGGCACATTCGTTCGCCACAACTCAAAGTACATCCATCTTCAGATCACCTACTGATAAACCATTTTACGAAGAACCATGAAGACCCAAGTTGCTCTTGTGATCCTTACTATCCTGACCTTCAGCTCGGTTCAGTCCGAAGGCAACCGGTACTGCGGCAGAGTCCTGTCAGAAACCCTGGTGAAGTATTGCAACTCATACATGGAGAAGCGATCTGACAGCTGGATGAGGGCTCAGATCTTCGGCGAAGGTATTTTGAAAACATCTGACATTCATATAACTTTTGAAACTATCATGGTTTTTGACACATTTTTTATGAACAACGGGATATTTACCATGATTTTATTTTGTGAGTTGAGACTTCAGATATTTCGGCACAGTTGCATGCACCATGATCACGGGTTGAACTGGTCAGGCCAATATAGCGTTAATCCTAAAGATAATATCGTTTTGAAACTTAAACTGAATGAAAAATTAGAACTAGAACTTCTAGAACTTCTGCGGTTTTCCTTCGGAGCTTCGACATGGGGTCCTTCAAAAGGCGGGTCTATCAGTTCTTAAAAGGCCGGCAGCGCATCAGCACCACCTCTGGTGTTGCAGGTGTCTATGGGCGACGGTGACTAATTTCCATCAGGTGGAAAGCTCCGTCTGCTCGTCTGCATGCTTAGGCATAAAAAAAAAATGCTCGCAACCATGGCCGCCAATCCGTGCACGGCCTTAGTCTTTCAATATTAGAGTCTGACCCAAGACTCAAGCAGGCAATGCTGTTCCAGTTTTTATAGCAGTTATTTTAAGAGTGTCTTTTGTTCTTTACGAATGAACAAGAGTCGTGAACCTATTTCATTTCTTGAGTTCTTCTACATCAATCCATGGTGCCAGTTCCTTACGGCACAATCCCTTTTCTTCCTCCAAGTTTTTTTTTCTTTTTTACATCCTTTGGTTACAATCTCACGAACGATTTTTACATTATGTGAGATTGTAACCAAAGGAAATAGTAGTAGAAATAGGTATTGTGGTAGTACTTCACGACGAACCATTCACAAAGAGCTCTACTTCTACTATACAGGGCTATTCATTATTAGCTACACAAACTGACAGGGCCTAATTTTTGGGTCGTGAATATTTGTATGGCCGAATCAATTTAATTCCAACAACAATTTAAACTGATTTTATTTTTATTAATTTCTTTACGACATATTGCATAACTATTGCCACGGAGAACAAGACGATGACCTATCGTCGCCACTTAGGCCTCTGCCTCGAATTTAGCGGGCAGTGGGGCGGCAGCGGCGCCGGCGCGGGAGCGGCAGGATTCTTATGCGTACAATCAAATGGACCCCCCCGCCCTGTCCCGCTGCCGCGCCGCCGCCCTTTATCGATTTTCTCGGCATTTTCGTAACAAAACTTTCATAAATATTTTTTATTTTATTTGTTGAACCTAATTCCTGAGTAATAATGAATAACCCTGTATATCCAAATAATGTTGTATTCACAGGATACTGGCTGACCCCACAACGCGCCATGGCCATGGGACGGGGAAAGCGGCAGCAAGGCATAGCGACAGAGTGCTGCGAGAACGCTTGCACCTTCACAGAGCTGTTGGCATACTGTCCTGAATAGAACACTAGCACTTTTTAAACTTCCGCGATAAATAACACATACTAAATCTATTACACGGGTATTTATCGCGTAAATTACCTTATTTCACTTATTTTTCCGACGTTTCGGCTATGTTGCAATAGCTGGAGCTGGACTGGAGCATTGACATGAGTGCTACCGTCGTTGAGAAGTGGAGGGAGCATCACTAACTACCCTCACTTGATCTTCTTCGCCCGTTATGTCCGTGCATGCACTACACACAACAATAATAGTCCACTATAATAAATAAAATTAGGTAATTTACGCGATCAATATCCGTGTAATAGATTAAGAATAAAACAGTATTGAAGTAATTTAAAATATATTATAGCTACTGTAACTGTAAACCTCTGGTCCCATTATATACCTACTTATTGACCTACATGTTTATTAAAACGATGAATATAATCTACTATTTAATTTATAACACACCGTGTAAAAGATATTTTGTAGATGGTACACTTATATACAGGGTAACACAAAATATGATTTGGCATTGTTGATAGCAATAGGTCGTTTCTAGTTGTGGCTATGTGATTGTGTAAATAAAGGATTGGTGTACATAATAATGTAATTATAATAAATAACAATATTTAAATCTATATATATTTATCTATCATCGGACTACTAGACGCAAGGAAATGCTACATCTATATTACATGTTTGTTGTTCCAACTGTCTACAGCGCTTTACCTTTATGTTGCGGACAGTCAAGGAGTGAAATTCCTTGCCGGCGTCTGTTTTTCCGAACACCTATATCTTGGATGTTTTTAAAAGCAGAGTGAACAGGCACATAGGTAAGCGTGCTAGACTGACGGTCGTATCATCACTTAACAGCAGGTGACATTGCGGTCACGCAAGGTTATATACAGGGTGGTTTTTTGTGCAAGGCGTTGATGGCCAAGTCCGAAGCCACGAGAGTTAGGGAAAAGTCGTGAATATAATCATGCCCTCGATTTATAAGAAAACAATAACTGCATTTTTTTATATACCTATATTATTGAACCAATGGATTCTGTTGCTGATAAGAATCAATCTTTGAATATAAATGTTTTACTAAAAATTAATGGAAATAACAAATTTATATTTATATTTTTACTACGCAAGAAAACTAACCTATTCAAGCATTTAAAGTAAAAGCAAAAGATTTTTGAAAAACTAAATATTCAGTAATTGTTTTCTTATAAATGGAGGCCATGACTCGACTTTTTTCACGACTTTTCTCTAACTCTCGTGGTTTCAGACTTGGCCATCCCCACCCTTCTCAAAAAAACACCCTGTATAATATGTGAAAAAACATGTAAGTATCTCATTCAATGCATTTATTTATTTAAAACTGTAGGTATCGAACATTTTAGGCAAACCTTAGGGTTGAAAAGTAGAACTATCTGTCTGAGGTGTCTGAGGTCAGACATTGTTTGGGCACATCACCGCCATTAAGCATGCAATGAGCCAACTAACCGCAGATAAACGAGGACCCGCTGGTCCACTAAACCACATTTCAGTGTGGTCGACAGGTGCCTTTAGCATTAGTTGAGAGTGTTATTGAGTTGATAGCAGTTGATGTGGATCATTACTCCAACACAATCCATGCAGAGCTTCAATAATAACTTTACGGGACATCTTAATACTATCTATGGTAATAATATACAGAGGAAATATTTGTATTTTTGTGTGTTTCCTCTTCTTCTTATCGTGGCACTGATTCTTTTGAACCAAGTGTGGTGGAAGGATTTTAAGTGCGCCTCAAAGAGGCTCCTTTCGTGCACTTGACACATATTTTCGAACTTTTTAGGTTCTACGATATGCCGGTTTCCTCACGATGGTTTCCTTCGCCGTTTGAGAGCACTGGCATAGTGTACATACATTTTTGGGCAGAAAATCTCATTGGTAAACGACTGGATTTGAACCCACGACCTTAGAATCGGAAGGCGGGGCTGCTACCACTAGGTTACCAGCACTCTGTTTGTATTTGTGTGTATGTTTGTAATGAACACAAAAACTACTGAGCTGATTTCAAAAAATCTTTCACCATTGGAAAGCTTCATTCACTCTGAGTAACATAGGCTAAATTTATGTGTTAAAAATAAATGTCCACCCGTGCGATGCCGGTATAGGCTGCTAGTCAAGAATAAAGATGTAGGATTTATTCGATATTTTGGCAAGATGTTGATGAGTCGTGCATTTGTACTGAAATGCGCAGTGCTTGTTAAACTTTACGGTTCTTCTGGGATCGGACCGTAAAATAATAGTCTATCCAAAAAAAATCTTCCTTTGACAAACGTATTCGGGCCCCAAATACCTAGGAAGGTAAAATAAATAAGTACCTTATCTAAATAAGTTGCTAATAGCTAATTTCAAGCCCATTGGCAATGTAGTGGACAGTTTTAAGGTTTAGACACTTTTCACAAGTTCTAGGCTTAGTCGCGTGGAACTGGCGCCTAGACTCACCTAGCCCAAAATAATCCATGTGATACCACTGAACAAAAATATTTAGAATTTGATAGAATTATATTTTTGCTGAATCTTAAATTAAAATAACTTTTTCTTAAACATGCGCGGAAATATTGTCATTACTTTTGAATATAGAACACGCGAAGTATCATATTTACGTAGACTGAAAAACCAAAATCACTTCCCGGCGCGTTCTCGCTCCGGCAATGTTGTATGAAACGGTGTGCTGTTTGAATTTAGAACTCTTTCATCTATCGTACACATTGCGTTATCGTGGCTGTATAGCCACAGAAACGTTAACCTTTCGGCACAAATGGTAAAAAAAAAAAAATGGCGGTAAAGCGGAGTTCGTTGTTATTTGGTTAATAAATAATTATAAGTTTAAAAAACTTGAGAAACCGACTTCATTGCCAAACGGCTAAACCGATTTTAATGAAATTTGTTTGGGAAAATCTGGACGTAAGAATAACCTTCCAAATAAAAAAATAATTTTCTAAATCGGTTCATAAATGACGGAGGCATGCAGTAAAAAACATTAAAAAAATTATTAAAAAAAAATGGCAACACCGATTTTAATAAAATTAAAATGGGACCAATCTGGAAGCAGTACCTTTCAGATAAAAAAAATTTTTTTCAAATCGGCTCACAAATGACGAAGTTATGCGGTAACAAACATAAAAAATAAAAAAAAAAACATACAACCGAATTGAGAACCTCCTCCTTTTTGATTGGAAGTCGGTTAAAAATAAATTTATTATGTAAATTTATTTTTTATTTCCTTGCATTTTTTTAAGAAAAGCACTATATATGCCTCGGCCGAAATGGCAATTGCCTGTCTCGTATCATTGAAACTCATACTCGACCTGCAATTGCCTATTTCGCTGCCTTTGCAATAATGTACTATTGCACATACACATAAAGTAGGCATTAAATGTGATACCGTTATCCCTAGTCGGCCATTAGCGGAGTTTTTTCAGTTTATCTGATTATTTTATTATTCACGGCCAGCTCCGACCAGTCGTTAGTCAGTTAATGTTCTTTTAGATTTATTCTTACAAAGGAATATTTAAATCGAAGGCTGTGTAATATTTTTCAAATATATTTTCTTTTTGTCCTGTTTTCACGTTCGAGTGCTCGAGTTGAATAGGTTAAAGTTTAAGGCGGGAACTTTTTAGCGGTTCCCAGTGACGAGAGACTTATCTCTCGTCACAGTCACTTTCATATCAACAAATAGAGATGGCAACATACATAACGGTCTGCTAAGCTAAATGACTGCTATAAAGGTCGATTTACATCAAACGAGCGAATGCTCATTCTATCCCCACTACAGCTAATTCTTCTAGTGTAAACAGGCGTAGAGCATTCCTTCGTTGTTCTTAGTGCGTTCGCAAAGATTCTATGGAATATTCTAAGAATGCTCGCTCGCTTGATGTAAACGGCGCAAGAGCGCGCGAACAGTTGCTTAGAGCGTTCTAGCGTGTTCGGACGTGCTCGCGCCACTGAGCGGTCTCATCAAAGCGTTCTTGTGTTCTAGCTCTTGTTCTAGCTCTAGGCTCTTTGTTCGTTTGATGTAAACGCTGAATACAAGTTTTCGTTTACACTAAAAGACCACGAACGAATGCTCTTGTTCTAGCTCTAGCTCTGTGTTCGTTTGATGTAAATCGACCTTAAGACTAATAAGCATATTTTATGAAGAATCCCTTAGCTCGTCAGTTTATTTCAGTTATAGATTGAAAGGTCAAAAAGGGCTCCTTTTAAACTGGCTCCCTTTTCTTGAGTTTATTGTATTTTGAAAACCATTGAAACGACGTTTCGTTTAATTTCTGTTTTCTTTTTACTGTATATCATTTTTGTCTACCCTCTTTAGACATCCTCAAAGAAAATAAAACAAGTTTCCCGACTTTGATCCCTTTCCACGGTATATCCCCTCAGATCTCTTCAAGTAACTCAAGATTTTTTGGGAATTTCTACGGGAAGTAAACCAAATAACACATTTGGCACATACCTACATTTGCCATTGGTAGACCTCCTCAATGATCAAAAATAAACGAAACGACGACGTGTCAAGTGCCCGAATGGACGCTCTTTGAAGAACTATTGACAAGATAAGAGAAAGAAGATAATAAAAAAGAGATCTCAAATATACCCCGTGCCTGAGAATTACAGTGATCCTATTTCATTTCCAATTAGTTAGAGGGAAGACAGAAGTTAATTTTATTGTAAATTTATTGGAAGTCTCAGGTTAAACCAACGATTCATTCTGCGCAGTGCCGCTGTAATTGATCGCTACGGGCGTTTAGATAAATAGCTATTGGATAAGAGGATCCCACAGGAATACCACATTTAGATTAGCATTTCATCCAGGTAATACATGAAATAATGGATGGACTGGTGGATGACATGAGTAAGAAAGGAATGAGCAACGAGATGACGAATGGTAGGAGAGACTGGAAGAAGAAAACCTGTTTTGACAACCCCATGCATCGTAGGACGGGGCAGTAAGATTATGAATTCGTGAACAAACCTATTTATAAAATCATACATCTGGAGCATAGCACTTTATGGGTGTGAAACGTGGACCATGACACAAAGAGATAGAGAATTTTTGGAAGCATTTGAAATGTGGTGTTGGAGAAGAATGGAACGGATCAGCTGGACAGAAAGAGTAACGAACGTAGAAGTATTAAATAGAGTCGACGAGGAAAGAGCCCTAATAGGAGTTGTTGAGAACAGAAGAGGAAAGATGATTGGCCATCTTGTACGATATGACAGTTTTATCAGAAATATTATCGAAGGAAAGGTAGAAGGAAAGAGAGGAAGAGGAAGACCAAGGATAAGCTACATGAGCCAAATTAAAGCAAAGATCGCCGTCATGTCGTATAAGGAGGTCAAGGAGGTTGCCCTCAAAAGAAATACCCGGAGGAAAATGCATACATTACGCCGACAAGAGCGTTGCTCTTAAGTAAGAAGAAGAAGAAGAAAAAATATTTACTTAAAAATACTTAAAATCTAAAATATTAACCAGAATATGTTAAAATGGTCTGAAAAAAAAACAATTCATCTGGAATTTTAGCAGCTGCTATATTATACCTTTCACGTACATATGTAATAAATGGTACTTATTGCTAAATTTGGGCATGAGCCAAATGTTTGAAAGCGCTTCTACGAAATGTTGAACCTCGAAATATGTAAATTCTTGTGAGATTGAAGAGGTTTGATACCCGCAAGCGAATTGCAAACAAGGTTTTAATTATGTAGCTGTTTACATTTATTATTCATTTGAAATATAATTTGGAATACTCAAGAGTAGCTGCTACCGTGATGAACTGTGTGAAATATGACACGGATAAGAGAGGAGTGAATGCAGAGATGACGGCTGACAGAGAGTAATGGAGGAGGAAAGCATGGGGCCGACCCCACTTAAAGGGGTAAGGGCAGAACGAAGAAGAGTCGCTACTACCGAGAATACCTACATTTTAATCTATTGAAATAAAGCTACTTTAAAACCTGTTTATGAAATAATAAGCATGTCTGCCGAGTGCCAACATCGCTCCCTATTACCGAGTCCGTGTACTGAATACCTAATCGCTTTTTATTTCGTTCATTTATTTTCATTCATTTTCCGGTTATTACTTGCTAATGGGATAAAAAGGCTATGCCAAAAGTAGCGAAACGAGATACAATATTAAAGTATTCAATTTTCAACAAAATAATTTTACATTTTGTACAAAAGTTGGGGTGATTGGGGTCAGTTGGAGCCAGCGAGAGGAGGGAGTATTTTCTTATAAACACTATACAAATTAATTAATATAACAACCCCTATTATAATAAATAAGCTTTTAAAGTCGACAAGAAATAATAATCGGAAAAGGTTTCAGGAGTTTTAGAAACTAGAGTTTTTATCAAACTATCAACAAGAAGTAAAATATTTTTTTTCAAAGCGAATAGCATTTTAAAATTAAAATTAGGAAAATGCTTGAGCATTTTTCAAAAAATTCAGAAGTTTAATTAAACAGCCTCGCAGAGAAAAAAACCTAATTGAAATTCCATAAAAATGAGTTAGAATAAACCCTTTAGTTTAGTTAATTAAAAATGACGGTGCTCAGGTAGGAGGTTCAATTCTGAGTAGCTTTTTTAAGTTGAAAGCATAAGCGATTATCACATTTTTTTATACAACTAAGTTAGCACGGCCCATCTGATGGAAAGCAGTTGCCCTATGAACGCTTGCAATGCCAGACGCATCACTCGCGCGTTGCTGAACCTTTAAATATTTTAAAACGCTATTTTTTACCGTTATATATATTAATTTATATATTAAGAACCGTATTACTGCTATAATCTCTAGGAAAAACCTCAGCAAGAAGTGACTCCCGACCGAAAAGAGGGGTATTAAAAGTCATAGGTCTTGGTGCGTGTGTCTGTTCGTCTTTCTGTGGTCTGCAAGGTCTGATTTGAAAAGCAGATTTGTTTTATTAGAAAGCTTATAGATCTGAGATGATTCTTAGCTACGTTTGGTAGAAATCTATGAAGCTGTTTCCATGTTTCCATGTTACTACACTGCCGTCAATTGATGTTTTGTTTTCTTTTCCATGCAAAGGTTGCCTGGAAGAGATCGCTCAAAGCGATAAGGTCGCCCATTGTTTTGCCAAAAATCTTCATGAATCCTGTATTATGTTTCTGTGTGGTGAACAATAAAGAGTTATCTATCTATCTATCTATCTATCATGTTCTGAGGACACTTCGGTCGGTTAATTTTTATGTCGGCTCTTCTGCTTTACGCTTTTCACTATGCTCTAAGAAGCCGAAATTAGCCGATGTGCAATATTTGTTGCCTTCTACTATAAGTGAGCCTCTGCTACTTACGCCACACGTCCATGACTGTACACTTTGCAAGTTACTGGATCTTGGGATTTCTCATCAAAAGCTTACCTGAAAAGACGAAAGCGTAATTAATTTGACGAAGGACATTTTGATATTTATTTATGATCATTAGCCTAATTTATGCGGCATGAAACTGTTGTGTTTTATAATAAGTGTATACTTTTACGCATAGATATAGGTATTTATTTATTTACTACATGAGCAAACATATACCTGTATAACAATTTTTATTTTATTATTTTAGGTTAAAAATATTTTTTCGAACTCCGTACCGAAAACACGCCGATTGTTTCCGATCGAAACCGAGTGCGTGTGCACTAAAACTGAATGGCATAAGTCCCATAGTAACTAAAACTTACTGACCACAGACCAATAATTAAAAAAACATGTGCAACACAAAATTGATAAGACAAAACAATTCGCTATCTCAAACCACTGTTTGTTTGAATCTCACTGTTTCTCCTCTCTCTCTGTTTCTCTGTTTGCTTCCAAAGCATTTGTATAGCAAATATATCGGAGACTTCATTTCACGTCATCAGTTGAGAAGGTTGTAGCCAAAACCTCATCAAAGCTAACTTTCCTATACGTAGTACCATTATTTATTGTGCTGATACAAAAGAAGATTGTTATAGTTCATTCTTCGCAAACAGAGCGTTTCTTTCACGTAACTCAAGGTTGTAGTCGG
The DNA here is from genome assembly GCA_947578465.1 of Thera obeliscata. Classification (NCBI taxonomy): domain Eukaryota; kingdom Metazoa; phylum Arthropoda; class Insecta; order Lepidoptera; family Geometridae; genus Thera; species Thera obeliscata. Next base: position 23,530,235 of record OX387917.1, read on the forward strand.
ACCCTCTTTTGTTCCCTGAAGAGATATCGATGCTTTTGTAAGAAAACGGCTGAACTGTTTCTTAGCGACCTCAGCGTTTCAGAATTTTGATTTACCTATCTTTTCAAGTTAGAATAACAATGGGCACATAGCTCGAGGAAAATAAAATCTCTGGGAAGTAAATGTTCTAGCATGACCAGTGGTCACTACGAACCGAACCGGATGAAGAAAGCTTAGCACGCAACCTGATTGATTTGTAAGTAATCTTACATGAGGAGATTACAGAATTATTCAGCTGCATAGATAATGTAGGTAGGTAGGAAAGAATCAAACTAGAATAAGCATTTATTTGCAACACACAAAAAAAAACAACATTCTGTCATATTACAATTGTCTCGTTCCTTGTCAAAGACAAGTTTTGTTTAAATTAATGTCTAAACTGACAGGTAGGTTTTAATTGCAACAAAAGATACGATATCACCCCACTGACAGTTTAACTATCTGCTAAACCTAAAAACCCTCCCTGTAAAGCGATCTATAGATTGATCAAATTCGATCACTAACCAATCAGATGTAAGTCCAGTAATTCAATTTTTTTCTGTTGTTCTCTTTGACATTTAACCGTGACATGACACTCACATTCGCTAGTGTCCGAGAGAAAACCGCATCTTAATCGTCGAAGAGGACTTCTATAAATAATTCATCGAGACCCAAATATCCTCTTATTTTGGGAATTGTCTTTATACCTTTTTAGAGTGAGAGGGAGAGGGGGGGGGGCTCTCCCTCGCACTCAGCAATAATAAGCGAGAACAGTTTTATTATCAAAATAAAATATAACTATGTATATAAAATATATGAGAGTATATTATTTTGTTTATTGTAGGCGTGGTAGTCTTTAAAAACATTATTAAACACAAACATTATTATTGCAGAGTTTTATATCTTGGAGTAACGCTATTCGTTGAATAAAACATGACAGCCCTAGTTTTTGGCAAGCCTAAAAAAAGATGGATAGAAATAAAGAATAATAATCAGTGTTATGGACAATCTACACATCACTATCAAGCCTCAAATTAAGCGGAGCTACTACTACTATGGAACGTACTATGGAAAGCTGATAATACCTGTACTTTGAATACATGCTTAGAATACAACATAACACTCAGACAGAGAACAAACATCTATATTCACCACACAAATATATGTTCTCGGTGGGAATCGAACCCACGACCTACGGCGCAGAAAGCTACCACCATGGCTACCACCAATTAACTGAGCTGAGAGCTGAGAGGCCTGTCGTATTTTTATCTGACGGGTTATTTTTATATAAAAATGTGTCCTTAGCTACATAAATCTTCAACTACAAATTACATTAATTTTCTCTCAAGTACCATCCCACAGATGGACATCTGGATGTTATTGAGTCCCATATCGATGGGCCGTATGGAAATATAATGGCCTCTATTCATGCGACTAGGATGTTAAGTCTTTCAACTAACACGTGTAGACGACGAATATTCTAGAGCTAATCTTGATTCTGAATTCAAACGATTTCAAACTTCGAACACAACAAAGAGTTTGTATAGCATTCTGGAATTTCGGAAAATTATGATGGTGGTATAAATTAAAAAAAAATGCCGTGCTATTATATGCTATTTTTTTTACATGCTAAAAATATGCCAGAATGGGATTTTGACTGCTGGGGTCATAAGAAAAACTTTTTTTTTTATTTGTGAGATAAATGGATTTCAGGACTCTACTAGATGTTACAGTCTTAGATGTTAGATCTACTGCATGAAAACATAATGATTTGTATCATAGTAAATAATATCAGTCCTATAGAGCAAATAAAAAAAGATACAACTATTTATTTTACACCCGACTCCCCGAGGCTTCGCTGCCCACAGTTTGAAAAACACCGCTATAGAGAATAGAGACTGTTTACTATTCGACAGATTCCGTGATATATTGAGATTTCGCAGAAGCTGGGTGGAAATTGAATCAAGAACTACCTAAAACAGAGACAGACAGATCAATTCTCAGAATTCACTCTCCCACGAGGTTTCTTTGAAAATCAGACATCGGTAGATATGTCTCGATTCTGTGGTTGTTCTTTATTTGAATACTCACTTACTTTGACAGCACTAAAATTAAAAACGTTTTTCTTGTTTTAAGGAAAGCTATGGCAACATTTTTACTGTTGTCAAATTTTGTAAGTAAAGAAAATAAAAAGAAACACATTAATGAATACCATTAATTGCCCCTGTCGTAAAGAAGTTGCCATAATATTAATTCAATTACTACTATAAACTACTGATAGCCGCAAATTTCATATGCAAATAATAATAGACTTTATTACTTATTTTGATAGCAAAATGCGGTCAAGCCTTGCACACATATAGGCAATCTGCGATGGCGATAACGATGGCGGTGCTATTTCAGCATTGGGTTTGGTATATATCCGCACACACTGCCTCGAATTTTGACAATGCGATATTGGTCAGCAAATACACTGATCGACTGAAAGACTAACGCGCGCCTTTAACGCGTGTGTGAATACAGTATCTTGTGGTTTCAGCCGACTGCCCAGTAGGGAGGTTATGTTTTTACAAGATTTTTATTAGCTTCACCTGTATGTTTGTAATCCTATATGTTTGTAACCCTGTATGTTTGTAACCGACTCCTTTGTACGTGATTTTGACCCACTACCAACGGTCAGCTTTCATTCAAACTTTATAGATTTATCGAGAACCGTTAAAAATACAGTAATTTAATAAGATTATTATGTAGTGTGTTTATATATTACAGTATATTATGGTTCATATATATACAGTATATGATGTATTACTGTTCATGATGTATTAGCGACATCTAGCACCAAACTAAGAAAAGCTTGTACTATGAGCATACAAAAAACCCTAGTCTATAAAGAGGCAAAAACCGATTTGCAGGCGGTTTTTTGTATTAGTAAGTTCTTACTTTTTCTTTTGTTTGAATGTTTCTCCCTTGAAAGATAGGTAAAACCGCCAATCAGCAAAAATAAAATATTGGCAGGAGCGTGTAAAAACTTCGAAAATCACGAAAAAGTGTCTCCAATACAATCAATCACTCGCAGACAAACAGTCAGGTGAATGCCAACCGATAGACGCGTTACCGAATCGATTACCTTAAGATCGATTGACGAATCGAGATACGGCATTACGATAGTTCGATTACTGTCGTCTTGGGCCACGAAGAAGATTTTTCACTTATCGAGTACTTGACTCGTTTATGTAAGCTACGCGTGGTATTTCATTTCCTAGGAAAGGATGCAGAAACAGCTACTCTTGTTTTTAAAAACAATTTTTGACTCAATTTATAAAAATCTTTCAAATTAGCTCGGTTCAGACGTGGTTTAGTCGGCGCGACATGCGACAACACCGAGCGCGAATCGCGTAAGCGCCGCATGCTACTCAGGAACTTATGAATTGTATAAGCAAACGCTCAGTTTCCGAATAGAAAATGCTTCGCACACGAGCTACTAAATATACTAGCTAGCTAAATACATAAAATAAAGTAATTGTTAGTCCATTGAACATGGAGTTCCATCAGAATAATCAAATCCCGAAAATCTAGCTTTATTAACTTCTATTCATCGCATCTATTTCTAATATCTGCTCAGCCGATATAAGAAGCCTACAAAACGAAATAAGCACTACAATGCCTACCAATTTTATTCTCCACGAGAGTACCCATTCAGTTCTCTAGGCCCTACGTATAATATTCCTTTATCACAAACTTCGGGAATATTCTAACTCAACACACGTCGGTATGCCGACGAATATGGGATGAAATTATGCGAGAAAGTTCAACACGTACTCAACACCTTTCATTTTTGGTATAACCCGCTCCAATAAACGGATCCAAAATGGCGCCGCATATTACCTCTCACTCACACACTATTTGTTACAACAATGAAGACTTCTTGAGTCATCGATGAAGAGGCTCTTTTTGTGTACTTGACACACTTCAAATTTATTAGGTTCTACGAACTGCCAAGTTTCCTCTAGATATTTTCTTCACCGTTTTGGGAGCACTGGCTTAGAGCGCATACTTTTTTGGACAGAAAAAGTCATGAGTACCTACAGGGATTTCAACCCACGAACTTAGGATCGGAAGGCGAAGCCGCCAACACCAGGCTACCAGTGTTCTAATGAAGGCTGAAAGCTAATGATTATTAGCGGCACTTTTATCAGATTATTTTTCTAATTGACGTGGGTCTGCACCAAGTCACCACCTACACCAATGTTTGCTTCGACTTTTAATGCAGACTTAACAGGTATTAAGTTTCTCGCTGGAACTAACTTCCGTAGAGAATTTTAAGAACGGCTGGCCTACCATGAGCTTCATATGGTTATGGTTATGGCTGTCAAAATTGTGTCAACACATTCAAACCCAAGAAGATAATGAATGTGTGGGTCAGCCTAATATCTATACACAATATGACAGCCATAGCCATAACCATATGGAGCTCGTGGTAGCCCTGCTGTTTCAACATTTTACGATAGAGTATCTTTTTCTAAAATCTCTTTCGTTACTTTTTCTTATTACTATATTCTTTTCTTTTTTCGTATCTTTTTATCGCATCTCTTTTTTTTTAAGTCTTCAATTTATTAAGCTTTCTTTATGTTACCTAACAATCGCAATGAATAAACTATGCAAACTTTAGCAAGGTTAAAAAGAAAATAGACACGTAAATCTTTTATTCAAAACGCGAAACTGTTCCAGCGTATAAGCTGCCTTATGTTTAAAAAATAAAAATGAGCTGTATTTGTACTACGAATAGGACAAGAGCAAGCTGAATAGAACCGTGTAGGATTTGTATAACGAATAGGACAAGAGCGGACTGATGCGAGTCTCCTTATTCAATCTGCTGCATTACATGAATTTACTTACCTACTGCTTGCTACACAGGGTTGTCAAATAAGAATTTACGAAAAACATATTTTTTTGGAGTTTACTCCTAAAGAATCGGTTTTTTGATAAAATGCGCCCGGTATGAGAAAAATGTGAAGAGTAAAATCTACTGAACGAATGACCTCGTTACGTTTTTGGTGCGCAACCTATCATGCGCAACTTTCTAATTTGGTGTGAGCAGTGCAGCTAGATCGTGGGTAGTGTGTACCCTAACTTTGCCTATACTTTATAATGCTTTCTCTCACTCTTACTGATGGCAAAACATCTTATAGTGAGGGTACGCTCTACGCACGATCTGGCTGCACTGGTATAGAGTATGCTGCAAAGCGACTATATCTATATGTTATTGAGCTTGTTGCGTCTGTTTTGACAATCGTACTTAAGGAGCAAACTCCAGTCGTGCGTCGGAGCTGACACACACAATTTTTTTTTAAATCTCAGTGCGCTTACTAGTAGCCCAGCTGCTCATCGTGTCACTGGTTTTTTAAAACCAGTGCGGTGAAAGGATATTATTAAGAATTTTATTTCTCGAAGACAACTGTTACTGGAATATTAAAATAAAATTATTTATGTTGCTTGAAGTATTAGAAGAAGGTTGTGTTGTCTTATAGCTAATTGAGTTCTCTCACTTCACCGCTTAACTGGGCATGCAAATTGCTACATTTTAGCATCTTTTTCTTCTTATAGTGTCACTGATTCTTTCGAACCAAGTGTGGTGAAAGGATTTTAAGTGCTTTTCAACAAGGCTCCTTTCGTACACTTGACATGTAATTTCGAACATTTAGATCCTACGATATGCCGGTTTCCTCACGATGTTTTCCTTCACCGTTTGAGAGCGCTGGCGCAGTGTACATAATTTTTCGGCAGAAAATCTCATTGGTACAAGAATGGATTTGAACCCACGACCTTAGGATCGGAAGGCGGGTCTGCTACAACTAGGTCACCAGCGCTCTCTCACATTTAAGCGTCAATATCACGGTATATTCTAGTGCGCTGAGTTTTAGTGCCATTGAACTTCTAGCTGCAATTTCAGCACCAATTTCAATATAAACTACACCACACTTCAGTGGCTGACAGCTTAAGGTGAAAAATCGTTGAATATCAAATATGTGCCACCACCTATTTACTGCGTTCTATGCTCGGCATTCGTATGTAAATTGAAAATGTGGGTAGTTTGAAAATGCAAATATAAACTGACATCTGTAATTTTATGATAGATCTTCCAAGATTTCTAGGTTCTGTGAGATTTATAGACAAAGTAGTAAATAATATAAAACATATTTGAAGCCTGAAAATCATTAATGTGGATACTCTTAACGACTTTTAAACAGTTTTATCATTAATATGGTATTAGCTTTTTTTTTATCTAACCCATAATTATAAACCCACTGCTGGGCAAAGGTCTCCCCCAAATCCTAACAACCGCTAGAAAACATCGATATCGTCTCTTTAATGCTTAGATTATCGTCTTGAATTCTTTTTTTTTCTAGATTTCTAATTTAGAATTTTAATTTAGATTATTGCGAATTAAACACAATACACATATCTAAGAAAAAAAATTGAGTTTAAATAAATTTAATCTATTTTTGTATTTTTTTTAGAAACTATGTATAAGCGCATGTGTAACCAGATGGCACTATACAATTTTTTTTTTTTTTTTATTGTTGATAGCTAAACGTTTGACTGCCATCACACCTGAAGTGAAAATGCAGCCTAAGGTGGAGCACGCTTAGCTATAATCCACTTGTAATTCAGATTACCTTAACGTTTTCGCCTAAAATTTCTTGAATATTGAGTACGTGACAACCCTACCTGCTCCATTCGGATTCGTCCCGTTCAACATTCATATGTAAATCCTCAGCTCGACCTCCATTAGCCGGTGAGCTGCATAGGGTTGGCACTGGCACAAATGCTTGTTCAAACAGTTCACAGACAAATTTAAATATTGCACGGTAATGTGGAACAATTGTCTATTCACCACTATTTTGTAATTACCAAAAAAAAAATGCCGATATTGGCTGCTGATACTGAACACATCCACGAAAAAAAAATTCTTTGAGACAAAAAAAAAATGTTTAAATAACCAAAATTTTTTGTCAAATATTGAGAAATGATTCAACAAGCAAAAATCATTTCATTCAGAAACGCTAAATACCAAGCGGAACCGAACAGCGTAATTTTTTCTCTCTACAGTACTCTACAGTACTACGTAACTAATGTGTCCATAATTTTATGCAGGATTTCTAAAAATTTTAACATAATTTAATAGCTTTGTCATTTTATCGAAACTAAAAATTCCGATTGCACTTTTAAAATGTTCTACCCTTACTACATTACCCAATTTTTTTTTTGGTAGTTACAAAATAGTGGTGTTTATAAGTTTTGGTGATCAATAAAGTATTTTCTATCTATCTATCTATCTATTATCGCCTAGATGTGCGCAGACCTTAAATCATACGCCTGAAGTATCTCGAATTATTCAAGCAACATCTCTATGTTTGTATTATCGTTGAGCCCCATGTTTGCAAACTCCCTTCAGTCCTACCCTTGATCTCGGCTTAGAGTTGTTTTTAGACAATTCTTTTTGATGGAGCTCATCCCGCCATGGGCATTTGGGTTGGTGTTGTTATAAATTAATTTAACACTGCTATTTTTGCTTCGTATATTTGAGAATTTTTGTGTGAAATCGTTAGGGAAAAACATAACCTCTCTGGTAATATTTTTCGTATGTTTGTATGTCTTTCTATTTCTTTTCGTGTAAATTGTAAGTAGTATTTCGACATATTTTCCTCTTTTATTTTGTGGCTTTTGCGACCTTCTACATTATAGCCCGGATCATATTGTCTATTTGGAATGGGATTGGATGACAGGTTCTATTTTCAAAATAATACTCATTCTATGGTATTGACTGTCAAATTGGTATTAAATATCTTGTATTATTTTGAAAATAGAACCCGTTATGCAACCTTACTCAAGAAACACAATACGGTCACCCGTAAGCAAAAGCGTTTTTGCTTTTCTGTGCGGTCACCGATTCTTAAATTAACTGGCAAGTTAGATTACTGGTAATTTTTGTTATACAACTAGGTGATGGAACAACCATATGACCCACCTGATGTTAAGTGGTTACCAACGTCTAAGCATTGCCTCGTAGGTCACGCACGTCAGGAACGTGCCTTATTATGTACTGCCCTGCGAAATCGAGGCATACATATGTTCAGCCTCACGTGCCAGCAATTTCACCAGCATCCACACCCTTCAAATCGAAACACAGCAATGCGGTGGTGGTACTTCCCCAGGCAAGCCCTTCTCAAAGAGCTCTACTACTACGTAATAACGCTTTCGATTTAGATAAAAAATACATTACCAAAAAACCCTCTGTTCTGTTCAGCCGGTGCTCAGTAGCCGCAATAAGCATAATGATAATGTTTCTAAGTGGCGTCGCAAATAAGATAATACGCACATTTCCCGCGCAATACTTTCTGGCAAGGGTGTGCGCCGCCTGTGAGTAACGCGTCTGATTTATCGTTATATCATTACACGACGGCAAGCGGCGTTACGGCCGCCCGTAAACTGAGGATGTGAACACAGTCTCTAACTACTACAGCTGGCTCACTTGGTTTCCGAAAGCGGAAAGACTATAGCTCGCTCACTAGCTTCCGAAAGCGAAAAGCTCTCTGGCTTCTGTCTAACTTGTCTAAAGTAGAGGGTAGCCAAGCATGCATGGGGTTTCCATAGCAAGCCCTACAAACTGTTGTTTCCATTTATTGATTATCCCATAACTTTTCATCATCAGCCTGAAGAAGTCCACTGCTGGACTAAAGCCTCCTGTACATTTTACATTGAATACATTTCTAGGAAGAATGATTCTGAGCTCTTTCCATCCACCGACTTCCCGTGATCGACGTCCATCGGGTTGGTGGGCGCCTTGCGTTTCGCGACCACGAACTGGATCGTGGTTGCCATTCGAGAACCTTTTTCGGCTTTTGGTTCTTCGAGCTATATGACCAGCCCATTGCCACTTCAACGTACTAATTCTATGAGCTACTTATGTCGGTGACCAAAAACATTTTCATATTTTTTTAATAGTACATTGTTACCTGAGTGTTGAAAGTCACGTTTTTTGAGTCCCGAGACGGGTTTGGCGCCAGAGCGTAGCGAGGGCGCCAATGGAGCTTGAGGGACTTAAAAGACTTTCATCCGAGGTAAACACTGTGCTTTTCATTACGAATACAAGGAAAGTAAAAATAAAAACATGAAAGAAAAATTTGTGAAAATGAAGATTGAATTGCCGCCTTCCCGGTTTTTTTTTCTTTTTCTCTGGCGGGCCTTCGGCTACGGCTCGCCAGCATTATTCAGCCATTATTTTCATTTTCATAATTTAAAAAATGGTAAATTGTTTGCTCAAATCTATGTTATTTTAAATAAATAGTTGAAGCTATATATTAATCAAGTAATTTAGAAGATATATTATTTATTTAATACTATCTTTATGTTATTAAAATTTAAATTTTACATTGCGCTCTAAACTTCTTACCGTTGTAATGGGTTTCCAACCTACTTGCTGAATAAAAAGTTGGAATTTGGTTCACGACCTCCTTGCAGTTAGAGTTTAGAAAGTTGGAACATGGTTGAATAAAATAGAACTTGTTTTTTTTTATAATTTGACAGCTGTCAGTAGAAAGCGATTCTCCCTAGGGCTGAAAGTTTTACTTTCTACTAGGCCCCTCAGGCAACTTCAGACCTACTTTCAGAGTATGAGTAATGAAAAGTAACATTATTGAAATTAACTGCCACAAAGTCACGTAGGTAATTTGCCAACTCAATGTTTCCGCTGTGTATAGGGTTAAGAGCAGGTTAATCAGCACCAATTTGTGTAGTGCACCAGCCATTTTCAATGCCCTGTGGCGATGAAACCGTTGTTTTGTACTATGTTCTTTAAATTATACTGAAGCAAGTCGCGCAGTAAAGTTTATGCTTGTCTATGGCATAATGAAGACGTGGAACGATCGTAAACGTACCAGTGTGGATGTCATCACTTCGGGTTAATATTTGATTTCGCGAGACGATGGCGGCGTTTTCATTTAAATAATACTACTTAACAAATAAGTTGGACGGAAAATGTTACGAACCAAAAGGTCTTAAAGGGGGTAACGGAGAAGATATAATTAATCTGTATGGAAATCGTACCACCTCTTCTTCTTCTTAATGAATGGCATCTGTCTTTTTCGGATCAATTTTGCCAGTGTTGAGTAGTATTATGAGTATAGTGATGATAAATTACATAGATAAAATACTTTTTCGTCAAGCCGTCAGTCGTCAGTCAAAGTCGGCCCTACCCTAATTGGCATTGGAAAAAAGATGGCCGTTTTTTCCAAAACCATCTGAAACATTTTCTATCAAATCAGAATATCACATAGTACACTTTAATTCTAACTGCTTACACTTTGAGCTAAGACCTCAAGTAATGTTGGTTAAAATACCACCGAAATTACACAGCTGAACTCAAAATAACACCAGAAAAACAATTAAAATCAAAAAGCTATGTTACTTCCCAAAATGACAGAAAACGAATCTCGTACAAATCTCGTACCACCATAAGACGATACAAAATCAAAGAGTAAATAGTCTCGGACATATTCTACGACATGACAGCTACATAAAGAACGTAATTGAAAAAAAGGTTGAAGAAAAGCAAAGAAGAGGCCAAGAAGAAGTGGCGTGAGCTATTACAAACAGACACGGATATTGCGATCACCAATCTGCCAAGCGAGGTGACTATACTTAACCCCTCAAGCACATGGCCAATAAGCAGGCAGCACATCAGTTTTGAATATTGACACTGTGAACACAGTTGTTGTCGTGACCAAAATTGGACGAACAGAATTTAAATTACCCAACTTCGACTCGAAGAGTAACGAGTTACGTGTTCTATTAAACAGCTAAAAGACAATCAACAAAGGCTTTAGTTCCGTCATCAGCATGGCAATCACGCGCGCATTCAATAATGAGGGCTCTTCGATACTGCCGTGATGGATGGTGCAGACGTGACCACCGCGGGACAGTTGCAACCTCGACCTCATCGAAGCATGGCCCAGAAGGATGGTTAATATTTTTATTACTTTTTACCTTGTCAATTGCTAGTGAATTATAGTGTGGTGAAAAGATTTTAGGAATCCCCTTTTGTGCACTTGACTCAATTCGAACTTTTTATGAAATGAAATGTTTATTCGCTAGAAATTGGATGTTTTCAAGACAAGAGTGAATAGGTATCTTCTAGGTAAGCGTGCTACATCGTCGACCGCATCATCACTTAACAGCAGGTGAGATAGCGGTCAAACACAAACCTATAAATTGTAAAAAAAAAAAAAAAAAAAAAAAAAAAAAAAAAAATATGGTTAGGTTATCATATTTGGTTCTTATCTTATTTTATCGGTTTCACATATGTATTTCACCAAAGTATTGGCATGCAAATTTTAAGTGACTTTTTACAATTAATAGTTATTTGTTATACAAGAGTGCAAAGCTGCTTTTTAACCGCGTGCTCAATTTTGATGACTGAGCAAGCGCAGGATTCTAAAGTTTAACCAAAATCTTTGCACTCGAGTGCAACACGTAACTTTTCATCCCACCCCAGCAAAGAAATGACTAATGCAAAAAAGAACAAGGCGCGACTAAAAGTAACACACCAAGAAGGTTCCGAGTATGAGTTATTAACAAATTTAAAAAGGTTGTATGATAAATTCGGCACCATGCAGGTAGAAGTAAATAGGTTTAATGGTGTTTTGAATTCACAAATACACCAAGAAGGTTACGAGTGCGAGTTTTTAACAAAATAAAAAAGGTTGTATGATAAGTTCGGCACCATGGAGGTAGAAGTAAATAGGTTGTGTATTCACAAACTTATTGAACACGATATTCTAAATTCAAATTTACTTTATCCTCTAGCGGATAAAAACGGCTTTTCCAGTCAGAAATTAAACAGCAAAAACACACTTTCAGAGCTGGTGGGATGAAAAACATATTATCATTAAATACCTATTAACAAATTAATTAGTGTTAAGATCTTTCTTTATAGGTTCTACGTCATAGCCGCTTTCCTCACGACTCACGATGTTTTCTTCGCTGTTTTAGAGTGCTGGTATAGTGCACATCAATTTGCACCACCAAGCTTGCAAACAACCACCTGTTGCTGAGTGGTAACTGCATTCTATAGACACTTGCGGTACCAAGGACCAATCGCGCAAATGAATGAATGCCAAAACTAAACCTAATTTCAAACAATATATCATTTACAGTCAGGTAAGATTGTGCAAAATAAAGATTTTGACTTTGTATATGTATTTATTTACACACGTTAGGTTAGATGACTCGATCTGAATACTTGACCAGGATTTCAGATGTTGGTAGGCTTCTTCTGCTTTATTACAATTATATCTTAAAGCCACTTTCCACGACATTGGCCGAGCGAATCATGAGATCGCTAGGCTAAGAACTAACGTTATTCGCAGCCAGCTTATCGGTTCCTTGCAGGCTCTCAGGATTTAATGAGTGACCTCGCCTGGGATTTGCCTACACAGTTGCATAGAAGCCGAGAAAGCCTATCAGTGTTAATCAAACTCGTTATTTTACAGTTGTACACTGAAATAAAATAAATAAACCATACAACACTATCTAGACCCAAATTAAGCAAAGCTATGGAAACTATATAGCTGATATAATACTAATATTATTATTTTTGTAAATGTCTCTCATAGTTTGAAAAACCATTTATTATGCCAGTAAACTTTATTATCATTATACTTAGAATACAATATAACACCCAGACAGAGAATATCTACGTTCACCACGCAAATATTTGTTCTCGATGGTGATCGAACCCATGATCTACGGCACAGAAGTCAAAGCTCTAACCAACTGTAGGCCTACTGACTCTGTCTGACTCTGTCTCTGGCTCTGGTTTTGAGTATGTGTGAGTGTTGACTAAATAAATCCTACGTCGAAACGTCACACATACAGTATAATAGATAGATAGATAGATAACACTTTATTGTACACCACAAGAATAGGACATTACACATAGCGAAAAACTAAAACTAGCGAAGCACAATGGGCGGTCTTGTCGCTATGAGCGATCTCTTCCAGACAACCTTTGGATCGACAGGATTTGAATAACGAGAAGGCGGTGCCATAAGGGCTTCTACACTATATATTATTATGAGAAATTAGACAGCTTATTTAAACTAAATGCAATTATTTATGTAGGAACTATAGAAACATTACATATTATACCTATACATATACATACACAGTACATACACTGGTTAGCACTCACACAGAATCATAACCAGAACCAGACAGAGCTCGTGGTAGGCCTACTGAGCTGAGAAGCTAAAAATCTGTCAGTCAGAAAGGCTAGACCGTAACATTTTTCCAACACGACTCTTCCATTAGTGGAGCTTGCAAATAGCTACGGATATTTACGGATGCATGTTACCTGTGTAGGTTTATTTGGGGTTTTATTTGTTGTATTTTTTAGGTTTCGCGGCAGGTGGAGGAGGCTTTGACGGAAAGATCTAACTTAACCATACTAAACAAACCTGACAAGAGAAAAACAAACACAAGCATATATGCATTTTTTTCTTGCGCAATAGAGATAGAGAACGTTTAAAATCAATTTGTCTGACCTACAGAATCGACCCCGCATCTCTTTACCTCGGCTTTGTGCACTGCGTCAGAGAAGACGTCACAGGTAAGTTTAAAGAAATTCAAGACATATTTCTTACAGAACTGAGAAATAAAGTTCAATTTAATACTTATCAAGCTCGTCCCCAATATCGGAATACCTGAGATCTACCGCAAATATTCAGAAAAGTTTTAAGATGGGTAGTGACGTGCTTATTCAGTCTCGAGCTTAGTCTCTGGCTTGTTTCGAATAAAATTAAGACTATTTGGAGTCTGGGTCTGGAATGTTTATTGAAATGTTGGTGATTGTAAAACCACAAACATAACATGATTGTAGTTTTACAATTTATTACATCAACGTTTATCTCAACTCTTTTATTATTTCAGTTTTTTATTTTATTTTATACTTTTAAATTTTTGTTTTTATTTTATGACAGGCTCTGACATTTTACAAATTAAACAAAAAACAAAAAGGCCGCTTGGAATAAAGATAAATAAGACTGAAACTGAAATCCACAACGCAATTGAGAGCATCACTAGCTAAAATACTGAAATCCAGAATCCAATTTGGAGCATCACTAGTTAAAAATAAAAAATAAGACTGAGACTAAAACCAAGACTCAGACTGAGATCGAGGTTGCAATTGAGAGCATCACTAGAAACCAACTCTCGCCACTTCTTTCCACCATTTCCCACGGAGTTCGCGCTAAGTAATTTCATTTGACGAGAAAACTCAAATACGTTTCAAACTCTTCAGCATTTCTTCACATTACCAATACACCTACATTTCTTTAGCAAAACTTCAGGGTTTTTTTAACAAGGTGCGAAATTGTGAATGTGTTTGAATTGCTGCTTACGAATTTAACTTCAATTTGCTGATTAGTTGTTAAAAAAGAGATATTTTCTTCTGACGTATATTTTTAGATTAAGGTAACAACTGAACAATATCATAAATGGTCGATGTTTAGCGGTAGACTATTAAGCTAAGACTTTTCAAGTCAAAAATCTTCGTGACTTCATCGATTTTGACTTAAAAGCATGCATTCGAGGCGTGGCATGTTTGTTAGCTTTGGCAGCACGAAAATTTTAAACACGCTTTTCGTTTTCATTGAGTAAAAAGTAATAAAAGAAGCACAAACGAAACGCTTACGCACGCTTCTCAACGTAACGGTAAAAGTCAATGTGCTACGGCGTAGCAATCGCTACGAGAGCTGTAGCTCAAAACCGATAGCTCCCATTTTGTTCTATGGGACTGTGACGTCATATTAACTGGGTGGTATACCTTTTAGTTAAATCTAGCTTTAACGTGCGGCTTCTCTCAGATAAAAATATAGCTAGCGGTGTTTAATATTTTTATATTAATTTTTAATATTTTTTCATCATCCCACTTCCTACTAATATTATAAACGCGAAAATTTGTAAGTATATCCATACTTACAAACATGATGGATAACATGGTGTATTGGTTATGGATGGATGGATGTTTGTTACTCTTTCACGTAAAAAATACTGAATGTATTTTAATGAAACTTTACAATAATATAGTTTATAATATTGAATCAGAATAACACACAGGCTACAATTTATAAAGATATTGTAACGGAGAACGGATGTCAGTAATGGGAACGGGGCATAACGAGAACGGGGCGAGCGAAGCCGCGGGCAGCAAGTAATAGTCATTCCACACCGAAATAATGGTAACTGCGTAGCACGTTTCGACTTTGCAGAAGCAAAAGCCAAATAATTATATTTACATTCAAAATAGGATTAATTTAGACTCAACCATCCCACAGAAGCGGAAGTTACGATCCTGAAGGTTTCATAAAGGACTGGCCTCTAGCTCAGTTGGTAGTAGCTCTGCCTTCTGCGCCGTAGGTCGTGGGTTCGATCCCCACCGAGAACAAATATTTGTGTGGTGAACATAAATGTTTGTTCTCTGTCTGGGTGTTATATTGTATTCTAAGTATGTATATAAAAAATATATATATATATTTAAGTATTATATCAGCTATCTGGTTCCCATATTACAAGCTCTGCTTAGTTTGGGGCTGGGTAGTGTTGTAATATTTTTTTTTGTTTTTATAATCCGCAGACGACGTGTTGTGAGCAGGATCAAGCTCGTCTCATTGCACTCTTGTGATATTCTGAAATGAACTTTATATCAATGGTATTCGGTTCAATATATCTCTGATATCGGGAACCAATTCAGGTTTTTAATAAAAATGTCTATTGACTAGAATACTACATAGTTCTATCACTTCAAACACTCCTTGATTAGCCCGGAGAGGCAATTCACGTATTTATCTAATAGTGAATTATGTAATATTTGGTCGTACCTCTGACCACCCCCTAAGACGTCCTGTTTCAGTTGGTAATTGGTACTTAGAGAACTTACGAGGTAATTTACCACCCCTGAGGATAATTGAATCAAAACATGAAAAATCTTTACTCTTTTCCATTCAAACTAAAAAGGTAAAATGACAGATGCGAAATATGTCATCATCCTCATCATCATAAATAAATATCATCATCATGAATAATGGTTCTCGAATGGCGACCACAAACTGGAAGACGAAACGTTGGGTGCCCACCCACCAGATGGACCGACGACATTGATAAGATCGCGGGAAGTCGATGGATGAAAACCGCCGAAAGGGCGGTCTATGTCCAGCTGTGGACTTCTTCAGTAAGAAATGTATAATGCTAAAAACGATACCTTCCAGACAACCGTTGTATCCAAACCGTAAAGCTTATTCTATTTATATAATATCCGGCTGTTTCGCCGGATCAGGGTCGCAGTGAAACTTCATTTCCGTGCTATTGCTTCATCCCCTCGTGTTCTAAGGGCTGTCACTAGATTACGAGGAGTTTCCTCACTAATTCCAGCGAAGGGTTCAAAGAGCATTAATCTCGTGAACAAAGGGAAACCATCAGAAACACTTGATTCGATGATTCTGTGGTCTGGGAAAATGAATAATTTATTTTATATTTCTTACGTTTATCTCATCAATTACGTTTTAAAAAACGTTAATTTATTTATTTATGCAAAAAATAAAATAACATTTTTTTTTAATTTATTATCAGAAACCCCAGCTCTTGAGTTTTACAAAAATGTATCATATAACACACTAACAGCCAATAACAAATTTAAATTTTTCGTTTAAAATTGGTAAGAAAAAACAACTATCACTAAACAGTTTTAAAATAGGTATGTATGTGGTGACTCAGCGCCAATCATATTTCCTCTCAAACCAAGAAACAAACCCGCTACATTAGTGCACACAGAGGTGGGCAAAGGCCAGTCAAAATACGGACAAAGCACTTGTGTTCCACTTACAAAGAACTTCCGCCTTTGTGGTATTGCACTTCTTCGTAACATGTCACTGGTTCTCTCAAACCAAGCGGGGTGAAAGGACTTTAAGTGCGTCTCGAAGAGGTTCAAGGTGTTAAGTCTCACGTTTCTGTAATCGCATCGGCACTATTCTTTCAAATCGGAACAAAGAATTGCAAGCATCTCACACACAAAGACACTGTTACTAGAAAAAAGTGCTCAAAGGGAATTCGCAGAAAAGCCTGAAATACAACCCCTAAAGGTGAGGGGTTTGTAAGAATAACACAAAGCAAATAATGTCACGGGTTCCATTATTAAATAAATCCCAAAAGATATAAAACAAGCATCAAATCAAAATTATTTCGTGAATTTTTAGGAACAGGAAAACGAAACGGACATCATTAATTAAGCAAAAGAACAATTCGAGACAGAAAAGTTTAATTTCTTCTGAATCATCTGCTTACTTAAAAGAATTCTTAATTAAGAGTTTTCGGAATAATAAGGGTAGATATTACATAAGATAAGATAATCATTCATTAGATTTCTGAAGAATCAGCATCAGACATTTTTATCATCATCATTCCTAATTTATTTTTATTATCGTCACTCCTAAATCATTATCGTGACCGTGACGTAATTTCTGCACCCCCTGCATCGGACATAATATTCTGTTTAATTATCGTCACTCTTCCTAATTTATTATCGTGACGAAATTCATTTTATTATCGTGACAAAATTCATTTTATTATCGTCACTCCAAATGCTTTATCGTGACATTATTTCTGGAAAATCTGTATCAAACATAATTTTCCACTTCATTATGGTAACTCCAAAATATATTACGGTGTCACGGTTTCTGAAGAATCAACCATTACTGGTATTACTAATCTTTTTCTAGAAAGAAGGAATTATTTTATGAATTTTTAATGGATAATTGAGGGCATACACCCCTCGGAGGGTAATAAGCAGTATTTTATTTCTTAGAAATAAGTAAATTGTATGTTATGTGACAGCTGACTGTATGTCTCACTGTTGATGGATGGCAGTGCATCGTAGGGGTTCCTTCGAGGCAATGCCAAAGCCACCATAAAGCGTGGGTTACCACATTACATCAGGTGGGCCATTAGTTTCTTCCATCAACATATTATTGGCAAAGAACCTATTGTTGCACAACCGAATTCAAACCCACGACCTTATGATCAGAAGACCGCTTATAAATATGTATGTATTGTTATTTCGTCATTATCGTACCCTAAAGTTTGGTGGGAGAGTTGTTTCATAGTACTGCGTAAGGCCAAATTATTAAAGCAAACCCAGTTGGTAACACCGGCCAATAGGGTTGACACAAAATGTACAAAAATGTCTGGCAACACAACGTACCAAAAACATGGCGGACCGACATGACATCGACATAACGTAAAGTATTTCATTTTGACAACTAACGCTGTTAATTAGCATGACACTGACACTTATTTCTGTCAGTCACTGCGGTAAAACTGTCAAATAGCTGTTAAATGGCATGACACTGACATTTATTTGTGTCAGGCACTGCGGTAAAACCGTCATGGCGACGACTTTTGGTATTTACCACCACAAAATAGCAACCAATATTGATTTTTTTTCTGAATCATACTTGTTTATAAATTTGTGAATTTAGCATTTTTGTGGGTATCTTCATTAATAACCGCATTTTTTTACAAGTGTTTAGACCTAGCGCATTATGAAACATCACTTTTTCACTTTTTTCGACATTCGATTTTTATTCTACCGACTGCAGCTCCATCAATATGAAATTCAGTTTAAATAGAAATAAACCAGCCTATCACTCATCTTCACTAAGATTTGTACGTTTATGTATGTAGCGAATAACTAGACCTCAAAAACTACTAGACAGATTTCAAAAATGATTACACTATTAGAATGCTACTTTTAATTTATGCACTGTTTATCTTTTGACATTATTTTAAAGGCCATATAGTTCTATTTAAAATGTTTTTCTTGGTGTTAGAACAAGGTTTCAACAAGTGCCAAGAGCCAATTACGACAAATCTTTTCCACTCACGTGTGACAACCCTAGAGTGATAAATTCAGCGAGTGAGTTATTATTCAGAATGGGCGAAGGCCGAGCGGTCTGTTTCACTCTCGATCCGTTTTTAAGGTAAATTGAGCTTTATCACGTTGAAATAAGCTGCCTTGCTAGCTCGGATGTTAAGACCCAAGATGAAATTTTGTTGCCTAATCTTCTAGGCATTCTAGGCTTGGCATTTTAGTGAGTACACAAGCAAAAGTTTCAAAGACAGCACACGCTACGTTTTACGTTACGCGTTGTAACATTTTCAAAAATGGGAAAGATGGCAATGATGATGATGACAATGATAAACCTCTCAATAACAAGTGAAGTTAAAAGACATGCGAAACCGACTTCATGGCCAACTGCTGATCCGATTTTGATGAAATTTCTATGGCACTAATCGGGAACTATTAACATTTCAGATATTTTTTTTTCAAAGATTTGAAAGAATCTTTCAAAACAGTTCATAAATGACAAAGTTATGCAATCGCAAAAAATAAAAAAAACAACTGAATTGAGAACCACCTTCTTTTTGTTTGAAGTCGGTTAAAAAGGGAGTTTTTCGGCTAGTTCCTTTCAATGAATAAACTCTTTTCTTTGTATGATCCTTTATCAAAACAAAAAAATAGTGACAGTGAATCTTCTGACTAGAGTGCTATAACGTCGCTGTGTGAAGACCGGCGCGGTAGACGCCACGTGAAATAGTAATGGCTACCCGTCCAAATAGGGTTGTCGACTGAAACTTTTCAAATTATGGTAATTTACCCACGCAAACTGTTAAATTGGTATTTTGAATTTGTTGAAATGTAAATATAAATTAATAATTTGGACAATCCACACAACACTATTTGGCCCCAAACTAAGCACTGCTAAGGGAACCAGATAGCTGATATGATACATAATCGCGTGGAACTGGCACCTAGACTCACCTAGCTGTAAGACGTTTCAAAGTGATTCTTGGAATTGAACTGAATAAAATTGTATTGAGCTTGACCCTAGACTAGAGCACTAATTAGTCACCTACAAGCCCCATTTGGAGGTTATAATAACCTGCTTACCGAACATGAGAGATGTGAAATATCATTGTTACATCACACCCAGCAAAATATCATTTTTTTATTACAACAATATATTTATAGAACGTATTTCGACTGGCCTCTAGCTCAGTTGGTAGTAGCTCTGCCTTCTGCGCCGTAGGTCGTGGGTTCGATCCCCACCGAGAACAAATATTTGTGTGGTGAACATAAATGTTTGTTCTCTGTCTGGGTGTTATATTGTATTCTAAGTATGTATTTACAAAAAAAAAATTATTCAAGTATTATATCAGCTATCTGCTTCCCATATTACAAGCTCTGCTTAGTTTGGGGCTGGGTAGTGTTGTGTGAATTGTCCACAATATTTATTTATTATTATTTATTATTTCTTTATCTTCTTTCTTTCAAATGTAGAGGCTTGCCCGCTATTTCCACGAGAGTGGGATTATTGTTTGATCGATTCATGTTGAACAGTGGACTTCATCAGACTGATGATGATGCAACATCAACTGATGAGACTTAAATAAACTCACCGTAACTCGAAGGACACTTCAACTTTTGGTCAATCCATTATTTTCATAGCTTGTACTTACCTGAAAACAAAAAAAAACATTTAAAAACGATAGGATTATTATTTAGTCGTGGGTCACGTCTTTGTGGTTTCACCACCACCTGATATTAAGCGGTAACCATCGCCTATAACAAAGCATTGTAGTGTAGTCGTGAGTCATACGTCAGGTACGTGCCCTGAGATGCACTATCAACTTGAGGCATACAGGTGTTTAGCCTCACGTGCCAGTAATTTCACCGGCACCTACACCCTTCAAACCGAAACACAGCGATGCTGCTTCACGGCAGAAATAGGCATGGTGGTAGTACGCACCCGAACCACACACAAAGAGCTATTTCTTAAATATATGAGTAGTAATAAGTTTTGTAAACCTTTTTGTGGAAAATAAATGTTATTTATTATTCAGATATTTAATTTATTTTCTTAATTTTTAAGTTTTTTACAATATAGGTATAATTATTTAAATAAAAAAACATAATTATTAAAAACTAGTGCGCCACCGACAGCGGGGCTAGGCCCAAGCTACCGGTGGTCAAGGCTGCAGAGAGAGGAACCTCCGGACAATACGTGCCGTGTCCAGGATCACCGCCTTCTGCATCTGACCCCTGAGCCAACCATCCAGCGAGAGCTTCTTGAGATGTTGGTCGAAGCTCTTCGCTATTAGGCCGTTCGCCGAAACGACTATCGGGACAATGATCGTGGAATCAACATTCCACATGGAAGTTACCTCGTGGGCTAAGTCTAGGTACTTGCTGAGCTCTTTCTTCTCGGCCTTCACGAGGTTTTCGTCATGTGGAATGGTGATGTCCACGAGCATTGCCCGCCGCTGAGATCGGTCGACCAACACGATATTATTATTATTATTATTATTATAGTAACTCATATTAAGAAACATTATCCGTTGTATGTTTTATTTTCGACGAAAATAAACATGGAGCCATTTGTTTTCAAAATGTCAATGTTTTTATATACACATGTTTTTCTCAACTATAACTAAAAAGAGGGTTGGTCGGTGATAAATAGCTTTAGTAAAAGTGTTGGGTTAGGAAAATTCGTCGACACTAGGGTGGGAGTAAGTTTTTGTCGCAAAAATAATAAGGGGCAACCCTGGCATTAGGTATGGATCACTTCAGATCGGCTGTCTGAAGAAAATTGACTTTATAGCGCTGGAATTAGGTTCAATTTTGCTGTCGAGTTTAATAAAATGTAAATGTAATGGAATGTGCCATACAGTTCACTAATTTTGTTAATAAAACTTCTTTAAATCTTTTTCATAATGTGTCACTGGTTTTTTCAAACCATTGTGATGTGGTGAATAGATGTTAAGTGCGCCTCAAAGAGGCTTCTTTCGTGCACTTGATGCATGTTTTTCCAAAATTTTTGGTTCTACATCATGCCGGTTTCCTCACGATGTCTTCCCCGTTTGAGAGTACTGACATTGTGCACATACATTTTTGGTCAGAAAAATTAATTGGTACAAGTTGATAGACGCAGGGCAGTGCATCGTAGGGCACGTTCCTGACGTTCGTGGCCTATGAAACAATGCTTTGTTATAGGCGATGGTTAATTAACATCAGGTGAGCCATAGGCTTGTTCCATACGCTAGTTGAATAAATATATAAAACCATGTATGAATACTTATACGCAAGTCTTTTCCACCGGGAATTAATAATAATTGGACCAGGGAATCAGAAGTATCAGGCATTCAGTCGATACAACACACAATATCAACCCTTTGGAAACATATTTATTTGTTTAATCTTTATTTCAACGCATTCCACCCAACAAATTTATCAGAGGCGCGATCCCATGCCCATTTATTACAGACCCCTCCGCCTTTTTATGCGACCTTTAGGACATATTGCGACAATATCTCTCTTTAAACTGGCTGCTTCGGATGTTAAAGAATTCACACGGTTTAAGCTCGTAAGACCGTGAATTTTCTGATGCTGGAGGAGGTAATGAGGAGGCTCTAGCCCGTCTTTGAGTGTTACTGACAACAGCTGATTATGAAACGCGTTCATTAAAGACGACCCAGCGAGCCGAATAAATAATAAACGAATGGGTGGAACTTGAAGTTATACATAAATATTGTTAGATATATTATATATTGAATACTGAATATATAATGTGGATGGATATAGAAGTAGAGGTCTTCTTCTTAAATTTAAGAGCTTAGCTCTTGTCGGGGTTTTGATACAGTTATCTCTAATTAAGTCTTTCGAATGCGGCCTCCTTGACTTCCCTATACGACATTACACCGACTTTTTCTTTTATAAAAAAAAAAACATTTTTATTTCAGAGCTTGATCCATTTATCTGGCTCATGTAAACTTATTCTTGGCCTCCCTCAGTAAGGCCATATTTGTCAAGCGAGGTGAATATCTCGTATTCGGTTTACCATTGGCCCGTTGGTTGGACATATCCAACAGTTACGCTGACGACGAAGTTAAAATGATCCAAGGTTTGGTCACAATTCTCTAAGGGCGAGCGTTTCTTTACGTAAGGCGTTAGTCTGTCACTTTCTGTGAATTAAGGACGCACAGGAATTCGGGCTGGATCCATCCCAATTACTTAGGGGTTGGAATTGTTCCTGAACCCTTGTAATGGATAGTCTGTCCTTGGATAGCTCGTTTATTTAGTTACAGCTAAGTGAGCGTTCAAATGATTGAAATATCAGCGTCATGTACGAATTTTTTAAATTTTGTTCACTGTACAACCAAAATACTTTAAGGTCTACGCACATTTAGGCGATGGCGATCAGCTGAAACGCTTCAGCTGATCGCCATAGATCGTAAAGTGAAAAATGCAGCAGCACAATAATTACTTCCCGAACTAGTTTAGCAACAATATAAAACATAGAAACATCTTCCTTCCTTCCTTTTTCTTAGAATCCTCATATTAAGTGATATTTTAAATATAATAGTGGAAATGTAAAACTGGCGACATTGGCACCCATACAAACGGCGCATGATCGCCTTTCTACTGTATTCTGTGTGTAAAACCAACAGACAGGTACAAATTCACGCTATTAATGTACCATCCATCACCCAAACGTGTTGCACGTTGTATCCTGATGGATGACAGGGTGTTAATGACCCCTTTTGAAAACTGAATGTACCATTGTTTTTTGTTTTTTTTTATACAAGTAGCTGGTGGAACACGCATCTGGCCCATTTGATGTTAAGTGGCAACCATAGCCTACAACAGAGCATTGCCTCGTAGGTCACGCAAGTCAGGAACGTGCCTTACGAAGCACTGCCCCTGCCCCGTGTCCATCAACTTGAGGCATGCAGATTTTCAGCCTCACGTGCTAGTAATTTCATTAATTTCCTTCATCGTTTGAGAGCACTGGCGGTTAGTTGTGATAATCTTAGTATCTCAGCTGATAATTCGGATTCGTTCTACGTATCATATAAAAAAAATCGGTTGTCTGTAAAGTCGATTTACTGACGATAATTGAACGTGACAACGTCATACTGCTGTCTACGCGGACGCATCGCTCACTCAATTAGGAGAGAGACAGATGTCGAACGCTGCCGAACGCGGAGGCAGATTGTGCCTCTTTGTCGCTCGTTCCACGCTCTCGCTTGCACTTCAAGCCTTAAATGGAACGCCTCAGAGCAAGGTAACGCCGCACGCGTCATGTTTTTTCGTGCGTGCAGCTGGCTCCATCGAAATAAGACGTTTTCACGTCAAAAAACGTTCGTGAAATAAACAGAGAAAACTTTAAGCAAAAACTTTTGTCTGCTTGCGTAACTAAAACGAGTACTCGTAATTTTCTGCTCATAAATAAATAAAAATAAACTTGGTAAACTATTCCTATTATTTTCCCGTGCTTATGAAAAGCTCTTGTGACACTTTTACAACTCTTTGAAACAAACTAGCTTGCTTAAGAGTTACTTACAGTTTTTTTTTCTGAGAGAAACAAGCATAAGTTTAGTAAGCCTTTTCTTTAGTTAAATGTTTTGTTTCCTCTTTTACAAGCTTCTCTGAGTATTATTTTTTACATGATTAAATAAATAAATATTTTAGACAATCCACCCGACAATATCTAGTCCCAAACTAAGCAGAGCTTATACTATGGGAACTATAAAATATAACTGATTAGATACTTGTATATTTTTTTTTAAATACATACTAAGAATACAATTAAACACCCAGACAGAGAACAAACATCTGTGTTCACTACATAAATATTTGTTCTCGGTGGGGATCGAACCCTCGACCTACGGCGTAGAAGGAAGAGCTTCTACCAACTGAGTTTAGAGGCTAGTTAAAATTATTAAGAAAGTTTCCTTTTTTTCAGAAACTTATTGATAAAGAAAATATGACCCTCATATGATTTATATGAATTGGAGGTGATATTTTCTTTAAAAATAAGTTTCTGAAAAAAAGGAAAACATACGAGCACGTATATAGCAGATCTGGATTTTATGAGACAAAATGGTTACTCTAGAGGCATTATCCAGGGTGGAAATAGGGGACTACGTTTGTATGGAGAATCGCCTGTGTTGTTCCCTCTTGAGTGACTGTTGTAGGCAGTGGTACCCGCTGAAAAGCAAGCTAAGCAAGCCAATCTTTCTATCAAATTGCTCAACACAAACTTATAGTAGCACTCGCTAATATAACATAATGCTGAGTGCACGACCAATTTTTAACCGACTTCCAATCAAAAAGGAGGAGGTTCTCAATTCGGTTGTATGTTTTTTTTTTTTATTTTTTTTTTTATTTTTTTTTTTATTTTTTTTTTTAATGTTTGTTACCGCATAACTTCGTCATTTGTGAGCCGATTTGAAAAATTATTTTTTTATCTGAAAGGTACTGCTTCCAGATTGGTCCCATTTTAATTTTATTAAAATCGGTGTTGCCATTTTTTTTTAATAATTTTTTTAATGTTTGTAACTGCATGCCTCCGTCATTTATGAACCGATTTAGAAAATTATTTTTTTATTTGGAAGGTTATTCTTACGTCCAGATTGTCCCAAACAAATTTGATTAAAATCGGTTTAACCGTTTGACAATGAAGTCGGTTTCTCAAGTTTTTTAAACTTAAATTATTATGTCCTTGTTTCTTGTAAATGTTTTTTTTTCAAGAACGAAATTGAGCTTCGCCGTTCGATATTTAAAATTGATGACTATTATGGTGGGTACAGATTGGTGCAATGCAACATGCAATGCAAGAATTAGAGGTCCACATTGCTGCAATGTATCATGTAATGTAACAGAATTCCCATAGTGTGGACGCCTCGCGCGCACGAACTGCGCCTGGGTCGCGCACGCTCCGAGCGTTACAACTCGTGCGCGGCTCGATCCGAGATTTGTCGGTTTTTAGTACGAACACAAAGGGGCGCGCAGTGTGCCCAGGACTTTTCGTTCTGATTCGTAGTTACCGCGCGCGCCACACGTCCAAGGCAGCAGGGAACATGCAATGTAAGGCAGAATATTACATTACATGTTGCATTGCACCAATCTGTACCCACCTTTATACTCATACGAAGACAAGGCTGAGTGGCAAAGCGACCTCTTTGGTCATTGGGCTGAATGCATTTGCCAGTATGATGGTTAGATTTACTCGAACTTTTTGAAAGAAAGAAGTGTTTTTTTTATTACTTACCGCCCTAGGGCT
Organism: Thera obeliscata; assembly: GCA_947578465.1. Taxonomy (NCBI): domain Eukaryota; kingdom Metazoa; phylum Arthropoda; class Insecta; order Lepidoptera; family Geometridae; genus Thera; species Thera obeliscata. Next base: position 23,556,490 of record OX387917.1, read on the forward strand.
TTTCTAGCTACATTATTACCCAAGAGCGCTTATTAGTCACCTACAAGCCCCATTTGGAGGTAATAAGAACCTACTTACCGAACGTGAGAGATGTAAAATAAATAATTTGATTTGATTTGAAACTTCTAATTAAAGCACTGAATCTAAACTGTCTAAACTGACGTTTAAAGTCTTATTTACAAACAATTATAAAGAAAATTGGAGCAATTTACTAGATGTATAAAACAAACCTTTTGTTATTTTGACCCTTTTCGGAATATTCAATTAAGTGAACGAACTGGGTCAGACGCTTCCTCCAATCAAAATTAATTGAGACTTGCAACTTTATTCAATATTTCATAAAAGATACAACTTTATTCAGGGAAACTTCACTTCGTAGATAAATTAACTATTGGAAACGCGCGCGACTTGGTTCGTTGCAATTTTGACACTCCTCATTCTTTTATCGTTATCGTAAAAAAATCCACATTGAGCAAACACCAATAGTAGATCATTCTGCTTCATCGTCGGCTATATCGTCGCTTACCATCAGGGGTGCAATTCTAGCAATGCAAATCACTCAAACGATCGCGTAAATAGATGTGAGTTGTCAATTTTTGTTTGATTAATTTGAAAATGGAACGCGGATTCAGCGATCACTCAATCGAACTGTGTTGCTCGAGTCGACGCCCAGGTGAGATTGTAGCCAAAGGATAGCTATATAATGTTATTTATTATTATTGTTATTATGTGCCCTCCGGGTCCCACTGCTTGGCAAAACCCTCCCCCCATTCCTTCCAGACATCGCGATCTTGGGCTACGCTTGTCCAGTCCGTCAGGAAACCATCAAGTTCGTCTCGCTATCTCCGTTTTGGTCTGCCGCGTCGCCCTCTGGTCCAGGATGCCAATCGGTGGCTATCCTTGCCCACTATAGACTCATGTAAAAAAAAAACTGGCACCTCGACCAACCTAGCTTTCAAAGTGATTCTTGTGATACTACTGTATATATAAACCAGTCTAAAAATGCACACCCCTCCACCACGTTTTCTTGACGTTGACTCACAGCAAAGTAGTTAAAAATTATCCTTGTAATATAAGTGATAGAGAACAATTTACTTAGACTGACTGGAGTAGCGGGACGGGCATTTTAAGTTTGGACGATCTCTACAAAAAAAAAGAATTTGAATTTGTTCCTTTCAATAAATCTAAGTGCCACAAACCCATCACAAAATGTCACTTCCGTTCCATATAGCATCCCTCAAATTGATTGGCCTCGTTTAAAACAGTCGATCACGGCGCGCCATTTTTTATCGAGCTACCTCGAACATTTTTACTTGGAAAGAAGTTTCTTTTCTTTTATAACATTTTATCAAACTTTGTAGAAGCAAAACAAGAAAACGGGCCTTTTATTATAAAATATTTATGTACGCAATGCTAGTGCTCTCAAACGGTAAAGTTTATCTTTACCATCTTGGCTTTGATAGCAACCAAACTGTTCGTTTCTTACCCGCAAGGGACTAGAAAGAGCGTACTGCGTACTGGCGTAATAAAAAGGTTACCTATACTCAGCAAAGGGTGCAAACGAACTGAGTAAAGGCCTGCGCATATCTAGGTCGCTGGCGATGGCGATCGATGAAACGCTGTCAAATATCGCTGTCAAAAATGACAGCGTTTCACTGATCGCCACGTGTAGCAGAACCTTGTTGGCAATGCCGCCAGCGTTTTGGGGCCGCTTCTGTCTGGTACTGATTTGGATCAGTTGAGCTGTCTCTAGATCGTTTGTTACGGTCTGCAGATAGCTCAATTGCTTCTTGTGTATTTTGTAAATATTTGTTTAAATTGTAAGTTCGTTTTTAATTTCCAAAGACTTAAATGTCTGTTACGTTATTAAGTGAATAAATTGAAATTGAATTGAACTACTAAGTGGGCGTCCGTAAATTACGTGAGGTGTTTTTTTTATTTTTCTGTCCCTCCCTCCCCCCCTAGTGAGATGTCGTGAGATTTTATTCAACCCCCTCACCCATCCCCCAATCTCACGTGAGATTTTTCAAAATGTGGGTTTCTTACGGAAACGCGCTCGATTGTTTTGTAAAAAGAAAAAAAATTGCTTCGTGCTTTTATTTACGACTAGTTAAGACAGTGGCGAGGACGGGCTTAAAACGGTATTAATATAGCATGTTTTTATCAGAAAAAAAATTGCGTGATAATTACTGATACCCCCCCTCTCCCCAACGTAAGATTAGATGAGATTTGACTCGACCCCCTCCCCACCTTAAACATCTCACGTAATTTATGGACGCCCCCTAACTAAAGCAGAAAAAATGCTGTGACACCACTACGCACGAAGTGGCATTCCTATAAGTGATTAGGGTAATGGAGGCTTACGATAAAGTTGTCATGCTATATTAATAACGTATGAATTATGGGAATAGAGTAATTTCTTTGTTACTCGTATATCGCTTGGGAGTTGGGACACAAAGAGAAAGAAATACTACTTATTATCGACGAAAAGCGAGGAAGCCGTATAAATGTAGTAGGTAACTTTTGCAAAAACACTTTACAAATGCCGATTTTGTAATGTTTTTTTTGTGTTTATGTATGCATTACATAACCTAATTTGTTTAGTTTGGAAATTAAACTTTTTTAATTTTAATTTTGTTCATTTATATTTTATATATATGCTGCAGGCCTACCACAAGCTCTGTTTGGCTCTGTCTCTATTTTTGAGTCTGTGCGAGTGTTGACTAAATATATCCTACATCGAAACCTCACATCATCGACATCGAAACATAGTATAATACACTGGTGAGCACTCTTCTTCTTCTTAAATTTAAAGCTTAGCTCTTGTCGGGGTTTTGATGCAGTTTTCTCCAATTAAGTCTTACGGATGCCGCCTCCTTGACTTCCTCATACGACATGACAGCGACTTTTTCTTTTATCTGGCTCATGTAACTTATTCTTGGCCTTCCTCTTCCCCGTTTCCCTTCAACCTTTCCTTCAATGATGTCCTTTAGGTGAGCACTCATACAAGACTTAAAACCAGAGCCAGAGACAGAGTTTGTGGTAGGCCTACTGACCGACATGAACACACGTAAGTTACGAGTACCTGCTATATCGCAATGATACACTTGTGCCGTGAACTAATTCTATAATGTTCGCGTGCCCTGGTATGGCTAGTCCCGACGCGGGCTATAAGTGGATTACTCGGTAAGTACCTTTAACAAAACATTTCTAGAATGCGGTTAAGGCTGCGACTACATCATCATCATCATCATGAACCTTTATTAGTCCACTGCTGGACGTAGGTCTCTCCCAAGACGTGCCACTGAGCCCGGTCTTCGGCTCTTCTCCTCCAGTGCTTGCCAGCTGCACTTCGCAGATCGTCGCCCCACCTTGCCGGAGGGCTTCCTACACTACGCTTACCTAAACGCGGTCTCCAATCTAGTATTCGTTTGCTCCAACGATTGTCTGCGACTACATACCCGCATGCTTTAGTTCCCAATTATCTTATCCTCCAAATTAATTTATCCTTTGCATTTTTGCTAAATAACTCCAATACATTTTAAACCGGCCGTATTTGTGTGCCTGGAGCCTAATTCTCGGGCCTAACGAGATTTTCAATGTCCCTTAAATACACATTGGCATTGCACAACCCCCCACTTTTCTACGTTTTCTGTATATCGTAGCTGTCGAGGCTTCTACGATGAGGTCGTCGATGAATTACTCAAATCTGCCATTCTCTCTTCGAAAAGAAGCAATCAAATAAAATTTCATAATGATCCGAGATGAGCCGAGAATTAGGCTCCTGGGCCTTCTTAAGTCTCTGCTTAGAAAAGCCTAGAAATTCTTTAGTTTTTGCTTCTAAATATGTTTCTTCAGTTGTATCACAGCGTTTGCCCAACAATGAGATGATTTGGGCTAAAAGTAGGTAATAGTTGATATCACAAGGATCGCTTTGAAACGTCTTAAAACTAGGTGAGTCTAGGGCTGAGATTCATAGACCGCACTTTGCTTTACAGCAAAGCAGTCTTCGCAAAGTAAGCTTAGCTTTGCTAAGTTTCCTATCAATATTTTGAATAAAGAAGAGCTTGACAGAACTATGAAATATAATTTTGGTTGAAAGTTGAACTTTCCATCAAAGTAAAGTCAAAGCTCGGTCTATGAATCTCGGCCTAGGTGCCAGTTTCACGCGGCGAAGCCTATTAAATCATAATCATCATCAGCCCGTTTGCACCCACTGCTGAGTATAGGCCTAGCCAAACAAGAAGAAGTGAAGTGAGTATAGGCCTCCTCTTTATTGCGCCATTCTTTCCGGTCCCTCGCGAGTCTCATCCACTCTCTCACTCATTCCCAGCACTTGCAACAATGTCGTTCGACCAACGGGCTGGTCTGCTTCTAGGTCTTTGGGCACCCCTTCAAGTTTATCATGCGCACTTGATGTGCGGGCAGGTTTTTCCGCAAGTAGACCGCTGGTGGGCCCTATTTGCGTGACCCTTGACACGTGTTGCTCGAGCTTTTTTAGGTTCTACAACACGCCGGTTTCCTCACGATGTTTTCCTTCACCGTTTTGAGAATACTGGCATAGTGCACATACATTTTTCGACAGAAAAACTCATTGGTACACGAGTGGATTTGAACCCACGACCTTCGGATCGGAAGGCAGGGCCACTACCACTAGACCACAAGTGCTCTCTTGGGCACCCCTTATTAAATAATATATAAAATATTTAAATATTTTTTTCCGGCAATTAATAGAACCGGTGATTTCCCTGGATGCAATTAGTGCCAGTAACCGCATGAATAATGAACGAGATAATTAATTTTTTCCGTCAATTATCTTATCGCTTCCTAACGCTTTTACTTTGTTCAATTTTGTTTTAAACTCTATACAGATCTACCACAAGCTCTGTCTGGCTCTGGTTTCGAGTCTGTGTGAGTGCTCACCAGTGTATAATATACTGTGTGTGTGACGTTTCGACGTAGGATTTATTTAGTCAACTCTCAGACTCGAAACCAGAGACAGAGCCAGACAGAGCTTGTGGTAGAACTACAGAACCAGCCCCAGCATTAATTTTGTCCGTATAAATGTTAATTTACTTTTACAACGTTGATTTTACCATTATTTCGCGCCAATCTGGCAAACAGAGTCCTAATTGGGACGCCATTTAAATCTTCGAGCTGAGTCCGATAGAATCCAATATTGAATTACCAACCCACGTGATTGGAAACGCTAAACACGATATTATGGAATATGTATTCATGCCTCAAAGTTTTGTTACTGCCATCATAGCTCAGTTGGTAGTTCTGCCTTCAGCGCTGGAGGGCGTGGGCTCGAACCCCACTGAGAATAAATATTTATGTGGTGAGCATTGATGTTTGTTCTCTGTCTGGGTGCTTTATTGCATTCTGAAGTATGTATTTACAATAAAAAAATATAAGTATTCTATTAGCTACCTGGTTCCCATAGTACAAGCTCTGATAAATTTGGGGCTGGATAGTTTTGTGTTGATTGTCCACAATATTTATTATTATTATTTAAAGCTCGGTGAATTTTTACTGTACCTATCCAATCGGAATTTTATTTTTTTAATAAAAATGTTGTATGTTAGCATCATTATTATCATTCGGTTTTATACCTGACACCAATCATCTACAAAAGATGCAAAAACCTGTTTATTAAGCATAAGTAACACTTAACACCTTGAATGATGTTTAATATAGATTTCAAAAACTTGACGAAAAACTTCCTGGCTAAAGAGCTGAACCGATTTTGATGTAATTTCTATGGACCCAATCTGAAAGTACTACCTTTCAGATAAAAAATATCTAATCGGCTCATAGATGACAAAGTTATAAACCCTGTTTGTTTCTAAAACAAACCGAGTCCTGTTCAGCCAACGTGTTAAATATTTAAAGTTAGTTGAATCAGAATAAAATATAGTAGATTTAATACAACTAAAAGGATTGAATGTTTTATTTCAGTTACTGTTGAATACTGTTTTATGTTTTTTTATCTTACTGCTGCTGTTTCGAACAACACAGAGTAACGATATTTGCCAGATGCAATACTTTCTTTGTTCTAACAAATCTACAGTACAGTAGATTTATTTTCGTCAATTTTTTTTCAAATTTATCTTGCTTCTGAAACAAATCAACAAAGTGTTTCAACTGCATATGGCAGTTCGTTATTCATTTGATTAGTATTCAATTTGTTTTAGTAGATCTTATATCAAATGGCGCAAGTTTTCCAGTCATTTGAGTAGTTTGAATAAGTAAACGTTACACTCGTAGCACTTCCTACGCGAAAATATCGTAGCTCTGTAGCACTTGCTACGACGAAGCTACGAGCGTAGGTCGTTTTTCGATCATTGGGCGTGGATTCAAATGCAGCCATGTCCACGTATTTTCTATGCATGAAACCAATCAGGCTGAAGGTAAAACTACACTGAAAAAATAATATTCAAGGCTCTCCAGCGTCTTATAAATAGGACCATGGCTGATAAAGTGGCCCCTAACGCTGCATAAATCATCTACAATAGACGTTAAAGGCACGTTTACATAGGTAAGTAGGTACAAAAGGAGTGCTCAGTAAGATTTTCCCAAAAGGCGCTTCCACCTTGGGGCAATAATCGCCCATTACCGGATGACGTCACATCGCCTTGCCAGAGATTAGTTGGGATAGCTGGTTTATTACAGTTCCACGGGTTTGTGCTAGGCTGTCATACTTCAAGTAGTAAGCTTTCAATCATTGATTCCCAACGTGGTCCAGGTCATAAGCAAAAGCGTATTTGATTATCTGTGGTCCAGGTGGACCCCAGGGGTCCATGGGAGACTCGACGGAGGTTCAAATTTCATAAGTAAAAATAAAATGTTGGCTTCTCAGCCGCAACGGGGGGCTAGGTAGTGTTGTGTGGATTGTCCACAATATTAATTATTTTATTATTTCATCTAAAATCCTGTCCCAGGCAACATAGCGTCCCGCAAGTAGCATGACTAATCCAACTGGATTACTCATGCCCTACTTGCGGGACGCTGACAGGGGCAACTATTTTATAAGAGTGAACTAGCTGTTCACTTCAGTCCTGAAGAGTCGATGAAAGGGAACAAAGTAGAGCATTCCGCCGCGAACCCAAGAACAAGTCTCACATCGCAGCTGATTTCAACTTAATGTTAGCTATTCATTTTATTGGGCAATGAATGCCTCCATTAATTTTGTCGTGTATAAATCTTTTGTAAGCTAATGACATCGTGAAACGGTTTTTATGCAATGTTTTACGCGAAATGATTCGATAAAATGGTGGAATAAAATAATCTTAATAGTACTTTTGCTTTAGTTTTTCATTTTTTTACAGTCTTTACAGCTCAGTATGCCTTACAACAAGTTCTGTCTGGCTCTGTCTCTGGTTTTGTCTGTGTGAGTGCTCACCAGTGTATTATACGGTGTGTGTGACGTTACGACGTAGTATTTATTTAGTCAACACTCACACAGACTAAAAACCAGAGCCAGAGACAGAGCCAGACAGAGCTGGTAGGTCTACTGCCTTCCGCGCTGGAGGGCTTGGGTCGATCGCTTCCGAGAACAAATATTTGTGTGGTGAACACAGATGTTTGTTCTCTGCCAATAATATAAGTTTACAAAAACATAAGAAATCGACTTCATGGCTGAACTGCTGAACTGATTTTGATAACATTTCTTTAAAATATATAAAAAGGGTTTCCGCCAAAATTGCCCCAGTCCCGGCGCAAAAGAATTGTATCTCAGATTTAAGATAATTATTAGTAGAAACAATCAGGTGTCGCTATTTCCTGATTCGGTGGCTAACATGTTTTTTTCATTTTTTGCCAATTCAATGTCAATTAGTACAGTAAGATGAAGTTTTTCCTACAAAGTGTCATGTTTACATGTAGCACCTATGAAACTTTTCTGGGCAAATAAACATGATATACAATTCTTTTGCGCTGGAACTGGGTTTTTGAAGTGAAAACTTCTTTAGCGGCGTTGAGCACTTTCTGTAATGGGTATAAAATCTTAAACTCGCGTCAGGATCACGTGACCTGAACTCGCGTCAGGATCACGTGACCTGATCGAAAAAGCGTAAGACGGATGGAGAGGACGTTGCCGTTCCGCTCGACTGACCGCGCCGTACCCGGTGTGCGACGTTGCCGCTTCGCTCGCCGGCCGGCACTGTTGCTACGATGGGGGCGGGGCGGCGCGTGCGGTTCGTGCATCTATTAATGATAAAAGTGATGAAGAAATAGCGAAAGAAAATGAGTGAGTACTTTATAAATATACTAGATGAAAATTTAATAAGTTTTAATACGAGCGGCAAGTTTTCACTTCTGCCGGCACTCCCGGAGTGCAACCCGTCTTTTTTTTTTCTATGGGATTTGGCGGAAGTGGAAATCCTTGATACCTACCCCAATAGAAATGAGGCGTGATTTTATGTATGTATGTATGTATTTGGCGGAAACCCTTTAATCATTACTTAAAGTTAGCCCTGTCAATGTGCTGAAAATATTATTTTGCATTTTATTTTAGTTGCAATGTGGTCGCTAAGTGACAAAACCTTTCAACTAAAAACAATAATGTCTAATGGAGCAAGAGTGCAACAGTTCTATTAGTTCAGTACATGATATCCCTCTCAGTGCTACGAGTATTCCAGAACGTACTGCTCTCGAGAACGCAATAAAGTGTTAAGTGAATACCAGTTGGACGCCCGTGACTTCACTCGCGTGAAGGAATTTTTATTTTACCTCCACTACTAGACTATTAGTAGAGTATTATTAGTTTAGATAGACCATTCAATTAACAATTATTTTTCACTTGATGTGAAGTGGTAACCAAGTAAAAAAAAAAGTAAACAGGCCTTTGCATCTATTGTAGATGATTTATATAGCGTCAGGGGCAACTGGTGATTACTCATGCCTCTACTTACGGGAAGCTATAGTGCCTGGGACAGGAGATGGAATAGGCTTGCCCAGCACCTATATCATCCTGACAGCTTAGTAACCATCGCCTATAATAAAAAAGGAATTTCTCTTTAAACTACACAGCTTATTGGTTTAGTTAGACCAACAGCCTCGAAGGTCATGCACGTCAAGAACGTGCCCTACGATGCACTGCAATGCGTTCATCAGCTTGAGCCAGATGTTCAGGCTCACGTGCCAGTAACTTCACCGGCACCCACACCCTTCAAACCGAAACACAGCGAAGCTGCTTCACGTCAGAAATAGGCATGGCATTAAACATAATTGGGTTTAAATATTGTTCTCCACTAATCTATTTATCTACAGATACATTTATCGGAATTTACAGAAAAGACATGGTCAATACGCGCATAGCTGAGTCACGATGTTTACCTTCACCGTTTGAGAGAACTAGCATTGTTTGTACATAAATTGCCTGAACAGAAAGATCCATAGGTCCACGACTGGATTCGAACCCGCGAGCTTAAGATCGGAAGGCGTTAATTTTTTCAGTATTAAGTTGTTTTCTGATAACAATATTACATCAAAATGGACCATGAAAACCGAATTTGCCGTTTTCTAAGAAAACCTCAATTTATAATAAACTTGAAGAGATACTTCTGAATAATAGGTAGAAAACAATATTTATTCTCTGTTCTTTTCAATTATATCTCCAATAATTTATAACTTTCTTATTTGGCTTTCATTTTGTTAATCTTTGATTTATTCTTTATTAACTTTGAGTTCGGGACTTCGTTGAAAATAAGTGGACTTAAATTATTTGAATAAGCAAAACACGATCCCGTAAAGATATAATTATTTGAGTTTTCTGATAATGTTAGGTAGGTATCTCAAAAAGATTGGAGTGTCAATATTTTTTTAGTGGGACAGAACAGGTATTATTCCCATTTTCCAACCTAGCTTTCCACCCTAGGTTGGAAGTTAGTAACTTTTTTATGAGTCATCTTCCAAACTCTGCGAGGTTGGATAGTGGGAATACAATATCATTATTATGATTATTACCGAATTCTTAACTGTCAATAATGCGGTTCATTATAGTCTAAGGCCCGTATTCCGAAACAGCGCTTGAGTCTGAGTCGAGCCTCAAGCATAGATTTTATGACAGTTCTCCATTGAAAAGTGTCAAAAATCTGTGCTTGAGGCTCGACTCAGACCTAAGCACTGTTTCAGAATACGGGCCTAAGAGCCCTAGAAGAAGGACCTTCACCGAGCTGGTTATTTAATGAAACGTATATTTTATATATAATTAAACATGCCAATAAATATATTCTATATTGGTTGCCTATCAAATTTCAGTCCAGGATATGATTAATTAATAATTAAAAAAAAAAAAAAGTTTTTTTAACTTACCACCGGTTTGTTTATTAGTATAGAATATATTTATTGGCATGTTTAATTATATATAAAATACGTTTCATTAAATAACCAGCTCGGTGAAGGTCCTTCTTCTAGGGATCCTATACTATTAATTGATTTCATTATGTTATATTTTTTTTTCAAAGCAAATAGGGGCGAATTGTCTATTGCCTGACTTGACTAAAAGCTATTTTATTTATGTAATGTATTATTAACACTGGCAAAATTGACCCAAAATGGACAGATGCCATTAATTAAGAAGAACAAGCTAGGTTCGAAGATAGGAATAGGTCCACAACGATCTGTAAATCGTATTAGGTAGGTAGATTATATAAACATTATTGTAATTGTTTTTGACATTTATTTGAAATTGTAATGGCCCGAACACACCTAGTTCGCTGGCGGTAGCGATCAGTGAAACGCTGTCAAATATCGCTGTCATATTTGACAGCGTTTCACTGATCGCTACCGCCAGCGAACTAGGTGTGCGCAGGCCTTGAGTAGGTAGGCAGGCACTCGTATTAGGTAGGTACAACAGGTGAGATTATGTGAGGATTGTTACTATTTTTGACATTTGTATTACTGAATTGTCATACATAGATATAATAAGATTTATTGTTAAGTTAATAAGAATTTTGTTACTTAGATTTAGCTAATTTAATTTAATTTGCCGTAAGGCCATTGTAATGCCCCAGCGGGGCTCATGTTCTGGACATTATTACCCCCTAAGACCTATAATACACATGAAACAATGAATAAATGAATATGAATATGAAAAAATATTGTGCTTCGATTGCGAAGTATGCTCGAGTAGCAACAAGCCATGAAACAGTAGGTACGGTTAGTAAAGTAGAGCATCAGCAAAGCCGGGTAAGTGGATGAGGAGGCTTCCGAAGCCCCGCGCGCCTTCGCCTTAATACCTTCGTCATTGTGTTCATTTAAAATGCGTTAATCATGAGAGTGGTGGATATTCGCTGTTAAACCAGATGCTGAACTCAAATTAGTATTGAGTGATAGCAGACTATTTTATACTAGTTTTAAGAAACAACGGAATATTTACCATGATTAAATTTTTGAGTTGACTTCCCATATTTCGGCACAGTTGCATGCACCATGATCACGGTTCAACCGTGATCATGGTGCATGCTTTAATCATGGTAAATATCCCGTTCATCATCATCATCATCATCATCATCAACCTGTATTAGTCCACTGCTGGACATAGGTCTCTCCCAAGACGTGCCACTGAGCCCGGTCTTCGGTATATCCCGTTATATCCGATCCGATAAATATCCCGTTGTTTCATAAAAATAGTGGTAAAAACCATGATAATTTCAAAAGACTATTTTATAACCAGCGTGTTAGTTAATATATATATTGTACTTTAGGCCTATCATGAGCGCTGTCTGGCTCCGTCTCTGGTTCTGGTTTTGCGTCTGTGTGAGTGTAATAGATCCTACGATCAAAACGTCACAAACACTGTATAATGCACTGGTGAGCGCTCACTCAGGATAATAATGTTCCGTGGCACTAACACAGACTCAAAACCAGAACCAGAGACAAAGCCAGACAGAGCTCATGGTAGGCCTACTGTACTGTATATATTACTGCGATCCAAAACAAAAATAGTCGTTGTGACCGAGAAAGCGGCAAACCTTAAATAGGATTGGGCAGGGCATGTGGCTCGTAAGCCAGACGTTCTTTGGGCCAAAATACTAACAGATTGGATCCCACAAGGTCGGCGTCGTAGAGGAAGACCCCGGAGAAGATACTCATGGTAGATATTCCACTTTCGCGTACAAAGCGCTTCGACTCCACTCTTACAGTGCGAACAGACAAGGAGTGGAACTCTCTTCCGTCTATAGTATTTCCGGAACGTTACAATTAAGGAATTTTTAAGACAAGATGGAGCATGCTTAGGCATAATGCATGCTCCATCTAAGGCTGCATCCTCACTTTCCATCAAGTGTGATGGCAGCCAAATGCTTTGCTATTCATTTAATATAACAAGATTTAAAAAAACACTGCAACACCAGCACCACCTCTGGTGTTGCAGGTGTCTATGGGCGACGGTGACTACTTTCCATCAGGTGGCCCGTCTGCTCGTCGGCCAGCTATGGCATAAAAAAAATAAAAAAAATGGTGGCACGATCTCGTTTGTCATATGATCGACTGGCCCACTCTAGCCAAAGATCGAGAAGTGTGAAACGGAGGGAGGCCTTTGCCCTGCAATGGGACGACCCAGGCTTAAATAAAAAAAATAGTTACTACTAAAATACATATCTCGGCCAGTCCTGCAACTTTTGGAAAGTTTTGGAGCAGCATTGCTTTAATATGTGGAGCTGCATTAGTAGTAGCTGAGCTTTTTTTATGTGGCTCTTTTAGAATAGAACTTACAAACCTGTAGGCCTACCATGAGCTCTGTCTGGCTCTGTCTCTGGTTCTGGTTTTGAGTCTGTGTGAGTGGTCACCAGTGCATTATACTGTGTGTGTGACGTTTCGACGTAGGATTTATTTAGAAAGCACTCACACTGACTCAAAACCAGAGACAGAGCTTGTGGTAGGCCAACTGCATCAGTAGTAGTAGTAGAGGTCTTTTTTTGTGGCTCTTTTGAAATAGAGTCTACAAACCTGCAACGAATAAGGCTATAACTAACGTCCTACGGCTAAAATTATGTTGATAAGAAACCTTACCTCTTCATAATTCTGCACCTGAGTTGCCTATTATAGTACCTATTGAGAGTTACCTACCTAAGTCACCCACTTGTAGTAAATGTTTGCACGTAAGGACGTTTTGGGAAAAATATCACCGGAACGTGTGACAACCTTAGCTAAGCGAGCTCTCGCATTGCAAGTACTGTTAGCATTAGTTTCTGATGTTATGGAGTGTCTAGCGTGTTTGTAGCATCCTCAAGATCTTGAGAACAAGCAAGAAATAATCAATAAACACAAATTAACTAATTATAAAAATATAAATTTTCAATAAGCAAATATCAATACTAGAAATGTAAAAATCATCAATAGAATGAAAATACCCTTCAACAAAAGCTCTTTTAATTTAGTCTTAATATTATTTATTTAATAAATTTATTATTTTAATGTCAATTGGTAACGAGTTATATAATCTACAGCAGTTTTTCGCGACATTGAGCTTTGGACCGAAAGACACTTCAATCTTATCTTATCTTTTAATATCAATTTAATCTCTCTCAACATCAGAAGGCCTACCATAAGCTCTATCTGGCTCTGTCTCTGGCTTTGAGTCTGTGTGAATGTTGACTAAATAAACCCTACGTCGAAACGTCGCTCACACAGACTGAAAACCAGAGCCAGACAGAGCCTGTGGTAGGCCTACTGGATCTAGATTTTATTGCTCAGTAGAGTCTACAACTAGTGCTAAGGGTACAAAATAAGAGTGTTTGCCTGAAGAAATGTCCCATAGGCCCTTAACAGCGGTAATGAGCCACGTTTATTGGATGTGCCCGGCGCGAATGGACCAAGGAATATAATACTCTCTACGAGAGGAATGGACCGAAAAGGAAAAAAAGGGAAAAAGGCTAAAATGAACTAGGAATAATTCATAAACCTGATATTGCGCAGTTTTGTTTCTGAAGACAGGTTTAACTATACTCTGCTAGATAGATAAATAGATAGATAAAGAATTTTGTTATTACAAGAGTGCAAAGCTGCTTTTAACAACTTTAAAAAGGTTGTATGATTAATTCGGCACCATGCAGGTAGAAGTAAATAGGTTTAATGATGTTTTAAATTCACAAATACACCAACAAGGTTACGAGTGCGAGTTTTTAACAAATTAAAAAAGGTTGTATGATAAATTCGGCACCATGGAGGTAGAAGTAAATAGGTTGTGTATTCAACAAACTTAGTTAACACGATATTCTAAATTCAAATTTACTTTATCCTCTAGCTAGCGGATAAAAACGGGTTTTGCAGTCAAATATTGAACAGCAAAAACACACTTTCAGAGCTGGTGGGATGAAAATAACTATATTTGCCTCGAAAATAAACACATACGAAACAAATAACAAGGCAAATATAAAATCAAAGCCTTATTAAAACTAAAAATACAACTATTATAAAATAAATGAAATGGTGTGCGTGTTACAGCTAGACAAAATGGGAATAGCTCAGCGCATAAGCTTTGCTCGAGAGCAAAACACAGATTTCCAGCTATTTATGAGCAGACAAGTTGAACAGATAGCAAACAACGGAAACGACGGAATAATAGTGTTTTTAACTTAGTGAAAAGGTGTGTGAATGTGTGTCGTGGGTCTCCATAATTCTCCCAGTCTTATAAGAGTCTGGTCTGCTATAGTTTTACTTAAATATTTTTTTATGTGTGTGTTGTTTAGGCATGTTTCGGCAAATTAAACTTGTATCGCATCTATCTACCTATCTATCAAATAACTTAGTAAAATCTATCTAAAATTCTGAACTACATTTTTTTGGCATTAGCATTTTTTTTAGCGTCTTTTAAAGGCTATAATGTCAAGAAACCCCAGAATCAAGATACTGCGCTGTCTGCTTACGTATATATTTAAGAACTTAAGTTGTAATAGTTACAGTATTTATTTATTTTAAATTTGGGTGTTTGGTCTAAAGTGAATGCAGAGATGACGGCTGACAGAGGGGAATGGAGGAGGAAGACATGTTGTGCCGACCATACAAAAAGTGGGATAAAAGCAAGAAAAAGAAGGTGAGATTTGAAAACTAGAGCTTGTTACCATAACTAGTAAATTAAATTATTTCAATTTATAAAATGCCTGCCAGCTCTAGAGGTTCACAATAAGCTGTGTAGCAACTTAAGAATAGAATGAAGTACCGCTGAACAGAATATCAAGTGACAAGAGCCACTTAACAACTGGGTAGCTGTCTTCCAGGAAAAAGAAAAAAAACTAAATATAGCCGACTGCAAAAATATGAGTTCAACAATAATAAATTAAATAAAATAGCCTTAAATATTTTATAATTATATACATATAATATAACTTTTCTTGGCCTTTGTCGAAAGACAAGCTGGAAACACAAACCCATTTGCCAATTAGAAATAAGAAAATAAAGATATAATTTAATTTTAGCTAGGCAATAAGTTAGCAAGTAGGAACATAATATTGTTAAACAGCAATAAAGGCTTATTTTATTTATTTTATTTTATTATATAACTTTTACCTATATTTTTAATAAAAACTGACCCCCCCTCGACGGGTATAGGACTCTTCAAAAAGTCTCCATTCTGTCTTCTCATTTTTTTAAAATAAATTTTTATTTTTTAAATAAGTAAATAAACATATTTTTAAATGTTGTGGACTATTCACACAATACTATCTTGCTCCAAACCAAGCAGAGCTTGTACTATGGGAACCAGATAGCTGATATAATAATTGTACACATTTACATTTTTTATTTTTTTGTATATACATACCTACTGTTAATTTTACACATAGATTTCTACATCTTGGACGATCACTTCATAGACCCCAGTCTATTAAGTTCTGCAGCACAAGACAACAGGGTTAGTGACCGTTTGCACGTGAAAAGGCCCTAGAATATGTATAGGAAACTATTAATCACAGGGAACCGTACATTAAGGAGGCTTGATAAATCTGGGATTTTAGAGAAATTGACACCCAATCGAGAGGTTCGGTTTAGGGTTTACGGACGAACAAGTTTGAGGGATTTCTAGTTTGTTTTGATAGGTTGAAGCTGTAAACATTTCAGAAGTTCTTTACTGAAATGTTAGCCGATAATTTAACCAGTAGAGAAGCCTTGTTTAGAGAGCACTGGTGGTCTAGTGGTAGCGGCCCCGCCTTCCGATCCGAAGGTCGTGGGTTCAAATCCAGTCGTGTACCAATGAGTTTTTCGGTCGAAAAAATGTATGTGCACTATGCCAGTTACTCTCAAAACGGTGAAGGAAAACATCGTGAGGAAACCGTCGTGTCGTAGAACCTAAAAAAGTTAAAAAAAGCTTAAAAAAGGTTAAAAGAGGAAAAATGATTGGACATCTTCTTCGACATGACAGCTACATAAAGAACAGCATTGAAGGAAAGGTTGAAGGAAAACGGGGAAGAGGAAGGCCAAGAATAAGTTACATGAGCCAGATAAAACAAAAGGTCGCTGTCATGTCGTATAAGGAAGTCAAGGAGGCAGCAATCCAGAGACTCAATTGAAGAAAACTGCATCAAAACCCTCACAAGAGCTAAGCTCTTAAATTTAAGAAGAAGATCTAAATCGGTAAAGAATTACCAAGCAAAATACGCGCTACGGCACTCTGCTATGGACAGGACATCCTTTGGCAGAAATGACAGACTTTTCCCACAAAAATACAACAATACTATGTATTCGCGCATCATGTGTGTTTACTCGGTAACGCGACGAGTTGACAATCCTTTCAGTAGGCCTACCACAAGCTCTGTCTAGCTCTGTCTCTGGCTGTGGTTTTGAGTCTGTGTGAGTGCTTACCAGTGTATTCTATTGTATGTGACGTTTCGACGTAGGATTTATTTAGACAGCACTCGCACAGACTCAAAACCAGAACCAGAATACAAAACAAAAACAAAATTATTTATTCGAGAAAACTGTTTTACAAAAATCCAGATATACAATGGACCACGCACTAAAGACGCACTAGGACTAGCCTGTATCGCGGGAGACCTAGTAAGTAAGTAAGTTGGTAAGTTTTATCATGCGCACTTGATGTGCGGGCAGGTTTTTTCCGCAAGTAGGCCGCTGGTCGGCCCTTTTTGCGTGACCCCTGACACGTGTTGCTCGAACTTTTTAAGGTTCTACAACACGCCGGCTTCCTCACGATGTTTTCCTTCACCGTTTTGAGAGTACTGGCATAGTGCACATAAATGTTTCGACAGAAAAACTCATTGGTACACGAAAGGATTTGAACCCACGACCTTCGGATCGGAAGGCAGGGCCACTACCACTAGACCACCAGTGCTCTCCGCGGGAGACCTAAAAGAGTTTACAAAATGTGTAAAGTGGCCAGAGACAGAGCCAGACAGAGCTTGTGGTAAGCCGACAGGTACCGGCGAATGACGTCACTGCCGCTTATAGCGGACTATATGAGCCGCTTTGAACCGCGTCACTGGGCCGGAAAGGACCCTATAAATGGAATGTATGAAAATATAAGATAGCAGTTATGTTCGGACCGCCTGATTATTGGGAATTAGCAGAGATTTTGGCGAAATTACGTGGCTCATTGAGGCAGAAATGGGTATTACTGTTGTATCAGCTCACTAAGGGCTTCAGATGGGTTTTATACTAATTACTGGGCCAGTTTTTGCTTAAACACGCTTTTATTCATTACTAGCGGCCTGTCCCGGCTTCACACGGGTGAACATTTATTTTTTTAGCACATAAATATAGCCATTATACTCGGGGTGAATGTAGCTTTCCAAATGGTGAATGAACTTTTGAAAGCAGCACAGTAGTTTTTGAGTTTATTCATTACAAACATACACACAATAATACTAATCTTTCCTCTTTATAATATTAGCATAGACCTACAAAAATTTGTAGTCTGTTTATTTTTTCTATAGAAATCCATGCACCCAGTTGCCCCCATGCCCGTTTTCATATTTTGCAGATTTCCATCACCTCGATCGGGGATTTTCGCGACCAAATTGTTGAATTGGTAAGTAGTTGACTATAACATCAAACCTGTAGATGGAGCCACGGTCGCGTTAGTGCCGAACAGTCCATAAGAGTTATTCGTCGAGTGTGATTAGGATCTATTAGTCAGCGGTCAGCGCAGCCCCGTACCAAGGGTAAGGTCGTGGGTTCAAATCCCGCTCGGCTTAACTTTTGGGAAATAAAAAATCTTTATCAAATTATTGAATCCAATTAAGTGAGCACCGCGTCCAGTAGGCCTACCACAAGCTCTGTCTGGCTCTAGTTTTGAGCCTGTGTGAGTGTTGACTAAATAAATCCTACGTTGAAACGTCACACACACAGTATCATACACTGGTGAGCACTCACACAGACTCAAAACCAGAGCCAGAGACAGAACCAGACAGATCTTGTAGGCCTACAGGGGCGCTGTGCGTTCGACGCGCTCATTGGCTTATTGCGCACTGATTTCTGGTTTGATTCCCTCGGGAAGCTTGATTTGTGTGTTTACGGGAGCGTGATTTAAGCTATGACGTCACGTTTCGTTCGTTATGGCAATATCGCTGGTGATAATTAAACCGTATTATTTAATGATTATAAGTACCTACTGTTTTTTATTTAGCCTGGTCTGTGCCGGCTGCACGCACGAAAAACATGACTCATGCGGCGTTACCCTTAGCTCTGAGGCGTTCCATGTAATGCTTGAAGTGCAAGCGAGAGCGCGGAACGAGCGACAAAGAGGCACAATCGGCCTCCGCGTTCGGCAGCGTTCGACATCTGTCTCTCTCCTACTTGAGTGAGCGATGCGTCCGCGTGGACAGCTGTATGACGTTGTCACGTTCAACTATCGTCAGTAAACCGACTTTACAGACAACCGATTTTTTTTTACAAGGGCTTTTCAATCGCCTTCGCAGATCGCCTAGATGTGCGACCTTTCGCGTCCAGCCCAGCAGACAGTCCAAATTCTGTTCTCTATTCTGTTATTTCTGTTTGTTTAAGTATTATTTGTATTGTGGCTCATTATTATTTTTTATTGCGACTGTTAATTCCTAATTGAACTGTTTAGCCGACATAAGCAATAGGTCCGCAATAGAGTAGACTACCAGTGCTGAAAATACTCAGGGTACACACGGTTCAGTAGAGCGGAATTGTACTAATCCACTCGAACGTTCGACTACTGAACGAAACATCATCATCAGCCTGGAGAAATTTCTCGAAATTTTACATACCTGTAACCGAAGTCCCAGTGCATTTACAACATTTCGTTGCCAAATGTTGTTTTCGTTTCGCCTATTTGTCTCTGTCTAATGTATGGAGAAAATATGAGACAGCAACTCTTACTACGTATCGTATTTTTGCCGTCTCATATTTTCTCCATACAATAGAGAGAGACAAATAGGCGAAACGAAAACCACATTTGGTAACGAAATGTGGAAGCAAAACTCCGACTTCGGGTACTGGACTTTTTTTCATAGCTGTCATGACTGGAGCTGTCAAAATGGAGAGCGACAATAACACTGGTGCAGATTTTTTTTATACAGTGTTTATTCTTGGTGGGGATCGAACCCACTGCGCAGAAGGCAGGGCTACTACCAACTGACTACGTGGTTGCAGGACACGACGTTTCTTCAATTTGTGTTTGTGTACGTACATATTATTACTCTGAAGCGTTATCTTTTAAAATTTTACTTTTGTATTGCGTACGTCTCACAGTTAGATTGGAACTTCACTGCTACTTATTTATCATTTTATTTTTTGTAAAAAGATCATGCAAAAAACGGTAGGAACCAAGGCGTAGTTTGATGTCTGTTACACAGATGACAGATCCGGGGGTCAGATCAAGTAAACGCTTTTACTGACCTCTCCGTCACAGTAAAATTTAAAAAAAAATTTCAATGCCGCGACTAAGGTATTTCAAGACGGACACGACCTTTAAGAATAAGAAAACGACGAAGAAGAACACGGTATAAAAATAAAAAACAAGAAGAACACATACGCTCAGTATGATTTGGCTGTCTCTCTCTGA
This sequence comes from Thera obeliscata, assembly GCA_947578465.1. Lineage (NCBI taxonomy): Eukaryota > Metazoa > Arthropoda > Insecta > Lepidoptera > Geometridae > Thera > Thera obeliscata. The sequence continues at coordinate 23,576,477 of OX387917.1, forward strand.
GAGCGACACAGAAATAATTCAATCTCCTACAACAGTATCACTTCAGTCCCGATCTGCCGTATCTAGTGCAGTCTAGATCTGCGCTTCCCGTGACGTCACGATGACGTCGACACGGCACCGTTCCGGTTAATTTCCGTACGGAGCCCGGGGGGATTCACCTTCTGGACCCGTAATTTGATCAAATAGTCGATCCTAAGTCGGAGGAGGGTGTTAATGTTTGAGACGCAGTTTATTACTTCTGCTAATAAGTCTTGTAATAAGCCTCTTGAGTGAGTGCACATCCATTTTCGGACAAATAAACTCATTGGTGCACGACCGGATTTGAACCCACAACCTAACTATCCGGAGGACAGGACGCTCCTAAGTTAAATAACTTAGGATAGATTGTTTTTTATACCTACCTCTACTCACATATCCATCCACATCCACACAACACTCTCCTAGTCTAGCCTGCTCGCCAGTCAATTATGGCATAAAAAAATGTTTAAGCAATATTTTGTGTCTGTTCTGAGTCCCGTCGCTATATAACTCTAGGCCGGAACTGGGGAGCTACGAGTATGCTATGAGTTTCGCGGCTGTTGGACACTTTGTCGCCTTTTTCGGAGTTCTTTTGTTTTGGGAAGAAGCATTTTTGCTGACGCAACGTTCGGTAGAAACTGTTGTAGTTATAGCTATATAAAACTGGACTTACTGTCCTCAAAATTAAAAATAAATGCGATCAGTAAAAGCCTGTCAAATATCACTGTCATATTTGACAGTGTTTGACTGATCGCCACAGCAGAACGCTTAGATGTGCGCATAATATTAAACTTCTTCTTTTTTTTCTTTGTTGTAGTAGAGCTCTTTGTGTGTGGCTCGTCCGGGAAAGTATCACCATGCCTATTTCTGCCGTGAAGCAGTATTGTTGTGTTTCGGTTTGATGGATGTGCCGGTGAAATTACTGGTACGTGTGGCTGAACATCGGTATGCCTCAAGTTGATAGATGCAGTGCATCGTAGGGCACGTTCCTAACGTGCGTGACGAGGCAATTCGTTGTTATAGGCGATGGTCACCACTTAACAAGCATATGATGGCTATACATATACGCTTATTCCATCAGCTACTTGTATAAAAAATCGGTTGTCTGTAAAGTCGGTTTACTGACGATAGTTGAACGTGACAACGTCATACAGCTGTCCACGCGGACGCATCGCTCACTCAAGTAGGAGAGAGACATTATGTCGAATGCTGCCGAACGCGGAGGCCGATTGTGCCTCTTTGTTGCTCGTTCCGCGCTTTCGCTTGCACTTCAAACCTTAAATGGAACGCCTCAGAGCGAGGTAACGCCGCTTGAATCATGTTTATTCGTGCGTGCAGACGGCTCCATCGAATTATAAGACGTTGTCACGTCAAAAACTAACATCGTCAATTTCAGATAATGCGACCGCCCGTATCACAGTCGTACCTAACACGAGTAATTATACAAATTAGGTACGCTTCCAATTACTTCAATAATAAGGGTTGCTGGCGTTTGTGGAATTTACACTGATGGGGGTTGTCTAATCGGGGTTGTTTTACTGCGGGATCGATTATCCTTGATGCTAAGGGTCTAGTCCGCAAAACGATAAATAAAGGTACGTACGTACGACAGAGCCAGACAGAGCTCATGCTAGACAGTAGCGGGTAATTCTCCAAAAATCATGCTCAGGTAGAAATACTTTAAGGTCGACGGATATCGTTGACCTTTGACCACAACCTCACCTGTTGATAAAAACGATGAGGTCGAAGTTGAAGAATGAAGTTCAAACACCCCATTTCTCACAATATTACCTATTTCTTATCTGACATCATACGTATGTTACTTTTATAACTTTATTTTAAATTTGGATCAGTTGAACTATCTCTAGATCGTTTGTAACGGTATGCAGATAGCTCAACTGTTTCTTGTGTATTTTGTACATTTTTTAAATATTTGTTCAATGGTAAGTTTCTTTGCGTGAATATATTTATAGGTACTTATTTAACTGTTACGAAGAAAACTCTGCCATATACCGCCCCGTAATTAGGGTACTACGTGGGACATGATATAAAATGGAGTACGTAGTAGGTACGAATATTCCCTCGTAAGTCGAGCAAATCCAGGGGACTCGAGGGAACGTGCAAGTTCTAATCTCCAATTCATTAATTTACAGTAATTTATCGGAGCATGGGTACAGTAAATAAGCCGTCTGTGATCGCGAAGAAATTGATTCTAGCAAATTGGTTTCTGAGATTGAGAAATGTAGGTCTACCACCAGCTCTGTCTGGCTCTGGTTTTGAGTCTGTGTGAGTGTTGACTGAATAAATCCTACATCAAAACGTCACACTTATAAAAATATGTCAAAAGATAAACAATGGTTAAACTATTGCCATCTCTTACCACTGGGTAATGAAAAACAGTGACAGGGCTAACTATAAGCAATGATTAAATTTAAATTACGTTTATAAGTGGGCTGCTATTAATTTATTTATTTAATTCACTGGTGAGCACTCACACATACTCAAAACCAGAGCCAGAGACAGAGCCAGACAGAGCTTGTGGTAGGCACACTGCTGTAACCAATTCGATAAGAGGTTTAGAGAAAAGCGGATGAGAGGTAATGCTCGTTCTATTATGGAGAAAGTATTTTTTCTTTTAAAAGATGGAACTTTTATAAATTAGGTTACGTTTAAACCGATGAGACTGTCAAAATACTAATGAAATAAAATAGGATGAAAAGCGAAATGAGTTATGGAAATTATTTTGTCTTTGACTGAATTTGCGTGGTCTCGTGGACCTACTTTTAACACGAGCGAAAAAAGACTTGAAATTTGTAAACAATACACACCAATACTCAAATATTTATTGCATACACTTATAGATAGTGCAATTCACGAAGACGCGCCCCTCGCGGGGTGCGGGGAGTTTGCTCCGAGCGGCAGTCGCGAACCGTAGTCTATTCATTGTAGTGTGCGTGTGCACTCATAGGTAATTAGTGTGTACGGATAACACTCAAACATTGACGGAAGCTTGCACACATATACTATAAACGGTTAGGAGGAATAGTGGGGCGCGCCTTCGTGGATTGCACTATCTATGATACCACCCAACACTTAGCTTATGTTTTTTTTTAGTAAGCAATTTACCTATTTCTGTTTAGTGATAGTCGTTTTCTCTTATCTGATTTGCACAAATATGTAAATCCGTAATTGGCTGAAAGTTATATTATAAGATATGTTATGTAAACCTTATGCCACGTTTCCACGCGTGCGTTCAACTCGACATTCAACGTGCACATTCACATTCACGCGCGTGGAAACGGTACGCCCGAGCCCGTAAACGCGCCCGTGAATGTGAATGTGCACGTTGAATGTCGAGTTGAACGCACGCGTGGAAACGTGGCATTAGGAGCTGTGGATTTTGTTAATAAATAAAATAAAATAAATTAAATTAAATGGGTTATTACACATCTAGGCGATGGCGATAAGGATCAGTGAAACGCTATCAAATATTGCTGTCATATTTGACAGCATTTCACTGTTCGCCATCACCATCGGATCTTAACAATTGTCTATGAGACTTACTTCTTCTTATCGTGTCACTACTTATTTCGAACCAGAGTGGTCGAAGGATTTTAATTGCGCCTCAAAGAGGCACCTCTCGTGCACTTGACACATATTTTCGAACTTTTTAGGTTCTACGATATGCCGGTTTCCTCGCAATGTTTTCCTTCACCGTTTGAGAGCACTGGCATAGTGTACATACATTTTAGGGCAGAAAAACTCATTGGTACACGACTGGATAAAATCGACTAATTTAAAACGGTGCTTAGTGCAACCAGTAATAGCACTGGCACCCACAACTAGTGCTATTAACACCTACAGCGTCAGAATGCTTTTTACAATGTAAATATAGTCCATATTTGCATGTGGGCTGAATGCATTATGTGAAGTAAAAATAAATATTTGCATGCTATGGCCAAGATTCAAGATTCAAGATTCAAGATTCAATAAGCGTTTATTCAATACGATACAAGAATCACTTTGAAACGTCTTAAAGCTAGGTGAGTCTAGGTGCCAGTTCCACGCGACCAAGCGTAGAAGAACAGGCAACAAACTACGTCTCGGTACCGTTTTTTTATATGATCCTTTTACAAATCAAAAATAGTCTAAAATAATAGCAGTGAAGTTCCAGTGTGGTGCCACTTCACTTAGTCAGACGTATGCAATGTAATTATACAAAAGCAAAAGTTTCAAAGACAGCACACGCTACGCTTCAAAGTTATAATAAAGTATCTACACAGATATAAAAATAAGATATTAAATAGTAGGTACAGACATTGCAAATTGACATGCTAGCTTCCTATGGGTAGAGTGACCGGGACATCGGGCCACGCAGTTTTATCATTCATATAGCTATCTAGAGTATAGTACGCTTTCTTTATCAAATTACTCTTAATATAGGCTTTAAACTTCCGAATTGGAAGCTTAGTTGCATTTTCCGGAAGTTTATTGTAGAAGCGTACAGTGTTCCCCATAAAAGACCCATTTATCTTCTGTAAACGAAATTTGGGAATATAAAGTTTATTTTTATTTCTAGTGTTAATATTATGTGAATCACAATTTTTCTGAAAGCTACAGATGTGTTTGTGAGTGTACAGTAAGTTTTCATATATATATTGTGAAATTACTGTGAGGATATTAATTTCCTTAAATCGCTCCCTCAATGAGTCTCGTGATTTCATTTTATAGATGGCACGTATGGCCCTTTTTTGTAAAACGAATATAGTTTGAATATCAGCTGCTTTCCCCCAGAGAAGGATACCGTAAGACATAACACTATGGAAGTAGCTGAAGTAAACTAGCCTAGCTGTAGCTTCATCAGTGAGCCATCTTATAGTCCGAACTGCATATGCAGCCGAACTTAGTCTGGCAGCAAGTGCTTTGATTTGCGGTCCCCACTGCAATTTTTTGTCAAGATTAAGTCCTAAGAAGATAGTAGAATCTACAAGGTTAAGTGACTCTCCATTAAGTATAATATTAGTTGGCCGGAGAGTCACATTTGGTAAGGTAAACTTAATACACTTGGTTTTCTTAGCATTAAGTAAAAGATTATTAACGTTAAACCAGTTAAGTATTTGCGACAGAGATGCGTTAACGTCATCGTAATTAGCCTTCAATCTATCAACTTTAAAAATTAATGAGGTATCGTCAGCAAATAGTACTATTTCACATAGTTTTTTAACAAAAAAAGGGAGGTCATTTACGTACACTAGAAACAAGAAAGGACCTAATATCGAACCTTGTGGCACCCCCATGTCAATAACTGACCCAGAAGATCTCTCACCGCTCACATCAACTTTAAGGACTATCAGTCAAGTACGATTGTATTAGGTCAATGGAGCGATTTAGAATGCCGTAATGTTTAAGTTTAGATATTAATGTAGCATGATTTACACAGTCAAAAGCTTTGGAAAGATCGCAGAATACCCCAATCGCGTCTTGTGAGTTTTCCCATCATATATGTGCTTTAAGAGTAGAATACCAGCATCAGTCGTTGATCGACCTTTCGTAAATCCAAACTGGTGGCTATGAAGTATCCCATTTAGGTTAAAATGTGATAACAACTGAGTAAGAATAACTTTCTCAAATATTTTACTTAGCGTAGGCAATACTGAGATAGGTCTATAGTTAGCAGGGTCATTTGCATTTCCAGATTTGAACAGGGGAATGAGTTTACTAGGTTTCATTAAATCAGGAAAAACACCCTCATCAACACATCTATTAAAAATATACGCTAGACACGGTGCAATATCAGTTATAATAGTACTCAGTAGTTTTGTAGACATTCCCCATAAATCTTCAGTATTTTTAATGTTTAACGATTTAAATGTCTTCACGATTTTGTCAGCATTAATGTATTTAAAACTAAAGATATTATTACATTTTTTAACACTAGACTCTAACAATGCCATCGCACCAGAGGCCGAGGAATTTAAAGACGATGTCACTACTTTAGGGATACTGGAAAAGAAACTATCAAACGCGTTGGCTACTTCAATGTTTGTTGTCAAAAGATTATTGTTTACTTTCAAATGAATTTTTTTATTACGGAGTTTTGATTTGCCAGTCTCATTATTGACTATTTTCCAGGTAGCTTTAATTTTATTTGTGGATTTTTCAATTTTTCTTTTGATATGCAATGATTTTGCTGCGTGACAAGCTCTTTTAAATGCTTTAGAAAAGTTTTTAATATGTAGAATAAATGCTGGGTCATTGAGCATTGATTCCCTAGCAGCATACAGCTCATATAATGTATTCCTACTTTTGTAAATACCTGGGGTGGCCCAGTCAGCGAACGCGACACTAACACTAGCTTTACATGTTTTAAGTTTAAACGTATCCTTATGTTCATCATTAATTAAATTTGATAAGTTGGAGAAAAGATCATTCGGGTCAGTCAGACAAGGCATGAGGGACACTTTCAGTTCAATATTGGTTTGAAACTTTTTAATACGGCTCTCTGTGATAGGCCGGTGGGTGAAAATCTCGTGTTTATCTAAAATTTTATAAGCAAATTTAGCGCTATGACCGTAGTGATCTGAACTAAAATGCCTAACTACTGATTTACTTACTGGCTCATGACTGCTAAAAATATTGTCAAGACAGGTGGCTGTTGTTAGTGTCACCCTTGTTGGATCTTGAAACAAGCAGTGTAGGTCAAAACATTTAAACAAATTTAGCAGCCTCTCAGAAAGAGGGTGAACTGGGACTGGGCCGCATAACTACGCATGCAAATATAAACTTTAATTCACCAAAGTACCGTTTAGTAAACCTTTTGTTACATAAGAGAATGTAGCATGATAATGATGAATGATAAGCCACACATACCCTTAAAATATACTAGAACCCATCCGCGGCTTCATTCGCCTAGCCAAGATATAAAGGAAATGTTATTCCAGGTCCCGTGTATATCATGTTCTTGTCATTAGATGACCATAGACCTATTAATAACCAAACACCAAACAAATGATAAATAAATATCGCGAAAAACCCACACAACACTATCTAACCCCAAATTAAGCAGAGCTTGTATTATGGGAACCAGATAGCTGATATATTACTTTAATATTTTTTTGCAATCACATACATACTTAGAATACAATATAACAACACCCAGACAGAGAACAAAAATCTGTGTTCACCACGCAAAGATTTGTTCTCGGTGGGGATCGAACCCACGACCCCCGGCGCAGAAGGCAGAGCTATTACTGACTTTGCTGAGAGGCCAGCGATATGCAACTTCTATTCATAATATTTGTACCTAAGAAGCTATCGTATGTAACAGCAACAGAACAACAAAATGCTATGTCACAAAAAAGGCTTGAAAAAGGTTTATGTCAGATCTCAAAAGAAATTAGGAATCCCGACACCAAGGACAGACCAAAATGCTAGCAATTTGAAACTCAATTCGAGAACCCGTAAACCTTTAGCACAAGTTTCTAGACCGGTTTTAAATTAAGCGTAGTGACTTAGTCATCATGGCGTCGCGAACAACTTTCATGCTAAAACTCGCCTTTAATTTTAGATTTGCTCATCCGATTAGTATTGAACGACGGTTCAGTTGAACGATATAGTAAGTATTCAGTTTCTTATTGCTGCAATCATATTCTTTCAGTGACACAAAAGGGGACAGGAGCCAGAACCTGACCAACTACACTCCTATTTTTATTGCCCGCAAAAGGTGGTTTTGACATAGGAAAATGCCTTGCTCGAATAAGCTTTCTATTTCATATATTTTTGGCGCTTAAAAGTTAATAAAAGTAAAAAAAAAAATCTAAGAAGTTCGCAAAATATGACGTGTCAAATGCACTTAAGTAGCCTCTTTGAGGCGCAATTAAAATCTTTTCACCACACAGCAGTGACACGTTAGCACTGATTCTTTCGAACCAAGAGAGACAGAGAGAGAGGTACTAGATTCACTGTGTTCCTCAAGAAAACAGTATGTTTTTAATAGCCACTCCACTTTTCTCCCACTTCGGGATGCACTTTTTAACCCAGTGTTTATAGAAACTAGTGCTTTGGTCTCTGACGGATTGTATCAGTCCCACTTGTTTTAATGACACCACTCAATTCCATTGAGTCTCGTAAAGGCGAGTTTCGACCAAATGCGGGCTAACACTGATTGCGAGGGAAAAAGTAAAGTGAAAGAAGCGAGTTTTTGCTGATTCTACTATTGAAGGAAGGAGCGAAAGACGTTCTTTTTTCTTGCTGCAAAGATGAAATGGGAATAAAAAGCAAAAAAAAATACTCATGGCTTTTTCATCTGCAGAGATAAATTTATCCGCCAGATAAAAGTATATCCATCTCGTTTTTAGGCTTTTAAAAAACAAGGACAGCAATATTTTATTTGACGAATAGCGTTACTCCGTAAAAGCAAAAATCTTTCCTTAGACACACCCTTAAAATATACTAGAACCTATCCGCGGCTTCATTCGCCTAGCCAAGATATAAAGGAAATGTTGTTCCAGGTCCCGTGTATATCATGTTCTTGTCATTAGATGACAATAGAACAATCGAGAAGTGGCTTATGTCGTAGGTACAACGGAACAATATCATCGTCATCATTTCAACCCGGTATCACCTACTGCTGGGACTATGCTCCCTGGGTCCTACCCTACTGCTGGGTCTGGATCTAGGCCTATGCCTCTTTCTTTTTCTGCCAGCCTCCTCTGTCCTGTGCATATCTGATCGACCTTGACGGTGTCGTCGACCCATCGCGCTTTTGGATGGCCACCGGAAAAAATATAAGCTAAAATAAATAAAAATGTTTCATGGCTGAATATAATCTGAACCTAGCCTAAGCTCGGCTCATGACATCACGCAGACCTCGTGCGGTTGTAAATGATATATCCTTATTACTGGCTTGCGGGATTGGTTGATTGTGCATTGTCGCGATATACACACAATCCTTGTATTACAAAGGGATTGTAGTCTTTTTTTTGTGACCTGTAGGCCTACCACAAGCTCGGCCTGGCTCTGTCTCTGTCTCTGGTTATGAGTCAGATTGAGTGTTGACTAAATAAATCCTACGTCGAAACGTCACACACACAGTAAAATACACTGGTGAGCACTCACACAGACTCAAAACCAGAGCCGGACAGAGCGGTAGTATGCCTACTGTCCAATTGTCACAGGTCACTGCTCCGTAAATAATCATTTGTATTACACTGGGTGTTATTGACAGTGTTATTTGGAGAGGCTGTATAAGCACAGAAGAATTGAAGAAGTGCAGCAGCATTGCGCCTTAAGAGGGCATCACACAGGCGACTCTCCATACAAACGTAGTCCCCTATTTCCTCCCTGGATAATGCCTCTAGAGTGAGTAACCATTTTTTCTCATAAAATCCAGATCTGCTATACATAACCCTCTTCAAGGTAAATATCGTGCTAGCCAGAGGTACCTACGTCTGAAGGCCTGCGCACACCTAGTTCGCTGGCGGTAGCGATCAGTGAAACGCTATCAAATATCGCTGTCAGATTTGAGATTTGACAGCGATATACGTGCTCGTATGTTTTTCTTTTTTTCAGAAACTTATTGATAAAGAAAATATGACCCTAATATGATTTATATGAAATATGAATTGGAGGTGATATTTTCTTTCTGAATAAGTCTCTGAAAAAAAGGAAAACATACGAGCACGTATATAGCAGATCTGGATTTTATGACAAAAAATGGTTACTCTAGAGGCATTATCCAGGGAGTAAATAGGGGACTACGTTTGTATGGAGAGTCACCGGTGTGATTCCCTCTTAACGAGAACAACAGCTTGGAGAACCGAAGACGCCTTATAGGTAGATAGATAGATAGAAAATACTTTATTGCACACCATATAAAATTAACAAGGGAATACAGAAAAACATCAAAGTGAAATACAATGGGCGGTCTTATCCATGTGTCATGTTCATGTCTCCATGTCTCAGAGTCTCAAATCCATGAAATGTACCATAAATTAAGTTTACTGAAATAAATTATTTGTATTGTACTTGCGGAAACCAATCCGCTCACCAAAAATGAATATAGGTAAGTAAGGTAAAGGTATTGTAGAATGCTTTTTAGATTTCGTTTATTCGCAAATTACACGCAGTTACTAGGTCATAAATAGCCTATGAATTAGCGGATTTTCTATCACCATCTGAATGGGTGACCAGCAGGCTAGCCTAAGCGCCCTAGACAACGATTGGTCTACGAAAGAGTCAACTAAAACTGTTTCTGTCTCTTTTTCTATCGAACAAAAGAAAGGGACGAAGTATGATTTTTCTTTAATTCGGTAGAAATATCAGCAATGATTTAAGGAATGCACACATCTAGATGATGGCGATGGCGATCAGTGAAACGCTGTCACATCGCTGTGACAGCGATTCACTGATCACCATCGCAGATCGCTTAGATGTGCGTTAGGCTTTAATAAACTCTACCTACACAAAACCATATTTTCACAAAAGCAAATTAGGTAGGTACTCGGTACGTAAAAAATCCTATATAGTATAGGTATTTCTAAGAATATGAAATGAAACGAGTTCAAAAACATGTTTGGAATAACTTATTCAAGCTTTATTGAAAACCCAAAGCCTAAATGAAAATTATTCTCTAAAAATATGAGCAGAATTTTGTTTCAATCACGCCATTTAATTATTTTTTACAAATAAATCATCATTTAATTAAATAAACTAGTCCGTAGCCTTGAGTGATAGTTTATTGGCTATTTTTCCGGTACGAAGCTAGTTAATAATAAAACAGTAACTAATAAAGTTTATCTACAGATCGTATCGCATTGCAATATCAAAAATATTACGAAATGGTGATTATGTTCCAAGTGAATCCAACCGTCGAATATTAAATTTCATATTTCGAACGGACATAATATTCCAATTTCGAATTCGGCCATTGTGAACGGGGTAGTACCAGCAATAACTGGACGAAACCGGTTTAGGCGGTTAATTACTTGTTCTAACTAAATTGATTTAAGCTGAACTCAACAAGGCTAGTAGCGACAAAAGAGTGTAATAATATTTTGCCTCAATTGTTTCACTTTGCGGATTGAAAGAGGTTTTAATGTTTTTTTTGGAAGCCGAAAAACTTTTTTAAAAAATATGTTGTTTTTTTTAAATCGCGGGTGTAGGATTCAGCAAACTTTTGCTCAAAACTTGCATTTTTAATAAATATATGTTCCTGTTTTTATTGTAATTATTAGCGTTTACCACACAAACTAGAAAACACCAAATTCAAAAACCCAACAAATTGTTACGGGGTCAAGTTTCTGGCCATCTGTTCTACTATTGATCGCGATGGAACTGGATTCACCTTCAATCTCTTCTTCTTTCTGTTCTTATCTCACTTTATGCAAACTAATGTTTGATTTTTTTAATTCTAAACCAAGTCTAGAAGATATGTACATTTGTAGTTTGTTGCCTGTTCTTCTAGGCTTGGAATTTGGTTCTTCTAGGCTTGGTCGCGTGGAACTGGCATCTAGACTCACCTAGTTTTAAGACGTTACAAAGTGATCCTTGTGATTCTACTGAATAAATACACTTTTCATTTTGGTTTTGATTTAATCTAAAACAAAAAGCTACCCAAAATAAAAAACATCGTTTTCATACAAAAAGAAGCAAAACCAGAATATTTCAACACGGTTTCATGGAAATAATATCTCGTAAAATGAGCTCGGGAAAATTGTTTTTACCTCAAGTAATGCTTATGTGTTTTATTCAAGGTAAGTAAAGCTTAGAATACAGATATCAAAAAACATTTAGATACGCGAAGATTGCTCTGTGTGTCTGTCTTCCTATTGGTGTAAATAGATTGAAACCTGAATAGAAATAAAATAAATAATAACTTTGTTATAAACATCTAAAAAAAAATTGGAAATTCTATTATCAATGGGTAACAAGAAACAGAAAAAATAATGAAAAAAAATGAGTTTTTCATAAGCTAACTAGTTCCCATAATAAAAAACTGACAAAACTCCAATTTTACGTATAAATAACGTTAAAGTGAAAAATAATATTTGTAAATCTGACTTTTCTTAGTGCATTATATTCATGCCTATGGAAATAAATGTATTGAAATTGAAATAAGCTCGATCAAACACGCGTGCAAAAGCTGATGCTAACGTAATTTCTCGGAAGCTCATAACATATTACGCGCAAGACGTTCTGATTAAAATGAAAACGGTTACGGTCTCAACGTAGACTTGGCATACGAGGGGGAGGGGGGGATGGGTAAGGTCACTGGGAGGGGGGTGCAGGAATATTACTGCAATGTTGAGTTCAACTTCAGATGCAAGGCTTGAAGCTAAAGGCAGACATGAAACCTTAATACATTTAATAGTACATTGTTACCTGAGGATTGAAAGTCACGTTTCTGAGTCCCGAGACGGCGCCAGAGCGTAGCGAGGGCGCCAATAGAGCTTGAGAGACTTAAAAAAGTCTTTCAACTGAGGTAAACACTGTGCTTTTCATTACGAATACAAGGAAAGTAAAAATAAAAACATGATAAAAATAAATTTTATATCGCGCTCTAATTAGACTTTTTAAACTTCTTACCGTTGTAATGGGTTTCCAACCTCCTTGCTGAATAAAAGTTGGAATTTGGTTCAATAACCTGCTTGCTATTTAGAAAGTTCGGACATGGTTGAATAAAAATGTGAAAAAAGAACTTGTTATTTTTTTTTATAATTTGACAGCTAGCGTGAGCAACCCGTCTCGGGACTTAAATTCGTGACTTTCAATCCTCGGATAACAATGTACTATTGAAGGCGTAAGACCTCAGGCTTGGATTTACGGCCACTTAAGCTGGGACAGACAGGAGCACGTGCCCTTTAAATCACGAAAGTGCCTTACGCATGTAAGTGTTCTGCGGTGGCGATCAGTGAAACGCTGTCAGATATGGCAGCGTTTCCTGCAGGCCGATCATGTTACTATTGTTGCAATGGTTTCAATCAAAATCTTATTGAAACATTTATTTATTTACAACAGAATATACATTATTTACAAAAAATATTATTATACAACATGAAATAATTAAAAAGAAAATATAAAAATTACATTTTATAAGAAACTAGAAAATTTTATAATGAACTCTGTTTTCCACCTGAAAGTATTACAGGTAGAAAACAGAGTTCAGATCACCGACCGCAGGCAATGTGCCCAAAACTACTATTTATTGAAACTGTACATTTTCGAACTAATACGTGATCGCAAATTGACAGTCGGCCTGCTGAGCAAGGTTTTAAAGTGACTAGCGGTCATCTGTCGAAATGGTAACCGTTCAGAACATTGTTTATCTTAGCGGAACAGTACCTACCCGAAGTACGAGTTTTGCTACCACATTTCGTTACCAAATATCGTTTTCGTTTTGCCTACGTGTCTGTCTTTTGTAAGGAGAAAAGATGAGACAGCAAACATACGTTACGTAGTTAGAGTTTTTGTCTCATAATTTTTTCATGCAAAAGAGAGAGACACGTAAACGAAAGAACATTTGGTAACGAAATGATGTAAATGCACTAGGACTTTGGGTACAGTTGGCCAATAACTTACTACTTATACACTGGCTTCTAACGGTTTAGTACCCTTATCAATTTTGTGTTTTCCATTTTGTGTGGTTATTTTTTTCAAAACTCATTCCGCTCATTACCGCGTATAATTACAAAAAAAACAGAATCCTATATTTATTAAAAAATGAGGTTTTGAACAAGAGTTTGCTGAACCCTAAGCCCGCGATTTTAAATGAAAATGTAATACCAAAATGATTTCCTGCTTTCAAAAAGATAATTAAAACCTCTTTCATTCCGCAAATTGAAACAATTTTGGCCAAATATTATTACACTCTTTTGTCGCTACTATAAAAGCCGTGTTTAGTTCAACAAGGTATGGTCAGCAGCCTAAACAACGAGAGCTTTGATAAAAGTAGTATGGTTGTAGGCAATAAATATTGCACATCAGCTTTTCTGTAGAGCGCTATCTCTTTCTGACGCACGCTACGCTCTATGAAGCCGAAATTAGCCGATGTGCAATATTTGTTGCCTACTACTGTACTTATTCACTTATGGAAACAAAGTGAAACAGACGCACAAAAAGAATTACCTAAATAAAATGCGACTAAAGTATTATCGTAATAATAATGTAGATCACGAAGCAATGAATAAATAAATAATTTGTCCTTACATTTTCTCATAATAACCTGTCATTAAATAAAGTGAGAAGAAAATGCTCTCAGAATACGTTTTTCCTCTTTTTCCTCTCCATCAATTTGTCAGCGAAAAAACATAAAATATTTTGGACAATTTGGTAGACAAATGTTTCGTATTTTAAGCGCCGATAGCCGAAGATGTATGAGTGAGGTCGGGAGAGAAGTTTGGTGAAGATGACGATTATCAATATTTTTAAATAAATACACAAAAAAAATATTGTAGACAATGCACACAAAAATATTTAGCCCCAAACTACGCAGAGCTTGTACTATGGGAACCAGATGGCTGATATAATACTTACGAGTATATACATTGTGCCAGGCTTCCCTTCCAATAAGGTTCGGGGGCCTGGGTATTCGAAAAATTTCAAGTGTTTCTCTCCCGGCATTTTTATCCTCGGTTCATAGCACAAATAAATTATTTTCAAAAATTATTTTTCCATCTTTGGGAAATATTAAAATAAATTCAATAGATGAGGCTAAGAGCGCCTGGACTTTAATTTGCCCTGCAGAAACCATTCCCGAGAAACCCTATCTACAGAGGCAATGGGATGAGCCTATATGCAAGATGCTGCAAGAAGAACTTTTAAAATCGGCTTCTACGCTAGCAGAAAGGGCTCGCCTCGTTGCCTCTGGCACTCGGGAATCTGGTTTCTGGCTCCATGCGCTGCCTTCTGCCAATATTGGAACACTCTTGGATAACACCACATTTTCTTTAGCTGTCAGCATTCGAATTGGAGCCACCACCAATGAACCCCATCAGTGCCACTGCGGCAGCTCCGTTGACCGGCATGGTCACCACGGACTGTCCTGTCGCCGCAGTGCAGGCCGCCAATCCCGTCATGCAAGCCTCAACGACATTATCCGTAGGGCTCTAACCACCATTCACGTGCCGGCCATTCTTGAGCCGAACGGTATCACACGTGATGATGGAAAGAGACCCGACGGGATGTCGTTGATACCTTGGAGTCGGGGCAGGCCTTTGGTGTGGGACGCTACTTGCGTGGATACGTTGGCTGCCTCACACGTATCGTCCACTTCAAGAGCGGCGGGCGCGGCGGCAACCGCAGCGGAAAACCTCAAAAGGCGGAAATATGCATCAATCGGCGATGGATACATATTTCTGCCTTTTGGGGTGGAAACGCTAGGACCATGGGGTCCAGAGGCGTGGCTTCTATTCGAAGAATTATCCAAGAGGCTGGTGGTTGAGACTGGTGACCAAAGGGCTGGCGCTTACCTAGGGCAAAGAATTAGCTTAGCTATTCAAAGAGGTAACGTTGCCAGCCTTTTGGGCACATTGCCTGCGGTCGGTGATCTGAACTCTGTTTTCTACCTGTAATACCTACAGGTGGAAAACAGAGTTCATTATAAAATTTTCTAGTTTCTTATAAAATGTAATTTTTATTTTTTCTTTTTAATTAGGCATTTCATGTTGTTAAGTAATAGTTTTTGTAAATAATGTATATTCTGTTGTAAATAATAATAATAATACTGAGTATATACATTTTCTTTTGTAAATACCTAATCTAAGCCGACGAGGTACATATATCAGGATCATAGTAAGTGGAATTCCGTGGTATCTGCCTACCCCTATGGGAAACAATCGTAGTTTTATGTGTATGTAGTGTAAAAGCTTTATCTTTAAGGTACAATAGGAAAGTTTTCTTACGTAGTTCCTCCAACTTCTCAAGATTCCACGAAAAGGGAACACCGCTTGTTCAATATTCTGGAAACTTACCTGCAAATAGAAAAGAGAGTGTAAGTTTGGTAATTACTGTTAAAATATATGTTTTCGACTACGCTACGCTTCTAAAGAAACTGAAAAACTATCTTGCGTTGCCTACCCTGGAGGTATATTTTACGTTTTTCTTTAGAGGCCGGCGGAGGGCAAATTTTCATACAAACGTAATACCAAAATTATTACTAATTTAGGCAAATTTTCACTATATTATTGTAATAACTGTATACGTATAGTATTTAACTAGGTTCCTGAACAGTTTTTGTTTTAAATTACTTACCTCAAATGAAAAAAACACCAATCGCATTTTACACATTTTTTTCATTGCAAAATTTAAGTTATTTAAAATTAATACTGTTCAGGAACCTAGATAAACACTATACAAATACAATAATTACAATAATATAGTGAAAATCTGCTTAAATTAGTTATCATTTTGGTATTACGTTTGTAAGAAAATTCGCCCTCCGCCGGCCCCTTAAAGCAATACATTTTTTTATTCAAATCGAAACAGCAATACTAGCATCTCTTCCTCATAGCGACAAAATAGGTGGTACTTCCCCGGAAAAACTCATTCACAAAAAACTCTACCACTACTAGATAAGGTATATTTCAAAACGACCACGTTTCCCCACGAGGTATATCACCACGCATTGTATTTAAAAACGTCACTCATCCGAATAAACTAACCCGGATATCCAGATCAAGGGCCCGGACAACGCCCGGTGCTTATGTCCGGGTTTCGATCAGTCA
The DNA here is from genome assembly GCA_947578465.1 of Thera obeliscata. Lineage (NCBI taxonomy): Eukaryota > Metazoa > Arthropoda > Insecta > Lepidoptera > Geometridae > Thera > Thera obeliscata. The sequence continues at coordinate 23,593,216 of OX387917.1, forward strand.
TATACAGCTCGTTCGGTTTCCAATCTTTGTAAAATTTACTCGACAAGGGGACCTCAACATAATATTGGTTGGTTTGTGTGGTTGAAATAATTCGTGTATTTTGTGGATCTGGTAGAATATAAGCGAAAACAAAGCACGCAGCAAGTTTAAAAAAAATTGAAATAATAATTTCGATGCAACGGGGGACTAATAATCGACGAAAAAACAATAGGTAGAGTCTGAACTTTTTATTTATTAATTTATTTTATTTACATTATTTAAGCAAGCTTCAAGTACTTATACTCATACAACAAAGATATTATTTGGCGAAAAAACATAGCTGATTTTTGTTTTTATTTGGAGGGTAGATGAAGAAACAGAATAGGAATCTTGGGTAATTCCCACTCGTCCCCAGACGCTGGGACTGGGACGCTGGGCGTTTCTGGGGACGCAACGCAAAGTGAGGACAAGCGGAAATAGTCCGGAATATCAGGCTAACATTATAAGCATTAAGCATTTTTATGACTTCATTAACTTGTGCTTCACGTGATTGCAGCCAATTCTTTTGGCAAACACCTTTGTATCGCTAGATATAAGGGTCATTTTAACATTTATAAACCACTGTACCATCGTACTGGTTGGTAAAATTAAAATTCAAAACACAGAGTGACATTTTAAAACACTTTTCAATTTTCACATCACAAAATGATAATGGACATTATAATGCTTCATTTTAATCCATGTTCCATAATAGGGAGTCTAGATTCTTTTAAAATAGACTCTATGTTGATAAGTTTAGAGCTTGTTTTCGATTGTGACGAGAATGTGAGATTGCAATGAGTTTCGCATTTAAATATGGACCTTATGTTGCAATGATAGAGTTGATTTTAGTACGGGATGAGGTATAAATAGGCCAGGAAACATTTTCAGGTCACTGTCACACCTGCGTCATTTTTATAACATGAATAATATTCAGTTTCATTGCTAAACTACGCGCAAGATAGCTCTGCGCGTGACAGATGGCAAATAATGTAAAACAAACTGACTCTCAATGAACTTGCATTAAGCGCAATGCAAGTTTCGACTTCCCCATTCATGTTTGTTAACGGAAGACATATTTCCAGTCAATGTTATTCTCATTTTCCGCCATCTGTCACGCGCAGTCTTATCTTACGCGGACTCTAGTCTTTTTGTAAAAATGTTTGTAATAAATAATGCAGTTTGTGTAATAAAATCTGTATTTATATTGTAGTTCAGGAAAATTCCAAGCTTATTTTTATTTTTCAAATCAATTCTTAAGTTATTTATTTTTATACCACGCAACAAGAATAGTACCTATTACAATGACATAAAAAGTGGTCGTCACTCAGCATAATATGCTATACTTAGTATAGCGAGCGCCACTATAACGCTGGTCTTCCGTGACACCAGTAGGCTTACCAAGCTCTGTATGGCTCTGTCTCTGGCTCTGGTTTTGAGTCTGTGTGACGTTTCGACGTAGCATTTATTTAGTCAGCACACACACAGACTCAAAACCAGAGCCAGACAGAGCTTGTGGTAGGCTTACAGTAAAGTGCGACACAACGCAGCAATTGCGACTCACCGTCGGAAGTTTAATTTATTGATACATATTTTTCTTTTAACTTTTTCACATTTTTGTAACTGTTCTGTATTTACTGTTTCGTGATATTTATATCGGCCAATGCTAAGTCTTCAGATGACGTCATTGACCAATGAGAAGAAAGCTGTGGTTTTATACCGACTGGTCTCTACTGGCTCATCGACGCGAACAAATATTTTGTCTATCTTTGGAAACTATCATGGTTTTTAACACTATTTTTATGAAACAACGGGATATTTACCATGTTTTTTTTTTAAGTTGACCTCCTATATTTTGGCACAGTTGCATGCACCATGATCACGGTTGAACTTAATCAAAAATTTAATCAAGGTAAATACGGGATATTTACCTTGTTTCATAAAAATAAATTTTTTGTCCGATGAACATAGATGTGTGTTCTTTATCTGGGTGTTATAGTGTTTTCTTTGTATTTACAAAAGTTTCACTGATAGCCACCGCAGAACGCATGTGCCGAAGCTCAGTTTAATCCTGTGCCTTCATCGATGTTTTAAATGGTCTGCCGAGGACACACCACTTGGTCGTATTACAAAAACATTATTGAAAAAAATAAGCCAGAGTACCTACGATTTGAATGTATTTTTTTTTTTCAATGTAATAAACATGCAAGCTGTATAAAACGTACAAATACATTCATACAAATGTTTTTTTTAAATACAGGTGAAGTTTTAAAATCTTGAGAAATTGATTTTGGTGAAATTTGTATGGGATCAATCTGGAAGTAAAAAATTCCAGATAAAAAAGACTTTTTCAAATCAACTCATAAATTATGAATGCGATAATGAATATTAAAAACAAAACAACCTGTTCATTCAATGAACATGCATGTTCTTACTAGTGTATGAACATTATAATTCTATTACAAAACTATTTAATGGTCCATAGTTGTTTTTTTAAATTATTAATTAGATTATAAGTACTATTTGTTTTCCTAAACAATAAAAATAAATAAATAAATAAATAAATTACTGTACCAATTTATTACTCTCAACCGAATTGAGAACCTCCTTCCTTATTATTTGAATTCTGAATTCTTTGTTGTGAGTTTGTTTTTTTTTATACAAACTCACAAAAGAGAATACAGAATAAACATTGTAAATCCCTAGTTATGCCCGATCTGCGTAAATAGGACTTCGCCGCAAGGGTACTGTAAATATTGGCAGCCAACAGAACGATTCTCGGTAAACTCTCTAAAGAAATGCCCCATAATGCCCGGTTTAACCCCTTTCGGGCAGGGCTTAAGTTTTGATAGGCCGCCGTTTGACCTACTTTGGCTTTGGTCACGTGGAGCTTTTAAGTAGCGAGATGAGGCATGATTGTATGTGTGTATGTAAGTGAGTGTGTGTTACGGCAACCGTCCAGAGGCAAATAGTAGTAGTAAAGCTCTTTGTGTAGGGCCATGCCTACTTTTCACGGCAAAAGTAGGCATGGACCTACACAAAGAGCTTTTCATGGCAAAAGCAGCAATGCTGTCTTTCGGTTTAAAGGGCCGGTGAAATTACTGGCACGTGAGGCAGTAATTTCACCGAACATAATATGTAGGCATACATAATATGTATGCCTACATATTATGTTCAAGTTGATGGACGCAGGGAAGTGCATCGTAAGGCACGTTCCTGACGAGCGTTACCTACGAGGCAATGTTTTGTTATAGGCGATGGTTGCCACTTCACATCGGGTGGGCCGTATGCTAGTTTCATAAAAAAAGATTTCAAAACAGAAAATAAAAACAATTCGCATTTGCAGAAGTTATTAAATCTCAGTAGGTATAGTAATTAATCCGCGCACGTAGATAGAAGTGGATCTCCAAAGAAAAATCTCAATATCTGACTGATTTCAACATCTCAATGAATTTCAAACGAACGTTCACACATAGAAAGAAAGAAAGAAAAGTACAAACTGTACACGACAACAAATAGTACTTATGTATTTATTACCAGAAAAAAATACATTTTAATAACAATTTAATTTGATAACATTTTAATACAAGTTCATCCATAAATATAATTATGTCCATTAAACCTTGCGCACATCTAGCGTTGGCTAAGCGTTGGCGATCAGTGAAACGCTGTCAAATATGACAGTGATATTTGACAAAACACTGATCGCCATTGCGCTAAATGTGCGCAGGCCTTTAATGTAATACAAGCTTAAGGGCGCTTGTACACGCTAAGAAAATTTGCCGTTCCTGCGGCAGACAAGACAAATTCTTCGTGTAGACGACAAGAATTTTGTCTTTTCCACACACGAAAACTTTTCAACGTTCGCCGCGTCCTGTCTTGCGCAGATAAGATTTTTTTCGTGCACCGCTGCGAGCAGTGTACACAGTTATTTTCTAGTTACGACACGAATTCTTGGGTAGACCCGGCGTTTTTTCTTAGCGTGTACAAGCGCCCTAATGCTTCAGAGTTTCATTTCTATAAGCTCAAGCTGACTAACGCTACGGGCTACGTTCCGCTCGCTACGCACGTAGCGAAGTAAGTGCTACGGCGTAGCAATTCACTTGAATTTGAGGCTTTCACGCCAACTTCTTATAAACATTTTATTTATGGTAAGATTCAATATTACCTTTTAGATTATATTCTAGAATTAGAATAGTATTGTTAGGGAATTGGTATTTACTAAGACTTTTACTCTTCGAAAAAAATATACATCAATGGTTTCCAATAGTCTATTTACTCGTATTTTGTGATGGTAATTCACGATCTGTATGTTTTCCATCTGTCCATTGGATAAAGGCTTTTATTATTATGGCAACAAAGAAGGGAAAGCCTATTGTTGCTAAAAGCTTTTGTTACAAAAAATATCATCATTTCTACGACCGAAATGAATGTTATAGAAAGTATGGTATAATTCTCGTTTGTCCTAGTGTGGATTAATCGAGATTTCCAAGTAGTAGGTACTAAATTAGTAACTTACTACAAATGGTAACGAGCGTCGCGAACCCATTTAAAAATAAATTAAAATGTGCCCGAAGTTTTTATTAATTATCATCAAATTTACCGGTAAATCAGTAACTTACTAATCAGTACAAAAAACTAATGTACATAATTAGTCAAAGTCAAAAATGTATTTATTCAGTAGTATCTCAAGGATCAAAGTCAAAGTCAAAGTCAATAATTTTTTATTCACTTCACTTTGAAACTCACTTTGATCACTTTGAAACGTTATAGACCTAGGTAACTCTAGGTGCCAGTTCCACGCGACCAAGTCCCACTAATACTGGTATTGACTAGCCTCTCAGCTCAGTTGGTAGTAGCTCTGCCTTCTGCGCCGTAGGTCGTAGGTTTGATCCCCACCGAGAACAAATATTTGTGTGGTGAACGCAGAACTTTGTTGTCCGTCTGGGTGTTATATTTTATTCTAAGTATGTATTTACAAAAAATATATAAGCAGTATACCAGCGATCTGGTTCCCATAGTTCAAGCCCTGCTTAGTTTGGGGCTAGAAGTGTTTATATGGATTGTCTAAAAGTCTAAAGTATTTATTTTTTATTTTATTTTATTGGTCCGCGTATTATCAAACCCCCTACAATATTTTTTGTAAATATATTTTACATTTGACCGCTATCCCACTGTTAAGTGATGATACAATGAGACGCTCTAGAAGATTCCTACAAAATACCATTAAGTTGAATTCGTGATGAAAATACTTCCTTCCAAGCTCGCCTTTATCTCCCACCATACATTACCGACCCTATGTGGCTAATTAACTTCTTTGCTGTCGGCCAGTCCCTTGATTAACTGCTAATGGATGTGCTCGTGCCTCTATTCATTCGAGTCTTTATTCGGCTCTTTTGTTTAAATTGCCATACATATTACACTGCTATTATTACTATGATTTGTAAAGCGGGAAAGTTGAAATGGGATTGGGCAGGCCACGTCTGCCGCATGTCGGATTCGTTATGGGCTAAATCTATAACAGATTGGACGCCTAAACACGCAAAACGACCTCGCGGCAGACCAAGGCGAAGATGGAGGGACGAAATAGATGCCTATCTTAAGGATTGGTCCACAGTAGCCCAAACAAGAGATGAATGGAGAGAAGGAAGGGAGGCCTTTGCCCTGCAGTGGGACACAACAGGCTTTTAATAAATAACCATTATATTGTGAAATGATCATGCAAAAAAAAACGGTAGGAACCAAGCTGTAGTTTTTTGCCTTTTCTACTAGCTAATCGCTTGGAACTGGCATCTAGACTCACCTAGCTTTAAGACTTTTCAAAGTGATTATTGTGTTGCTACTGAATAAACTAAACTGTAACAACAACAATTACTAAACTGAATAATATAAAAATACTGATTTATTACAATCAAAACGGAATTATAATCGAAATACACACGAAAAAATTGAGTTATCTGCAGACCGTTACAAACGATCTAGAGATAGCTCAACTGATCTAAATCAGTGCCAGACGGAAGCGTCCACAAGACGCTGGCAGCATTGCCACGCTGAATAGCCATAATAATTCGGACTCGAGATACCCACCGGCCCTCGGGTCACGCGTCGCTTCGATCAGTCGCATTTAAAATGTACACGCTAATTTGGGGCTAGCCCCAAACATTTATTAACCATTGTTTTATTAATTATTCATACTATAGTAAGTGGGCGGTCATGTTTGCCGTAGAACAGACAATCGTTGGAGCAAACGAATACTAGAGTGGAGACCGCGTTTAGGTAAGCGTAGTGTAGGACGCCCGTCGGCAAGAAAACGAAAATACAAAAATACGGTAAGAACCAAGCCGCAGTTTGTTGCCTGCAGGCCTACCACTAGCTCTGCCTGACTCTGTCTCTGGCTCTGGTTTTGAGTCTACTCAGTTGACTAAATAAATCCTACATCGAAACGTCACACACTCTGTTTAATACATTACACTTTTACAACCTAGCTTGGTTTTTTTGATCCCTACCTCGGAAAGTTACCTAAACTACAGTTAAGTAAGTAGCCACCTAAAACCATACACTTAATTGGTTCAACTATTATTATTATTGTATAATATCTTAGGTTAGGCACTGAACATAGGTACTTATATTCTAGAAATGTTCGTATTTTAGGTAGCAACTAAATTTTGGTGAAATAAATTTATGATTATGAAAAAAAAATACACTGAGGACTCATATAGACTCAAAACTAGAGCCAGAAATAGAGCCACACAGAGGTTGTGTGAAGCCTACTGTTCTTTAAGTGTGTTCAGCATTCAACTGCAATGATGATGGTTCGTCAGGAAGAGCTCCTTTGATGTAACTGCTGCAGATCCTGGGGTTATTTATATACAACTATAGTATTTTCTACGATGTGGTGACTGAATGACGACTGTAGTTTAGCGGAGATGCATAAATATTAAACACCCCTATTTTAACTATTGACTGGCCTCTAACTCAGTTGGAGCTCTGCCTTCTGCGTAGGTCGTGGGTTTGATCCTCACTTAGGATACACTAGCAGTTGGTGACCGAGCTTCACTCGGTATTTTTTATTGTTTATTTGTATTTTTAAGAAATCTTATGAGGCCAAATTATCTTTGTTGGCTTATTCTTACTGAACAACGCCATCTGCTGGATATGTTTGCAGTTAGTTGCTCACAATCGTCAATAGATGGCAGGAGCAGTCACATATTCAGTTTATGTTTAATTATTGAACTCGGGGTGAAATAATCATTTTCTTAAAATGAATCCTAGCTAGATCAATTTATCGCCCCCGAAAACCCCTGTATACTAAATTTCGTGAAAATCGTTGGCGCAGTTTCATATTTAGGAGTATAAGATTTGTGTCTGGGTGTTATATTATAGCACTTTTTAAATTAACGCGATCGTTATGCACATGGAAGAAACGGGTATTTACCGTGATTACTTTTATTATTTCCTGACGTTTCGACCCTGTTACAACAGTCGTGGTCGCGAGCAGACTGGAGATCATTGGAGTTAGGATAAATGTGTACTCATCTTTTATAAGACACTGGCTGGCTGTGCTTGGGCCGATCTCTCGCTTAGTGTCTAAGTAATTGTGTGTGCGTGCTATTTGTTTATTACTTACATAGTTTCTAAGTTATTTTGTCGTGTTACAAACCCCTATGAATCAAGGTCTGAAATAAAAAGTTTTTATTTTATTTATAAACACCTGTTTCTTCCATAATATGAACATTATGAACAAGGATCACTTTTCTCCAAAGTAGTGTCAATTTCTAACGTCGGCGTCGTTGTCAAATGACGGCTGCAGGATTTCTAAAGAGCTATGCACGAGAAGCGGTTATCCAATTGAACTGTAATGAATACCGACACTGAAGTGGTTGGTCTCTGCGTAATCCTTATAATTGGTCGCTTAGTCTGGCTAGACTACCACATACGAAAAACAGCTAGCACACTTTATTTCTATCGATCTTCTATAGGTTACATTCTGGGGAATGTAGTCAGGAACTGCATGATCTGATACCACCATCTCCCTTCCACTATAGGACTAGCAGACGCACGGCTCAGTACCGTCCATACCTGGTTAGCATACCACCCATTCGCACTAAGCGTTTTAGCTCCACCTTCATTATGCGAACCTCTAGAGACAATCTGGGCCTCTTCAAGGCAAGAGTGAATAGGTGTCTTCTAGACCATCCTGCTTCATCGCCGGCTACATCGTCGCTTACCATCAGGTAAAATTGTAGCCAAAAGATGGTCTATTAAATGTAAAAAAAAAAACTCATCAGACTAGACTGGCCTCAGTACAGTTGGTAGTAACTCTGCCTTCTTTGCCGTAGGCCGTGGGTTCGATTCCCAACTAGAACAGATATTTGTGTGGTGAACACAGAGAACAAACATCTGTTCCTATAGTACAAGCTCTGCTTAGTTTGGGGCTAGATAGCGTTGTGGGGATTGTCTATAATATTTATATTTTTATTAATATTAGGTACGTCAAAATAAAAACGTAAAAAGTCCCGTAATTTCCATCTGAAAGTCAAAAATATTCGAATCCTAAAATCTGTATTCATTGCCCAAAACAATAATAGTTCTTTTTTTATCTGTGCGTGTGGTCCGCCTCGTTTTGGTATGCAAGTTTTGTTTCATAAAATGCAAATTTTTCACGTTTTTCATTAGTTTTAAAAGTTCAATCACTTAAATGAGCTAGCCGTTCTACTGAAGCTGTGTATAGAAGTGGCAGTTAATACCAGTTAAGTCCGGCTCGATCTGGCTCAAACAAGTTACGACAGAAAACCCGAGAAAATTGAGGTTATTTAGTTATACTCGTTTTCCAGCTCGTTAATAAATTAAATTTTCATAATGTATGTATTTATTATTATTTTTAGAAGGTTGTTTCTTTTGCCAGTTCATACGATGTGCATTTATAGGTTACGTGAGGGAAGTCAGAGTTTACGAAAGCTAAGTATGTATTTAAATATATTAGTATTATTATCCGCCTACTGATTCCCATAGTACAAATATCTAACACAAACAAACAACAAACGAGAACAAATATTTGTGTGGTGAACACAGATGTTTGTTTTCTGTCTGGGTGTTATATTGTATTCTAAGTATGTATTTACAAAAAATATTTATATATCAGCTATCTGGTTCCCATAGTAAAAGCTCTGCTTAGTTTGGGGCTAGATAGTGCTGTGTAGATTGTCTAAAATATTTATTTATTTATTTTATAGTACAGTTTGGATCGACCACAATATTTATTTTATTTATTTATCTTTTGGCAGATTTTTATAAGTATAAGGGCATTAAAAGTATACTTGCTAAGTAATACGTCTCCATCTACGCCGACTGAGACAAATCGCACAAATATTCTTAAATAATGGTACTCCAAATCGTTTCCGCTTTCCCTCCTGACAAAATATTACTTCATTGTTGTATCACATTCTGAACCTTACCGCATTGGCATAAAGACTAAATTAATCTTTAAGAAAACCCATGGATCAGAATATGTACAATGACAACTTTATTGCGTTGCAATAAAGACTAGTTTCCAGTTTTATTATTTTATAACACAGCAAATACAGCATTGTCAACCTTAATCCTCTGCAATAGAGTTCAAATAAACTATTGTTAAAATACAAGACATCATTCGCTTCATTGGAGCGAAAGGTTATCCTATAGAATTTATGAAGGATAGAAACTCTAAGATTTTTCGCCGAAATACAACATAACCATATGCTTCCGTCCTACAAATTCGGTAGTTTTTTTTATAAAGATCTTAAGGGGCCGGCGGAGGGCAAATTTTCATACAAACGTAATACCAAAATGATTACAAAGGGTTTCCGCCAAATCCCATAGAAAAAAACCCCAGTCCCGGCGCAAAAGAATTGTATCTCAGATTTTAGATAATTATTAGTAGAAACAATATCAGGTGTCGCTATTTCCTGATTTCGTGGCTAACATGTTTTTTTTACCCAGAGAAGTTTCATAGACGCTACATGCAAAAATGACACTTTTTAGGAAAAACTTCGTGTAACTGTGCTGGTTGACATTGAATTGGCAAAAAATTAATAAAACACATAATATAAACACATTATCACTTATGTAATATAATGTACCCTATACCTATTATTTCATTTTTTGAAAAACTTTATTTTACTGATTAATTCACTCATTTACGACACACACGTGTGGATAATTGCAAAAAATGAATATAATAGGTAGATATGTATTGTCCGTATTATAAAAAAAAAAAAATGCGTACGCTCTGATATGTATAGCCTGCATCATACTTATATACATTTTGTAGTTATATTTATTTTATAAGGAAAATAATCGCCTTTAAAAGCTGCCTTTAGTAATCGGGGTGACTATGTTTCTCCCTTTAACAAATTGAGTGGGAGCGAGAGCTCACTCACGTCACAAGCCCTTATTGAATTCTGAGAAACGATAATGAAAACCTATTGTAATATTAATAATATAACAGAGAAAAGTTAAACCCCGATTACTTAAGGCAGTATTCTTTTTCTTATAAAATAAAGATAACTACAAAATGTATATTATAAGTATGATGCAGGCTATACATATCAGTGTGTACGCATATGTACCTATTATATTCATTTTTTGCAATTATCCACTTGTTTATGTTGTTAACGAGTGAATTAGTACAGTAAAATGAAGTTTTCAAAAAACTGGCATAATAGGTATAGGTACATTATATTACATATGTGATAATGTGTTTATATTATGTGTTTTATTCATTTTTTGCCAATGCAATGTCAATTAGCAAAGTAACATGAAGTTTTTCCTAAAAAGTGTCATTTTTGCATGTAGCGCCTATGAAACTTCTCTGGGTAAAAAACACATGTTAGCCACGAAATCAGGAAATAGCGACAACTAATATTGTTTCTACTAATGATTATCTAAAATCTGAGATACAATTCTTTTGCGCCGGGACTGGGGCAATTTTGGCGGAAACCCTTAAGCTGATTTTCACTATATTATTGTAATAATTGTATTTATCTAGGTTCCTGGGCAGTTTTTATTTTAAATTATTTACCTCAAATGAAATTAACGCCAATCACATTTTACAATGAAAAAAAATGTGTAAAATGCGATTGGTGTTTATTTCTTTTGAGGTAAGTAATTTAAAATAAAAAGTGTTCAGAAACCTTGATAAATACTATACGAATACAGTTATTACAATAATATAGTGAAAATCTGCCTAAACTAGTAATAATTCTGGTATTACGTTTGTATGAAAATTCACCCTCCGCTGGCCTCTTAATTCGTAACACAATGTCCAACTTAGAAGTTGTGTATTGATTTTAGTTCTTACTTTCGCGAACGAAATCTCATAAAAATCTCATCGTTTCTCCGTACAAAATCCGGATCGATAAGCATTTTTGAAGTGAAAACTTCTTTAGCGGCGTTGAGCACTTTCGTAATGGGTATAAAAACTTAAACTCGCGTCAGGATCACGTGACCCTGATCGAAAAAGTGAAAGACGGATGTTTTTGTAGAAATGTACCCTAAGACTACAACGTAGAGTTCATAATAAAAATCGAAAAAGCGTAAGACGGATGTTTTTGTAGAAATGTACCCTAAGACTACAACGTAGAGTTCATAATAAAAAAACATTAAACTGCACGAGAATTGCCGACTTTCACAGAACTGCACAATTATTGTGCAATAATTATAACTGTAACGGGTCAAAACGTTACAGCGCCACCTAGTGGCTTTTTGTACAATTAAAACGTGTATTTCGATTTTAGTCTCATGGTTGGCAATCTAGTTCCGGGCGTTTCACCTAGATGGCAGCACGAGGGTTTGTGTCTGTCTCTTTTGTTTCTTTTAGCGTCATAGGGGTGGCAACATTTGAGGATGGTGACAGATTTTTCCCCCCTTTCCCTCTAGACCCCTTTATTATTTAAAAAACCTAAAAATGCCCTATTTTTAAGCCTTTTTTTTCGAGTGGAGCATTGCGGCGAGCAAAGCGAGCCGTGCTGTGACCCCCCCTAAGCCCCCCAGAACCCCCTCCTCCGATACCCGGGGGGAGCGTCGCGGCGAGCGAAGCGAGCCGCCACGCGATCACGGGGAACAGCGTGGCGAGTGAAGCGAGCCGTGCTGTTACCCCCCTAAGCCCCCCAGAACCCCCTCTTCCTGAACCCGGGGGGAGCGTCGCGGCGAGCGAAGCGAGCCGCCACGCGACCACGGGGAACAGCGCGGCGAGCGAAGCGAGCCGTGCTGTGACCCCCCTTAGCCCCCCAGAACCCCCTCCTCCTATGTCTGCCGTTTTACTTCATTTAGGACCTACTTGTAGGTCGCGCGACAAGGTCCCTTCTAGCGGTTCCGACCCGTTGAGGATTTGGCTTTACGTAAAATTTAGGGTTCCGTATAGGGTTTTGATTGGGGTTATACTATATTGAGGAATTTGATTAAATGGTCGACTTTTAGGGTTCCTTAGGACTTTTATTGGAGTTTCAACTACACTTAGAAGCTTGATAATATTAAAATTTTTAGGGTTCCTTAGGACTTTGATTGGGGTTTTACTACATTGAGGAATTTGATTAAGTGGTCAACTTTTAGGGTTCCTTAGGACTTTGATTGGAGTTTCAACTACACTTAGGAGCTTGATAATGTTAACATTTTTAGGGTTCCTTAGGACTTTGATTGGAATTTCAACTACACTTAGGAGCTTGATAATGCTAAAATTTTTAGGGTTCCTTAGGACTTTGATTGGGGTTTTACTACATTGAGGAACTTGATAAAATAAACAACTTTTAGGGTTCCTTAGGCCTTTAATTGGACTTTCAACTACACTTAGGACCTTGATTATGTAAACAATTTTAGGGTTCCTTAGCACTTTGATTGGAATTTCAACTACACTTAGGAGCGCGATAATGCTAAAATTTTTAGGGTTCCTTAGGACTTTGATTGGGGTTTTACTACATTGAGGAACTTGATAAAATAAACAACTTTTAGGGTTCCTACGTTAATAATCAAGTTTTCACTTCTGCCGGCACTCCCGGAGTGCAACCCGTATTTTTTTTTTCTATAAGTCATTTTGCAAACGACTTTATAATCTAACAGCTAAACCGATTTTGTTCAAATTTTTATGGGACTAATCTGGAAGACCTTTTAGATATATTTTTTTAAATCGGTTCATAAATGACGATAATGATGATTTTATTCATAAAATGTTGACCACTTTTCTAACATAAGAACTCTTTGCTAAGATTTTAACAAGTACCGTTCGTTTTAGACGGAGCATCTTTATAAACCGTACGTTTTTCCTTATTAAAAAGAAACTCGTGTGTTTTACATTACAATACCGCACAAGTACGTACATTACGATTTTGAAATTGGTGAAATTAAAGATGCTTTACGAACAAATGTGTTATAAAAATAAATATACAACCGCATTAAAAACTTTTTTTCATTTGAAGTTGATTAAAAGGTGGAATAAGCCTATAGTACTCTCACACAGTATTACAAACACTGTTACAGAGAGGTAGTGAATATTACAACGTTACATTACATATGAAAGCGGAACACTGCGTCAGCACATATACCTAACGCGGCCTCTCCCAAACACGGCAAAAAGCACTTAAAAACAACCTAACAGGATACATTTTCACATGTGAACCACAGTCATTAGGACGGCTTTGATTAGTCGGGTCGTCCCTGTTTTGCATTTTGTCAACCCTAATAATAATTGCAAACAGCCAAATGATTCCCGTACTTACTGCTAAATTGATAAGGTTGGGAATTAAATGGGGTTTGGAATGGAGGCTGTGTAAAGAGTTTTGCGGTTGTCGCACACATAGAACTTTGGGAAATGGAACGAAACGCGAATATTCTGGCACGAGCTGATAATACTTTTAACAACTTGTGGATACGCCCTGGTTGACACGGGAAAACACACATCTATGTTCACCACACCAAAATTTGTTCTCAGTGAGGATAGAACCCACGACCTACGACGCCGAAGGCAGAGCTGTTATCAACTTAGCTGAGAAGCCAGTCAAAAATTACAAAAAAATAAGTATTTTCCCAATATGTAGCAAATTCAAAAAAACAAACGTCTGGCCGATTCAATAACGTAAGCCCGACCACCTGGCATTTCGTAAACATAATGTGACGCAATAAACAGTGATTGTGTGACGTCACTGGTAAGTGGCCAACAGACTCGTATTATTTAACAGGCTTTGGAATATACCAAACGATATCGACCGAGGATTCGAACATTTTGATCAAGAAAAAATAACTAAGCAGCTTCACTATCAAGATCCCCAGGCATGGTAGATATAACATCTCTTCAAATTTCTTAGTACCAAGTACTTACTCAAGAAAATAAAAAATTTCTATACAGAATCTCCAAACCCATCCATAGCAGACTCCACCCACAGGCTATCTTAGCTTGTGCCATCTTCCGTGCTTCTATCCATTCGAGCTTTTCAAAAGTCTCGCCACGAACAGAAAATCTTGAGGGAGATCTTTGTCCAGCTGCGAAATGTGTAGGATCAAAAATTAATTATAGTGCACTACACCCCAAAACAAAACACACAACCTAAGGTGTGAGTGGCTTGGCTACCACAAGACCAATAGTGCAGCCCTTAATTAGAAAACAAGTAGGTATACTTGCTCCACAAACTGTTCGGAGTTGCGAAATCAATTTGGGATGTATGTACTTGATGGAATTTAGATTAACATGTAGACAGGGACAGGCGTGATTGAATGTCGGTTACCCGACTGACTACTCAATAAGGGGACTATGAATTTATCAACTAGGGTGTATTGCTTTGAAAATCTAATAGCACAGTACTTGTGCTTGTACGAAACTGGCTTAAAAGCTTTTCTGGTGTTAGAACACTACAAATCAAGTCATAAATTTTATAATGCCGATAAATTGGAAGTCAAAACTCAAAATTTAATCATGGTAAATATCCCGTTGTTTCATAAAAATAGAAGCAGAACTTAATTTTTTTTTGTAATAACCATACATACTCAGAAATAATATAATCTACCGAGACAAAGAACAAACATCTTTGCTCACCACACAAATATTTGTTCCCAGTGGAGATCGAACCCACGCCCTGCAGGCTGAGTTAATACCAACTGAGCTGAGAAACCAATCAATCCAGACACACTAGACATTCACTTGAACTCTTCAAACGACCAGCAAAAGTATTGTACCAAGACAGACAAAATAACATTTCGTAAACTGAAGAAATACCAATAAAGCGCAAGCAAAACGTTACCCAATTCGAGAAACTTCTAAACAACTGTATTTACCGAGGCGCGACTCTTTCGAAGTAATAAAAACTTATTGGTCCCTATAGTGCTATCATCCCTTACTAAACAGGGTCTTTAGACAGGCTGGTTTAGGACAAGATTTGCAATAGGGCTAAGAGGGGAATAAATTCATAGCTCAGTGACACTGGAAATTCGAGACGTTACTTTTTTCAATATTCTACTGGAACACTAAAATAAATTCAGAATGAAACCGAGTTTATTTTACTATGTGAGTGCAAGATAACTATGCGTGGGACCTTGACTAAAAACTATTTTATTTATGTAATATATTATTCTCACTCGACACTGGCAAAATTGATCGAAAATGGACAGATGCCATAATTAAGAAGAAGAACTCTGCTTGCACTGCGTGTGACTGTTGGCGGAAAATATAAAAAAATGGACTGGAAATAGCACAAACATTCATTAGATGTAGGTACCTAATGCAAGATCGATTTCCATTCATGTTTGTAGTCGGAACTCGGAAGATATATTTCCAGTCCATTTTTTCATGTTTTCCCATCAGTCACGCGCAGACTTAACTTGGGCGCACTCTCCTACTACTTCGAAAGATTCGTTCGAAGTAGTAGTAAAGTGCGCTCTTGTCTCTACGATTTGTTTCACTATTGGTGCGGGATTTGATTTGTTTTAGTACAACTTTCTTATACGCAATACCTTGGCAGCTATTTGTTTAAGAACATTTTCTCTGCACAGACTCGAGTCTGTAGGGCTATTGTTCGTGTTTGATTTTATAACAAGATATTGTTTTTGCGTTATTATTTTTGCTCTGTTCATTCATAGCATTGTTCTAAATAGAGCGTGTATTGAATAAACAGACACCATGTGTAAAAACTCTTTGCTATATGAATGTACCTACCTATCTATTTTGACTGGCCTCTAGCTCAGTTGGTAGTAGCTCTGCCTTCTGCGCCGTAGGTGGTGAACGTAGATGTTTGTTCTTTGTCTGGGTGTTATATTGTATTCTAAGTATGTATTTACAAAAAAAATATTATATCAGCTACGTGGTTCCCATAGTACAAGCCCGGCTTAATTTGGGGCTAGTTAGTGTTGTGTGGATCGTCTACAATATTATTATTATTTATATTTATCTACGTTAAATACCAGCTCTTCTAATGACGGAATAATAATACCACCTGTATAGGACTCCCTCATGGTTGAACCACTACAAGAGAGAAGACTTTCCAAAGCACAGAAAGCGCTCAGATGGAAATACCACTGGCATATTCATTCATTTATCATCATCGTCCATCTTATCCTACGCTGCATGGGGTCGGCACAACAGTAGGCCTACCATGAGCTCTGTCTGGCTCTGTCTCTGGCTCTGGTTTTGAGTCAGTGTGAGTGCTCACAAGTGCATTATACTGTGTCTGTGACGTTTTGACGTAAGATTTATTTAGTCTACACGCACACAGACTCAAAACCAGAGCTAGAGACAGAGCCAGAACGAGCTCATGGTAGGCCTACAGGTTTTCTTCTTCCACTCACCTCTATCATTCGTCATCTCAGCGCTCACTCCTTTCTTGCTCATGTCATCTTTTACACAGTCCATCCATCTTTTCTTTGGTCTACTTCTCCTATAACCACCATCCACATCCACATATAAAACTTTTCTCGTAATATGACTTTCATCCCTCCGCATGACATGCCTACAATATAATATTACTACATACATATTCATCCATTATTCTTAGTTCTTGACTAGTTAGATTAGTTGACCTAATCAATATTTGGGTCAGTTGAGCTATCTCTAGATCATTTGTAACGTCTGCAGCGAGCTCTATATACACCACCAGTAGTAGAACATTATGAATGTGCAATCAGAATTTGTAGTTTCGATAAAATGACAAAGTTATTAAATGTTAAAATTTTCAGAAATACTGCATAATATTATGGACATATTAGTTACGTAGTACTAGAGAGAAAAAAAATTACGCTGTTCGGTTCCGCTTGGTATTTAGCGTTTATGAATGAAATGATTTTTGCTTGTTGAATCATTTCTCAATATTTGACTAAAAATTGTGGTTATTTAAAAATATTTTTATTATGACTTAAATTTTTTTTTTTCGTGGAGGTGTTCAGTATCAGCAGCTAATATTGGCATTTTTTTGTTTGTAGTTACAATATAGTGGTGTATAATTCTATCAATTTAAAGTTTCTTTGTGCAAATAAAGTCATTGATCCAGCAAGCTACGTACGCCTGACACTTTTAAAGCGTTTTTGCTTTTCTGTGCTTTTTTTTTATGAACACACACACAGCTTACCGACAGCTTCACGTAAACGAAGTCGAAGGCAGTTTACTAGTTTACCTAAAACGTGACGTAACAAATCTTAATTAGTTCAGGAGTCCCTTTCATTTAATTCTTTTGAAGCCACTGGAAAGTTTCAATTCGCAATTAATTTTCCGATTAAGTTTTGGACAAATTCCTAAACTTCTGAGTTTTGCTTTCAATTTGATTAAGAGACAAAATTCCTGGAGGTTTTGTGTTTATAAAGTCAAGCATCAAATATTTGGTTGGTGGTTGGTTTTGGGGGATTTTCACCCTCTTCCTTATCTCTAAAAGGATGTCAAAGGGCAAAGAATGGTAAGGCTATGTAAAACTAAACGATGCCAGGTTTCAAGGGCTTTTAAGATTGAGTTTGGTGAAATCTACTCTGTAAGTAGTAGTACAAAATTCGGTCTAGCAAGCCATATTAGGGCTCATGATAGGGATTAGGTTATGCAAAGAGTTCGCCATAATCGAACACGATTAGGAGGACATTAATTAATTAAGAAGTAGTAGTAGAGTTCTTTGTGAAGGGCTCGTCCGGGGAAGTACTACCACCATGCCTATTTCTGCCGTGAAGCAGCATCACTATGCTTCAGTTTGAAGGTTGTAGGACGTTTCGTGGCGGCATGGATAATGATGAAATAAAACCCGAGAACCACTTTACTTCGTATATTAAGTTGATAATTAGAGATTTTACAAGCACAATAAATTGATGACAGGCTAAATGACAGGCTACGACCATTTACGGGAAGGCAAGTGACGTCACAGTCGTTTTGGCGGCAGTGTCTAGAGAGCTGTCATCTGTCATGATCCTCCCTCTTTTTAGGGTTCCGTAGCCAAATGGCAAAAACGGAACCCTTATAGATTCGTCATGTCTGTCTGTCTGTCTGTCTGTCTGCCTGTCTGTCTGTCTGTCTGTCTGTCCGACCGTGTCACAGCCATTTTTCTCCGAAACCATAAGAGCTACACTGATGAAAATTGGTGAGTAGATGTATTCTGTAAACCGCATTAAGATTATAGAAAAAAAACTATACATTTTGGGGGTCCCCATACTTCAAACTGCAACTCAAAAAAAATTTTTTCGTCGAACCCATACGTGTGGGGTATCTATGAATAGGTCTTCAAAAATGATGTTGAGGTTTCTAATATCGTTTTTTTCTAAACTGAATAGTTTGCGCGAGAGACACTTCCAAAGTTGAAAAAAGTTGGTCCCCACCCCCTCTAACTTCTAAAATAAGGGAATGATAAAACTAAAAAAAATATATGTTGTACATTACTATGCAAACTTTCAACGATATTTGGTTTGAACGAGATCTAGCCAGTAGTTTTTTTTTTATACGTCATAAATCGTGAACCGCAATTTACCTTTCGACGAACTACAAGAACCTGTTTCCTGTTTATTTTCTGTAATGTTACTTGATGCTACGGAACCCTTCATGGGCGAGTTCGACTCGCACTTGGCTGCTTTTTTTATTTGAAGTCTGTTAAAAAATACAACTCGTCGAACATCTACGCATGTTACAGCCAATAAAACAATATGGCCAATGTAAACAATTCCTTGAACTAGGCAATGAATGTGGCTCATGAACGCTTATTTTGACAGCTGGCCAGTGTCGGCATTGTTTGAGAAATATGTGCCGTGGACTGTGATCCACGTTGCATGGAATGTGTGACTCAGTTTCAGGATACTACATTTGCCTTACATACTTTATGCGACATAGATTTAATCCTTGATTTTAAAATTTCGGTTGGCGCTTGCTATTTTTATCCGACTTCAAATAAAAAGGAAGAGGTTTTCAATTCGTTGTATTTTTTTTGTTTATGTTTGCTATCGCATAACTTCGTCATTTATGAACCAATTAGATTTTTTTTTTATCCGTAAGGTATTTTATTACTTTTCTATTCTTTCAAATTTATCCCACAGAAATTTCGTCAAAATCAGTATAGCAGTTTGGTCATAAAGTCGGTTTCTCAAGTTTTTTAAACTTCAATTGTAAAGAGAAGAAAAATAATACTTCATGACGCAGTGTCAGATATATATTTCGTATACCTACTTACAAATCGTTGTCTGGGGCCTTTGGGCGCTCATAAGCCTACTGATGTTGAAATCTTATAAAGGTGTAATTTCGAACGAAGAGAAATAGAAGAGAAATACTGAAAGAAATTTAATGGCTCCGATTATTCTAATAATAATAACTCTTGAATTGCTTAAGTGCTACGATGCTACGGCGTAGGCTGCTACGAGATATTATTCAAACCATATTTAATTTCAAACCCAGCGTTTCACTGATCGCCATCGCCAGCGACCTAGGTGTGCGCAGGCCTTAAAAGAAGCAGTGTTAAGTGTTCGACTAAGCGTTCCGCGGTAGCGATCAGTGAAACGCTGTCAAATTTGACAGCGATATTTGACAGCATTTCACTGATCGCCACCGCAGAAAACTCAGATCTACGCAAGGCTTTAGTCTTAATTCCACAACTTTTTATATTTTCAAGTTCTTTTATTCTTCAATGAATTATTTTCACACACAATTTTCCTTTGCTCTCGTTAGTTTTCATAATATATGAAAACAAGATAAATACAAAATAAACGCAAATGTATTATTCCAGCCCAACAATTGCGCATTTATCAAAGAGAATAATGTTATTCATGCGAATGCAGGGACGTATTTAGGCCATAATTATCGCCAAAGTTTAAAAAGGATTTACAAATCCAGCTCAACTTAACAAATAAGTAGTAAAGAAACGAAAAGCCTAGGAATTCCAAAATCTTCATTACCAGTCGGAAAAGTCCTCGAAACGCTGTGACTAGGTATATGCTTTACTGTGTTTTTATGAAACACATACTTGTAACCAGTAGGCTTACCACAAGCTCTGTGCCTGGCTCTGGTTTTGAGTCTTGTGATTTTCTTTGCTGTATATGATGTAGTAAAATGAATTAAAGATCCAAATAATAAAATCAAAATATTTACGCATGAAACGCCGCATGAAACCAATATTACAGAGTAAAACGAAATTCACGATTTGAGTTTTAATTTTATAGATTTGGCATTGTGTCAGAATAGATTTTTATACAACTATTTAATGGAACAAGCATATTGCCCACCAGTAAACGACGAATGCGCTTATTCCCAATAGCAAATGCTAGTTTCTTTCTCCTGTAACTTCTCTGGTAAGTTATTGTAAGTAAAATGTGTGTTTACAGTTTCTATTTGACTGTTTCTTTGTGGTGGAATACGATCGTGAAGACATATTTCTACGAGTCCTTTTTCTTTCTGTATTTCTGTCTAGATTTTTGTTCGGCTCAGGGGCTTTAAAGCCCTCAACCGCTGCCCTTTGTGCGGCCCTGTTAGAACCCGTATCAAGTATTCTTTTTATAAGCCTTCTCGTTTTCGTATCGACTGAACTTTTTTATAGATATTACCGATACAAAGGAATCAGTACAAAGGACAAGTAATTGCAAGAATGAAATGAGACATTCATAGATTAATACCCAAGGAGTTTGTATTCTTCGTTACGTAGTATAACCACAGAGCACCAAACACGCTTTTGCTTACGCAAAGTAGAGAGAGTATGATGACGTATTACTAAGAGAACCAGTGTCGCCAAACTCATACACGTAAAAACAAACACACATAGAAATAAAAGTTATGATTGGTCGAAAAAAAACGTTAAAAAGGACCTAAAACCAAAAAAATAATTTAATTGATAATAAACCTTAAAGCTATCGTGACATGGTTCTAAACTTAATAAAATAAACAGTGCTAAAATAAAATTCTATTTGCCAAGAGATGGCACTTCTCATTCAGTATTTTTTTCTTTTAGTCTCTATTTAGTTATAATAAGTTTGATAATACAATGGCTGTTACTTTATTGACAACAAAACAAAGCTACTTGACGCTAGATGGCGTTATAGAAAACAATTCTGTTAGTCTTTATCCACAAGGTATAAGATTCATAATACAATGGCTATTACTTGACATAGCCACTCACTTAGTGAAGTGCCAAGGTGGATACAAGACAAATGTATCGACATCGATGATTACCTACCTACTTCTTATCGTGTCACTGGTTTTTTCGAACCAAGTGGTTAAGTAATTTGAAATTCAAAGACTGCCCTAAATTGAGTGTTCCTTTATTGGTATACCCTACTTTCCATGGGACTTTCACAGAGAAGTCCGTTATTTTAGAGCTAAATAACAAACTTATGGAAATGTCTTTGCGCATGAAAATTTCTGTAGCAGATGTTATCTTTTCAAGCACAACTTTTTATATTTTCAAGTTCTTTTATTCTTCAATGAATTATTTTCACACACAATTTTCCTTTGCTCTCGTTAGTTTTCATAATATATGAAAACAAGATAAATACAAAATAAACGCAAATGTATTATTCCAGCCCAACAATTGCGCATTTATCAAAGAGAATAATGTTATTCATGCGAATGCAGGGACGTATTTAGGCCATAATTATCGCCAAAATTTAAAAAGGATTTACAAATCCAGCTCAACTTAACAAATAAGTAGTAAAGAAACGAAAAGCCTAGGAATTCCAAAATCTTCATAACCAGTCGGAAAAGTCCTCGAAACGCTGTGACTGTGCTTTACTGTGTTTTTATGACACATACCTACTTGTAACCAGTAGGCTTACCACAAGCTCTGTGTCTGGCTCTGGTTTTGAGTCTTATGATTTTCTTTGCTGTATATCTTATACCTTTAAACAAGAAAATCTATATATATATTTAGGATCTCGGAAACTGAGCCAACGATTTTCATGAAATTAAGTATACAGGGGTTTTCGGGATTATTTTTTAGAAAATGACCACTTAATCGTAAAGTAAATAATCAACTTTATCATAAAATCATAACTCCAAGCACCATCTGTTGATTAAGTCGTGAGTTAGTGGGACAGAGAACGCCATCTATTGATGAGTAGTGGAGTTTATTATTATTTCGGTAAGATCGAAAATAATTAATATTTAATCAGTATATGTAAGTAATTCGTATTTAAATATAATTCACAACAACAGTTTACCAAAAAAAAATACCGAGCGAAGCTCGGGCACCAACTGCTAGTGATGTCGTAAAATGAATTAAAGATCCAAATAATAAATATCAAAATATTTACGCATGAAACGCCGCATGAAACCAATATTACCGCGTAAAACGAAATTCACGATTTGAGTTTTAATTTTATAGAGTTGGCATTGTGTCAGAATAGATTTTTATACAACTATTTAATGGAACAAGCATATTGGCCACCAGTAAACGACGAATGCGCTTATTCCCAATAGCAAATGCTAGTTTCTTTCTCCTGTAATTTCTCTGGTAAGTTCATCATCATCATCATCAGCCCGTTTGCACCCACTGTTGAGTATAGGCCTCCTCTTTATTGCGCCATTCTTTCCGGTCCCTCGCGAGTCTCATCCACTCATTCCCAGCGCTTGCAGCAATGTCGTTCGACCAACAACGGTAAGTTATAGTAAGTTAAATGTGTGTTTACAGTTTCTATTTGACTGTTTCTTGGTGGTCCCTGAATACGATCGTGAAGACATATTTCTACGAGTCCTTTTTCTTTCTATATTTCTGTCTAGATATTTGTTCGGCTCAGGGGCTTTAAATAATAATAATAATTTTATTTCAGAAAAAAAGCCCCCAACCGCTGCCCTTTGTGCGGCCCTGTTCGAACCCGTATCAAGTATTCTTTTTATAAGCCTTCTCGTTTTCGTATCGACTGAACTTTTTTATAAATATTACCGATACAAAGGAATCAGTACAAAGGATTATTGGACAAGTAATTGCAAGAATGAAATGAGACATTCATAGATTAATACCCAAGGAGTTTGTATTCTTCGTTACGTAGTATAACAATCCCTTGCTTACACCTAACCATGGGTTCGCGTTCTCTTTCTGTTATATATGGATAAAATAAGATAGACAATACTAACGTGTTGCCAAATTATGGAGATAAGTTACGAATTATGGGGTATAGAAAGGAGTCCATACAAAATCGTAGCAATAATTTAAAAGCGAATTGCGGAAAAAGTCTTAAGTTGTTTTTATTTTTGTAATCTACAATACCGGTATTTAAAAAGTGCTACTAGGATAAGGAATTAAAATATTTAAAAAAGTTACAAATCATAAACAAAAAATTCTAGAGTTGCAAACTCGTTCTAAACCTGTATTAAATTTTGAATATCTACCATAGACAATATTATGTTTCGATATGAGGCTATGGATAGAACTGTACTGGCCTGGGCACATCTAGGCAATGACGATGGCGATCAGCTGAAACGCTGTCATATTTAAAAAACTCACCAAAACAATAGAAATGACCACATGAACAGGCGTTTGTTTGCATGTTTACAGGGTCGACGCTTGAATTATCGATTATTTCCGCACCAACGTGTAACACGATAAAGCAATTCTCTCACGGAATTCATTTTCAGGATTCGCGTCGTTCTAAATAACCCAATTTACCCACCTTCATTTTATAAAGAATTTTTTATTAGTCTTGGTATTTTGATATTATCCAAGGTCTGAAGGTAACGTACAGACGCCTACACTAATATGGTTACAAGTAACGTTGCTGTTTTTGTTTCTTTCTCAATTCATTATTTGAGCTATTTAATTTTGGTCTTTAAGAATTTCGGTCAAGTTCTTGAACTAGTCAAAGCGTAGCATTGCGTACTTTTTTTAGCCAGCCAGCTAGCTTACTCGGAAGGGTTAGCCTTAGGTTAGGTTAATGAAATATTAGTGCCCAGGTCCAAGGTCAGCCCCACCCCACTTTAAATCCCATTAGGGACCTTCCATAGCGGTATACACAAGTTAAGCGTTAAACCTTCCTGGTATAGAAATCTACCGGTAGCTAAAATTCACGAGCCTTTTATCTACTCACTTATCGTCGAAAAACCAAGTTTTTTATCGTAAACAAAACTAGATGTCGCCACTGGTCTAAGGTAAACGCTTTTCACGCGAAACTCGAGCATATAACCCTGTAGCCGAAATCGGCCAAAACGTCACTAGAAGTTTTCTGTGATATTTTTTTTTTATCTTTATTTAAGAAAAAGGAGTTTTGTCACAGTATTTACTTAATTAAATTATGATCAAAAATACTTGAAGAATGAATTCGATTGAGTGGGTATGGTAATACTCTAGAGACGTGTACTATAAAGTTAGTTTTATGTAGGTACCTTTTCTGTTGCTTCGGCCTAAACTAGAATTGCGTAGGGAATAAGGCAACCACCGTTCTTCATTAAATATGGATTGCCAGTGCTAAGTGTCTTCACATTAATAATAATATTACCTGAAAGGTTGATTCTTGCTAAGAAGCATCGATCGAAGGATTAAAGGATTACTGTCCTAGTTACCTTAACATCTCTCGACGGATCTTATAATAATTAAGGCGGGAGCCCACTTGTGCTGTCATACAAAAATTAAGATTCTTGATGCTTTTATCATCTTAAAAGCATCAAGAATAAGAATTAGACATAAAAAAGGACTAAACACTAAGTTGGAGTGCACACTGGCACTTTACAAATATTTTATTTTTTTATTGTAAAAGGTACATAAAAAAACGGTAGGAACCAAACCGTAGTCTGTTGCCTGTTCTTCTAGGCTTGGTCGCGTGGAACTGGCACCTAGCTCTATCTAGCTTTAAGACGTTTCAAAGTGATATGTGTGAACTAAATGAAAAAAATTGTGAATTTTGAATAAACAGATTCGTTTGGATAATAGCGTAGAAGCGACTACAGTACAGGATACAGATGAAGGGGATGTTCCTGTAACTAAATAAGTACAAATAGAGACAGGTAGAAAGACGGTTAACATTTAATTAGCAAAACAGGCCAGAGGTTAAAAATGCGAGATCCGCAAAACCGGGTGGATTCTACTTTGAATTCATCGGACTCGAGAAATGTAAATTATTCTATTTATTTATACACGAGCTTGTTCGAGGCGACTAAAGTACACTTTATTAGGTAGGTACTTAGGTAGTGCTCGGGCGTTTCCAACAGTTTAGGTTAGGTCTAGGTAAAGCATATGAAACGTTTAAGTCCTCTTTTAAGTAGTCTTCTTCTTTTATTCAAAGGTCTTTCTTAGTTGAGTTGAGTAGATTATTTAATTATACTCGTAGGTAGGTAGGTACATAATTGGATGCATATAATTATATGAATACAAATTAGTCTAAATATATATTATAAATACTAAATTTTATTGGTTTTATTGTCTTATAAATCAATCAAAGGTAAACATGAGGATAAACTGGTAAAAATATTTTACGAAGCTTTTACCAAAGTATCTTGCAACAACTTTTAAAACAAAGTTATCCCAACTTCTAATAAATAAACACCCAATAAAGAATTTATTTTACTACTTTTAAGGATAACGACACGAATAAAAAGAGAAATACGCTAGAAACAAAACTCTTTGCGGTACTTATCGGAAATACGCGAATGATGAGTACCTGTCGTTATTTCACATCCCTGTTGGGGCGCCAAACTTTTTTATGTTTACAGTTTTTTCTTTCTGGTTGTGTTTCCTAACAAAACGAAAATCATTACCCTTCACCTCTTAAACCAACCCATTTAAAGCATTATAAATCGAAAAATAACGTGCCTATTTCCAGTGAGTAAAATTAAGTCTGAATTAAGCTGAAGGACCAAAAATAATCGCTTAAAAGGTCACGAAGCGGTCACCTCGTTTATTTAAATTACAAATTCTGTCAATTTTGTGAGGTCTTTTATTCAAAGGCATTTAACTTAACTTGAAATGGGCGAGAACAGATAATTAAGACAGACAAGATAAGATGCGTCGGGCTGTAGTGCCGGCGCAATAATGATATTACAGCACCATCTAGTGACTACAATTGTTCGCGCTAAGTGACGACCCACTTTCGAGTAGCGTTCTATTTTTAAAAAGGTTAAGTAATTTGAAATTCAAAGACTGCCCTAAATTGAGTGTTCCTTTATTGGTATACCCTACTTTCCATGGGACTTTCACAGAGAAGTCCGTTATTTTAGAGCTAAATAACAAACGTATGGAAATGTCTTTGCGCATGAAAATTTCTGTAGCAGATGTTATCGAATCAAATGAGTCATGTAGTCTTACTTTGTTTTCTTGTTACAAAATTAGATAACAGTTTTATATACTTACAAAAAGATCTCAAAACTAAATTCAAAAATTTATTTATTCAGTTGTATCACAATCACTTGAATCACTTTGAAAAGTCTTAAAACTAGGTGAGTCTAGATGCCAGTTCCACGAGACCAAAGCTAGAAAAACAGGCAACAAACCTAAGACCCGCTGAGGCAAGAAGGCATATTTAGGTTAATTATTTAGGTTTTTAAGTGTGTTGCAAAAATGGATATGTGGGAGGCTTCCGATGATTGCCGCGTTGCTCTAAGGGAGGGGCGTATGTCCGGCAGTAGACTTCTTTTGGCTGATGATTGATGATGATGATTGATGAATCAATTTGTTGGCCTCACTCAACTTTGAAAACCTCATGTAAATAGTCCTTTAGTAGTATGAATACACTCGTACTACGCCTGGTAAGAATTCCATTTGTCTGTTCTCCTATTGTTCGTTTTCAGGCTTCAAGTTTGTTTGTTCCGAGTTTTGCCAGATTCCTTTCATCTGAGCGAGTTCCGCAGCCGTTCGCTCACGGCGGATTTGAGCTTGGAAAGAAATAACAAAACTGCGTATAACACGGAAGCACTGAATATAATATGGTAAGTAAAAGTGCTTTTTTAAGTGTGATGGCCTAATGACCTAACTAGATCATGATACCACCAAAAGAAGATTTAACCAGTTTTGAAAAAAAGAACGAAACAAAGAAGAAGTTTTGGCCTTTTGATTTAAAATTTTATAGTCGATGGTTGAAATAAATGCTTAGATAAGGCGTCGTCCTAACTGGTCTAATGAATATAAAAAACAAAACAATTTTCTTATTTTTTAAAATCTTTATCATATATATTTTTTATTTCTGCGATGGCGATCAATGAAACGCTGTCAAATATGACAGCGATATTTAACAGCGTTTCAGTCGAGTTGTCGCGACCGCTCTTCAACTCAAAACCTTCGCAGCACCTTCGTTTGGCTCATTAGACCTCCATGACTGTTGCTCGAGAGTTAATAATTGTGTAACAGACTTGTTAGCTTATACTTGCGAAGTAATTACGCGTTTAACTATTAGCACATAGGCCCAATTGTTATGTCAGGTGCACAGTATTTGCACATTTGCACCATACTTGTCTGTCATAACATACCCATACATACATACATACATTGTGTGATTGCGTATCTTTTGTCACATCTATCAGTTTTGACATTGATTGCAATCATTCCTTGCCAAAGATAGGGTTTTGTTTCAATAAATTTTGGATTGCAATCAAAGCTCAAAATAATGTCAAAACTGACAGATGAGGCAAAAGATACAGACACACCACGAGTATGCGCAAACGTGCAAATACTTAAGTGCACCTTCCACCTGACAACAATTGGGCGCGTCATAAACATGAAATAGCGAATAGGAACTTTGCTTTGTAAAACTAATAATAATAATAACAAATAAATATTATAGACAGCCCACACACAACTAGCATGGCAACAGATAGATGGTGAGAGAGAAGATGTCGAAAAGTGAGGGCAACAAGATATGTGATCACTGTTCCTGGTTAAATTTTATTTGTTAGAATCAAACTTTTGATTGCAACAGATTTTGATTACACAATTGGCCAGCCGAACTAAGGTCGTCACACACGATTAAAAATATTTATACAAGTCATCTTGTGAACCTAGTCGATCGACTCGCTTATAGTTATAATAGGCCCAGTATACCTATAGTCATTATAGTCCGTACCAGTCTTTATTCTAAGGCCAGTACAGAAGGTATAGTACTTTTTTCGTGCATGCATTTGACACAACTGCTAATACATTTTGGACACGTCAACGACAGCCCTTTTAAGGTACAAGGACAGCCCACACTTAAACCCATTGGCATAAAGGCTAAAGTCGCTTGTCACCGAATAAAAGTATTTAACCAAATATTTAGCCGTGACATTGATGGATCGCAGCAACATACGCACACGACAAACAAACTTTAGCTACTATATAACCAATGTATAACAGAATATTGGCAGTAAGTAAATAAATATTAGTGGACATTTCACACAGCGCCATCTTGTCACAAACTAAACAAACAAACAAAATTAACAAATCTTGTACTTTTAGTGAATATACATACGGGTATTTATTGCCTTATTTTGGTATTTTTTTCTATTTTTTTTTTAAGAAAATATACTAAACCTAATCGATACCAAGAATAAGATGGCGAGACAAGCTCGACAAGTAAGTATAAGACCACCGACAAGTCCCCAGTTAGTAGCAGTACTAATATGGGTGAACAAGCTTTGGGGCCTATTGCCCAACATTTAAACTAGTGTCCTCGACAATGGGAAGTCCAGGCACTTTAAATGTCGTACACCAAAATATGCAAGGGCTTCCCAGCAAAGTTTTAGAATTAGAACTATTTATGAATTGTTTCAGTGTAGACATCATGTGTATTACAGAACACTGGATAGTAGAACTAGAGTTACTCCCTTTTTATGAAAAATATAGTATTGTAAGCTCTTTTAAACGAAAGAACGCTATGCGAGGTGGTTCTTTAATTATTGTAAGCAATCAATTGAAATGCAAAGAGCGTAAAGACATTGCAAATCTCAGTATCGAGAGGACTGTTGAGCTGTCGTGTGTGGAGCTGGAGCGGCACATAGTTGTGAGCGTTTACCGTCCCCCGGACGCGGATTTCACCTTGTATGAATCCACTATGGAAGATGTACTGCGTAAAATCTTTAACTGTAATAAAACCGTAATAATCTGTGGAGATTTTAATGTAGATATCCCAGTTCACCCTCTTTCTGAGAGGCTGCTAAATTTGTTTAAATGTTTTGACCTACACTGCTTGTTTCAAGATCCAACAAGGGTGACAATAACAACAGCCACCTGTCTTGACAATATTTTTAGCAGTCATGAGCCAGTTAGTAAATCAGTAGTTAGGCATTTTAGTTCAGATCACTACGGTCATAGCGCTAAATTTGCTTATAAAATTTTAGATAAACACGAGATTTTCACCCACCGGCCCATCACAGAGAGCCGTATTAAAAAGTTTCAAACCAATATTGAACTGAAAGTGTCCCTCATGCCTTGTCTGACTGACCCGAATGATCTTTTCTCCAACTTGTCAAATTAAAATTAATTTATGATGAACATAAGGATACGTTTAAACTTAAAACATGTAAAGCTAGTGTTAGTGTCGCGTTCGCTGACTGGGCCACCCCAGGTATTTACAAAAGTAGGAATACATTATATGAGCTGTATGCTGCTAGGGAATCAATGCTCAATGACCCAGCATTTATTCTACATATTAAAAACTACTCTAAAGCATTTAAAAGAGCTTGTCACGCAGCAAAATCATTGCATATCAAAAGAAAAATTGAAAAATCCACAAATAAAATTAAAGCTACCTGGAAAATAGTCAATAATGAGACTGGCAAATCAAAACTCCGTAATAAAAAAATTCATTTGAAAGTAAACAATAATCTTTTGACAACAAACATTGAAGTAGCCAACGCGTTTGATAGTTTCTTTTCCAGTATCCCTAAAGTAGTGACATCGTCTTTAAATTCCTCGGCCTCTGGTGCGATGGCATTGTTAGAGTCTAGTGTTAAAAAATGTAATAATATCTTTAGTTTTAAATACATTAATGCTGACAAAATCGTGAAGACATTTAAATCGTTAAACATTAAAAATACTGAAGATTTATGGGGAATGTCTACAAAACTACTCAGTACTATTATAACTGATATTGCACCGTGTCCAGCGTATATTTTTAATAGATGTGTTGATGAGGGTGTTTTTCCTGATTTAATGAAACCTAGTAATCTCATTCCCCTGTTCAAATCTGGAAATCCAAATGACCCTGCTAACTATAGACCTATCTCAGTATTGCCTACGCTAAGTAAAATATTTGAGAAAGTTATTCTTACTCAGTTGTTATCACATTTTAACCTAAATGGGATACTTCATAGCCACCAGTTTGGATTTACGAAAGGTCGATCAACGACTGATGCTGGTATTCTACTCTTAAAGCACATATATGATGCCTGGGAAAACTCACAAGACGCGATTAGGGTATTCTGCGATCTTTCCAAAGCTTTTGACTGTGTAAATCATGCTACATTAATATCTAAACTTAAACATTACGGCATTCTAAATCGCTCCATTGACCTAATACAATCGTACTTGACTGATAGTCCTTAAAGTTGATGTGAGCGGTGAGAGATCTTCTGGGTCAGTTATTGACATGGGGGTGCCACAAGGTTCGATATTAGGTCCTTTCTTGTTTCTAGTGTACGTAAATGACCTCCCTTTTTTTGTTAAAAAACTATGTGAAATAGTACTATTTGCTGACGATACCTCATTAATTTTTAAAGTTGATAGATTGAAGGCTAATTACGATGACGTTAACGCATCTCTGTCGCAAATACTTAACTGGTTTAACGTTAATAATCTTTTACTTAATGCTAAGAAAACCAAGTGTATTAAGTTTACCTTACCAAATGTGACTCTCCGGCCAACTAATATTATACTTAATGGAGAGTCACTTAACCTTGTAGATTTTACTATCTTCTTAGGACTTAATCTTGACAAAAAATTGCAGTGGGGACCGCAAATCAAAGCACTTGCTGCCAGACTAAGTTCGGCTGCATATGCAGTTCGGACTATAAGATGGCTCACTGATGAAGCTACAGCTAGGCTAATTTACTTCAGCTACTTCCATAGTGTTATGTCTTACGGTATCCTTCTCTGGGGGAAAGCAGCTGATATTCAAACTATATTCGTTTTACAAAAAAGGGCCATACGTGCCATCTATAAAATGAAATCACGAGACTCATTGAGGGAGCGATTTAAGGAAATTAATATCCTCACAGTAATTTCACAATATATATATGAAAACTTACTGTACACTCACAAACACATCTGTAGCTTTCAGAAAAATTGTGATTCACATAATATTAACACTAGAAATAAAAATAAACTTTATATTCCCAAATTTCGTCTACAGAAGGTAAATGGGTCTTTTATGGGGAACATTGTACGCTTCTACAATAAACTTCCGGAAAATGCAACTAAGCTTCCAATTCGGAAGTTTAAAGCCTATATTAAGAGTAATTTGATAAAGAAAGCGTACTATACTCTAGATAGCTATATGAATGATAAAACTGCGTGGCCCGATGTCCCGGTCACTCTACCCATAGGAAGCTAGCATGTCAATTTGTAATGTCTGTACCTACTATTTCATATCTTATTTTTATATCTGTGTAGATACTTTATTATAACTTTGAAGCGTAGCGTGTGCTGTCTTTGAAACTTTGCTTTTGTATAATTACATTGCATACGTCTGACTAAGTGAAGTGGCACCACACTGGAACTTCACTGCTATTATTTTAGACTATTTTTGATTTGTAAAAGGATCATATAAAAAAACGTTAGGAACCGAGACGTAGTTTGTTGCCTGTTCTTCTACGCTTGGTCGCGTGGAACTGGCACCTAGACTCACCTAGCTTTAAGACGTTTCAAAGTGATTCTTGTATCGTATTGAATAAACGCTTATTGAATCTATAAACCACAGTGGATCAAAGTAACATCTCAGCAAAGGACAGCATAGAATGGAGGGGATTCCCCCAAT
The DNA here is from genome assembly GCA_947578465.1 of Thera obeliscata. Classification (NCBI taxonomy): domain Eukaryota; kingdom Metazoa; phylum Arthropoda; class Insecta; order Lepidoptera; family Geometridae; genus Thera; species Thera obeliscata. The sequence goes on from OX387917.1 coordinate 23,625,559, forward strand.
ACCCTTTTGCCCAGCAGTAGGAAGTAGAGGTACCTTTCACTACTTTACACTCGTGAGAGGTATTAATTAGCGCCAAGTTCAATTGGCGCACCTAATACCTACATAACATTTCTTAGATAACAATAATTACTTTAGTCGTGACATTGACCGTGATTCATTTCAATTTAGATTTCACGTGATGACAATGACTTCATACTCGAGATTAAAATCTCTGACATGTGTTTCCGTTCTCTTGCTTTGCGCACGTCTAAGCGTTCTGCTATATTCACACTATATTTTGACTGGCCTCTCAGCTCAGTTGGTAGTAGCTCTGCCTTCTGCGCCGTAGGTCGTGGGTTCCATCCCCACCGAGAACAAACATTTGTGTGGTGAACACAGATGTGTTCTCTGACTGGGTGTTATACTGCATTCTAAGTATGTATTTACAAAAAAAAATGTATGTAAGTAGTATATCAGCTATCTGGTTCCCATAGTACAAGCTCTGCTTAGTTTGGGGCCAGATAGTGTAGTATGGATTGACTAAAATATTGATTTATTTATAAGAAAAATATCATTGTAATATCAAATACATCATTTCCGTTTTCATACAATTGCGGGTCACAGGGTACCCTTCAACAGTATATACATACCTCGCAAGGGTTCATGCCAAATCACGATCCCAAAGGTCTAAAAATCGACAAGATTGAACGATATCCGTGAAAGCGCTGATTCAGTTAAATTCCATTAACTTGCCATTCCGGGACATCCCGGAATGGATTCCGGAATATTCCGGAATATCAATACCGGTAGGTAATATTACTTTTGACATAACCTTTATCTCAATGATATAGATTTAAAAAGATATCGCAGAGACGTCATTCTACTTCCTTTCTACTCTACTTAAAAGTTACTATGCTTGGATGTTTTAGAGCTCTTTGTGAAGGGCTTGTCCGGGGAAGTACCTACTACCACCATACCTATTTTTGCCGTGAAGCAGCATTGCTGTGATTCAGTTTGCCGGTGTAATTAATGGCACCTCAGGCTGAACAAATAAATGCCTCAAAATGACGTGCGTGACCTACGAAACAATGCTTTGTTATAGGCGATGGTTACCACTTAACATCAGGTGGGCCATATGTTTGTTCCATCTGTCATATATCCATAAAGTCAATGTGTAATTAATGACATTTATGACATATGATTAACAAAAACATTTAGTTAAGGTCTGCGCACACCTAGTTCGCTGGCGTTGGCGATCAGTGAAACGCTGTCAAATTTGACAGCGATATTTGTCAGCGTTTCATTGATCGCCATCGCAAGGGACCTAGGTGTTCGCAGGCCTTTATGTATTTTAAGCTTATGATAACTCTAACAAAAACAACGTTCGATTTAGCGCTCAAGGTAAGAATGAAGTTAACAGAGTATTTTTTGTAAAGTTAAGTGATGATGACACCTACGTTAATATAAACTCTTGCTAAAAATAACACAAAAACTTAAACATAAAGAAGAATATAAGTAAATAAAAAAAATAGATAGTCTTAGTCGGTTTTGGGATAAAGTAAAACAGAGTGCTAGCTATATTCAATGAAGAGAATAGATAGATAGAAAATTATTTATTGCACTAAAAAAAATTGTTCGTACATAGGCGAACTTAATGTTAGAGAGCATTCTCTTCCAGTTAACCGTTGTGTAATTTTGACATTCCTAATGGGTAGTGCACAAAAATATATATGAAAGGTATCTATATGAAAAATATCCAGGATACATTTAATGCAACTAATAACGTTTTAAGAATTTTAAACTTCTCATTATTCGATGTTTTCAAATCTCCGTAGCTCGTGATTTGATTATTTCTTTGTTTTTTTTATAAGTATGCTTGATCGGGATGAGGAACAGGAACGGGGACAGGGAATCTGGAAAAATAACAGCATTTTATTTACAAGAAAATATGTAAAAAGTAGGTTCTAGGTATTCAAAAGTATTCAGTTGCGATTTTTTTTGCTGCAAAATTAACATTCTGGAAAAGGCTCTATATTTTTGCAGTTGTTGCCGTGCTGAGGCCGAAAAAATTACAGTGCATCATAGGGCACGTGTCCTACTTGTGACAATGTTTTATTAGGTGACGGTTACGAATAAACATCAGGTCATCTTGTTTCAATAAAAAATATAAAATAAAACAATACTATAGCGAACTGTACAGTCGCGGTATGAAAATGTTCGTCACCTTAGAGTCGGTTTTCGCTTGCACCAGTGCCTTGATCATGAACACATTTTGACATAATTTGTGACGTCAACTTATCGGTGTATTCTATCTATTCAGTTTCAAAAGGAAGTATGTGATCGTGATACGATGAACAAATCAAGTTGAAAATCGACGAATATTTTCATACCGCCACTATACAATACAAAAAGATAATTGTAAACTACTTTTCAAACTACAAAGTTGTAAATTACCGAAGCTAATTCCTATAGTTACACCCACATTGTAAGCGGCCGGAGCACGTGTGATTATCTAAATGGCTGTTTAAATTGTACCTCTACGGTATTGCTTCTGGAGTTTAGTAGGCGGTACAAGTAATACTTATTAGTAATAAAAATCATCATGTTTCAAATAACATACATTATTATTTATGTGAATTTGATGAAACATGTTTTTGCTACTTGTGTACATTGTCAAAAGAAACAATATTAAAATAGGTTCTGTGTTAAAAGATTGTACCTACTTTGGTTTTTGTATTGTAAAGTTATTATTGGTAGATAAAAATAATGATATCATAAGATATAGATGAGTTTTAATTACTAGTTATTGTAACTTTTTGCTTGTTTGGCTGACTGGTGAACGGTTAAGTTCCAATAAATATGAGCGCTCTAGTAGTTTAATATAGGTAAGGGTCATATACATAGGTGTGTTGGCTTAAGTTAAGAGCCGAGCGGGATTTTACCCCGCGACCTTCCCCTTGGCACTGGGATGCGCTGACCGCTACGACATTGGATCCACAAACGACGATCAACTCTTATGGACTGTTTAGCGCAGCGGTCAGCGATCCCCGTACCAAGAGGAAGATCGCGGGTTCAAATCCCGCTCGGTTCTTAACTTTTGGGACATTAAAAAACCTTTATTATCCTACAATATATCGAAATCCGACCTATATACATAAACCTGTTTTAAGCATACACAAAATGTGTGAATCTGAATCTGAATAATATATTTTATGCACAAAAATAAACTATTGTAGAGACAAGGTCACTGTTTTATATTAAAACTGGTATTTACAACTTGTTTTAGAATAGTCTAGAATCACAATTTCTCGTAAATAAGGTTATGGGTTCAAACTTGTCACCTCATCATTACCCGGCTATTATCCTATTTCTTGTGAGGTCTGAGCGGTCTGGCGAAATGTTTTCCTTTTCCCACAAAAAGTTGCCAACTGACGCTATGTAAGTAAAAGGTTTGGTAATTTATTAGGTACTCGTATGATAACTACAAAATAATAGGGACCGAAAACTTCATAATTTACTGCTTAAAGGGAATGAAAAAGGGAAACGTATTTTCTACTACAAATTATTTTATAAAGTGAACTCTTTCTTCCTGTCCTTATGCAGCATGTTCTCCTCTTCCATTCTCCTCTTTCAGCCGTCATCTCTGTATTCACTTCTTTCTTATCCATGTAATATTTAGGTGTGTGTATTTATAAACCGAACTTTTGATCCTAAATGTACCTGATTTAACTCTATTACATAATAGGCCCAAGAAGCTTGATAAATCTAGATGTCTTCAGAAACTTTACCCAACTTTATGTTTCCGAGATGGTTACGAACTGCGAAGTTCTAACTAGGCAGCGCAGTTCAGTGGGATCGTTACGTTCAATTTTCTTTTTAATTTTCATTATATTTAATGAACTCCCAGGGAACTTTTCCTGTAGTAAAAGAGGTTTAAAGATACCCTTATTTAAACAGGATGAAAGTACGCGTGTCTACGGGTTTATTTGAATACAGATATTTTCAGGCGAATTTTTGAGAGGGTCAGCTTAGTTACGACATGAAATACGAAGAATGATGACTTCGTTGATAATGAGACATTCGAAACACATTTAAGGATTCTATTTATCTCGAAAAAGGTTGTTAAAATAATGCTCAAATTTCCGAGATTGTTGAGAAAAAACATATACCTCACAAGACAGAACTTTACATGTACAATGTAACGAGTATTCTCGACATTTGTAGGTACCTCTCAGAGATTTGAACTTACAAAATGAATATTTCAAAAGCTATTTGAATTTCAAAGTTTCAGTTTCTACATTCGCTAGTTCATTAAAATATATATATTATATAACTTTCGGCACTGTCTGTCGATGAATGCACAGCCTATCAGGGTTGTAAGCTATGCAGTAGGCTAGGCCTATTTCTATCATGGTTTAGGAGGCATTTAAGACTTAAAGAAGAGACAAATCCCAGAAAGAAAGAACCATAGAATTTTGCAATAATATCAAGCCATGTGGACGAAGGCGCAGGCTTCCTCATACTTTAAAATATAAAGCGTTTTGTCTTGGTGCCAAGTACGTGTCACTTCTGTTCCGTAGAGAAACGTAATAGAGTCACATTCATATTTTACCTCCTCGAAGGCGACATTCTTTGATTTTAATAGTTTTTTTAAAAAGGGGGTATTTTGCGTTCTCTGTGTCGAAGGGAGATTAAAAATTACAGTCGACCTACATTGCAGATACAACAGCCGTCTATATCAGTGCAGAATTCAAAGCTATTCAATTTAGAACCTTATTCCAACGATACTAGTGTGCACACTACTTGCGACAGAACCTGTAGATCTGATTTAACTCGGTCTATTTCTATATTTCTACCTTTATGCCTGTCAAAGGCAGACTCTGTTGCAAATTGGCACAGCAACGTAGTGGTAATCGATCTGATAGAATTTACAATCGTGAGAACTTTGCGGCCTGTTATCTCATTGCGCTCGGATCACAGAAAAACATCCGAGTAGATCTCTCTGTGGAAGAGTTCGTTCGGGGAAGTAATTGCTACGAAGAAAAAAGAGGAACACGTTAGCCGAAGGTTGGTATACGAGTATATCTCAAAGAGACTCCTTTCGTGCACTGCATTGCATTTCGGCAAGAAGGTTGGAAATCCATTGCAAAAAATTGTTTTAGACTATGTTATGGAGGGCTTTTGATCGGTACTGATTCCATTTTCAAAATCTATGCATTTGGAGAGCTTTCGATCGGTACTGATTCTGATCAGTCTTGCTGTCGTGCTATCTTCTATAGATCATGCACATCAGTTTCCGTTTCAGTAATCTCTTCTAACAGCAAAGACCTTATCCAGGTCAAATACTTGTATTTGTATGAAAATGTCTTTGTAAATAGATATTTCTCGGAAGATGAAGCAAGATATTCATGAATAATCTTGAAGAAATATTTAATGGTTGAGCGCATAACCAGCGATCGGAGAAGAGCGACTAAATTCGTTATATTTATTAGGTTTCGCCTACGTTATTTTGATGTTTGAAGTCGTCACGTGGAATTCCGAACACGCAAACTATAGTGCGAACGCTAGATAACATCGCAGAATGAATGGGTTTCGGAACAAGTGCTTGCGCAGCACTGCCGCCACAGAATAAATCAATATCAACCAACCGTCGTTTTTTCACTGCTATTACTCCCTATTCTACTATAGTATTGAGTCTATTGGTATGGATTCTTTCCTAATTGACTCCGGGCCCGCTCAGATAGATGAGTCTCTTTTTTCTGCTAAGATTCCCTATTGTACATTTCTAATACTTTCCATTATGATTCACTCTAGACACAGAACATTAATAATACGGTCAAATTATGATTTTTCTCGAATAAATATTGAAAATAATAAATAATGTATTAAAAAGAAAAAAGCGTGGGGCCCAGATCCCACACTATTTTCTTTTTAATACATAGGAATTTCATTTTAAGTAAGTAGGCATTTTTTTGTGCTCCTTCTTCATGTTGCATTGACGCTCGTGCCCGTCTTGAAATAGGTAGGTACTTCAATCGAAATAGGAATTGATGCTTCTATTATATTCTATCTTCAGCATGTTTTAGGTCAGCCATATCATATAGGTACTCGGCATTAGGAGTTTTAATGATATTTGAAGAACCTAAGACTTCTGGTTTAGACAGATCTTTGATCGCCAAGAATTTATATAAAGGTCGCATTTGAACGACGATATTTCATAGACGCTTATTTATTTGTTATTAACGCAATTTCAAGAGACAATCTAATTTAGCGTATTTCACCACGATTTAGCTTTCCGCGCATCGATTTGTTTAACACGTCATAGTTGAATTTGGCTAAGCATGCGGATTGCTCAATTCTGTTTGTAGTTATTATTAATGTAGCTGGGGGTTAATGATCCTATCTTAGAAGCTTTGTACGCTGCTGTATTAATCTGTCCGACCATAAGTAAGGTTTACGACTTCTAAGGTGGTTAGTAAAAAGGGATATTGGAAAGGTTGCTTGGTGATTCTCGATGTTTGATCTTCTTGTATGAGATGAAGTCAGATTTAGTGAGGAGATCCTTAGGCAAACTAAAGTTATTGAGACAGCCTAGGGACCTGATTACCCAATAGACTTTCTTGCCATTGTGAATATATAAAAAATTATGTGTCCTTAAGTGTAGTAAACACTATAAAATAATAAACAAAATATTCATAAATATATAAATATTATAAATGTTAATCTTTTATTGGCTGTAGCTTATATTATAAAACATATTTTGCACACTTCAAGATTGTGGATTTAGTTAATAAATAAAGATTATTTATTTGCATAAACATGTTTTAAAATTAAGACGGTCAAGGAATGAGTAGGGACAAACATAAGTTGAAGTTGTATTGGGCCATAACCAATAGCCGTTGGGACAAAGCTCTGGCATGGAGACCACCCAACTGATAAGATAGCTTTTATAGTAGGGTAGGCAACGCAACAACAGCACCCTTGGTGTTGTCGGTGTCTATGGACGACGATGACCGCTTACCATCAAGTGGGCCGAAAGCTTGTATGTCTATCTATTACATCAAAAAAAAGATGGAACAACAACAGCCTTTTATAAAGCATGCATTAGATTAAGATAATTATGATAACGGTGTTTTGATGGTGTGTTAATTTTATTCAATTTAATTATTTTAAATAACTGAGTTTAAATAGCTGTGTAAATTTAAATTAACATAAATTATGCAAATGCAATCAGGTAGAAGTATGTAGGTATTAAATAATATTAAAGACTTCTTGAATAACTTCAATTTTAAATTTTGGGTTCTATGATTGTTTTTTTTTTGGTATTACAACTAAAATCTAGAAAGATGTCTGCTGTAGGCTTTTAGTTTAACATAATACTATAGCACATTTTCTTTGAACACATAATGTCTGTATCATCTATTATTCAAATGCATACTCTAAAGACATTACTATTGCAATAAATACACCATTAAGTTTAAAATAGCAAGGAGGAAAATATGATATCATTGTATACCAAATAAAAACAAGCCGTAATTGGTCACATGGAAAAACATATATATTATATAGTTTACATTTGAATATAACAAGTATGTACATACAGTACACATTAACAGAGTATTATTATCAGCCCATGTTCCATGGTTTAATAGTACTATGTAGAAGCAGATTGTAAACAAATGTTTTATTCAACTTTTCAACAATCCTTCAATGAATGTGATCGAGTAAATTATGAATATGACAAGTGCTCACCATATAAAGTCCTTGCAGTGGGAACAGAAGGTGGGCTGCTTGAAGAACCTCGGCATAAACTTGTGGTCTTTTATCAGGTAAACATTTTTCTTCTTGAGAGCACCTTTGCGGCCCCGGAGGCGATGCGCTCCTCCGAAGCCAGCCTCCGCGGGCTCCTCAATGTTGTTCTCTTCTTCCGCCATGGCGCCGCGCGGTAGCACAACGCCGGGGGTTTCCGAAATAATTACTTTGTCACAATAATTTTAAATCGACGGAAAACACGATCGCGGACGAGACAACCGCACTCAGCCGAGCGTCATCGCGATTTGATTTGTCAAATTGTAAATTGTCAATGATTATAGCTGTCAGTGTCAAACAAAATTGGAAACAGATGCTGCCATAAAAAATAACAAAATTAGCCTGGAAACTTACTCAAATCATAATCATCAGGCATTATAGGGCGTAACGCATTATTGAGTTTGCTGCACATGCTGGAACTTAGAGTCCACCACCACTAGTAGTCTAGTGGTAGCAACCCCACCTTTCGAGGTAACGGGTTCAAATCTGGTCGTGCGAGAATGGATTTTTCTTATCAAAAAATCTATGCTAGTTGTGCGCAATGCTAGTGCTCTCAAATTAAACGAAGAAGGAAAATATCATGAGGAAACCAGCGGCGCCGGAGTAAAAACAAAGGCAGCCACTGCGGTGAACAGCACCATAATTTTTCAAGTGAATTAATACAACAAACAACAACAACAATATAACAACATACAACATTTCCACAACATACATTTAAAATAGTCAAAAGAACGAATAATTTTGATGGTTGATTACAAACGACAATAATGATTAATTTCTTATAATGCAACAATAAAATAGGAAACCTTCGAAACGCTATTCCCACCGCCTTTCCCCGTGGCGTGGATACGCTATCCACTGGCGAAGTCAGTCTGTCGATTCCAGCAACACGGCTCAATTGCGTGATCGCTGAATCCGAGTTCCATTTTCAAAATTTTCAAACAAAAATTTACAACTCGCATCGATTTACGCGATTTGTGTTGCTAGAATCGAGACGCTCAGCTCGGAGGTCGGATAAAACTGACAGCGGGGAATCAGTTTTTATCCTTTCCCGGCTTGGAGGAATTAGAAAATTCCTCCAAGTTTCCCGGGGATAACTTTTCCTCCCCGTGTGCTAGCCAGGCTGCACGTATAAACCATGTCTTTCCTGTGGATTATGCCGACTTAACTGTCAGCTGTCAGGATGGTATAGGTGCTGGGCAAGCCTACTCTATCTAAAAATCCTGTCTCAGGCACTATAGGGTCCCGTAAATCGGGGCATGAGAAAACGCAGTTCTTGCAGAAGATAATTAAATCATCTACAAATCTATAATACACGCAAAGGCCTGTTTACTTTACGAATGTAAAATCCCAGCACAATTGGGTAATTGAAGTAATACTGGCAATAATACTATGGACGCGTTCTGAATGTAGATTTTTGATATCTCACATGCATGTTTCATGTTTCATCAAGCTAAAATAATTTTATTCACAGCTAGGTTTGAAGGCTGTTCTAGTTGCTGTCTTTTGTCGTTGATTATTATTCATTTTATTTTACCAACTTGTTGATTTACGTGTTACTTAAAGGTATTTATAAGCAATATAGGGTTATGAGTCACCTTTTTTGCCCACACATTTTAATCGGATCTGGCAACACGTATCCCCCCTGTCCCTCGGCCGCCCCCCTCCGCTAGCCACGCCATTTGTTTTGGGTCGCTGATTTTGATCGAATGAATCGCGTTTCAGCCGTTATTTTTCAAGATTCGAGATTTGACCAGTGACCGTCTAAAGTTTTGTTTATTTTAGCAACGAAACGAGAGATTTGCAAACTGGCGATAAAAAGTATTTAAGTGTTGAAAACAAACTATAAAATGAGTTCAGAAAACTCTGATTTTGGTCCAGGCATTTCCCTTTCATTGGTGGCTCAATTTGATGATATAAATCGCCTCAACAGTGTCCTCAACGACGGAGCAGCCGAAGAATGTGAGTATATACCTTGCTACGTAACAAGTAGCATTTATTTATTGTAATTTCAATCGTACCCTCGTAAGTCATCAATTTCTACCCCCAAAATAATGATTATTCTCTTTTGGCTTGGTCTAGTGTTTGTCCTTGACTTTTCGGTCGACTGCATGCTATTAGATTTGAATAATAAGTATAGAATCCACTTTAGTGCCTTTCTAATTGGAAGCATACATATTGTTAAGACTGAATGACTACACCATGGCATGAAGTATGCCATGGTGTAGTCATTCTGAACCAATCCTTAGTAATCATAGTCTATGTGTCATTTTCCAGGTTTCTTGTCCTTTATAAAGCAGATGGAATGGGTACGGGGTCAGTGGGCATCCGCAGAAGCAGAGGCAGTCAGATTGCAAACAGAACTGGACGAGGCTCTTCGGGCACTGAACAAATGGGAAGCCAAATTTGCACATGTGCGGAAACTACTTGATGGAGAGAAGAGAGAGAGGAATATTGTTTTGAAGAAGTATAGTGAACTGGTGAGTTTTTTATTTAAGTCAGAACTTATTCATATCTAAACAGTCCATCAATATTTTTATACTTTTTGTAAGGTAAGTACTATTTGCCACTAATATGGAAATAGTTGATAACAATAGACCAATGTACTTATTGATGCTAGCATTTGGTTTGTTGCATGGTCTTAACAACAGTTTTATAAGTTCTTTAATGTTTATTGTTCTTTATTGCACACAATACAAAACATAGGAAAAGGACAGAAATAGAAGACATGTACAAAGGTGAGCTTAACCCTGAGCAGAGTTTTCTTACAGCAAACTTTTGAGGCTAGAGAGAGATGACTATATAGGCAGGATTGTTTTCATTAAAGAAAAAGTATAAAAATAACAAGAAATACCTAATTAAATTAATTTACCTGAATTTAAAAATTACCTAAAGAAATAAGATACAAACAAGCTATAGATGATGTAGAACATTTTTATGAATTATAACAAATAGGTTTATTTCACACCTCTCAATCACAAAAGAATTCTTATGTCTCAAGCTCGTTTCGCATTTCTATTGACAGAGCAAATTGCTGGACATGGCTCGAGACCTCCTCTTCAACGACAACCGTGCCAAGTTGAATGATGAGACACTGCAGAAGCTGGCCTTCCTCAACGGCACGGCTCATGACCACAACGCGAAGCTCTCTGGAGTACCTGAACTCAATTCTACTGGTAAGGTTAATTAGTTAAGTTACATAGAAGGCAGTCAGTGTAGCCTTCTGAACTCTTTTGGTATGACAGAACTATTAGTAGTCGGTCAACCATACTGAATAACTAAATTTCGACAAATAAACTTAAAAATTCTTGCTTTTCTTATTGCCATTTCTCATCAATAAATTATGATTATTAGCCTGTAGAATTGTCCTATCCACTGTTGAACTTTAACTGTGGACAGGCGTCTTCTATATATTTCCAGATAAACTGATTATGAATCCTCTCCGTTCTTATCAGGATAGTTTTTATTGTTATTTTAATTTAATAATTTTGTTTTCTTGTACAAATGTTTATAAGCCTTTAGGCTAAATTAGCGAGACCAAAATGTTAACTATAACACCTCACTGAGATCACACCCACAGGCACTCTTCTATCGGAGATGTCGTACTCCCGTTCGGAGGATGACCTGGATCTGTCTCTGGCGTCGACTCGGCGCTCGTGGGTGCAGCGCGGCGGCTGGCAGGCGAGGGATCCCCAGCCGGCGGCTAAGAAACGACGCTCGTCCACTAACTCATCCGCTACTAAGGTAAGCTTCCTCACAGAAGAAGTTTTAAAGGGTCGGCAACGCGCTTGTGATGCCTCTGGTATTGCAGGTGTCCATAGGCTACGGTAACCGCTTCCCATCAGGTGGGCCGTATGCTTGTTTGTCAACTTAGTTGTAAAAAAAAAATAATAATAATAAGCTGCCTCACAGAAGAAGTTTTAAAAGGTCGGCAACGCGCTTGTGATGCCTCTGGTATTGCAGGTGTCCATAGGCTACGGTAACCGCTTCCCATCAGGTGGGACGTATGCTTGTTTGTCAACTTAGTTGTAAAAAAATAATAATAATAATAAGCTTCCTCACAGAAGAAGTTTTAAAGGGTCGGCAACGCGCTTGTGATGCCTCTAGTATTGCAGGTGTCCATAGGCTACGGTAACCGCTTCCCATCAGGTGGGCCGTATGCTAGTTTGTCAACTTAGTTGTAAAAAAAATCGGTTGTCTGTAAAGTCGGTTCACTGACGATAGTTGATCGTGATAACGTCATAAGAAAATACTCGCGGACTCGCGGACTCGGACTCGGACTCGAACTCTCGGACCCGGACCCGGAACCCGATCGAACCCTTACCCTTACCCTCATTTACCCTTACCCTCATTTACCCTTACCCATTACCCGACCCGGGCTCGGGCTCAGGTAAATGGAACGACGAAACGACGTAACGACGCATGAGTCATGTTTTTTCGTGCGTGCAGCCGGCTCCATCGATTTATAAGACGTTATCACGTCAAAAAAAAAAGCTAAGCATTATGCTGAGTCAAGGCCCTTTTGCTGCTGTAGCACACAGAAACACGACGCACTTCGATCGATGTATTGTTTGTATCTTTCTTCTTTTAGTGCCCTTGTTTTTTACTGGTTTTTGTGTGCTTATGTAGTAAATAAATAAATGTCTATGTAACCAAAAGGTGCACAATACACCCCATCGCTGGACGTCAGTGCTGATCTTAAATCCCCCAAATCAATGAGAAGGTAACCAAACATCGTTGCAAACATTGGCATGGTTCTTTCGGAGATATCGTACTACTCTACTCCCGTTTAGACTCTAATAACATAATAGGAGAATCATAGTAAATGTATGTGCAACTAGGCACAGTTGTTGACTGTTAAAAAAAATTTGAAATAAAATTAATTGTCTTTTGTTATCAGACAGTGGAACTCCATGGTGGCAAGGTGCTGGCCACTGCCACGACAACACTCACCTTGGAGCGTACGCCTACCAACCACGATCTTAAGCCGCCGCTCAACTTCGTAAGTACATGTACTTATAGTAGTAGGCAATAAATATTGCACATCGGCTAATTTCGGCTTCTTATAGCGTAGTTTGCGTCAGAAAGAGATAGCGCTCTACGAAAGCAGAAAAGCCGATTTGCATATTTATTGCCTACAACCGTACCAGAAATCGTTCTTTGAAATATTTGACTGGCCTCTCAGCTCAGTTGGTAGTAGCTCTGCCTTCTGCGCCGTAAGTCGTGGGTTCGATCAAATGTTTGTGTGGTGAACATAGGTGTTTGTTCTCTGTTCAGACAGAAAAATGAAAATAAAAGCTAAGAGTTAAAATACAATATAACCTAGGTGTGGAAAGTGAAGGTAAGAACAATAACTACTGAGATTTATGTTATGTCCAAAAGCGGGCACTACTCTAGGCAAATTCAATGTGGAAATCAAACATTCCACATTAAATTTGCCTAGAGTATGATGGTCAGCTTAGTTGGTAGTTGCTCTGGTGGTTGTTGCTGGTGAAATATATAAGTAGTATATCAGATATCTGTACCCGAAGTCCCAGTGCATATACAACATTTCGTTACCAAATGTTGTTTTCGTTTCGCCTACTAGTCTCTGTCTATTGTATGGAGAAAAGATGAGACAACAACTCTAACTACGTAACGTATTTTTGCCGTCTCATATTTTCTCCATGCAATAGAGAGAGACAAAAAGGCGAAACGAAAACAACATTTGGTAACGAAATGTGGTAGCAAAACTCCGACTTCGGGTTCTGGTTCCCATAGTACAAGCTCTGCTTAGTTTAAGTGCTAGGCTAGATAGTGTTTAGTGGATTGTCTAGAATATTTATTTTATTTATTTTTCTACAGGTTTTAAGACTATGTAAATATTCACAGGAGCCGATATCGGAGAGTAGTGACGAGGCACCGCCGCCTCGCAAGTCGTCAGCGCGGCTCTCTGCGCAGACCATCAAGGAGGAATGTATGCCGACCGCTCCGCCGCGCACTGGTAAATAAATAAATAAATAATGCGGACAATCCACACAACACTATCTAGCCCCAAATTAAGCGGGAGCTTGTACCATGGGAAGTAGATAGCTGTACCCGAAGTCGGAGTTTGTCAACCACTTTTCGTTACAAAATGTTGTTTTCGTTTCGCCTATTTGTCTCTATCTAATGTATGGAGAAAATATGAGACGGCAAAAATACATTACGTAGTTAGAGTTGTTGTCTCATCTTTTATCCATACAATAGACAGAGACAAATAGGCGAAACGAAAACAACATTTGGTAACGAAATGTTGTAATTGCACTGGGACTTGGGGTATAGATATGATACTTGTGTACCTTTTTTTTGTTTTTGTAAATACATACTTAGAATACAATATAACATAACACCCAGACAGATAACAAAACATGATACATCAACAAATATAAATCATCATCATCATTTCCTTGTCCTTGTCAGTGGCGGATGTACAGTTGCCTTGTGCCGTCTACTCACTACCCATCTTACAGACTAGATACATAATGAATTTTATTGCCAACTTTTAGCTAAATCAAAATGTGAAAAAAAAAGAAAGAAAATACATTTATTTGACATAATAATTGCTTATACATAGGTGCAGACGTTCACAACATAATATACCTAACAGGTAATGAAACATAATTATGCCAAATAGGCCCCGACTCTTTTTGCTGCCTGACAAGGTATCATCTACCACGCCAAGTAGCGCTGGTTTTCAGGCGGAGCCTTTACGAAGAGGTGACGTCACACAAAAAAATAAAACAAAAACGGAAGACTGTCAAAGGAATATACAGGGTGTAATCGTTAAGTGTGCACAGGCGATTATTCCGTAACTATTGCAGATATCAAAAAACTTTAAACTGATATCGAAAGTACTTTACCTAATGAGTAAAATGACATTAATAACTTTTTAAAAATAAAACGAGAAATATCCAAAAAAATTACATTAATCACTCCCATACATTTAGTATGAGATAGTAGAAAGGTTTCCTCCTCGCGTCGTGTTCCTCATTACTGAGGGTCGTGATTCCCCCGACGTTGAGCCATTAAAGTTTTAACGATAGTCCGCCATCTCTGTCTATCTTTGGCATTGTGAAGAGCATCGTGAAGTTTGGTGTTTAATGATGAGCGGATTTGGTCAGACCATCGAATTGGACTTCGACCTCTCGGGCGCTTGCCGTCGACCTTTCCAGTTACCATGAGTTGTTCCAGGTTATTCCCCTCTTTCCGGGCGATGTGGCCGAAAAACTCCAGTATTCGACGCAGGCAGGTGGTGGAAAGCCTGGTACTTATATTTAATTCGTGCAGTATGGATACATTGGTCCGGAATGCCGTCCAAGGTATTTGCAGCAGTTTCCGCCAGCACCACATCTCAAAAGCATCGATGCGGTCACGATCGGCCTTCTTCAACGTCCACGTTTCCGAACCGTAGCTGAAAATGGAGAAAACCAGAGTGTTGACCAGTTTCATCTTGGTTTTCCGTGAAATATTGCGATCGGTCCATATTCTTTGCATCTGGGACATTGCATTTTTGGCCATTCCTATACGCCTTCTGACTTCTTTCTCGCAGGAGCCAGTGTTGCTGATGTTAGCGCCCAAGTAAATAAAGTCATTGACCCTTTCGATTGATAGAGTGCTATTTTGTTGTAGTTTGTTAGTGCGGTCTATCACCATCAGTTTGGTTTTGGCGTGATTGATTTTGAGACCCAGCTCCATACTGATCTTTTCCATTCTATCGAGGAGACTTGCCATTTCAGAAAGGTTTAAGTTTCCTTATTTTAAGTGGAATAGTACCTACTCATTTTACCCTTGTCATTTTATAATTATGTACGATATGAAGGTATTAATGAATTTCAAGTAGATACACGTGTAGATTAATTATCTTACCACTTCAAATTTATAATAAACCTTGTTTCAATATTGTATTGATTTGAACTAGCTGAAAAGCAACATACCAAATAAAAACAAAAAGAAAGATACTCTTTGGTGTTCCTTCTAAATTCAAATTCTTTATCGCGGGTTCTCGTTCCCGCCAATTTATTGTATTTTTCAATTTGAAAAACCTTTCTACTATCTCATACTAAATGTATGGGAGTGATTAATGTAATTTTTTTGGATATTTCTCGTTTTATTTTTAAAAAGTTATTAATGTCATTTTACTCATTAGGTAAAGTACTTTCGATATCAGTTTAAAGTTTTTTGATATCTGCAATAGTTACGGAATAATCGCCTGTGCACACTTAACGATTACACCCTGTATACATAAACATATTTTTACAATATACATAATTATTACCCATCTCATGTTTCGAGGTGCAGTTATTGTCTGTGGTGTGTGGGGTGTACACGTGATTTACTATCTGTGACGTCTATGCGCAAATGAAATGAAATGTGTAATGAGAAATTTATTTTTCTTTTCCTAAATATATAAAACTAAACACAGTCATTTAGAAGAAGATACATTGCGTTGCGGCTCGGTCCGCCGGCGCCGTTATATGCGTTTTGACTGGCCTCTCAGCTCAGTTGGTAGTAGCTCTGTTTAATGCGCCGTAGGTCGTGTCAAAACAATATTTAAAAATAGCTAGTGCGACGAAAGAAAGACTTGATATCGTGTTATCAAAATGTCAGATTTGCAATAAAAGTGCAATCTTATTGTTTTATTACCAATAGAAATTTCATACTTATCTAGCATATTGGCAAATTATGTAACTACTTACGTCTCGGTTTAACAACGTAAGCCAAGATTTCTGAAGCAAAACAAAGTGAAAGCATTCTATGCCCTAAATTCGCCTGTTGTGTCAGTCGGCCCATTAGCTCAGTTGGTTAGAGCGTCGTGCTAATAACGCGAAGGTCGCGGGTTCGATCCCCTCATGGGCCACAATTATTTTTTCATTTTTACTTTTTTTTCTGGAATTGGTAAGATTTTTTACACTAATATTTTTTTTATAAGAAAACTGAATTGTTATATTTCAATCTAGCGGCCTGTCCCGGCTTAGCACGGGTGGACAATGTTGAGTATATCCGATTAAGACTGGTAAGGTGTAGGATATGTTAGAACATGAACATCACGCAAAAAATTATGGACACTATGCCAGTGCTCTCAAACGGTGAAGGAAAACATCGTGAGGAAACCGGCATATCGTAGAACCTAAAAAGTTCGAAAATATGTGTCAAGTGCACGAAAGGAGCCTCTTTGAGGCGCACTTGAAATCCTTTCACCACACTTGGTTCGAAAGAATCGGTGACACGATAAGAAGAAGATTAGTTTTAACCTACTTTTTAACCGACTTCCAATCAAAAAGGAGGAGGTTCTCAATTCGGTTGTATTTTATTTTTTATATTTGTTACCGCATAACTTCGTCTTTTGAGCCGATATGAAAAATTATTTTTTGATCTGAAAGGTACTTACTGCTTCCAGATTGGTCCCATTTTAATTAATTTTATTAATATCGGTGTTGCCATTTTTTTTAATGATTGTAACAGCATGTCTCCGTCATTTATGAACCGATTTAGAAAATTATTTTTTTATTTGGAAGGTTATTCTTACGTTCACATTGTCCCAAACAAATTTCATTAAAATCGGTTTAGCCGTTTGGCAATGAAGTCGGTTTCTCTAGTTTTTTAAACTTATAATTTTGAATATATCCAATCACCAATCATTATTTGTCCTTGTCGTCTACGTGCTCGTAAGATATTATTTGTCCTCAAGGATTTATATTTAATATGTGTAGGTTGAAGTTAGATTATATATTGCTATATTGATAAGTATGTATTATAGGTTATAGGATTCATTTTGTGGTTTATTTGAATTTAAATTTGTGTTCTATTAGGTTATTAGTAGGTATATAATTTTAGCAATATCGGGATTTTACTTTTGTACACCACCGTTTTTCTGTTTTCGTAAAATCTCTCCATCCAAAGGTTGTCTGGAAGAGATCGCTTTTAGCGATAAGGCCCATTGTACCTATATTTGTAATGTTTCTGTTATAATATGTTTCTTATGTGTACAATAAAGTATTAATCTATCTATCATCTATCTATATTCCAGATACAGAGAGTCAATCGGACACGCCAGTCCGCGCGGTCCCGCAACGCACGCCCTCCGTGATATCCGCCGCGTACGGAGCGTCGCCGCGCTCGCGCCCGAGGCAACACAACTTCGTGGCCAAGAACTTCTACAAACGGGAGACGTGCGGCCCTTGTGGGAAAACGTAACTATATTTTTATTGACTGGCCTCCAGCTCAGTTGGTAGTAGCTCTGCCTTCTGCGCCGTAGGTCGTGGGTTCGATCCCCACCGAGAACAAATATTTGTGAGGTAAACATAAATGTTTGTTCTCTGTCTGGGTGTTATATTGTATTCTAAGTATGTATTTACAAAAAAAAAAAAAGTATTTAATTGGGTAGTGTTGTGTGAATTGTCCACAATATTTATTTATTATTTATTTATATACTGCTATTACATACAAACATACATAAAATCACGCCTCGTTCCCATGGGGGTAGGCAGAGATCTTTCGCTTCATTCACTCTTATAACATTCTTCATGTTCGTCGGCTTAGGGTACTCCTAACCTGATGGCCTTTCTCTAACACGTCTGTGATCTGATCGAGATACATGCGCCTAGGTCTTCCCCTTCCAGCAGTTTCATTCCTGTTATTACTATAACAAAAAACAAATAGTAGATTGTGTCATAATGGAACCAAAAAATAATGTATTTAGGGCGAGAGCGATTTTTTGAATCCAGAGGGAAGTGAAGGATTCTAGATAGATAGATAACACTTTATTGTACACAAGAAAACATACAGTAACAGCTGTTTAATAAAGTACAATGGGCGAATCCTAGATACTCTAGAATAGAGCAAATTTAGAGCCAGCAAACGACGATAGCGCGTTCTAGAAACCGTGCACGTTAGTCGCGCCATCTAGTTGCGAAATAAGAACTAATTTGACACGTTTGTTCCAGGATAAAGTTCGCGAAGGTGGGCGTGAAGTGCGAGTCGTGCCGTGCGCAGGCGCACCCGGAATGCCGCGCCTTGCTGCCACTGCCCTGCGTGCCGCCCGGCGCCGGCGCAGCCGCCAAGCGACCCAACGGACCACAGGTATTACCACTTGTCTGTCTGCCCGTTATACAGGATGTTACAAAACTACCAGTAAAGCCGAAAGGAGGTTAAATTGACCATAAAACCAGTGCATTCACAATATTTAAGAACCGTAGTAACTGTGATTGTAGTTTTACTGTGTATTTTTAAGCAAAAAACTGTATTCTACTTACCTAGTGTGTCATTGTAATCATTAAAGGGTTATCTATCTATTTGACTGCCTTCACAGCTCAGTTGGCAGAAGCTCTGCCTTTTGCCCTGGAGGGCGTGGGTTCAATCACCGAGAACAAATATTTGTGCGGTTAACATAGATTGTTGTTCTCTGTCTGGGTGTTGTATTGTATTCTAAGCATGTATTTAAAAAAATGTATGTATATATTATATCAGCTATCTAGTTCCCATAATACAAGCGCTGCTTAATTTGGGGCTAAATAGTGTTGTGTGAATTGTACACAATATTTATTTTATTATTTATTTTTAGTATTTTTTTGTAAACGTGAAACGAGCTTAATTTTTTTAAGCGGGCGTTGTAAAGTTGAGTTGTAGATAGTTTTGAGTGGATTGTCCGCATTATATATTTATTTACTAGCAGTTGGTGACCGAGCTTCGCTCGGTATTTTTTATTTGTTTTTTTATGACATCATAAGAGTCATATTATCTTTATGGGCTTATTCTCACAACAACGCCATCTGCTGGATATGCTTGCAGTTAGTTGCTCACAATCGTCACTAGCTGGCAGGAGCAGTCACATATTCAGTTATGTTTAATTATTGAACTCAGGGTTAAATAATCATTTTCTGTAAATGAATCCTAGCTAGATCGATTTATCGCCCGTAACCCTCTGTATACATAATTTCATGAAAATCGTTGGCGCAGTTTCCAAGATCCTAAATTACAAGATTTTCTTTAAAGGTATAAGATTTATGTATCTACAGGAGGGCTGTATATCGGAATGGGCTCCGCGCACGCCGCCCATGGTCCCAGCGTTACTGGTGCACTGCGTCAATGAAGTGGAGAAACGAGGACTCATCGAGCGAGGGATCTATCGCGTTAGCGGCGCTGAGAAGGATGTCAAACGACTCAAGGTACCATCATTATCTTCCTACCTAGTAGTAGTAGAGCTCTTTGTGTGTGGTTCGTCCGGGGAAGTATTACCACCATGCCTATTTCTGCCGTGAAGCAGCATTGTGTTTCGGTTTGAAGGGTGTGGGTGCCGGTGTAATTACTGGCACGTGAGGCTGAATATCTGTATGCCTCCAGTTGATGGACGCATGGACGCGGTTACCGCTTAACATCAGGTGGGCCATATGCTTGTTCCATCAGCTAGTAGCGTCTCCCCACCCTTACTTTCATATGTGAATTCATCATCATCATAATATGTATATTGCATGATTAAAAATACACTAGCTAGATCACTTTTTGACCAAAATAGAATGTTAAAATAGGTGGATAAAAATAACCTCTTACGAGGGAAAAACACAGGCGACTCTCCGTACAAACGTAGTCCCCTATTTCCTCCCTGGATAATGCCTCAGTAACCATTTTGTCTCATAAAATCCAGATCTGCTATATACGTGCTCATAATGTTTTCCTTTTTTTCAGAAACTTATTGATAAAGAAAATATGACACTCATTATGATTTATATGAAATATGAATTGGAGGTGATATTTTCTTAATCAATAAGTTTCTGAAAAAAAGGAAAACATACGAGCAGGTATATAGCAGATCTGGATTTTATGAGACAAAATGGTTACTCTAGAAGCATTATCCAGGGAGGAAATAGGGGACTACGTTTGTTTGGAGAATCGCCTGTGTTGTTCCCTCTTAATATTGAGTTGTAACGTTTCAGGAGCGTTTCCTCCGCGGCTGTGGTTCCCCATCCCTCACCAACGAGGATATTCACGTGATCTGCGGCTGCATCAAAGACTTCCTCCGTTCTCTTCGTGAGCCGCTCGTCTCCAGCGCGCTCTGGCAAGACTTTATGGCCGCCGCGACCGTCAGAGAACCGAATGACGCGACCGCGGCTGTTGTGCAGGCTGTTAGTCAACTGCCGCCGCCGAATAGAGACAGTCTGGCGTTCCTTCTGCTGCATTTACAGAAGTAAGCTCTATCACCTTTGTAATAAGACACATTATCGAGCCAAGGATTTTGTCAATCGTGCTATGATAAGACTTTATGGCTGCCGTGACCTGTTATTACCTTCGTAATATGTTACATTGGATATTACTACAAACAATACACAAGTATCATGCTGCATGTCCTATAAACGTTCTAATCCCATTAGTATTGTACAAACACACATAAGAGGGGGAGGGAGGCCTTTGCCCTGCAGTGGGACGACCCAGGCTAAATATAAATAATATATTATTAGTAGTTCAAAAACATGGTTTCAAATACACGGAAAAGCCAGTATGAGGCGCACTCAAAATCCTATCACCAAACTGGTTCTGTGGGGGAAGAAGTTTGTAAGAGAGGGTAATAAAATACATACATACATAAAATCACGCCTCATTCCTATGGGAGTAGGCAGAGATCACGGGTTTCCACTTGCTACGATTTTTCTTGTAATAAAATAAATACTAATAAATGAATATTTCCAGAGTGGCTGAGAGTCCGGAATGCGAGATGGGCATAGACAATCTCGCGAAGGTGTTTGCGCCCACAATAGTCGGCTACGGCATGACGCAACCCGCCGAAATGTATTCAGCTACTAACAACATGTTAAAGGTACTATGCTCATAATTATCATACCAACAAATAGAGATGACGACTTATTTTCAAAATCTCTTCTATCATATTCAGAAGTATCTATTTATGTCAAAATTTAAGGTGTTTGTGCAATAAAAGTACATTTAAATTTAAATTTTCAAATTCACGCCAAAACGCTCGCTGGTGTCATGGCGTCTGTTATTACGTCACAGTGCAGTATATCAGTAGTAAACATTGCTGCTTTTGTACAAAATCAGAATGACGTTTACTGCATCGTTACGTAATTCGCTCTGACCGGTGTTTAAGCTATCATGGCGGATTGTTGTATTTTGTAGATTTATTTTAACAAATAAATTATTAATCTCGACATTAATAAGGTGATTTATGGCAGCGACTAGCAACACACTCATTACAGACCTTGGCAGTAATGTACTATTGTGTTCAGGTAATGCAGTTACTGCTGGAGCTGCCGGGAGACTACTGGTCGCAGTGGGCGTGTCCCGCGGCGGAGAGTTCCTCCCCGCTCGGCACCTTGCCGCGCCCGAGGGGATTCTTCTTCTCGCCAGCAGACACCGGGTAAGTTCGTCACTCGAATGTTGAGCACGGCTGGTCTAGCGGTAGCGGCCCCGCCTTACGATCCGAAGCTAGGAAGTTCAAATCCAGTCATGTTCCAATGAGTTTTGCTGTAGAAAAATTATGTACACACACAATTCTAGTGTTCAAGGAAAACTTTGTGAGGAAACCCGCGGATTAGTCAGCTCCTGACCATGTCTTTCCTGTAGATTACACGATTTCCATACATGAGAGTAAGTGTAAGTAAACACTATAAAATTATTACTGGCTGGCCTCTAGCTCAGTTGGTAGTAGCTCTGCCTTCTGCGCCGTAGGTCGTGGGTTCGATCCCCACCGAGAACAAATATTTCTGTTGTGAACATAAATGTTTCTTCTCTGTCTGGGTGTTATATTGTATTCTACGTATGTATTTACAGAAAAAAAAAGTATTTAAGTATTATATCAGCTATCTGGTTCCCATAGTACAAGCTCTGCTTAGTTTGGGGCTAGATAGTGGCTGTGTGAATTGTCCACAATATTTATTTATTTATTTACTTTATTTAAAAATGAATTAATGTTACAGAATATCCAGAAAGAAAAGGAACTACTTTCAATGACCAGGATTATTTAAATAATTAAGTTAAGTTAATGAGAAGACATTTATGTTAACCATTTTGTTAGTTTTGCTATATTCTATTTAGGTTATTATTTGGACTAACTTATAGCAATCATGATTAGTAATAGTGACTTGTAAAATAGCTTATTCAATAGTGGTGTCAATTCTGTTGTTGTACCTAATTTGGCAGCGCTAAAATTAATTAAATTATAACCGAAGAGGAAAATGTCTGGACATCTTCTACGACATGACAGCTACATAAATAAGATCATTCAAGGAAAGGTTGAAGGAAAAGGGAAGAGGAAGGCCAAGAATAAGTTACGTGAGCCAAATGTAAGAAAAGGTCGCTGTCATGTCGTATAAGGAAGTCAAGGAGGCCGCTTTCGGAATACTCAATTGGAGGAGACTGCATCAAAACCCCGACAAGAACTAAGCTCTTAAATTTAAGAAGAGAGAGACTCTTCTCTCTCTTCTTAAACTTAAAAATTAAAGAAAAAATTTGAAAATGATTACTGTTTTTGTAGAATTGAGGTTTTGAAGATGGCAACATTTTAAAGTGCTGTTAAATCAATTTTGTTAGGGAAATGAAAAAATAGAATTGGCACCATTTTCTCTGGCCCATTCAAAGAATCTCTTATATTCTGGTATTTTAATAAAATAGTTACAATCCTCCTTACTTACAAGCGTGACTATATATCCGTGTCACTGGTTCTTTAGAATCAAGTGTGGTGAAAGGATTTTAAGTGCCTCAAAAGGCTCCTTTCGTGCAGTTAAGGTAACCAGTGTATAGGCTACTGCCATCTCTTACTATATACTAGGTATAACTAGCGGCACATAGCTTTAGCGCTGAGCGATACGCGGAGGGGATAGCTGCGCATGCGTCGTGTGCGCATGTCTTACACACTGGATGTGTGGATGTGTGCAGAGTGTCCTATTGGTACAGAGAGCGGAGTGCGACTGGAGAGCCAATCAGCGCTACGCACGCCCGCCCTTCATTCCGCTAGCCCCCCTCAGGTACCTTATTTTTTACTTCTGCGCAATAACGGTCAGCGCTAAAGTTATGTGCCGCTACCTATAATGACAGTGACAGGACGAACTATAAGCAATGTCTCACCGAAGTAATGCTTTTAAGTAAGGCTAAAAGTGTTGGAGCCTTTATATTAGTTTAAGAAGTTGTGTACTTAATTTTTTGACCTGTTTTGTTAGTTTTTATAGAAGCCGTGCATGGCTAGGTCAAGGCAGGAGCGAGATAGATCAAATTGAGTCTTTCTGTCTCATTCTAGTAGTCTCAATAAAGGAAGAATAAGGTGACCTGTTTTGTTAGTTTTTATAGTAGCCGTGCATGGCTAGGTCAAGGCAGGAGCGAGATAGATCAAATTGGGTCTTTCTGTCTCATTCTGGTAGTCTCAATAAAGGAAGAATAATTTGACCTGTTTTGTTAGTTTTTATAGTAGCCGTGCATGGCTAGGTCAAGGCAGGAGCGAGATAGATCAAATTGGGTCTTTCTGTCTCATTCTGGTAGTCTCAATAAAGGAAGAATAATTTGACCTGTTTTGTTAGTTTTTATAGTAGCCGTGCATGGCTAGGTCAAGGCAGGAGCGAGATAGATCAAATTGAGTCTTTCTGTCTCATTCTAGTAGTCTCAATAAAGGAAGAATAAGGCCGCGTTCACATGAAACGTATTGTTATCTGCCGAATGTAACCAAATGTGAACTTGATCGTATTTCAGCGGTATACCTATATACAAATTCTTCTTATCGTAAGTCCTTGCTACTACTTTTCTCCATCCCTTGAAACTTTTACCAAAAGCTTCCGAGCCTACAACTGCCTTTTGGCGTAACATTTATTTTCTCTAGTTATAATTACTTTAAGTTAGACATAATATAATTTCATTTCCGTTTAAAAGACGTCATGCCACCGCCTACTTATTACTCTATGTATGTAAATAGTATGCCATCACTGATGGCAACGAAGGAACCGCTCGCTGTCGAGTGGTATAACTAGCGGCACATAACTTTAGCGCTGAGCGATACGCGGTGGGGATAACTACGCATGCGTCGTAGTGTGCGCATGTCGCGCACACTGGATGTGTGGATGTGTGCAGAGTGTCCTATTGGTACAGAGAGCGGAGTGCGACTGGAGAGCCAATCAGCGCTACGCACGCCCGCCCTTCATCCCGCTAGCCCCCCACAGGTACCTTATTTTTGACTTCTGCGCAATCATGGTCAGCGCTAAAGTTATGTGCCGCTACCTATATAGCGAGCGCGGCGCAACTCCTAATGTCATTACGAACCTTCGCTTAGAGTCTTTTATAATAGACTTTGTTTTTGCTTCATTGTACGCCTTTCTGTTTCGGCTTATTGACTCCTACATTGGAGCGAATGTTCGTAAGTCATCTATTGTTCGAATAATCCTAAAAAATACTCTATAAAATGATAAAGGTGATATCAGCCGATTCATTTCTTGTTCATTTATGCCTTTCATTTGGCACCTTTCACTCGTAATGAAACGTGTGAACTCTGAATGGAAGAATAGTGCCGAATGAATTCATTAATGATACGATCCAACGATGTTGGATATTTTCATTCGGCATCTTTCACTCGCATTCCGAATGAAACATTAATGAATTCATTAGGCACTATTATTTCATTCTCTGTTCATACGTTTCATTTCGAGTGAATGGTGCCAAAAATGAGAGGCAAAAATGAACAAACAATGGATCGTCTGGTATTACCATTAAACACAGTTTGTAAATACTTGGTTATTTGCTTTTTTGGGGTTCTCTAAGGCTCGTCATTAAATTATATACAAACACTTGATGACCCTTTGCAAAAGTGGATTACAGTTAATATTGTTTAGGAAAATAAAAAGGATCCCTTTGAAACATCCAACCGGCCCGCCACCGCTGGAATAGAACCTGCATCTTTTCCATCCTAATAATCTTCGTGACAGTTTTGTATTTTTGTGTAGTGTGTGATGCTTATAAATAGCCATTTTTGTATTCGGGTTACGGTAAATAGTTGTAGTTTTTGAGTTTGTTGGGAGACAGTACAAAGTATTTCACTCGCCCATATTATAGCTTGTGTTTAAAAAATTGATGCCCGTAGCACACCTCTGCTGCGGAACCGTTACAGCGGTACAGCAGTAATTTTGTCATGTCTTGTCGTGTAGGAGATGCGGATCACTATCGAAACTGCCTGTTCTAACGCATAGGTTTGACTATATTCCATCTCTTTCTCCGCGCCTCACCTCCGCGCTCTGGCCGCAATTTTTTTTCACTTGATCGCAACGTAATTCATCTAGCGGTCTCGCTTTAACGGTTCCGCAGCAGAGGTGTGCTCAATAAAGACGCTCACAGCGACTTACAACTGTACAGTAGGTAGCGCGATACATTATAGTCTCGTTTCTATTGCGCATTGTCATTTGGATACTAACACTGTCATCATAGACAATATAGTTACATGGAGCTACTGTATCGCTGGAATTCGCTCTAATATGTACCTATTTAGTTTCTTTATAATAGGCCTGACGACTAATTTTCAAAATCTCTTCTATCATATTCAGAAGTATCTATTATGTCTAAAATATATCATATTTCTGTAGAAAATTAAGGTTTTTGTGCAATAAAAGTACATTTAAATTTAAATTTTCAAATTCACGCCAAAACGCTCGCTGGTGTCATGGCGTCTGTTATTACGTCACGGTTATAGTATATCAACAGTACACATTGGTGCTTTTGTACCAAATCGGAATGACGTTTACGAGAACGTGACGTAATTCGCTCTGACCGGTGTTTGAGCCATCATGGCGGATTGTTGTATTTTGTAGATTTATTTTAACAAATAAATTATTAATCTCGACATTAATAAGAGAATAAATACATATATCAAAATCTTTGAATCCTTTTTCATTAGATCAGATAAATATTTTGGCGATACTTGATTACTGTCTTCATGCCTATTGTGTTCCCATTTTAAGTTATTTCACTATATCCATAAGATAAATTAGACACAGTTTAAGCGTGAACAGGCGTGTGGTTCAAAATATTTCCGCATTTTTCATCACAATGGCCTTGTCATTGACTAGAGATAATTTTGTTAGTTCACTGACTGTTAAAAGTAATAAAATCTTCAAAACTATATTCGAATTTTTATTTTGTAAACATTTTGGTACCGATTTCAAATGCAGGGAGGTACAATAATAGTTCATTTAGGCTGTGCGCAGACTTGAGTCACGACTGTTATAAGACAGACTTTCAAGTCTGCCGCGAAACTGTTCTACGCGTCGCACACCTAACCTAAAACAAAACTGTTTAATCTACTACAATGTAGTAGTATAGGATCCCGCTATAGAAGTACCTTCACCGAGCTGGTTATTTAATGAAACGTATTTTATATTTAATTAAACATACCAATAAATATATTCTATATGGGTTGCCTATCAAATTTCAGTCCAGGATATGATTAATTAATAATTAAAAAACTAAATTGTTTTTTTTACTTTCCACTGGTTTGTTTATTAGACAAATTCTATACCAATCGAAAGTATAGACCCCATAGAATATGCAAACGTTAGGTTGCCTATTTTTTTCCGATCACAACTCTCGGGTAGCCAGGTATAAACAGGTAAATCGATACTAGCATTTTGCACCGGTATTTTATTGAATAAAAATACTGGGGTCTATACTTTCGATTGGTATAGAATTTGTTTAATAAACAAACCAGTTCAAAGTTTTTTTTTTTTTATTATTAATTAATCATAATTATCCTGGACTGAAATTTGATAGGCAACCCATAAAGAATATATTTATTGGCATGTCTAATTATACAGGGTTATTCATTATTAGCTGCAAATACTCAGGAATCAGGTTCAACAAATAAAATAAAAAATATATATGCAATTATTTTTATTTTGATTCAAGTTTTTGTATCAAAATTTTATTTTTATTAATTTCTTTACGGCTATTGCATAATGATTGCCATGGAGAAAAGGACGATGACCCACCCAGGCGGTGACTGAACGCAGAGTGTCGCTCACGGCTCGCGGGCGCGGATCAAAGGTCAAAATAGGTCAGGCGCCAATGATTCCTTTATCGATTTTCTCGGGATTTTCATAACAAAACTTAAAAAAAATCATTTCATAAATATTTTTTATATTATTTGTTGAACCTAATTCCTGAGTATTTGCAGCTAATAATGAATAACCCTGTATATAAAATACGTTTCATTAAATAACCAGCTCGGTGAAGGTCCTTCTATAGCGGGATCTTAGACTATAGATTCAAGGCGTCAATAATTCGTCACTTAATATTGTTGGCATACCAGCTAGGCTCAATTTTTTCAGGCCACAGGGTTAGAAGTACAATGATTTATTTTTTACCACGATGAACGTACATTACATAGCTTAGGTCTATTATGCGAGTACGTGGAGCGTGAAGGGCGCAAATTACCTTAATCGCCGTTACTACCAAATAAACAGTGATAGGCGCCACGGCTGTTTGTCGCTTTCTGCGACCTAGGCCGTGGGTTCGATCCCCACAGGGAACAAATATTTGCGTGGTGAACATTATTATTATTGTTGGTTCTCTGTCTGGGTGTTAGTTTGGGCTAGGTAGTCTTGTGTGCACTGCCTACAATATTTATTTATTTACTCACTGTATGGAAGGAAATTCTTAACAAAATTAAAGCTATGTAAGGTGGCTATTTTATTAGGCATGGCCGAAAAGAGATGTTCTTACCTTTTTTCCTTCGGCATTCGGGAATGGTTCAAATTCGTTTCCTATGATAATATTATAGGTCATATTGTAAGATAAATAAAAATACCAAATTATAAGAACTAAAAGCATTTATTTTCCATTCAAAACCAATCTGCGTCAATAATTCATCCTTTTATATTGGCATACCAGCCAGGCTCCAACTCGTCTGGCCACATGGTCACGAGGTTAACAATAAATTATCTAGACTAAAGTATAGAAAAGTGTCTTAGGTACAAATTGACTATAAACACACTATCACTACATTTGGTAAAACACTTATGTACACCGTGTATTTACATTTCAACAAGTTGTACTACAACGTATTCGCTAATTATTATTCTTAATGATTACTACTGAAGGGTGAAATTACTGGCACGTGAGGCTGAACGGTATGCCTCAAATAAATGGACGCAGAGCAGTGGCATCCTATGGCACGACTCTGACGTGCGTTGCCAACGTGGCAATGCTTTGTTAGCCGATAGTTACAACTTAATCAGCATATTGTAAAATAACAATAATATCGTTACAATTCTAATAAACAGAAATAGATTTACTATCTAAGGGCGAGTTTTACCATTCAATTGATATCCGTCAGAAACAAATATACTTGTAAATAAATATTGAAATTTGGAGGATACCGTTACAGACATGGTAGAACCCGTCTTTGGGCTTAAGTTTTCAATCTACAGACATTTATCCATTCTTCTTATCGTGTCACTGATTCTTTCGAACCAGGTGTGGTGAAAGAATTTAAAGTGCGCCTCGAAGAGGCGCACTTAAAATTCTTCAATTGAAAAACAATTGTCCTTTCGTGCAATTGACACATATTTTCGAACTTTTTAGGTTTTCCATGAAATAAAAATATTATATCCATCTCTATAATCAGGCTTTTCAAAAACAAGAACTGACATATTTTATTAAAAATTAAATGAAATGTTTGATAATTTGAAAGACTGACGAATGACAAAGATTTGACGAATAGCATTCCTAATTCATATCAAATGGAAAATTCAGCCATCTGGGGCCTAATTCTCGGGCCGATCTCGATCATTTTTCAATTTTATTTTATTGCTTCTTTTCACAACCCCGCACTTTTTCACCGTTTTCCGTATATCGTAGCTGTCGCGGCTTTTACGATGAGGTCGTCGATGAATTACTCAAGGAAACCATGCATTCTCTCTTCGAAAAGAAGCAATAAAATAAAATTGCAAAATGATCTCGGTCGGCCCGAGAATTAGGCCCATGATACCCGTCAGAAACAAATATAAATAAATATTGAAATTTGTGCCGTTACAGACATGGTAGAAACCATCTTTGGACCTAAGTTTTCAATCTACAGATATTTATCCATCAAATAAAAATATATCCATCTCTTTATTCAGGCTTTTCAAAAACAAGAAATGACCTATTTTATTTGACGAATAGCATTCATTATTCTAACCAAATGGAAAATTCAGACATCAGTAGATAAGTACTCCTTTAGACAAAAGGATATTGATAGTGAAAAGCCTTATAATACCTTCAGGAATGGTCGCTCGTTTAGTTCTTTTACTTAGTACTTTCGTGTCTTAGTATTTTCTATAACACTTCAACGCTTATCTGACTGCCTTAAAATATAATAGGTAACAACATTTCTTAAAACTATGACTTCAAATGGTTTTTTTCTTTGGTAAGTCAAAACATTGCAACTTTAAAGATATACTTACTCTAAACTAAAAAACACTCGTTCAATGTGATGAACACTAATTCTCTTGAACACCTAGATAACAAAGTAGGCAGTTATGAATATCTTTTTAATAAATTAAGTATAAAAAAAATCTTAGTATTTCTTTTTAGTAAAAGTCTGTACTTTAAACTTGTCAAATAAAAGATTATTTTAGGTGATGATCTGAACGTTACTCTGATATAGATAGTGCAATCCACGAAGGCGCGCCCCACTATTCCTCCTAACCGTTTATAGTATATGTGTGCAAGCTTCCGTCAATGTTTGAGTGTTATCGGTACACACTAATTACCTATGAGTGCACACGCACACTACAATGAATAGACTACGGTTCGCGACTGCCGCTCGGAGCAAACTCCCCGCACCCCGCGAGGGGCGCGTCTTCGTGACTATCCATATACTTAATCGAATCGATAGGATTATTCTGACTTATATTTAAATCATTTTCAATTCACCTTTCAAACATTAGTTCTCGCAATCCCGCCAGGGGCGCTCATCGTTTCCATACAAAATCGGGGCAAACGACTACGCTTCGATAAGTCATTTTGCGTTAGCTAAAAATGATATAGAAAACTCAGAATAAGCCCTCTGACCGTAAGTGCCCAAGAGGTAAAATAAATATTCCACATTAACTAAAATAAATCACGTTTATAAATTGTTTTTTCTTCTTAGGTATATTGTTCCATCTCTACATACAATTTGAGAGTGCTTATAAACATAACTAGTTCCTAAATAATGGAATGTTTTTTAAAATGCAATATATTTCTTAAATTCAGATCTTTTACATTTCTTTTATCTTGAAGATTCATTAGGGCCGTTTCACAAAAGACTAATCGACCAATCAAA
Organism: Thera obeliscata; assembly: GCA_947578465.1. Lineage (NCBI taxonomy): Eukaryota > Metazoa > Arthropoda > Insecta > Lepidoptera > Geometridae > Thera > Thera obeliscata. The sequence continues at coordinate 23,656,649 of OX387917.1, forward strand.
TATTTGCCTAAAATTTTGCATTTTGCATCCTTGAAACCGATCCTAAGCGTTACAATACAAAATTAACCGATCAAATCATTTTTTTTACAAAAAAAAAAATACATCACTGGAAACGGACATTACAAACGGTCTTATTTCATGATAAAACTAAAGGAAACAAACGCCTAAAACGCTACACACGGAGAAAGAGGCAAGAAAGAGCTAATAGTTAATTAGGTACAATGGATATCTAAATTCCATATCGATTGATCACATAGAGAAGATTCAAGCTCCAATTTCTGTTCGCAATCACACCAGAAAAAAAGTTATATGGAAATGCAAATTATAATAAGTATGTACATCGATGTGGAAACACATTTTACACATTTTAGTTTGTCAAGTTATGCAAGAGTCCGCCCAAGATAACTCTGCAATGACAGATGGTTATTTACATTTTCCGTGATCTCTGCCTACCCCCATAGGATTGAGGCGTGATTTTATGTATGTATGTATTGACAAGGGCCCGTATTCAAAAACAGTGTTTGAGTCTGAGTCGAGCCTCAAGAATAGATTTTTTGACAGATCTCCATTGAAAAGTGTCAAACACTGTTTCTAAGGCTGAGATTCATAGACCGCACTTTGCTTTACAGCAAAGCAGTCTTCGCAAAGTAAGCTTTGTTTATCGAAGTTTCCTATCAATATTTTGAATAAAGAAGAGTTTGACAGAACTATGAAATATAATTTTGGTTGAAAGTTGAACTTTCCATCAAAGTAAAGTCAAAGTTCGGTCTATGAATCTCGGCCTAAATATGGGCTTAAGTTCCAGCATGCTAGCACGCCCAAAGCCCCGGTCTTTTTTGAGCAGCAAGGGAGTTTAACCGCTTTTTACAAAGGGAGGCGATAATGTACATCATGTTATTGTACACACCGTTATTACGATGCCAGTTAAGCCACACGCACACAGGAGCAATTCAAACATGATCATTTGCTTTTTTATTCTGGCACTGGATACATTATTGTCCTTGATACTTTATAGAGCGGATCCGACTTGGATAGGTTAAATGTTAGAACATAAAATTACGCACAAGGCAAGCGAACAGAGCGAGCATGCCGCGGTAGCGACCGCCGCAGTGTCAGAAAATATTTTTGTTTTTTCAAAGGGACTGGCCCGTTTAGTACAATTATCCATAAACAGATAAAAAAAACTAAATATTCATCTGCGACAGTGTACATGGGCCTTTAGAATTTCACAGTTGAAAAAAGGTGGATTCGTTTTAACTGTGTGTACATTAACTGGCCGTTCATTAACCGGACCCGTTAACAAAAATGAATATTTTTCTATACTATTTGTGCACATCCAAAGCAGTATCGTTTGTCAGGATAGTAGGTAGATCTCCTTTTCTGTAGGTGATGCCGTATGGCCGCAGATGATATATTAGGTAGTCTAACACGTACATGTCCTTCGGATCCACGTAGTGGAATGATACTGCATAGTCGGAACAGCAGTCTAGGCCCTGGGGAAATAGATTTGTGAATATAAACACGATTATTTTTTATTCTATACCCACAACGTAGGGTCCGTGATCTCTGCCTACCTTCATGGGAATGAGACGTGATTTTATTCATTAAAAACATTGAATAAAAAGCCCTATCAATCTCTGTTTTGGTGTTTGAATTTAGAACACACGAATAAGGTCAACGTCCATCTTAATCCTTCCCCTTTAACTCTACATTTTGATTGCTCGAAATTTTTGACAAGGAGTTTAGCATTGGTTTAAATACTGGTTTGTGTTCTTTGTTGTCATTAGTAATCTTCATGATTCGGAGACCACTCCCTTTTTGGAGATACCAGTGCAATTTATTAACAGAATTAGCTTGGACGGACTATAGTCCGCGCAAATGCGTCTCTTGTTGACACAGATTCTAATTTTTTGTTATAATGTCCGAGAAAATAGTTTTTCTTTTTACAATTTATTGGCTTGCGCTTGACCGCAATCTCACCTGCTGTTAAGTGATGATGCGGTCGATTTTTAAGCACGTTACCTAGAAGATACCTGTTCAATTTTGACTTGAAAACGTCCAAGTTGTAGGTGATCGTAAAGATAGACGCCGGCAAGGAATTCCACTCCTTGGCTATTGCACGGTTTCCACCTCGAGCGGAACGGACCCATTAATGACTTCGTTAAACTCGCAAACGCAAACTGCATACTTGTATTTCCACCAACAAATAGTCGGACGGAAAGAGCCGAGCGTGTAGAAAGAGGATGAACTCGCTCAGTTCTAGGGAGCGGAGCGGAGTACTTACGGACTCCGCTCAACTCGCAATTACAATTTATATGTTTGAGATTTATATTATATGGCTGAATTAATAGTTCTCAACATATATTTATTCATATAATTCCTCAAGGATAGTAGCGCTCATTTCTCTATCTCAGTTTCATTTTGCAGTGGAAATCAAATGACCAACTCTTCGTTGGTGGAAACGCAAACCTATTTCATTAAAAAGGAGTCCGTTCCGCCTAACCATTTTCCGCACATTACCCTTTCGCAGTGGAAACCTGGCTTTATAGTTGGTAGCTAATCGTTTGCTCGCCGGCGGTCATACGCTGGTAATACACTTACTTCATCTGTAGGGTAGTAGATGTAATTCCAGTACCAAAAGGAAGAGTCCTTGCTGGGGAACAGATGGTCTTTCGGGCCGAAAGGGAAGAAGCGGCCGCGTTGTAACGAGTCGCGACTGTCGAGAGCTTTCACTCCGATGTTGTCCAAGCACTTGCCTGGAATATAGAGAGGACTTATTGGTAATATACAGGGTTATTCATAATTAGCTGCAAATACTCAGGAATAAGGTTCAACAAATAAAATAAAAAATATTTATGAAATGATTTTTTTAAGTTTTGTTATGAAAATCCCGAGAAAATCGATAAATAATATCCTTTGGAATCATTGGCGCCTGACCTATTTTGACCTTTGATCCGCGCCCGCGCGCCGTGAGCGACACTCTGCGTTCAGTCACCGCCTGGGTGGGTCATTGTCCTGTTCTCCGTGGCAATCATTATGCAATAGCCGTAAATAAATTAATGAAAATAATATTTTGATACAAAAACTTATATCAGTTTAGGAATTAAATTGATTCGGCCAAACCAATATTCACGACCCAAAAATTAGGTCCTGTCAGTTTGTGTCGCTAATAATGAATAACCCTGTATATATTATGTAGAGAGAACTTATTGTTAATATAGAGAGGATTTATTGGTATTTATTGGTAGGCTCATAGACCAGAGATGGACTGCAAAAGTGACCATGTGGAGAGGCTTACACAGTAAAAGAGGCAGAGGAGGCAATGGCAAAAGCAAAGGCAGCCGGCCCAATGTCAGTTTGTGTAGCTAATAATGAATAACCCTGTCTAGCACCCAGACAGTGAACGAACATCTGTGTTGACCACACAATTACATGTTCTCGATGGGGATCGAACCCACGACCTACGGCGCAGATAGCGTTGTGGGGATTGTCCACAATATATTTTTTCAATTTCTTCTTCTTGAATTTAAGAGCTTAGCTCTTGTCGGGGTTTTGATGCAGTTTTCTCCAATTATGTCTGTAGAATGCAGCCTCCTTGACTTCCTTATACGACATGACAGCGACTTTTTCTTTTATCTGGCTCATGTAACTTATTCTTGGCCTTCCTCTTCCCCGTTTTCCTTCAACCTTTCCTTCAAAGATGTTCTTTATGTAGCTGTCATGTCGTAAAAGATGTCCAAACATTTTTTTTATTATTTTATTTACCACGTTTTATAACTTACCCATTTCAGCGTCTTCCGCGCCGTGATCACTCGCCTTACATAGATGAGGTGCCGGCAGAGCCTTCGTCACAAACTGATCCAACGCTTCTCGGCTGAGCACGTAGCCAGCGCCTCCGCTCATATAGCCCTGTGGAGTGAAAGTGTTATACAGGGTTATCTTATATCTTTATCTTATACTTTTAAACGAGAAAATCTTGTATACAGGGTGTCCCATAAGTCAACGTCCAGCCGGAAACGGGCGATGGGCCAAGTCATGACAGCTACTAGAAAAATATAAAAAAAAATATTTGTCTTGTAACTTTCGAGTTATGAGTATTTTAAAAAAGCAGCCAAGTGCGAGTCGGACTCGCCCATGAAGGGTTCCGTAGCATCAAATAACATAATATAAAGGTTTTTGTAGTTCGTCGAAAGGTAAATTGCGGTTTACGATTTATGACGTATAAAAAAAAACTACTGACTAGATCTCGTTCAAACCAAATATCGTTGAAAGTTTGCATAGTAATGTACAACATATTTTTTTTTTAGTTTTATCATTCTCTTATTTTAGAAGTTAGAGTGGGGGGGGGACCAACTTTTTTCCACTTTGGAAGTGTCTCTCGCGCAAACTATTAAGTTTAGAAAAAAACGATATTAGAAACCTCAAACACGTATGGGTTCGTGAAACTAAAAAATTTTTTTAGTTTCAGTTTCAAGTATGGGGACCCCCAAAATTTATAGTTTTTTTCCTATTTTTGTGTAAAAACCTTAATGCGGTTCACAGAATACATCTACTCACCAAGTTTCATCAGTCTAGCTCTTATGGTTTCGGAGAAAAATGGCTGTGACACGGCCGGACAGACAGACAGACAGACAGACAGACAGACATGACGAATCTATAAGGGTTCCGTTTTTGCCATTTGGCTACGGAACCCTAAAAACAGGAAAAATTTACACCCTGTGATGATCTTTTAGGTCCTGAGACTGAAAATATTAACTTTTCGTGAAACTTTTTTCTGCAATGTAAGCATGAATAACCCTTCTGTAAAATACAATTCAAAATTAAGCCATAACTGCCTCAGTTTTCAATAAAATCGTGGAGTTTTGGCCAACATTTCATTTCAGATAATTACATCACCCAACTTTAACCGTCTGTACCGCAAAAAAAATGTACTACACTATCATGGCAAGTAACTTTAAAAGATGGCGCATTTAGTCAGGATTCCAAAACGGTATGATACTTGCTAGAGTACTCCTTAGTTTTGGAAATAAAAAATGGTTTTTCAACTAAACCGGATTTCCAATCAATTTTATTTCATGAGATAAAATGTTTGTACTCTTTAAATCATGGACTTAAAATGCCTACGCTGCGTTTTTAAGTCGCTCACAATTCACAGGTACAAGTAAAATACCATTTCGACAATGTAAGTAAACAGATAGAGCCACCATCTTGTCGAAAGAGTAATAACCATGGGTGTTCAAGTAATTTGTTAGTTTTAGGTGAAAGTTTGAAATAAAATTCAATCATAGTGTTAGGGTTCAGAAACTTATTGATAAAGAAAATATCACCTCCAATTCATATTTCATATAAATCATATTTTCTTTATCAATAAGTTTCTGAAAAAAAAAGCAGCCAAGTGCGAGTCGGACTCGCCCATGAAGGGTTCCGTAGCATCAAATAACATAATTTAAAGGTTTTTGTAGTTCGTCGAAAGGTAAATTGCGGTTTACGATTTATGACGTATAAAAAAAAACTACTGGCTAGATCTCGTTCAAACCAAATATCGGTGGAAGTTTGCATAATAATGTTCAACATGTATTTTTTTTAGTTTTATCATTCTCTTATTTTAGAAGTTAGAGGGGGGGGGGGGACCAACTTTTTTCCACTTTGGAAGGGTCTCTCGGCGCAAACTATTCAGATTAGAAAAAAACCATGTTAGAAACCTCAACATCATTTTTGAAGACCTATCCATAGATACCCCACACGTATGGGTTCGATGAAAAAAAAATTTTTGAGTTTCAGTTTCAAGTATGGGGACCCCCAAAAATTATAGTTTTAGAAAAAAACGATATTAGAAACCTCATTATAATTTTTGAAGACCTATCCATAGACACCCCAAAAGTATGGGTTCGATGAAAAAAAAAATTTTGAGTTTCAGTTTCAAGTATGGGGACCCCCAAAATTTATAGTTTTTTTTCTATTTTTGTGTAAAAACCTTAATGCGGTTCACAGAATACATCTACTCACCAAGTTTCATCAGTCTAGCTTTTATGGTTTCGGAGAAAAATGGCTGTGACATGGCCGGACAGACAGACAGACAGACATGACGAATCTATAAGGGTTCCGTTTTTGCCATTTGGCTACGGAACCCTAAAAAAGGAAATCATACGAGCATGTATATAGCAGATCTGGATTTTATGAGACAAAATGGTTACTCTAGAGGAATTATCCAGGGAGGAAATAGGGGACTACGTTTGTATGGAGAGTCGCCTGTGTGATTCCCTCTTAATAAGTATAACATGGAAAGAGCGCTTTGAAAGCTAGATGAGTCTAGGTGCCAGTTCCACGCGACCAAGATGATCCTTTTACAAAATAAAAATAGCAGTGAAGTTCCAGTGTGGTGCCACTCCGCTATGAGAACATGTTGTATAAAAATAAGTATTATAAACTGACCTGTTTCGTAAACGGCTTAAACCTACACCCGAAGTAAACTGGCGTCTTGCTATCGTGCTCAGCCAACATATATCTGAGATTCTCCACTATGACATATCTGAAACAATATTAAAACTTTACCAAAATTATAACTTTTTAGAAGATGAACAAGAGTGAACCAGTGGATTGACAAAAAAAAAATAGAAAAAAAATCGTTCAATTCGGACCACATGAAATCCATATCACAAACACAATAAAAAACACTATTTTGTGATAAAAATGTGATAAAAGTGTGTCATAAAAAACACAAGGGCATGTTTTAGTTTAGACGGTTTTAAACCACCATTTCTACCAAGGTGACCTTGGTAGAACGTTTCTGTCTACACGGTTTAAAACCAACCCCAAACTTCACCGGCCTCTCTACCAAGGGCGTATAAAGGTCATACGAAATTTGGTTTGAAACCACCGTCTGCACGGTTTAAAACTTCTGTTTTAAACCATCGTTTCAAACCGTGTAGCACGGCAGTAAGCATGCTCCATCTTAGGCTGCGTCCTCACTTTTCATCAGGTGTGATGGCAGTTAAATACTTAGCTATTTATATAATAAAAAAAAAGGTAGAAAAGCTTGGGTCAAATTGTTTTTTTTGATAAACAGTGTGTAATTTGATTGCACACAACTTGAATGCTTGCGGTTTTTCATTTATTTGTCGCAACTACAAAATTCTCGGTCAGAAAACATACGAATACCAGATACCATTCGGTGGCCAACCATGATGATGCAATATTCGATATTACTCTTTCTTGGCATCAACTATTGACTAGCCTCTCAGCTCAGTTGGTAGTAGCTCTGCCTTCTGCGCCGTAGGTCTTGGGTTCGATCCCCACTATTCCCCACACATAACAAATGTTTTTGTGGTGAACACTGATGTTTGTTCTCTGCCTGTGTTATATTGTATTCTAAGTAGATAGCTACAAAATAAAATGTATGCAAGTATTATATAAGCTAACTGGTTCCTATACTATAGTACCAGCTCTGCTTAATTTGGGACAAGATAGTTTTGTGGAATGTCTGCTATATTCATTGTATTATTTATTTAATAAAACGACTAGTTATTAGATTGTATAAAGGTTATTTAATTACGCTTAAATACTTATATTTCACATAGACGATTGTTTGGTCGGCCCGTACATTTGATATTTCGGTACATGACAAATACTTACAACTCTACGATAGAACAAAGTCGGCACTATCTACGAGTAGTTACTCATAGACTACAAAAGATTCTACGAGTGGCACTCGAAAAGTAAAGTGCCAAAGCAAAGGTATGAAGAAATCATATTATGGATCCCTGTATTACTAGTATATTTACAAAATAAAATATATATTTTCCAGCTCATCCCGGGTGGAAAGTGGCAACATTCGGCCCGCTGCACAAACCAAAGTTGCCCCTTTCCGCCGTCGTCGAGCAGTAATAGTACATTGTTACCCGAGGATTGCAAGTCACGAATTTAAGTCCTGAGACGGGTTTGGCACCCGAGCGTAGCGAGGGTGCCAATGGAGCTCGAGGGACTTAAATAAGTCTTTCACCCGAGGTAAACACTGTGCTTTTCATTGCGAATACAAGTAAAGTAAAAAGCATGATAGAAAAAAGCGGCCAAGTGCGAGTCAGACTCGCCCATGAAGGGTTCCGTAGCAACAAGTAACAATATTAAAGTTCTTGTAGTTCGTCGCAAGGTAAATTGCGGTTTACGATTTATGACGTATAAAAAAAACTACTTACTAGATCTCGTTCAAACCAAATATCGTTGGAAGTTTGCATAATAATGTACGTTATATATTTTTTTCAGATTTATCTTTCTCTTTTTTTAGAAGTTAGAAGGGGGGGACCAACATTTTACCACTTTGGAAGTGTCTCTCGCGCAAACTATTCAGTTTGGAAAAAAAATATTTTAGAAACCTCAACTTCATTTTTGAATTGACCTATTCATAGATACCCCCACAAGTACGGGTTTGATGAAAAAATCTCTTTGAGTTTAAGTTTCAAGTATTGTTTTTTTTTCTATTCTAGTGTAAAAATCTTAATGCGGTTCACAGAATACATCTACTCGCCAAGTTTCATCAGTCTAGCTTTTACAGTTTCGGAGACAAATGACTGTGACATACGGACAGACAGACATGACGAATCTATAAGTGTTCCGTTTTAGCCATATGGCTACGGAACCCTAGAAATGAGTGAAAATGAAGATTGAATTGCCGCCTTCCCGCTTTTTTTTTTCTCTGGCGTGACTGTGCTGAAGAACAATAAAATGTAAAAATGTGTATGTATAATGTTGTCATTATTATGTTCTAGTTACTTTGTGAATACAAAATTAATTGCATTTATTCCAGACAAAGTAAACTTCGAAAAGACAAAAGAATACTGAACTCAGGCGTCAGTTTCTCTTATTTGAACACACTTGTGCAAATAGACTGTAAAGTTAATACTGTTTTATGCACTTATTTTAAACAACGACCTCCTCAAATTGTAATAAATCAATTGTAACTTAGGTTTTTTTTATACAACGTGCCCTACCTTGCGCTGCCTTGCGTCTATCAACTTGAAGCAAATAAAAAAAATCTGCCTTACGTGCCAGTAATTTCACCGGCACCCCACATCCTTCAAACCGAAACACAGCGTTGCTGCTTCACGGCAGAAATAGGCAGTATTTTTTTTCAAAATAACGGTGTATAATCGGAATTAAGCGCGGGCTGTTCCCAGTTTCATACAAAACTATCCAGTACTTGCGGAGATGAGTACAAACTAACATAAAACCATTCACTCGCTTAAAAACTTTGGCAAGCTGTTTGTAAGATCTTCGTTCGCTTCGCTCACTCGATCAATTAGGTTAACCAGCAACCCGAGAGCTCCCATCTCTAAGAATTTCGTTGACATCAAGGTTTTTCTACTGGTCGGTCAATTCGTTCGCTTTTTCTTATTTTTTTTTCTTGAAATAAATTAAGGAGATCCTCATTTGTCATAAAATGGTGAAAGTGACCTGGTCTGATGATGGAGCCAAGGTCTGTCTAACGGAACTCTTCAATCAATTGGCCAATTGAGTTAAAACTTGTTTACCATACAAAGTTAGTGAGGGATAGTCAGAGGCAAGGCCAAGCAGTGAATCTAGACAGAAATATGTACTTTCTCAAAGTATATAAAACTCAATGCGTGATCGGGCACATTTTATTCTGATTAACATCTACTTAAGTACATAACTTTTCGTAGCATTTGGATCGCATCACGAGATCTCAGTTCGGGGATAACTACTAGTACTTCCAGATTGATCCCATAGAGTTTTTATCAAAATCGGTTCAAGAATTCTTAAAGAGCTTAGCTCTTGTCGGAGTTTTGATGCATTTTTCTCCAATAAGTCTTTCGAATGCGACTTCCTTGACTTCCCTATACGACATGACAGTTTTTTCCAAGTTTAAGGCCCGTATTCTGAAACAGTACTTGAGTCTGAGTCGAGCCTCAAGCACAGATTTTTGACACTTTTCAATGGAGAACTGTCATAAAATCTATGCTTGAGGCTCGACTCAGACTCAAGCGCTGTTTCGGAATACGGGCCTAAGACTACCGAATATTTGTATACAATTAGGAGTATAATAATTATGCTTACCTATGTATTTTAGCGCCACTTTTCCGACCACAATGGTCGTTCCATATCAGTGTAATCAAAACTAGGTCGACATTAGCATCACAAGACAAGCGTGATCAGAACCAATTCGTCCTAGCCTCCTAGCCTAGTTATAACTAGGCTAGGAGGCTCATGATAATGAAAGTCACGATGTCGACCCTACATCTTCAATCAATACGAATACAATGTAATATCTCTGTTATGCTAATTTTAAGTTATGGCTTTGAAATTATGCACTGGTATTACGATTAGTCCGCATCATTCGATTCATTTTCATTGTTGGGCAAATGGATGCCGAGTTTTGTGATAGGTGATAATGAATACTTAATACATAATAGAGTCTGTTCAGAAAGAGAGCCGTCGTGGGATTTGAGGGCGCTGCTGAGCTTAATTACCTTTTTTGTTTAGTGGGCAATACAATAGCGCGTCTGTTGCGGTTTGATCCTGTCACAACTAGTGTACCATTCCTTTATTTAATTTTTATGATGCAAAATGCTGACAGAAAGAAAGGCATGAGCTGCCATATAAAAATTGAAACGCTAGTTCACAATTTGGCCACGACGGCTCTCTTTCTGAACAGACTCTACCTAAGTTTAAAAAAATTAAGAAACCGACTTCAAAACCGATTCTAGAATCTGGAAGTTTTATGTCTAAGAAAGAAGTGAGTACTGAGATGGCGAGTGATAGGGGAGAATGGAAGAAAAATACAAGTTGTGCCGACCACATTCAGTGGGTGGGCAGGAACAAGAAGAAGAGAGAGGGTAAGCAGAAACTTACGTATCATCATCAGCCTTTAGGAACCAGTCAGCGTCTCTTCGATGATGCTCGTAGACATAGCGGAAGGCGGCTTTTGTCTTCGCCCAGAGGTAATCGCGACCTTCTTTAACTGGAAGTTTTACTGACGGTAGAGATTTATCTGTAAAAGAAAATGATTCTTATTGCAACTGCGACAAAGTTGCTGCTTGTAATATGGGAACCAGATAGCTGCTAGTAATATTTTTAGGCAATTTTCAGTTTTTAGGGTTCCGTAGCCAAATGGCAAAAACGGAACCCTTATAGATTCGCCATGTCTGTCTGTCTGTCCGTCCGTGTCACAGCCATTTTACTCCGAAACCGTAAGAGCTAGACTGATGAAACTTGGCGAGTAGATGTATTCTGTGAACCGCATTAAGATTTTTACACAAAAATAGAAAAAAAACTATAAATTTTGGGGGTCCCCATACTTGAAACTGAAACTCAAAAAAAAAATGTTTCATCGAACCCATACGTGTGGGATATCTACGAATAGGTCTTCAAAAATGATGTTGAGGTTTCTAATATAGTTTGTTTCTAAACTGAATAGTTTGCGCGAGAGACACTTCCAAAGTGGAAAAAAGTTGGTCCCCCCCCCCCTCTTAACTTCTAAAATAAGAGAATGATAAAACTAAAAAAAATGTATGTTATACATTACTATGCAAACTTTCAACGATATTTGGTTTGAACGAGATCTAGCCAGTAGTTTTTTTTTATACGTCATAAATAGTAAACCGCAATTTACCTTTCGACGAACTACAAGAACCTTTATATTAATTTACTTGATGCTACGGAACCCTTCATGGGCGAGTCCGACTCGCACTTGGCTGCTTTTTTAATATTAAGACTTGAAGAGTTTGAATATTAGGACTCGGTGCACAGAAGGCTTAACTAGTATACAGGCTGGTTTTTTGAGAAGGCCGGTGATGGTCAAGTCCGAAACCACGAGAGTTACGGAAAAGTCTCGAATTATTTTTTTTAAGTTACTCCCTGTATTATTGAACCAATGTATTCTGTTGCAATCTTTGTAAATAAATGTTTTACTAAAAATGAATGGAAATAGCAAATTTGCACTTTTTTATATTTTTACACGGAAGAAAACTTGAAACATTTCCGTCAAATTTAAATATTTTTGACTGTGATTTCGGACTTGGTCATCACCGCCCTTCTCAAAAAACACCCTGTATACCATAAACCATTTGTTTTGCTAGAATGGTGTATTCAGTATATTTATTGCCTTAGTGCATGTAAATTTAACAGTCAGATCTTAGAACTAGTTAAGAATCAATACATAATTTACCCTGCAAGGGTGTTGCAGTACAGTAGAAGCAAACCGATATGGTATAATCATTACAATCTGCATGATTTTCTGTGATAAGTCAATAGTAGTAGCGTACAGAAGGCAGAAAGAGTGTTGGCCTGTTTGTCTAAAAAGTAGGCTTACCTTCCTCACTGCTCATAAAGAGTAGGATATTGCACCGTTTCCCCCACGTAGCCTTCACGTGCAAAGCTTTCTGCGCATGACTCTTAGGCTGCGTCATCACCCAGCAGAGTACCCTGACTTTCTTCGCGAGCTCGTCTGCCACCGATCGATCCTCGTATTTGTGGGCTGGCTCCTCCTTCCCATGGTCTGATATATCGACTAAAGGGTGCTTCTCTAGGTCTCTGCTCGATTCCCTGAAACATTAAATGGTTTACTATCGCTGAATTGTATGTAGCTGAGCATCTAGGCCAGGGGTGCTCAAATTTATAGTGTCGGCGATCTACCAGATTTTTTTTTGAAAGCAAGAGATCGTCTGGACTATTATGTAGGTATGTAGAGTCTGTTCAGAAAGAGAGCCGTCGTGGGATTTGAGGGCGCAGCTGTGCTTAATTACCTTTTTTGTTTAGTGGGCAATACAATAGCGCGTCTGTTGCGTTTTGATCCTATCACAACTGATGTACTATTCCTTTATTTAATTTTTATGATGCAAAATGCTGACAGAAAAAAAGGGATGAGCTGCCATATAAAAATCGAAACGTTAGTTCACAATTTGGCCACGACACGGCTCTCATTCTGAACAGACTCTAATAAATATATAATAGTATAGAATCTGTAAGTGATAATTTGCAATTTGTACATACAGATTAAATTAAAAAATGGAGTATTATTTATATTTTTCATAAGATAGTACGCAGTTACGTACAGCAAGCATGATGTCAGGTGTTCGTCAGTGAGTCTGACGATATTACGATATTTGGATCTGATATGTAAACTGGGTATTTTAGATAATATCAAAGACTAAAAAGTCTACTAGATACCTATATTGTGTATTTTGTTGACGATCGACTCGAAAAGCTTTCACGATCGACCGTTTGAGCATCCCTGATCTAGGCGTTCAAATATACCTGTACACCAAACTGTTCAGGTGTTCTGACTACCACAGGCAGTATGCTAAAAGTTTGTATAATCATGCATTTAATACTTCTAACCGTACCGCTAAGATAACTCAATCTTAGCCATACTAATTCGTCAAACATTTGAAATAAATACTAAGGTATGGTCTGGCCTTGGGCACACTAGACGGAAATTCCCTCGTCGAACTTCCGCGGCGGTCAATCCGTTCTATGCGATACCAGCCACACTGTATTTCAGTGGCAGATCATCAGTCGGCTGCCTGCGCTTATACGGTGGTCGTAATTCGTGTCGTGATGGATCCGATAGAAGTGATAGCGAGTTATCCGCTGAATGTGGCGCGTCGCGTATAAATACCTGTAATGCGACGTTGCTGATCTTACGCTGACGGAAGATCGGTGCGCGGACGACCGAGCAGACGCGAACGAGTGAGCAGTCCGCTATCGTCCGCGACGGAAGGAACGATCTTCCGCGTAGTGTGCCCGATATTTGTATTTTATATGCAATATCATGTATTAGCGTTCCGCCGCGGAAGTTCGGCGACGGAATTTCCGTCTAGTGTGCCCAAGGCCTAATTGGACGAGCATGGTAACGATCAGGCCTGAATTCCCCATAGCTATGGTTGTGGGGTTATATTTGAACAGAACGTAATATGGCATAATGTTTAAGTAACATGAGTATGTAGTTACTTTCACATTTTACTTGTATTTTATGTTAAAGCCCGATTTCTGATGATAGCCAACATATCAAAAAATGGAGTAATGGTGAAATAATTAGCATCTAAGGAAAAAAGCACCACTGGGGAAATAGTTTTATCTTGTACGGTACCACGTACGTCAGTTTTTGTTTTTGACGTGACAACGTCTTTTAATTCGATGGAGCCGGCTGCACGCACGAAAAAACATGACTCATGCGGCGTTACCTCGCTCTGAGGCGTTCCATTTAAGGCCTGAAGTGCAAGCGAGAGCGCGGAACGAGCGACAATCGGTCTCCGCGTTCGGAAGCGTTCGACATCTGTATATTTTCTTATGACGTTGTCACGTTCAACTATCGTCAGTAAACCGACTTTACAGACAACCGATTTTTTTAGGTAAATGTTTAATATTTTTTTTGATTGATTCGGAATTATCACACTTTAGTGATCTTGCTGACCTAGCTAGACAATCTGACTGTAGGCTCTCTAACTAGCAGGTACATCACATGCTGCTTCAACTAACAAACCAAAATTGTTGCACACCGCAAAAAAATCATCAAACTAAATAAAGGCGTGCAAAAAAAATTACATAAACCCCTTGGAATATTTTTAATCATTTATTACAATACCCCAGAAAGAAGCGGGTTGGTGGTAGGTATACCTAGGTAATTCGCCAAAAATCAGATTCTTTTTGTGTCCAGAGCCCGAAGTCCCAGTGCATTTACAACATTTCGTTACCAAATGTTGTTTTCGTTTTGCCAATTTGTCTCTGTCTATTGTATGGAGAAAAGATGATACAACAACTCTAACTACGTAACGCATTTTTGCCGTCTCATATTTTCTCCATACATTCCATACATTTGCCTATTTCTACCGTGAAGCAGCATTGGTGCGTTTCGGTTTATGGGTGCCGGTGAAATTACTGGCACGCGAGGCTGAACATCTTTTGCCTCAAATCAATGGACGCAGGGCAGTGCATCGTAGGGCACGTTTCTGACGTGCGTGACGCCTTGTTATAGACGATGGTTACCGCTTAACATCAGGCGGAACATATACTTGTTCCATCAGCTAGTTTTAATAAAAGAAAAATCTAAGCAAAAAAAAGCCTTGTGCACATCTAAGCGATCTGCGAAAGCGTTCAGTGAAACGCTGTCCAATATGACAGCGATATTTGACAACGTTTGACTGATCGCCATCGCGATCGCCTAGATGTGCGCAGGCCTTTAGATAACGATTCCATTTTGGGTGTAGCATGGGTAAGTGACTAATGGCTAAAAACACAGCATTTTCAGCCCACAACTCATATCAAACTTTCACATCTCATTAAATTTTGCTGCTAAACAATAATTTAAACAACCTACCTAAATACTACACCGGTTTTACATAAATAATTAAAGTATTTAATAATAGGGTTAAAAATAAATAAATTAGTACAATAATTTGGACATGCAATACATAGTACAAGCCGCATGCTAAGAATATCGAAAAATGAGAATATGCAAAACTTAAACACGAAAAAGGCGGAAACACGCACAATCTTGCAAGCTTTTTCCATTTACCTGTACGCCGATGACCATGTCGCATCTCTCGTATATCCTGTAGACGTTAATATTATGTACGCAAAACTAAATCCTGCGGATATCCCGATCACCAGTGTTAGCACAAAACGTCGACCCATCACCCGCCCTTCGGCCTGAGAATATTTCATTGTCACAATCATCGATCGAAAACTGGTTTAATGCGATCGCAGATTGTGGTGCAAAAGTGTGTCTTCGTAACGAGCCGTTTCAGAAGTTTACATATTTAGATTTGAGATATTTTTAAAAATAATATTTTTTTTAATATATATTTGGCGGGTGCTTAATCCGTCTCGTTCACGCGAAACCATAATCAATTATGTGTCTGTGGGGAGCATTAACTAATATTAACTGATAACATAAGCAGCGAAGTAGGTAGGTAGTACCTACAATGCATAATTATGCAAAAGGAAATAACAACTAATACAGACACATATAAATATATATAAAACGATGGTATTAAATACGACCACTTGAGCTATTTTATAAATTTCATTACCACAATATGAAATAAAACATTTATGCCAACACTACTATTCTTAAAAACGATTGTGGTTGTCTGACTATTATATTAGAACTAGTCTATATTATTATAATTTTAAATAATAAATCTGTACAAAATAAAACTTTATTTCCGATCAAGTTATGTACTCCGTTAAAGTACCGAAGCAGGTGAAAATTATTGTTATGAAACTCGTTACGAAGATACACTTACGATTTTCATTCGAGCATTTTCAGTTAGGATAGAAAAGAAGATTATGTGCAACTGTGTCAACCAACTGCCGCCACCTACACTGAAAATGTTATCAAGATCATAAAGAGATGTACAGACAATAAATAAACATTAGTACATACACATAACAACAACATCAAGTTTAAGTGGTGCATTTATTTAGCGAGTAGCGTTTTAGGTATGTTTATTTTGCGATCAAATGGAAAAATTTAGAATCAGAATCAGAATAACTTATTGACAAAGATAGTACACTCTAACAATAAATTGCTGTGTGTCCCAAAACCTTGGCTCGTCAAGGGTGATTAATTAATAATTTAGTACCGAACTACTCTTAAAGATAGGTACCGTAAAATATTAAATAGAGTAGATCTAGAAGTAGAAGTTATAACGCCTTCCGTGTTCGTGTTCCTATCTGCTGACGGTCTTAATGAAAGACGGTCCTAAAAAAGGACTAACCATGGCGTCGTGGACCTTGTATGTTCGACGATAAGCGGGTTTAAAAAAACATTGCGGCGGTAAGAGCCAATTTAAAAATTTTAAATCGCCATAGCCGCCGTAGTCAATGGTGAGTTATTGAATTTTAAAAAACAAATGTTCAAGGATAATTGAGCATTCTAATGGATACATTATTTTGAAACCAGTCCAGTAGTTCTTTAAGTTTATTCTCTAATTTATAACAAATTTAGTAATCTTAGAATAGTTCATTTGGGGTTATCAAATAGGGTTTTTTTAACCGACTTCCAATCAAAAATGAGGAGGTTCTCAATTCGGTTGTATGTTTTTTTTTTTTTTTTTTTTTTTTTTTTATGTTTGTTACCGCATAACTTCGTCATTTGTGAGCCGATTTGAAAAAATATTTTTTTATCTGAAAGGTACTGCTTCCAGATTGGTCCCATTTTAATTTTATTAAAATCGGTGTTGCTATTTTTTTTTAAATATTTTTTTTAATGTTTGTAACTGCATGCCTCCGTCATTTATGAACCGATTTAGATTTTTTTTTATTTATTTGGAACGTTATTCTTACGCCCAGATTGTCCCAAACAAATTTGATTAAAATCGGTTTAGCCGTTTGACAATGAAGTCGGTTTCTCAAGTTTTTTAAACTTATAATTATTTAATATTACTTTCTGTAATGTAGGTACAGCGATAACGCACTGTAAATTCCAAATGATCTAGGTGCGGATTTGTCAAAAAATTCGAGCAGCAAGAGCCAATTGAACATTTTTAAATCGCTACTCGCTAGCAGTAAGCCCATGGATGTTAATTTGTTTAGAATACCGTTAACTGTGCGCTATTGAATTGTTATGTGGAAGAATCATCTTGAGACAACATACACTTAGTTGCTAAAAATCACAAATTACAATTTGAGATTTCGCTATTTATTTTTTATTCTTGTATTTATTTCAAGAAATTGATGTATTTTCCTAAGGTACGTACTGTGGGCATTTCGAGAACATACAAATGCAAAACGACAAACAATACCATGACAAAACTTGAAAAATAACCCCCGGAATTACTCACTAGACAGTTTGACAGACCAAAATTGACCCCAGCCCACCGACACGCCCGCCTTTAAGGTTCGCTCAAGAGCATTTGAATTGGACCGAAGAACAGTTCTTTTCTGAGACGAGTACAGGATGTGTTTACATGGAAACGATGGACGAGAAAGAGCGTTCTAGAAGGCCAAGAAAGCGATTTTCACAATGTTGCATTGAAACACGTGTCTCACACGGAGACATGACAAGAGGATATACTTCCCATCGTTACATTGAGGAAATAGTCATAGACCATGTCGTAACTTTTGACAGTTTATCAGCGGTTTAACTTCATGTTCATGCAGGAGAATGCGAAACCGCAAACGACTCGTATATTGTACCTACAAGAGTTGAATTTACTGGTTATGGAGTAGCCAACTCGAAGCTTCGACCTCTATCCCATCAAACATTTATCAGACGAGCTTAAAAGAAGAGTTTGAGCCAGAGATGCTGCTCTAACGAGTCTGCAGGAGCTGCAACAGGCGATCGCACTAGACTGAAAGGGAGTGGTTGCTTAAAAAAATTGGTAAAATCAATGAACAATCGAATGGGCTATTAACTGATATCGTTTTTATTAGATATTTACCATCATATTTCATGTTGAATAATTCAGATGTTAACATCAAAAAAGCACGTAGGTAAGGAAGGTATAACACAGGTACAGTTGGAAATATTTAGGTTTTAAACTTTTTGTAGTAAATTGATCAACGTGTGTTTTTTTTACACCCAAGTGAAGTAAGATTGAATCGTAAAAATTACTACACCTCGATAAAAAAAACTCTATCTTAAAGAGTCCACCTAAAAGCTTATTAAAATTAAGGCCGGCTGTGGGAAAAAGCCTTCCCGAAAAAGTTACATGCTGTTCAAAGTAAATGGTATGCAAAGAGCTTATGCCTTTCAATTTGTTAAAAACTCAGACTCTTCTTGGTGTGTTACTTTTAGTTTAATTTACTTGACATTTTGTTTTTTGCATTTAGTCGTTTCCTCGCAGAGGTGGGATAAAAAGTTACGTGTTGCACTCGAGTGCAAAGATTTTTCACGTCGTGCTCTTTTGATTCCTTCGCTAACGCCTAGGATTCTTTTTAAACTTTTAATTTTAGAATTCTTCGCTTGCTCGGTCATCAAAATTGAGCACGCGGTTAATAAGCAACTTTGCACTCTTGTATAACAAATAATTATTTTCATGTCTACAGACTTGGCGTCAAGCGCGAGTTCCAATCCAACCAACTATCCAAACCAACGTTTAAATTATAGTCTTTGATAAATTATGGTGAACTTGTTACGCCGCTATATTATTATCATAGGCACAATGTACCTTACTAAACTCTAATAATTAACACAGCACGAACCCACTGCACAAGTACCTATATAATAAGTAATAAAAATAATATTGTAGACAAATATGACTGTGCATTTAAACTCGCTGAATATAACTAGGCTTCAGATAAGTTGGCTTTGGCAATCAACTTCCTGTGTTAGAAACAATCAGAAATAGCTTCACAGCACAACTGACTTTAGAGTTAACTTATTATGCTCATTTATCTACTGTTTGCTAAAAATGACTTCAAGAGTAGTTTTTTTACAGCGAATTACTCAAAAACCTCTTACAAGCCGCTAAGTTTTAATTGGAATTCTGAACGTATATCAATGATCATATCATATTTTAGATTGCTAAAAACTGCTAAGTAGACGCATATAGATCGGGAATGCCACTAAAAATAAGGGAGTCATGCTTAAGTTAAATTCTGAAAGTTTTTTATAGGTTAGGTATTTATTGAATAACGACGACTAGAAGATATTAAATAACTTTAGTTCGGCCATTTATGTAGAGGTATATACGCAAAGTTATCAAGGAACATTTAAATAATGCCAAAAACAGAGACGTTAGACCATTTCCAACTTCACAGAATGTATGGAGATCAATGAGTTTCGTGATGTCAAATTTCGTACTAATCACCACACCATTCTATTGTATGGCAGCAACCAAAACTGTTTCGTTCTAACGTGAGAAACGTTTAAAAATGCGCGAAAAGTGATGACGTGATTTGACCCCAGAGTGTTGTCAGTAAATGTTCAGATACTTATGATTAATTTCAATGTTACTATTTGTATCACTTTGGTGTAAAGCTACTTTTGATAGCGACCGATAACAAACATTTATGTACAATTATTTGTTAAGTATTGGATTGTTAGCGTTGCTTTGGTTTTCATTTAAATTTCTGCTTATATTTTTTATTAAAGCACATAGAAGTAGGTATAAATAAACGTTTTTTTTTTTTGTTCTATTTTTATCTGCGATCAGTCTTCCGACTATGAGCAGGTTTGTTGTAGGTAGGTTGTAGACTTTCAAGATCCGCACTCCAGTGAGCGCTTCTCTTTATTCTTCGGCATTATATCTGCCCATCCAGATCGATGATGTGCTGTCTGCACAGCCTCCTAGGGTAGCTGATGGTGGTAAGCTTTGCAGCCAGCTGGTTTGGATGTGAGTTTAGGCGTTTCTTGTATTTGGATGAGTTTAATTTTATTTCGTCGTTGACTGTGTTGACTTTAAGTTCGCTGTGCAGCTCGGTGTTCATAAGGAACCATGGGGCATTCGAGAAATTTCTTAGGATGCTGTTCTGTGCTCTTTGTAGTATGTTTTTGTTAGAGTTGCAGGCTGATCCCCATAGCTGTATGCCGTATGACCAGATGGGTTTCAGGATAACCTTGTATATTAAAAGTTTGTTCTCAGTGCTCAGGGCTGAGTTCTTACCCAGAAGCCAATGTAGGTTACGGTATCTTAGGTTGAGTTGATCTCTCTTTTTCGTTGTGTGTTTTCCAGGTCAGTCTACGATCAAGGTGCATACCCAAGTATTTTATAGAGTCTTTGTGTGGCAGTATGTTTGATTCGAGGGTAACTGGGGGACAGTCTCCCTTGCGGAGCGTAAATGTTGCATGGGTGGCCTTGGACACGCTGGCTTTAATCCTCCACTTGGTTAACCACTGTCCTATTTTATACATAAACATAATAATTATATTAGTTTTAGGTATTCAATATTTATTTTTGATAGGTTTTACAATGAATCATAATCACACTTTGTAAGTATGGATAGATGTTTGTTACTCAATAACTCTAGAACAACTGAACGGATTTTGATGAAATTTGGCACGGTATATTATAGTCTGATATAGCACATAGGCTACTTTTTATCCCGGTAAAATGTATGGTTCCCGTGGGATAGATATGTTTTTGATCATATGTATAAGAGAAAGTCGTGTTTTTATTATAACTTAAGAACGGCTGAGCAGATTTGGCTGAAAATTGGTGGAGAGGTAGCTTAAATCCAGGAGACGGACATTGGATAATTTTTATCCAAAAAAAATAGCGGGAACGGGGCACGCGAAACCGCGGGCAGCCGCTTGTTTTTTGCCCACCTGATATTGAGTGGTTATTAATATCAGGAGGACCATATTCTAGTTAACACGTGTAAGCACTGCACATCTTTCATTTTTGACTTTAAGGGTGTTATTAATAATCCTGGCGTAGCGTTGGACTAGTTAATCCGTGTTTTGTCTCTTGCATTGACATGCAATTGTCAACTCGAGCAAATGTGACAAAACACGGATTAACTAGTCCAACGCTACGCCAGGATTATTAATAAGACCCTTAAAATATAAAACAAATAAGCAGTCACTGAATTAAAAAAAACAATTGCAAAGATTCGCTAAATTGATTCTGGTAATTAGCAAAAAGTGAATAACCATGCCTTTTAATGTGATTTTAAAATTGACTTTGCAATCATAGATAAGGCACAAAGCAAGAGAATTTATAGAAAAGTGAATTAACCTTTATATACTTACACATACTAGTATATTTACCTAAACATACTAGTACTTGTCTCATGAGGTAACGGAAAACAATGTGAGGAAACCCACAGCTTAAGTCAGACCTTCACATATTGACGATGAGATGATAGTATTGATGCTGTATCAATCTTGTATAGTGGCTGAATGAAAATGTTCGTTGATTTTCAACTTGATTTGTTCAATGTATCACAATACATTACACATACTACCTTTTGAAACTGAATAGACAGAGTACACCGATAAGTTAACGTCACAAATTATGACAAAATGTGTTCATGATCAAGACTTACGAAGTATAAAAATCCTTGGCTTATGGTCTTTTCTTACTTTGTAATGCAGCAATGAGCATAAATCAAGGAGGTTGTGTAAAGCAAGGAGTTTCAAAATGTCTGTCTTGTAAAAGTGTATTTATCTTATCTTATACCTTTTAACGAGAAAATCTTGTGTATATTATATACAGTGGTGGTCATATAATTAGAAACACAGAGTCACTTGTTAGTGTTAATTACTTTTTATGTTATTATTGCAATAAATTGGAAGGTAAAAGATTCATTTACCACATTAAAATGTACACTCGTAACACTAGTTTCAAAAACCGATCATTAACGTTCTGATATTTGGTTAAAAAATATAAAAAAATGCAAATTAGAAAATAACATGAATATATTTAGTACTGGTAGTCGGACAACTAATTAGAAACACAAGAAATCAACACTAAAAACTTAAACAAAACTCAAATAATTTGGTTTAATCGTGAAATGGATACCTTCGAATAATTATTTATAACCGATTAGTACTTGGTTGGGTGGCCTCTGTTGTCTATTACAGCTTTACATCGATGTGGTATTGATACTATCAGTTTTTCACTCGTTTCCAATGGAATAGCTCTCCAAACATCAACAAATGCGTCGTAAAGTTGGTTAACGTTAGTGATATGTTTATCCGATAGTGCTTTCTTCACAATGTGCCACAAATTCTCTATCGGATTTAAGTCCGGACTATTGGCAGGCCACTCTAACATTGTCACCGATTGTTCTCTGAGAAACACTTTAACGCTATTTGCTGTATGCTTTGGGTCATTATCGTGTTGAAATATCCAACTCACTGGCAAATTTTCATCAGAATATGGAATCATTGTCTCCTCTAAGATACCTCTGTCTGTACTGATACTGATCCATTAGTCCTTCAATCTTTCTCGCGGGACCAACCCCGTATGCAGAAAAACATCCCCACACCTTAACATTTCCACCGCCGCGCCGTGCTTAACTGTCTTTTTCGAGTACTTATTATTCAAAGCCTCGTTAATTGGTCGTAGTACGTATCGCTTTCTGTCGTAATTTACAAAATTTATTTTAGTTTAATCCGAAAATAAAACTTTTTCCATTGATGAACTGTCCAACTGCCATATTGTCTCGCGAAGGCTAAGGTGGTAAGAAGTGGCACTTTCCTAGCAAGTCTCCCAAACAATTTCCCTTCAACCAACCGCCTACGGACTAGTCTTGCGGATGCGTTTCGAGTATCGTCCTGTGAAAATACTTCTTTTCGAATTACATTAGAACCTTTGAAGGGGTCCGTCTTAGCCAAACGAATCATAAGCCTGTTTTCTTGAATTGTGGTCTTCCTTGGCCGAACTTTTCTTGGCACATTATCCGGTGTTCCATGCTGTTTGTAATGTGCTATGGCCTTAAATACCATCCTTACGGAACACTCTAAGTGAGCGGCTATTTTTCTGTAAGCCCATTTTCGCTTGAAATGAAAATTCACTATAATTTTTCTTATTGCTGCATCACAGCGCTTGTTTTTACCCATTTTCAATAATAAAACCTTTCAGAATGTAACCAAACGAAATGAATAAGAAAAGGCCGGAAACTGCCTATTATGATGACATTATGCAAGAAGTATTTTAGTTTTAAAATAAAATTTTAGAGCTTAAGTTACATTTTGTTTCTAATTTGCTGTCCGACTGCCAGTACCGAAGATATTGATGGTATATTTTCCAAGTTATATCTTTTTATATTTTTCTATTAATTAACAGAAAGTTAATGATCGTATAGACACTAGTGTTACGAGTGTACATTTTAATGTTGTAAATGAATCTTTTACCTTCCAATTAATTGCAATATTATCATAAAAAGTTATTAACACTACCAAGTGACTCTGTGTTTCTAATAATATGACCACCACTGTATATACAGGGTGTCCCGTAAATAATGGATCAAACGTAACGGGTAGGTAGCTTACCTCATTTCCAACAACTAATTTGAACAGTAAAAAAAAAACCGATAAGGTAACCAAGATATTTTTTTTTTTCGATTTTTACTATTTTCTGTACCAGCATTCAGTGTTTTTGATGCTGTTGCTGCAAATGGTATCATATTTAAGTGTGATTTTTGGCAAACACTTCTGAATAGTTTACTAATGTTATAAGATACCGTTTTTTGAATAACTATTAATTTGCCTTAGAAAAAAAATCTTGAATTAAAAAGTTTTGTTTTTACGATGAAAAGACCAGAATTGGAAAAATTCTCCTGTAAAAAAAATGTATGACAACAAAGTGTACCATTATTTTAAAAACTTGTAAGATCACTAAGGTTTGCAAATTGGTATAAAACTTACGTCTAGTCCTTGCGGTTACAAAGATATTGCTATGAATCTGACAGAGGTGCCAAATTACGAAATAAAATAAAATTTGAAAAAGTGTGCACAATTCAACTATTTTCTTAAAAATGTTTAGGTAGTATGAAAAGAATTAGGAGGTTAATTAAAAAAAAAATCCAAATAAATCGTTTATTTTGTTTTTACAGTAAATGTTCAAACTGACGTCCCTGTCGTGCAACGTGAATGCAAAGTCTGCACCTCCTAATAAAGGAAGCTCTTATCCGACGGACAAAATGGCTGTTGTTTATTTCTGATACAGCAGATTGGATGCGCTGACGTAATTCTTCTTCCGACGTTATTTGTTGTTTGTAAACTTTGTCTTTTAAACATCCCCAATAAAAAAAATCTAAGGGATTTAAATCCGGAGATCGCGGAGGCCACAAAATTGGTCCTAATCGGCCGATCCATCTGTCAGGGTAAGTTTCATTAGGAGGTGTAGACTTTGCATTCACGTAGAGGGACGTCAGTTTGAACATTTACTGTAAAAACAAAATAAACGATTTATATGGATTTTTTTTTAATTAACCCCCTAATTCTTTTCATACGCTGAGCTACCTAAACATTTTTAAGAAAATAGTTGAATTGTGCACACTTTTTCAAATTTTATTTTATTTCGTAATTTGGCACCTCTGTCAGATTCATAGCAATATCTTTGTAACCGCAAGGACTAGACGTAAGTTTTATACCAATTTGCAAACCTTAGTGATCTTACAAGTTTTTAAAATAATGGTACACTTTGTTGTCATTCATTTTTTTTACAGGAGAATTTTTCCAATTCTGGTCTTTTCATCGTAAAAACAAAACTTTTCAATTCAAGATTTTTTTTCTAAGGCTAATTAATAGTTATTTAAAAAAACGGTATCTTATAACATTAGTAAACTATTCAGAAATGTTTGACAAAAATCACACCTAAATATGATACCATTTGCAGCAACAGCATCAAAAACACTGAATGCTGGTACAGAAAATAGTAAAAATCGAAAAAAAAAATATCTTGGTTACCTTATCGGTTTTTTTTTACTGTTCAAATTAGTTGTTGGAAATGAGGTAAGCTACCTACCCGTTACGTTTGATCCATCATTTACGGGACACCCTGTATATGTAATCAGAATCTCAGAAACGGCCCTAACAATTTTTAAGAAAATTAGTATACAGGGCTTTTCGGGGTTGATAAATCGATCTAGCTAGGATTCATTTTTAGAAAATGATTTTTTAACCTTGATTTCAATAATTAAACATAAACTGAATATGTGACTGTTCCTGCCATCTATTGGCGATTGCGAGCAACTAACTGCAAGCATATCCAGCAGATGGCGTTGTTAAGTAAGATTAAGCCAATAAAGATACGACTCTTAGAATATAAAAAAAATACAGATTACCAATAAAAAATACCCAGTGAAGCTCGGTCACCAATTGCTAGTATTCTGTTAAATATCCTGCATGTTATAGGTTTAATAGTATAGTTAGTGTAGTAGTAGAGTTAGATGTTGTTTTTTTTGAATATGTGATAGTGTTATCGTTTTGGCTCTCTGCTATGATAACATCTGTAGTAATAATCTATATATATCTATATATATATAACTCAAAGGTGACTGACTGACTGACATAGTGATCTATCAACGCACAGCCCAAACCACTGGACAGATCGAGCTAAAATTTGGCATGCAGGTAGATGTTATGACGTAGGCATCCGCTAAGAAAGGAAAATGGAAAATTAATTTCCAAAGAGGAGAAAAAGGGGAAAAATGGTTTAAAGAAAAATCAACGCACAGCCTAAACCGTTAGCCCTAGAAGCATGAAACTTAGAAGGTGTATTCCTCTAATAGAGCAAAGGTGTACTAAAAAAGAAAATAGGAAAGTTATTTCTCTAAAAGAAGAAAAATTGGAAAATGATTTTAAGAAAAATCACAAAAAATAGCTTTACAAAATACGCAAAAAAACATAAAAAAAAATCAGCTACCGCACCATCTGGCACCAGGTTCGATTACACACAAAGGTTCACAAACAAATCAACACCAACACGCATACGAAACCCCAAATTAGCCACTAATATAACATAAAACTACAAAAAATAGCTTTACAAAATACGAAAAAAAAACATTAAAAAATTTTCAGCTACCGCAGCATTTGTCACCAGGTTTTTATACACACAAATGTTTTCAAAAAAACCGATGATAACCACTTAGACAAAATCACAGGAAACATCTATCATACTTAAACTAAACACTGCTGAAAAAAATCCGCTCCAACAGCACTCACATTCAAATACATTCTAAAGTACAAGCTCAAAACAATGGTAACTAGCAGTTGGTCATATCAAATTAAAAAAATCTGATTCGATTATACACCAACACGCATACGAAACCCCAAATTAGCCACTAATATACCATAAAATCACAAAAAATAGCTTTACAAAATACGAAAAAAAAACATTAAAAAATTTCCAGCTACCGCAGCATATGTCACCAGGTTTTAATACACACAAATGTTTACAAAAAAACCGATGATAACCACTTAGACAAAATCGCGGGAAACATCTATCATACTTAAACTAAACACTGCTGAAAAAAATCGGCTCCAACAGCACTCGCCTTCAAATTCAAATACACTATAAAGTACAAGCTCAAATCTATAGTAATCAGCAGTTGGTCATGTCAAATTAAAAAAATCTGATTTGATTATACACCAACACGCATATGAAACCCCAAATTAGCCACTAATATAACATAAAATCACAAAAAATAGCTTTACAAAATACTAAAAAAAAAACATTAAAAAATTTCCAGCTACCGCAGCATTTGTCACCAGGTTTTAATACACACAAATGTTTACAAAAAAACCGATGATAACCACTTAGACAAAATCGCGGGAAACATCTATCATACTTAAACTAAACACTGCTGAAAAAAATCAGCTCCAACAGCACTCACCTTTAAATTCAAATACATTCTAAAGTACAAGCTCAAAACAATGGTAATTAGCAGTCGGTCATATCAAACTAAAACAAACGAACTCAAATATCCACGCGGACGAAGTCGCGGGTATCAGCTAGTAACAAATAAATGGCTTTTAAGTGAACTTTTACGATCATTTCATCATATCAGCAAGTTTAACATCTATAGCCTATCAAACACAAATTCAGGTCAAGAACAGTTAATAATTTTAGAAAACAGATGTTAGCTTTTGTTGATAAGCAAATTAATATCTATTGAACTTACAGTCATCGTAAATCTCTGCTTAGCAAATGCTTCGGATAAGGAGAGGCATAGTGCTGGTTGTGCTTCCACTGGGCAGTCTAAATAAATAAAATATATTTTACAAGGACTTAGAGGTTACAACAAAATCATTTTTCTTTCTGATTACAAAAAGTCGCAAGTAAGCAAACAAACAATCAATCAAAATACTCAAAACATTTTTTTTTTTTAATTTTGTGCTGGCTTGGATTCAAAGTCCTTCCGCCAAGTCCTCTAGCTCAAAACGTATACATTCAAAACGCATACATTTTCAGTGCTGCCAGTGGCAGATAAACTTAGACCACTTAGACTCTGCCAATTATTTTTAATGGCAGCAGAAACATTTGTGAATGGTATTATTTTTATAACGCTTCTATTAGCTTCACCTTTATGTATGTTTGTATGTAACCGACCCCTTTGAGCTCGATTTTGTCCTACTTTGAACGATCAGATTTGTTTCTAACTTTGCACACCTGTCAAAGGTCGATGACAATGCAATAATATGTGGAATGTAAAGAGACAGGAAGGAAATACCTGGGGTTTCGTAGCGGCCGCAAGTGGTGTTCTCGACTGCCTTTTCTCTACACTCCGTTGATTTGCTGATGTTGGCGGAGGGCGCTGAATTTCCGTTGATTTGATGATGATTTGATGATGAAGGACGCGCGGCCGTATATCGCGTTGGAAATATGATTTTCCTGAAATTCTATGGAGGAGCGTTATGTGCTCGACTCACTCGGATCGCGGCTCGGTGTCAATGACAGTAATGGCCGGTTTCTCTTTCTACCCACAGGTACGGGGGAGAAGGATTGGGGTAGGTGGTTGAGGGTAGTGAATAATAAAATACGTATATATGTGACAGATAAGATTTCGTTCCGAAATTGCCATCTTTACAGAACATACTGGCCCCGAAAGAGCTGCTAAGCTCTTTAGAAGCGCTAAAAATAATAATAAAGTTAAAAAAGCTGAATATAAGATGATTGAAAAGACGGTAGATTTAAAAGATGATGAGCCATGAGATGAAGTTAAGTTGATGAAAAGAATAAATAATAGAGATGAAGCTGAGTTACAAAGAATGAATTTAGTTATCGGGGAGGCCTGGCAGTAAAGGACAGATGTTTACTACCTTGGTCTGGACTGGTCTTCCTAGGAGGTTCTTCTACCTCCGAGAGCTGAGTGAGAGCATGGTTTAAACCAGTGGAAGGAGTCATGGAATTGACGCTGACTAAACCTTGAGATGATGCTGGTGCTTTTCCCATGATGATCCAACCAAAGACGGAGGAGTAGGCAGTAGGCATGTTATCACCTAGACTGAACTTTCTGCCATCCAAGATCTGGTCATAAAGGTCAACACCTAAAAGCATGTCGATTTGGCCTGGAGCTGTAAAGTGTTTATCAGCCAGGACTAAATTATGACAGAGTTGAAGAACTGAGTGATTTACTGGCACCGATGGGAGCTGACCAGTTATTTTCTGCATGATGAGAAAGTCTGTAGACATGCTGACGGTTGAATCTCGCATTGGTGAGATACTACAAGTTGAAAGACCTCGGGTTGGCTGGGCCGCTGAACCACCAATACCTATGATTGACCCAGACATGGTCCGTGGGAGCTTAAGTTTTTGAGCTAGATTTTCAGTGATGATTGAAACTTGGGAACCACTATCAACCAGTGCTCGGGCTACTTGATAGTGTCCGCTGATATCCTGAACTCGAACATAAGCCGTTCCTAAAACCATGGTTGACACATTGTCGACACCATGCATAGACTGCGGTTGGACTGTGGAACTTAAGTTCGCCACAGCAACTTCGTCTGGCTTATGTTCAGTTGCTGAATTGCTTGACGTGCGTGGTAGGTGCAGCTTTGTATGATGCCGCCCGCGGCACACTTGGCACACACTTTGAGAAGCACACTTTGATACATGATGAGTACGCAAACAATTAAAGCATAATTTATGTTGAATTACAAAAAGTTTTCTTTGTTCTGGGGTCATCGCTTCAAATTTGGAACAATAATAGATAGCATGATTTTCACCACAGCATGTGCAAGAGTAAGCATTCACTTTAGGGTCCGCGTTGACCACATTCACTACTTTAGGAGCAGATGGCAATGTGGAACCGGCCACATTCTCAAGAATACGCAGGTGGTTTTCTAAAAACATTGTTAACTGTCTACATGATGGAATACAATGTGGATCTATGGTTGTTTCAAATTTAGTGCGAAGGTCACTATTTAGTTTGTTAATGATGATGTGAAGCAACAAGAAACTCCAAGAGGTGACGTCAAAACCTAATACCATTAATGCCTGTAAATTTTCCTTTATCGTGCCAATAAATTTATTTAATGTTTTGAGGTTGACCTGAGTAAGATTAGGAAGGTTAAGAATAGCCCCCACATAATTATCGGCTATTAACCTTTTGTTCTCATAGCGCTGAGTCAGAATATCATAGGCCACACCGTAGTTGGCTTCAGAAATGATGAGATGCTTTACCATAGAAAGGGGCTCCTTGTCTAGGATGCTCAACAGGTAGTGCATTTTTTGGACGGGTGTAAGCCGTGCATTTTCATGAATTACGCTGTTGAAAAGTGCTATAAAGCTTGGCCATTCAATGTGTGTACCTGAGAATCGTGCTAACTGTATTTTAGGTAAGTGAAACTCAACGTCACTAGCTTTAGGAGCGGTCAAAGTGGACGGAAGATTCGGCATTGGCTTGGCAGGCGAAAATAGTTCATACGCAACCTGAATGCTATAAAACATATTCATACACTCGTAATACAAATTTTCTATGTGAACCTGCTTTTCTGGCTCTGGTTGGCCAGCAAGAATAGCAGTGTAAACATCGTCCAGCAGTGCCCTATGACGCTCCAAATCACGATAACGCACTAGGAATTTCGTCTTTTCATTGGCGCTTACCTCTTTCTTATGGCTCAGTTCTTGAGATAAATCATACGTTTGTTTAATGTGTTTAGTATACAGGTTATACTTGACCAATAATAACTTCGCATCAGACATGCTTTAGGGCCTAGTTGCAAGAAATAAACCTCGAATAATTTGCAAAGTGCAAAGGATTTGCCAACAAGCAAGAAAGCTGAGATGACTGACAAACTGACAGTTATGTTGACTGACAGAATGAAACTGATAAAAATTGAATGAATGAAATGAATGGAAACAACTGCTGCTTGCTTACTTGCCCGTTGACTTACCGGTAAAGTGTAACTAGCCCTTACGGTTGACACAGACAACAAATTAGTTATAACCAAAGACAAGATAAAAGTATGATTACGTGAAAGATGACAATATGGCGGACGAAAAAATAGGAAACTATACAGAACAAATGGACAATGATGATTTTGCAAAAAATATGAAATTATAAAATAAATAAAATAAGTATGTAGGATTGAGGATGTTGATTATGGAATCAACAGGATCAGGGATCCGGCTCGAAGGACCAAATAATGGAATGTAAAGAGACAGGAAGGAAATACCTGGGGTTTCGTAGCGGCCGCAAGTGGTGTTCTCGACTGCCTTTTCTCTACACGCCGTTGATTTGCTGATGTTGGCGGAGGGCGCTGAATTTCCGTTGATTTGATGATGATTTGATGATGAAGGACGCGCGGCCGTATATCGCGTTGGAAATATGATTTTCCTGAAATTCTATGGAGGAGCGTTATGTGCTCGACTCACTCGGATCGCGGCTCGGTGTCAATGACAGTAATGGCCGGTTTCTCTTTCTACCCACAGGTACGGGGGAGAAGGATTGGGGTAGGTGGTTGAGGGTGGGGTACGATGGCAGGCAACCTTCTCGAGCGCCTGTTATGCTGCTTGTCTCAGCTGGATATAGCACGGGCGGTCTCAGATCTAGTGCCTTCGGGCAACTGTGCTCCGGTGAGAACGGTAGCGTAACGGGACGGTGTACCCTGTTAGGTCCGAGATTAATTACTTTGACTGTTGGTCCGGCCACACGGACATCCCTCCTTCAGTCTTATAATCAATCTCGGATAACTAATAGCCTGTCGGGATAGGGCCTCCCCGCGCGTCCCTTTGATTAGCTAAGGGCGCAGTGTGTGAGGCGGGACGTGCTCGGCGTGCACTTACACTGCCACCGAGTAGGCATTGGAGGAGGGTCCTCTTTTGCCAGCGTCCAGAGCTCGGAACTCCACATGGTCATTCGTGACTTAATGTGGAACTGAGGGTCTTGGCTTAGCCGCCCGGGCTGCGAGGAAGAAAACCTCTCTAAAAAATTACCCGCCGTCGTGGAGACCGAGGGTTGCTGGGGGGTCGTTTTGTGGTGGGACTACTTAACTACCCCTCCGCAACCCTGGGGCTGACACGGGAGAGTGCTGGGGTGGTTCCACTTCAGCATTCTTCACGGGCAGTAGAGCGAGACCAGTGGGACTGGTCGCTCGGGACGGAGGTGGTAAAAGATTGCGGGTTTACCTGTAATCTGGAGCCACCGGCCCCAGATGGGGGCGAGTGGTCTGATGGAGAGCATCCAACTCTCCATCCATCCATCAAGGGCTGGGTGGCCTGGTTAGCCAATCATGGACCCATACATGATTGACAAGCTTGGCCACTTACGTGTTTGGAGGCCACTGAGCGATACCAGTGGGACTGGTCGCTAGGGATGGGGGCGGCAAGAGGTTGCGGGATTTCCTGTAGCTTTGCGCCGCCTGCCCCGAGAGGGGGCGAGTGGTAGCCCCTGCCAAACAGGGGCCTTTTTGGGATCAGCAGCTGGTCGGGGCGAGGGCCCTGGCTGGCGGTCATGCGGTCCTGGGAAGGCGGCGACACTCTTGGCAAGTGTCACCGTGAGCTTCGGGGGTGGCTGTGGTTGTCATTCCCGGGATGTGCTCAAGGCAAAATGCGAGAGGGGTACCGGTGCGTTCCGTTGGAGATCCCGGAACCCCTTGATATGCATCGAGGCCGGCCACGGGGTGGTTTTAGTGAGTCGACGAAGCGAGGTCGTCATCCTCACACTACCTTAGCGCATCCCTCGGTGCGTTAAGGTGTCTGTGTGCAGATTTCCCCCCGATACCAAAAAAAAAAAAAAAAAGGTGGTTGAGGGTAGTGAATAATAAAATACGTATATATGTGACAGATAAGATTTCGTTCCGAAATTGCCATCTTTACAGAACAATATGATCAAAAAAAAAGTAAAAATAAATTATAGTTTAAAAAACTAAAACAACATGCTTTTATAACTAATTTAACTAAAAAGTTAAAAATAAAACTGTTAAAATCTATTGAAAAAATTATATTATTGTACAAAAAGCGTGGGGGGCTTGATTTTAATATTTTATCAATAGTTTATTATATCTGAAGTTATTATAAAAAGCACCCCACGCTTTTTGTACAATAATATAAATTTAAAAAACCAGCCGCACATCAAGTGCGGATGATAAAAATTTGCCGAAATTTTTATTTGTCTGGACCTCACCAAATGGCACAGGAGTAGGCCTTTGTCCAAAGACAACCCGCCCTATGTACTGCCACGACGGTGTCATGTACTGCCACGACGACGGTGTCATATTAGAACAAACTTATGCTTAGTAATTTATTATTAGTAAGATTAGCATATTATGTTAAGTTAATCAATGCTGTTTTTTAAGGTCGGTGAAATGAAGGCTTATTTTATTTATTTCATTTGATTGATGGGCAACCGTTCCCAATTAACATCAGGTGGTTCATCTGGCAGTTCTGTATCAAATCTTCACTGCATCATGAAAATGTAACCATTCTTTAACAAGAAAGCATCAGATAATATAACTTTTCAAAACAAAAGTATCAAACCCTCATAAGAACCTGGAAACACATACGGTGTTTCCAAATGTACATTTTTGAATTCCACTGTCTTTTGAAAATTGCAAACATAATTACCTAGACACGACACAAAAATATTCTTGGATGCCTTCCGTTGCATGATATTTTTTTTGGTTGCTAGAATTTTTTTTTGAATTTAGTTATAATAATGAGGAGGCGTGAACATGGAGGGTAACATGAGCGGGTCAAAAGTAACTGTATAGTGCAGGATAGCGTAGACAGATAATCTAAAAGACGGCGCGATATATTTTCCTTCACTCATTCAGCAAAGGATGCATATATCATAATAGCCCTTGTAAGATAGAGATGTAGCTACTTTATTGTTGGCCTTTTCTCCGTACAACCTTTTTTTTGCCTGCCCTCTATTGTGAGGGCAGATAATGCGACTGTCACGGAGTGTTTTATTGATTTTCATTCGTTTATGCTATTAAAATTCGGTAATATTTTGCAGTATAAGCTAGAAAACTGTTTGATTTTATATTATAACATGGTGTCGTGCAGTGTTAATAGATGTAAAAGCCGAGGTGAACGAAAAATTGAAGACATTACATTTCATGCGTAAGTAAACATAATTCTTGACTAAGTATTGGAATTCCTGAACTACTCATGATATACATGGATACTTATTATAAGTATTATGAGGTTCACGATCATTTATTTCAAATTATAAAACTTTTGCATAAATGATAACCTCAAAACTGTGTTGCCAGCAAAGTCTCATAATTACTCGAGGCCCGACCTCCCTTACAAATTATTATAGCAGGATTTGTAAGGTGTATTGTTTACAATAGATAAATATTATATGTTGAATTGTTTTCGTATACTAGTGGCTATACGACTATGTAACAAACATTTTTTTTTATTTTCAGGTAAAATATGATTTTCCTTAAGAAAACCTAACCCTTCGCCTGCACACTTCGCCCGGAATATTTTTTCACAAATATTAAGGAACCATGTCACCTGAAGCATAAATAAGACCACCCTCATCTTTTTTAAAAATATAAATGTCATATTTATCATCAGCATGCAATGCAAGCAAGCAATCTTCTTATTTAAGGCTGTATGTCATTTTTTTTGCTACAAAACCTATTATGTATCTCACTCTTTCGGCTTGTCTTATTTTTATATGCTGTGTAGGTACTTTTTTAAACTTTGAAGCGAAACTTTTGCTTTTGTATTATTGCATACGTCTCACTAAGTGAAGTGGCACTACACTGGAACTTCACGACTATCATTTTAGATTATTTTTGATTTGTAAAAAGATAATTATAAAAAATGGTAGAAACCGAGCCGTATTTTGTTGTCTGTTCTTCTAGGCTTGGTCGCGTGGAACTGGCACCTAGACTCACCTAGCTTTAAGACGTTTCAAAGCGATTATTGTAATCCTACTGAATAAATACACTTTTGATTTGAATTGATTTGATTGAAACAATCTCTTTTCTTACAAAATGATATGAAAACTCAAGTCTGATAAAAAAATTGCAGATTTACACAGTGTGCTTTAATACGCGTTTGCGCCTATTTTAGCAGATATACCGTTGCAAATATTTTACAATTAATTTTGAATAAATAATTGTTTTTCCATAATATTTTTTTTGTTATACCTATTTGAATGTTTTATTTACCTCGCATGAATGATGAAAAGCAGAATGCTTACCTCGGGTGTAAGTAGCTATTGCACCCTCGAACTATAAACGCCCTTTCTCGCTTCGCTCGCTCAGGCGTCTAAATATCTTGGGTGCACTCTACTTTTTTGACTGGCCTCTCAGCTCAGTGGGTACTTGGTAGTAGCTCTGCCTTCTGCGTCGTAGGTCGTGAGTTCGATCAACAACAAGCAAATAAGTTCAATTATTGACGTACGCTTCACAAACAAGAACCTTCCCTTTTTGTGGGTGATAGCCCACAGTGGAAACACTGCTGTGAGCGAGTGAAAGGGACTATAGTGGTTACGCGACCCCAGCGTCTACTATATCATCTGTCTACGGCAGGATAGAGTGTTTTTTTTCTTCTTCTTCTTCTTCTTAATGAATGGTATCTGTCCTTTTTGGTTCAATTTTGCCGAAAAAGACAGATACAATTCAAACTGCTAACACTTTGAGCTAAGATTTCAAGCAATTTTGGTTAAAATACCACCGAAATTATACAACAGAACTCAAAATAACACCAGAAAAACAATTAAAATCAAAAAGCTATGTAACTTCCCGAAATGACAGAAAACGAATCCTTAGATTATATAGTGATAAATGTTACAAAAGTTCTGGCAATGCTGGTCATTTTACTTTGGTTTGTCTGTCACTGTCATGGACACTATCTAGGGTCACTGTCAATTAGGCATGGAATGCTTTATTTATTTAGGGGCTTTGTCGATAAGCGACCACACTGCCCTATAATCTAATTGTCTAAGCCTATAATAAAACAACAATTAAAACTTAACTTAATCTAATTTTATACAAACTTATTATTGTCTTGTTAAACCAATTTCTGCTAATTTATATAACATCTTGGCTTGATCCGACAAGGGACAAGCCAGGATGCTATCTATCATACCAACATTCATACATCTTCTTTCAAAGCAAACTAATATAAATCTATCATTGCGAACACCCCAAGGTGTTCCCCAAGGGTCCATACTGGGTCCTCTACTTTTTATTATCTATAGTGCGGACCTTGCAAGGGTAGTTAGGCATAGCATGGTCCACTGTTATGCGGATGATGTGCAGGTGTATGTGTCGGAGTCTCCTGACAAGCTTTCACAAGTAATTTTGCAGCTTATTAAGGATCTTGATGCGATCGCTGACTGGTCCTTACGTAAAGCCCTCGTATTAAATCCCGCGAAGTCCAAATATATGGTGCTGGGTACTGAGACTCAAATATGAAAAATAGGTGCTTCTACTGATGTTAAAATCAATGGTGTGTCGGTTTGTCGGGTAGATGAAGCAAGGAACCTGGGTATTACTTTTGACAGCAATCTTTGATTCGAGAACCATGTTCTCGGTTTAGTGAAAAGCTGTTTTTACCGTCTTAAGGTGCTTTATAAAATTCGAAATCAGCTGTCTGTAGACTCTCGCATTGCCCTTTGTGAGGCATTAATTTTGTCTAGGTTGAATTACGGAGATCTTGTCTATGGACCTAGGTTACTTGTCAGGACTCAACGAGTCGTACAGCGAGTGCAGAATGCGTGCTGCCGTTTCTGTTTTAACATTCCACCTCGTAGTCACATAACTCCATACCTTAACAACAAGTCTCTGTTAAATATGGCTTCACGTAGAGAATTACACCTTAGTGGGCTGTTGTTTGATGTTATCAAGTTTAAAAAACCGGAATATTTGCATGCGAAGCTTAAATTCAGCAGTGATAACAAGCGGTCAGGCTTGCGGTCTATTAGATCTGCACTCCTTTATCATAGCCATAAAACGGCAGCATTCAAAGGTAGTTTCCGCTATTTGGCAACGAAGTGTTGGAACAACATACCCCCTCCAATACGTAATCTCCAAACAAAGTTTACTTTCAAAACACGTCTAAAAAGTTTGTTATTAGAAAGACAAAAGGTAGGTATTTCAGAACGCTTCGTCTGCCAACCATAACGTTGAAATTGCTAGTGACTAAAAAAGTCACCAGATAAATGTTTGCACTTCGTAATTTGAACTCTCTTCTTTCAGCACTAACACTCAATCACACACTATCATTTCAAAGTTTACAAAAAGTCTCCACACTCACACTTTTACACAACACTCTTACGAACATACCCCCCCACATTACACACACTACACAAACACACTAGAGAGCTCTCCTTTGAAACCCTGGCTCTTAAGAGACTTGTGTAATCAGGAGAGCTCTCAGTAATACACCCACATACACACCCACCCACACACTCTTCGGGGTAGGCTTCCCTCTGTGCTTACCAGACTCTTAAGAGACTGGGAGAATCATGGAAGCCTACTCACGAAACGCTCAACACTACACACTCAACCATTCGCACACACCCACATGCACCCATACACACATACACACACCCATACACAATCTTTTAAGTTCTCCGTCATTCACAAACACTGGTTCCGTCGTTTGGCATCTCAACTTGTCGCCTAAAAAGGTAATAGCTGAAAATCAGTGTTTGCACTTGTGCAATATTATGCGCTGAGCTATTACCTTTTTGTCTGGAATGCAACACACACGCCATCTTAATTTTCGTTGCTAAGTTTTTATTTTCTTGTTAAGTTTTTGTTTTGTATATATCTCTGTTTTTTTTTATTTCTATTTTGTGTGTGTTAAATCTAGACAAATAAAGTTTTTATCTATCTATCTATCTAACACACTCCAGCAAAACATGTTGTACATCTTCCAATGTAGGTACCACATTCGCTACAATTCGGAGATGGGACTTTTTTCATTAGAAAAGCAAACTTGTTTGCCGGGATGTGTCCAGAACGTAATCGTAACGCTAACTTTAGCCAATTTCTGTTTAGCGAAATATTATATATCCACGGCTAAGAAGATATTTGAGGTTGGATAGTTCGGAACCATATACCCTTGTAATGTTCCAACCAATAATGTTCTTTAAATTGTCACTACTGTAAGTACGCTTGGCACGATCTACCAAAGGAATAGAATCAAACACCACCTGACTTAGGTCAATATTACTAACCCAAGTGTCAAGAGAAAACAACTCCAATTGATTACTACAGTGAATAAGAACAGACTCCAATGAATGGAATGCTTGTTATCAAGGTCTGAAGCCAAAGCAGGATTCGTTTTCTGTCATTTTGGGAAGTCACATAGCTTTTTGATTTTAATTGTTTTTCTGTTTTTGTTTGAATTTCGGTGGTATTTTAACCAACATTACTTGAGGTCATCGCTCAAAGTGTTAGCAGTTGGAATTAAAGTGTATTATTATGTGATATTCTGATTTGATCGAAAATGTTTCCGATGGTTTTGAAAACAAACGACCATCATTTTGCTTTCAAAGCCAAGTAGGTAGGGCCGACAATCGACAATGACAATGACTGACTCGACTTGACGGAAAAGTATTTTAGCTATAGTAATAAATTATCGTCATTCTCATTAGACTATTCGACACTGGCAAAATTGATCCGAAATGGACAGATGCCATTCATTAAGAAGAAGAAGAAGCCAAAGCAAAGATACAAGCGAAATATAAGGAAAATACACAAAAAAATATTGTTTCTTTTTCTGTTTTGTTCTTAGATTTTGTCAAAATGGTGTTTTCATAGTCTCGTGCGATCGGTATGCAGATGTTTATATTGTGCTCCTAAGATAACTACCTAAAGTCAATATGTGGCTGTTGTTGTTTTTTCTCCCTGTTGTTCTCTCCATACAAAATGCCTCCAGGGTCAAGAGTCTTTGCGATATCGAATCGATGGAGCAAAACACACTCAGCTGCACAACACAGGTAACTTTACAATAGTCTAAAATCTCTAAAATGTTCGTTTAACATAGGGGTAAAATGGTCAGCATGCAATACAATAATTATTCTACATCTTGTTTGCACAGTTTTACAATCGATCGTGAAGCTCTGAATGTAGGTAGGCCGTTTATGAATTTGTGGAAACACAAATAATCTATGATTACAAGACAATTCAACTTATTTACCTACATTGAAACAAAATATTATCTGTTTTCTATGCAGTCAAGGTCAATGTCTAAGACATTAATACAGAGAAAGGTGTGCTGTTTACAGCTATCACTTATTTAGCAGAGGTCAAAAGTTAAGTTAGAAATAGGTTCAGTTGTATCACAAGAAACACTGTGAATGTCTTAGAGCTAAATGAGTCAAGGTGCCAATTCCACATGACCAAGCCTAGAAAAATAGGCAACAAACTAAGGCTTGCACACTTTTTCATTCAACCCCCACACAGCAATTGGCAACCAAACTGGCACCTAGACTCAATTAGCTTGCATCTTGTTTTGGACTCCTGTGTCCCCAATCAGACTCAAAGTTGGTCCATTTTGGACTCATCTAGCTTTAAGATGTTAAGTGATCCTTGTACGACTGGATACAACCTTAGGATCGAAAGGCGGGATGCTATCCACCAGACTACCAGTGCTCAGTGGATGAAGAGTGCTCAGAATCATTCTTCCTGGAATTGTATAGAAGTACCCCATGTCCGGAAGTGGTCTTCTTCAAATAAAAATACTTACCACACAACACTATCTAGCCCCAAACTAAGCAGAGCTTGTACTATGGGAACCAGGAAGCTAATATAATACTTATATTTGTAAATACATACTTAAAATACACTATGACACCCAGATAGAGAACAAACATCTGTGTTCACCACACAAATATTTGTTATCGGCTGGGACCGAACCCACAGCCTATAGCGCAGAAGGCAGAGCTACTACCAACTGAGCTGTCAGGCCAGTTTTGGAAAAGCCTAACTCCTAAATCAAAGTCAGAAGTTCTAGAGAGTCTGCTATTGCAACTAATATGATGACTCACTCAATTTGAATATGCCTTAACAATATAAATGTATTTTACCCAGAGCTACTTTTGGTTAAGTTATTGGGTTTGCAAATGTTATGTTAATGTAATTATGTATGTGTAATTCATTTGTTATCCAAATGAAACAAGGATTTCCATTCATTTACATTAATATTATATGGATGCAAGTTTTATATGTTTGGAACAATTAAAATAAAGATCTACTGAACTGATAGCAAAGACTCTTTTACCATTAGAACCTTTATCCGGAGACTGGCCTCTCAGCCCAGTTGGTAGTAGCTCTGCCTTCTGCGCTGTAGGTCGTGGGTTTGATCCTCACCGAGATCAAATCTTTGTGTGTGGTGAACACAGATGCTATCTGGTTCCCATAGTAAAAGCTCTACTAAATTTGGGGCCTGATAGTGTTGTGTGAATTGTCTAAAAATATTTATTTATTTATTATTTTTTAATCCTTGAAACTCCCAGCTTGAGAGTATGGTAGCTACTTACTGTTTGACCAAACAAATTCTCAACAACTTTCAGATTCTAGGCAGAGATGTAAAAAACGAGAGTGACATTTGCAAGATGGAGGTATTCCCCTTCAATAGCCAGGCTTGCTCGTCCATGTCTTTCGGGCCTTTTATGTCGAACACCGCAATTGGAGGAGTCACCTTGAAGCCACATATCATCACAATGAGTCACGGCCACATTGTGAAGTATGCGGTCAATCACACCGTTCTGAATATTACTTTCAGTAATATTAAGTGGAAAAGTAAGTTTATCTGTATAAGTCATAGGCCAAGATTCATAGTCGTGACTTTGCTTTACAGCAAAAGAGTCTTCGCAAAGTAAGCTTTGTTTATCGAGTTTACCTTCAACATTTTGAATAAAAAAGAGATTGACAGAACTATGAAATATATTTTTGGTTGAAATTTGAACTTTCCATCAAAGTAAAGTCAAAGTTCGGTCTATGAATCTGGGCCATAGAATAGCAAGAAAGACATTCATCAATCTATCTATTCAGCCTGTATACACCTGCTGGGTATAGGCCTCCTCCCTAATACGCCACTCTCTTCGGTCCTGTGCCAGTCTCCGCCATTGCTGCCCAACTACTCCGAAATTGTCATCCGACCAACGGGCGGGTGGTCTGCCTCGTGGTCGCTGTGCGTCTCTTGGCCATAATTCTGTAATCGCCGTTGTCCATCTTCCATCATTCCTTCGATTTTGTCATCATCATCATCAGCCTGAAGAAGTCCACTGCTGGACATAGGCCTCCCCTACACATTTCCAGGAAGAACGATTCTGAGCCCTTTCCATCCATCGACTTCCCGTGATCTTAACAATGTCGTCGGTCCATCTGGTGGGTGGGCGCCCTACTTTTCGTCTTCCGGTTCGTGGTCGCCGAGAATCGTTCGAGAACCTTTATTCCCCAACGGTTGTCGGTTCTTCGAGCTACATATATGACCTGCCCATTGCCACTTCAGCTTACTAATTCTAAGAGCTATGTTGGTGACCTTGGTTCTTCTACGGATAGCTCTCTCCATAGCTCGATTTTGAGCGATTTTGTCATACTTATTTTAATTTTTAAATTCCAGG
The DNA here is from genome assembly GCA_947578465.1 of Thera obeliscata. NCBI lineage: Eukaryota > Metazoa > Arthropoda > Insecta > Lepidoptera > Geometridae > Thera > Thera obeliscata. The sequence goes on from OX387917.1 coordinate 23,698,049, forward strand.
CATGAGGTTCCGTTTTCAAGACAAATATAGAAACCAGCACAATCACTGTCGCAACATCAACATCTCCAATGATGCGACGATAGACGACCGCTCTGTCTTGTACTACGATTGCTACTGGCCCAAGGCGGAGGATAGCGACGGACAGAGTCACATTCTGGACTTCGAGGCGTATGGCGATGGTGTTGTGAATCGGGGCCAATATTACTTCAATATACCAACTGCAAAGATGCTCAGTAAGTATGATAATAATGCCATCTGTTGGTGCCTAGCTTGGCAGTTTAATGAAATCAGAAATATTTATTGCATAACTGTTGTACAGAAAAGATCTTAGTGGCTATGGCTAGGTAGGTACAGTTTTTACAGTTTGTCCGTTCCGGACGTACAATAAAAGGGCAAGTTTGTGCCCAAGAATAATAAAAACAAATTATGGGTATACACAAATTTTTTGTCAAGAACATAAAGACATTATCCTAAATAATACATAAAACTTGAAATATTGTTTAAAACAATTAACAAAGTACCTAAGTAGGTATAATCTAATCATATCTACTATATTAGAGGCGCTAATAGAGATCAAAATATTCACCTAAATTATAATGTGGAATGTTCAGACCGTCAAAAGATGATGTCTACTGGAGATGACCCATGGAAGTTATGGAGGGGTCCTATACGATACCGGGATCACCGCATCTATTATTTTTTATGCCTGACTGAATAGGGGTGTTATAGAAATGAAGCTTGTGTATTTTTGATTAAATTTAGTGTTTACTACGCTTAAAGAAATCACAAAGAAAAGAAAAGCTTGTGTATGTCTATCAGTTTTGTAGCCCCGTAGCTTCGAAATGAATGCTCCGATCAGACGGTCTTTTCTTGAACGCGATTCCGATCCCAATCTTAAGTTTTGACGGAATTTTGACAGAAATCCTATGGGTTTTCTGTCAGAATTCCGTCAAAACTGCTGGATGTATTTACTACGACTGGATACTACACACGCGCACGGTCGCGTTAGTGCCCAACAGTGCCTTATATATATTAGTTTATCCACTCTTTCCAGGTCCAGTGGCAAAGGAAAGAGAATGGAAGCCGTTCATTTACATCGAGTTTTTCCCCAACAAGATGCGTCTCCACATCCTGCCGCCGCCTGCGACTCTCAAGATCAAGGCATACAACATACAAGTCATGAAGGAGTGCGGGAAAACTGGTTGCGAAGTAGTCTCTGAGTAATTATTCTCTGTTTATTTACACAAAGAAACTTACAATTAAACAAAATATTTACAAAATGTACAAAATACACAAGAAACAGTTGAGCTATCTGCAGATCGTTACAGACGATCTAGAGATAGCTGGACGCTATCTAGACTAGATCTAGATATACTAGTTGGTTACCGAGCTTCGCTCGGAATTTTTTTTTGTTAAGAAATCATAAGAGTCATATTATTATCTTTACTGGTTTATTCTTACTGAACCACGCCATCTGCTGAACATGTTTGCAGTTAGTTGCTCACAATCGTCAATAGATGGCAGGAGCAGTCACATATTCAGTTTATGTTTTTAATTTTTTCTTAACGAACAGACTCATTTTCTGAAAATGAATCCCAGCTAGATCGATTTATCGCCCCCGAAAACCCCTGTTTACAAAATTTCATGAAAATCGTTGGTTCAGTTTCCGAGATCCTAAATATATATATATATACAAGATTTTCTCTTTAAAAGGTATAAGATATATATATATTTAGGATCTCGGAAACTGCGCCAACGATTTTCATGAAATTATGTATACAGAGGGTTTCGGGGGCGGTAAATCGATCTAGCTAGTATTCATTTTCAGAAAATGAGTCTGTTCGTTAAAAAAAAACTAAAAACATAAACTGAATATGTGACTGCTCCTGCTATCGATTGACGATTGTGAGCAACTAAATGCAAGCATATCCAGCAGATGGCGTTGTTCAGTAAGAATAAACCAATAAAGATAATATGACTTTTATGATCTCTTAAAAATACAAATTAACGAAAAAAATTCCGAGCGAAGCTCGGTTACCAACTGCTATTGTTATCTAATTGCTTATTTTGTATGCCAGGATCATAAGCCTAAGTAACCGTACTGACGATGTTCTCTACGACTACCGCTTCGTGGGAGAGAATGGACTGTACTACTTCACAGTAACGCCGATGCACCGGACGTGCGATAACCACGAGCAAGATGGATGCACTCTTGTAGAAAGCCCGAAGATAATGATCAGTAAGTTTTAGTAGTTTGTATTTTGGGTTTGTGTAGAGTCCATGACATCGCCAAACGAGCTTGGTCGGAAAACCAGCTTTGGTTGCAAAGCAATGAACATATAAATAAGTAAATATTATGGACGATTACACAACACTATCAAGCCCCAAATTAAGCAAAGCTTGTACTATGGGAATTAGATAGCTGATGTAATACTTATATATTTTGTGTAAACATAACACCCAGGCAGAGAGCAAAAACCGTGGACCGTGGACCGTGGACCGTGGCTCAACTAAAGGGCGAATTGAACGACAGGGACCAAGAGGCACTATCATCCGACCTCGACATCGGTCAACTTCCGGAAGCAAAGGGGGAAAATGTAGTACACTCTGTTATTGTTCTGGCGGCAAAACTCGGAACTACTCTTGAGGAGCGAGATATCGTGTTCGCTGATAGAGTGGGTGCCGTCGACAAGATGAGAGCGGGCGAGGTGGAAGGGCGTGGACGCCGCGTTATCGTACGCCTAGCGCGACGCAACCTGCGTGACGAGCTACTTGCCGCAGCTCGAGTGCGTCGCACGCTCTCTACCGCGGAGCTCGGACTGCCGGCGCCGCAACAGCGCATCTACATCAACGAGCGGCTGACTCACTTCAACCGGCAGCTCTTCTACCGGGTCCGAGAAGAGTGCCGCAAGCAGAACTGGCGGTACTCCTGGACGAAGAGAGGCCGCATCTACGCCCGCCAAGGCGACGGGAAGCAGGCGTACCCCTTCCGAACGGAGGCGGATGTCGCTCGCATTTTTCAGGCGGGCTCCGTATGAGCAGCATAAACTTGTATATTGTTATTTGTATACCTATATTAATATTTATCAGTTTTGTACCTCTTTACTATGTTATAATCTAATATTGTTGCACCTTATGTTTAGTATATTATGTCCTGTTTTTTATAATATTAATCAAAGGAAAGTGATGATACTTCAATTAAACAGCAGATGGGTTAATCTTTATTTATATAACTTTAATATTATACACACTATAAGATCACGGCATATAACTATGAGCTTAATTTACTTACTTTTTATGTACTACGCCTTATTATTTAAGAAACAAACTATTTCATGCAAGCAATCTGTTAAATTCATCGTACCTACTTACCTACTTGCCTTGTATCGTTTTTATGACTTTCGCAATGTGTAGTTTTTGGTCAGTTAAAAATCGGTTTGATCAACGCAGGTTCCCTTGGCACAAACCATGACAACCTAACGGCTTCGATTTTAAAGCATGACTTAGATATTTTAGCAGTGAATGAGACCTGGCTCAGTGCGGGTGAAGAAGGACGCGCGCCTGTCGTAACGGGTTATCGTCTGAGGCATATCCCGCGGCCGCGCGAGGTGCGCTCGCGTGGCGGCGGGGTCGGTTTCTACGTCAGACGAGGTATTTCCGTGCGCACATGGCCTCACCCGGTGGATCCTCTGCATAAGGCTGTTGAGCAAATGTGGCTCACTATGACTCTGAATGGGAAGAAGCTCGCAATTGGCACGGCGTACAGATCTCCCTGGATGGACGCAGATCTATTCTTGGACGCTATAACAGACTCAATTAATTCGATACCTGGCTGTGATAATTTAATTTTACTGGGTGACTTCAACATTGACCTGTTGAATGCTTCTGAACTAAAGACTGCAAAGCTTCTTACTTTTCTCTCATGTCTGAATCTCTGTCAACTTGTTACATCGCCAACACACTTTACAAAGACCTCTCAGACATTAATTGACGTAGTATGCTCAGATTTACAGACTAAAAAAATAACTGTGCAGCCAGTGGGATCCCTCTATGGACATTTTCTTGTTAGCTGTGAGTTTAGCATTAGAAGAACTAAATCTAAGCCATATACAGTTATTTATAGACCTATTAAAAATATCTGCCTTGAAAATTTTAACTCTGACCTACAATCTATTAGATGGGAACTGCTATCGACACTTGGTGACGTTAACGATATGGTTAACGGCTTCAACCATAGTGTCTTGGCTCTAATTGACTTACATGCGCCTGAAACCAGGGTAGTTATCAAAACCCGCTCATACCCATGGATCACTGATACGGTAAAACTAATGATGAGGTTACGCGACGAGGCAGCGGCTGAGTATCATAAAACTAAACTGGAAGGAAAGAAAATATACTATAAAAGTCTTAAGTCCACGGTATTAACCCCAACCGTATTAACAATCATTTCCTTGACATTCCGGGTTTATCGGATGTATGTATCTCACACCTTACCTACTTCGAATTTCACAAATTTAGCGAAGCAATCTTTCATTTGGAACCGGTTGGAATGGATAAAGTCGCTAACATATTACGTAGTCTGAAATCTAAAGCAGTGGGATGTGACCTCATCAGCCTGGATATGATTATAATGACGTTGCCAGATACACTAGAAACAATAGCTTCTTTAATAAACAAGTCCATAATCACATCTACTTATCCTGATGTTTGGAAACTATCAATCGTGCTTCCCCTGCCTAAGATCACTAATCCAGTTGAATTGAAAGACCTTAGGCCAATAAGTATATTGCCATGCCTATCTAAGGTGCTAGAAAAAGGACCTTGCTAGTATAGCGATGTGGTCCCAAAAGAACAGTTTGTTGCTTAATCCGAGCAAAACCAAATATCTTATTTTCGGTAACAAATATCAGTTAGCTAGGCTTAGTTCTTCGTTAGATGTCATGCTCATGGGTAAACCTGTGGAACGTGTGTACGAGGCGCGAAATCTTGGCCTGCACATGGACTGCGACCTTCGGTTTGAGAAGCATATTGCTGACTCCGTTAGGAACTGCTTCTATAGACTGAAGGTTCTGTATAGATTGAGGCCTCATATAGGAATGGATTTGCGTATCCAGCTCGTGGAGTCGCTCGTACTATCGAAGCTGAACTACAGCGATGTGGTTTTTGGCCCTCGACTACTAGCCAGAACACAAAAACTGATTCAGCGAGTCCAGAACGCCTGTGCCCGTTTCTGCTTCGATATACCCTTCAGAGGTCATGTCACACCCTTTTTAAATAAACATCTGTTTTTAAAAATGAAACACCGGCGTAAATTGCATCTTGCGTGCCTCCTGTTTGGTATACTAATGCATGAAGCACCTTCGTATCTTTACGAGAAGCTAACATGGATGTCGAACAACAGATCTTGCGGCTCCCGCCAGTGTTCGGTGCAGCTTTCGATGCAGCGGCACAGCTCTGCTTCTTTCAGAGGCAGCTTCCGTTACGCTGCATCGAAATGCTGGAATAATATCCCACCGCCGATAAGGAACCTGCAAAATTTACATAGTTTTAGAATTAAACTTAAACATTATCTGTTTCAAAGCCAGAAAGAGCAAGAGAGTCATAAACACGATACAAGTATCATTTAGTGCGTGTTATTTAATATTATTCTATCATCACGGGCATGTCTAGCAGGCTGTCTCAGTCTAGTACGTAGATAATATGTACATACTTACTTGCATTTGGTTCCTCACTCACATTGGTTTGGTATGTGCACAAAGCATTTTGTATTTAGCTTAGTCATTTCTTTGTTAGTTTTAGTTAGTATTTTCATAGTTTTTTATAACGCTTTTATTTTAAGAAAGTTTTTTTGTACTCTACTGTAATTTGGTCTTAGTGGGTAAATTGTCCGTGGCATCACTAACCGGCTCTGACGGAAGACCAGCGTTGGTTGCAAACCAACCAGCATTATGCTGAGTCAGAGTCCAGTTTTGTGACACACAGGCTTACAAAGAAATTTAGTAATTAGAATTTTAGTTGTTCAAGAATACTGTAAGTTCTGGTTTCACAAAATAAATAAATCATTCAAAAAAATCATTCATTCATAAATCATTCATTCATTCATTCATTCATTCATTCAAAAACCTGTGTTCGTCACACAAATATTTGTTCTCGGTGGTGATCGAACCCACGACCTACGGCGCAAAAGCTGAGCTGTGAGGCAGAGTCCGTTTTGCGACGCACAAAGCTCACCTTTGTATTTAGTGATAGTAATAATGTAGTTTTAATTGTTAATTTGAGTTTTGGATGCTTTGCAAATAAATATTTTTTCTTTTTTTCTAATCCATAGAAAAAGTCAGACTCATAAAAAAAGCGAGAATCAGATTTTTCCAGTTATTCTGGCAAATCGCAGGTCACAGGTATAGTTCGTAGAACCGAGGAATTAAGATTCTCGAATGACCTCTGCTCTGTGTCACTGGTTCTTTTCGAACGAAGTGAAAACTTAATAATTTAAAATAATATGATTGCTTTGTTGACAGGCAGCGAGTCTCAAACCATGAATATCTGCATAGCTAGCATCACAGCGCTGGTCGTTGCAACGCTCTTTGTGTACTACATCGCTCTGCGACTCATCCGTCGGTATTGGTGCAAGGATTACAAGCTCGCAGGTACACACTTTATATGTGTAGAACATTGAGATGTTATTACTACCTAAAGAGGAGAACTAGCGGCACATAACTCTAGCGCTGAGTGATACGCGGAGGGGAAGACGCATGCGTCGTAGTGTGCGCATGTCGTGCACACTGGATGTGTGGATGTGTGCAGAGTGTCCTATTGGTACAGAGAGCGGAGTGCGACTGGAGAGCCAATCAGCGCTACGCACGCCCGCCCTTCATCCCGCTAGCCCCCCTCAGGTACCTTATTTTTGACTTCTGCGCAATTACAGTCAGCGCTAGAGTTATGTGCCGCTACCTATATTAGCGAACAATGAAAGAGTCGCAATTGTATGAGGGCGGGGCGTGAACCACGAGACCAAAACGTCGTGAATTTCACGGCGCTCAAACGCTTAGATCGCGAGATTCAATACTCCGCTTTCGTAATATCGTAAGCACCATGTTTTACACGGCGTTTACGACGTTTTGGTCGCGTGGATAATCTCTGCATAGATAACAAACACTAGAATAGATAGAAGTGACACGGGTTACCACGTAATAATAATTCAATGAAGTGATATGGGTGTAGATATAACAAAATAAAGTAATGTGAACTGTACCACAATAATATCTAATTTCCTTCAAACAGTATAAGTTTTTTATAATGTCCCAAAAGTTAAGAGTCGAGCGGGATTTGAACCCGCGACTGTTAACTTCGGTTATCGAGCAGGTAAGTAGTTGACTGTAACGTCAAACCTGTAGATGGAGCTACGGTGGCGTTAGTGCCGTACAGTCTTTGAGTTATTTGTCGAATGTGATTAGGATCCGATGGCGCAGCGGTCAGCGCAGCCCCGTACCAAAGGGAAGGTCGCGGGTTCACGTTTAGATATAAAATGTTTTATCTGATAGGGAACTTCAAAATAATACTTGTATGTGAAGATTTTTGTTATTTTTTTCAGCAAACGAAATACCCCAGCCTACAAAAGTCCTCGTTATCTACTCCCCCGCGAACCGTCTTCACGCAGAGTGTGTTATTTCGTTCGTAAACTACCTGCGCACGGAATACGGTTTCGATGTACTCTACGACGGCGATATATCGACCACGTCACATGGTGATCCCTACATCTGGGCGGAAGAGGCGTTTCGACTGGCTTCCCACATCATGTACATAGTAGGACCGGCAGAAGAAAATCAGTACAGCATCTACGACAAACCTATTATAACCGCACACAAAGACGTAGATGTCCTACTGCTTTCGTTTATAAAAGCGAGCAGAGTATCGCGATCGCCGAAAGAAATCATGAACGTATTCTTTGAGCATTCAAACGGACAGATCCCGCTTGAAACGAGACATGATAAAGTGTTCTTCTTGCTGAAAGATTGGCAGAAGTTGATATCTTATTTGAGTAAGAATTTGCTACCGAAAAGACAGATTATGAGGACTGAGAAGGGAAGGTGCTTTTTGGAAGATTTGACGCGGGCCAAGAAAATGTTAAGTGCGAAACCTGATGATATACCAAAATGCGATAAGCTGATTACGTCTGAAAAGAAGATTTTGCTGTAATTTTGTGGTCTCATTCCTTTTGGGATACAATGGTTTTGTAGACGCGACTAAGATTGCACATTTTAGTACTGTTTTAGTGTGTTTATGTCGCGTCTATCACAGCATTTATCCATACGTATTAGTAACTAATGTTGAAGTTATAACGCGTTGTGGCATACTTAGGTAGATCCTAGTATGCTACGGAGCAACAAAAAAATGATCAAAATATTTTTGTGGTTATATAACTGTTATATCTTTCTCCCAGTGTATGCACATCTTTTATTTTACTCTATAGACGTTTAATGTTTAAATTTTTACAATTAATTTTATAAATTAGATTTGTATGACTTCTATCTAAGATTTTCTACTTTCGAGCTTCGGCGATCGGGCATTTCTTGGTGCAATACTAACTATACTATAAGCTATGGAAGTTTTAAAATACTTCCAATGCATGTACCAGCTGTTACTTCTTTTTCTTACTTTTGCTTTATTGGAGAAAGATATTTATGAATGTGAAGTTAAAATAAGTAAAGTATTTTATTATAAATTTATCGTGGTTGCTTTTCTATTCTAAAGTTATTCTGTTAGGTGTGCCATAGAGACTAAATCGTTTAGTAATTAGTCCATTAAGACTCGCGTCAAATTAAAAACTTCTTAAAACGATGTTATCTATAAACAAAAAAGCTCTTTTAAATTCGCTGACAGAAAGATTTCGTAAAGAACTCTGTACCTAGCGAGAGAAGCCGTCGGCGGATGCTAAAGTGCTACCACTCTGGTCTGACGATAAAAGAGGGCGCCACCATCACAAAAATTACAGAACAACACTGTCAGCAAAGCCAAATTAAATGTAATTTTTATTTCCTTTTGGTCAACTGGGCAGTGGGATGATTGCGTATCTTTTTTGCAATCAAAACCTAGCAGCATCAGTCAGTTTTGACATTACTTTGAGCTTCGATTGCAATCACGAATTGAAACAAATTATCTTTGACAAGGAACGATTGCAACAAGACTGAATGTTGACGTAATAAACATGAGATAGCGCATAACCTCGCTTTGTAAAATTAGTATGGCGACCGATAGTGATCGAAAAATGATGGCAACAAGATGTGATCGCTGTTCCTTGTTAGTATCAAACTTTTGATTGCAACAGAGTTACACAATCGCCCAGCAGATATGCTAGGTTTTGACGTTACAACGTCTTATAATTCGATGGAGCCGGCTGCACGCACGAAAAAACATGACGTCATGCGGCGTTACCTCGTTCTGAGGCGTTCCATTTAAGGCTTGAAGTGCAAGTGAGAGCGCGGAACGAGCGACAAAGAGGCACGCACGGCCTCCGCATTCGGCAGCGTTCGACATCTGTCTCTCTCCTACTTGAGTGAGCGATGCGTCCGCGTGGACAGCTGTATGACGTTGTCACGTTCAATTTATGGTATCTATGGTGGGATTTTTCTTTTGACATGAGCCAGATTTTTATCGAAGTCTTATTTGTTACAATAAAGCATTTATACGAATGATGCTTGACGAAATATTATGAACAGTAGGTAAGCAACTTCAATCACGATCTATTGTTATGCACACATCTTTGCAGTCAATTTGATGTTAACAACGTTGTGTAACGTCGGTCACATGTAGCTTTGGAAGCTGCTAACCATAACTTACTGTTGTGAGAGTTTTGAATGAATACCAAAAACTAAAACTCAAATTTTAGATATTTCTTCTTCTTCCTTCCTTTACTCCACATTATATGGGGTCGGCACAACATGCTCTCTTCCATTCTTATCTCTGTATTCAATTCTCTCTTATCATGTCATCTTTCACACTGTTCATCCATCTTTTTACGAAGAAATTTAAGAAGTAAAAAAAATCGGACAGAGAATTTTGAGAAAAAGCTGCGTGTGATCGAAGTTTTAAGACGAGCGTTCCCGTAGGCAAAAAGTTGGCGGTCTCAAAGGCTGATTTGAAGTCCGGCTGGCCGTTCAGTAAAGTTTGCCTTCAGGATCGAAAAGCTCTTGTGAAAATGCTGTCTGTTTAGTGCATTTTTCGTGCGATTACATAATCTATTGTTGTTTCAATTAGGTCGTTGGATTTTTAATACTTGTTAAAGTGTGTTCTATCGTTATACAGGACTTTCAATTATTAAGCTCAATATTATATACCTTGTGATGTATTTTTATAATTAAAGTCGTATAATATTACAAATTACTGTTATTTTTTTACTATCCATTGACAGTGCCCGATAAAATATAATGCATAATATTTTCAACACAAAAAATAGTCGATAAAAACAATTGACAAGACAAGAAAAAATATTTGGATTACTATGATCGCAGGAAGCTGGTGGATGGATGTGTGGAATAAGCTCATGAAGGCACCTACCAGATTCCATGAAAGCACCAGCAGTGGACTTCTCAGACTAATGATGATGATTCATCAATTTTAAAATTTCAAGCGGACCATTTTATTTTATTAAAGGCAAATATTCCATCTAAACATAAAAAAATATAATATCCATCATTGTTTAGGCTTTTTAAAAACAAGGACTGACATTTATAATTTGACGAATATCACTATTCCGTGGATCGAAAAAAAGCAATGTTGATGGAAAATAAGTGGCCTGACCAATTTTTTTTGGGGTGTAGTACCTATTAACATTATTAAAATTATTAATAATATTCATCTAAAGACTAATAAAAAGCTGTTTTCAGTTTCATTGGTTTATTATCACGAAACATACGCTAACGAACATTACAAACACATTCGGAATGTTGTATCGAATACAACTGTCCCACAACATGAATACTGAGCAATATTATGGAAGTCACTTTCATAATTGCTACACTTAAGGTGGTACGATTTCCACACCAATTATATGTAGCGGCACATAACTTTAGCGCTGACCGTTATTGCGCAGAAGTCAAAAATAAGGTACCTGAGGGGGGCTAGCGGAATGAAGGGCGGGCGTGCGTAGCGCTGATTGGCTCTCCAGTCGCACTCCGCTCTCTGAACCAATAGGACACTCTGCACACATCCAGTGTGCGCGATAAGGCATGCGCAGCGCGTATCGCTCACCGCTAAAGTTATGTGCCGAGTTATAGGTACTTTTACCATTTATGGGCGATGAGAGTATAATTGTACACTGAAATAAATGTGGTTATTGGTCTTCACTTCTGTCAAACTTTATTAAGTTGAAGAAACCTGTGTTTAACGGTAAAAAGTTCGAAAATATGTGTCTAGTGCACGAAAGGAGCCTCTTTGAGGCGCACTTAAAATCCTCTCACCACACTTGGTTCGAAAGAATCAGTGACACGATAAGAAGAAGAAGAAGAAGAAGACGGTAAAAAATGTAAAGAATTTTAAAATGCTTTTCATTTACAAAGTTATCACCGAATACAGTATGGAAAAGTATTAATTAATGTAATAATAAACACATTAATTTTTTGTTAAACCAATTTATATTTCAGTGTACACTTATACTCTAATCGCCCATAAATGATATAAATCAGTTTTGTCTGGAAATCGAATAACTTTAATGCAAAATAAGAATTTAACAAGCTCAAAAAACTTAAAGATTTAGTACAACACGCTAAGAAGTAAGGTGGGCAGCACTGTGATTGGATTTTATGACGTCAGCATGGCATTTAATTATAAAAATCACAAGGATCAATTTGAATCGTAGTGGGACTAGCAGTTTAGGCATGATAGTCAGAGAGGACGCTAAAATAATGCAGAATCATTATTATTGAGTCCTTAAAAATATACCATCAATAATTATGCATCAATCAAATTAATTAAACGATACACGAATCAATTTAACAAAATCATACATATTATGTATTCAAATTAAAAAAATCTGTTAAAAATTATTTACACCCTTCACTTTTTGTCTCTTTCACTTCACTTTTGTACCCAGTATGAACAACGGATTTTTGTGTCTTTTGGAATTAGGCTCACAGAATTTGCGTCTCAGTTGCGCATGAACAGTTATAATTAAGCTTGAGCGAGATGGAATGATATGTAGGGTAAATCAAATCTTTAACGCTGCAATATATTTGGAGTTACATTGCGCGGCGATAACTAAACTGTGAAACTGTCACCACGATGCCGCGAAATGTAACTTAAACATGGTTAAACGAATCTACGTCAAATTGCTTTGGGGAACCACAAAAATCTGTTACACCTTTAAAATGGCATGCTCTTACTTTACGCATTTTTAATTGAATCCGCCGAAATAAAATTTCTAAAACCTATAAACTAGTGACTAAAATACTTCTATAGTAATTATTTTATATGTAAACATATTATTCTAAAGCTCACACTCAATATACTCAAACAACGTTGCAAGTTTGGAACAAATTTGGAGTATGTGGGTAGTAAAAGAAAAATAGTTAGTTAGTGGCGCCATCTCTTCTGAATCTGAAGAGTTAAGATGGTTAACTCTTCAGTAGAGAGGGCGCCACAATCTAAAATTGTGCAGGAAAAGATGGGGCGTTTTAAAGGGTCGGTAACGCGTATTGCAGGCGTTCATAGATTTAGATTTTAGGCTACGGTAACCACTTCTCATGAGGTGGGTCGTATGCTAGTTTGTCTGCTTTGTTGTAAAAACAGTAAGCTAAGGTAAGTTAATTTCACAAAACTAAAAATGTTCCAAAATCAAAACGTCAAATGATATTTACAATGCAATACGATCTAAAACCACTAATGCTATATCACACAGCAAACAAAATCATTTATTATCATTATTTCATACATTTTTGTATAAATTGTAGTGTTATTTGTCACTACGACAATACATTATTTATTTTAAACATAACTACATAGAAGCCTTTTATATAGGCTTTATAGAACAGAGTAACAAAGAAAAACAATCACACAAGCAAAACCTACACACACAAATACATATTGCATAATCTACTTATATAAAATACTCGGTTTTTGAGGGCTGTATTTTTAAGTAAGCATGCTTTTTTCAGGGTTGTCAAAAAAATTAAAATATAATCTTCTAGATAAAAAAGAAAGTCGTATTAGTTACACTATTTATAACTCAAGAACAGCTGAACCGATTTAGCTGAAAATTGCTTAGGAAGTAGCTTAGAACCTAGAGAATAGACATATGGATACATTTATCCTGAAAAAGTAACGAGAACGGAGCGAGCGAAGCCGCGGGCGGCCGCTAGTTGTTCATAGAAAGCAGATGGCGGCGCCAGTTATAAGATAATTCATTGTAATGTGCATTGTTCTTGTCTAAAATAAATGATTAAAAAGAAAAACATGCTTACATAGCGTCAAAGCTTTACATGTTTGTATTTGTATTTAGCCGTGAAAGGGCTGATTTTTCCTACTAATAACCTATCAGATAAAAATATTTCCTTCTCTTCTCTAAGCTTGTCAAAGACAAGGACTGAAATAATTTTATTCGACGAATAATATTACTCCATAGATGGAAAAATCCGCCCTAAGACTAAGAATTTTCACAGACCTCAGGACTGAATGTCAGGAAGCACTAAATCAGCAGCCTTACCGCTAAATTTAAATTTCATTGAGCATAGACAATTCCAACCAATAGGCTCCAAATCTTTGTGGCGAAGCTTGCAGCCAATTGGCATCAGGAATAGGCATGACGACTAATTTTCAAAATCTCTTCTATCATATTCAGAAGTATCTATTATGTCTAAAATATATCAGGTTTTTGTGCAATAAAAGTACATTTAAATTTTCAAATTCACGCCAAAACGCTCGCTGGTGTCATGGCGTCTGTTTTACGTCACGGCACAGTTTACAGAACCGTGACGTAATTCGCTCTGACCGGTGTTTAAGCCATCATGGTGGATTGTTGTATTTTGTAGATTTATTTTACATTAATAAGAGAATAAATACAGTTTTCAAAATCTTTGAGTCCTTTTTCATTACATCAGATAAATATTTTGGCGATACTTGATTACTGTCTACATGCCTATTGTCTATGATCGATGAAATTTACCAAACATGGCGTTAAGGCTGGCCTAAACGAAATTTAAAAATAATGAATGTGCCACGCTTTGATTTGTAATACAGTAACTGGTAGCACAATGCAGGTCGTGTGTAGCACTAGCCTAATGTACGCTATGAGGAATTCCCGGCTTCACGTGCTGGAACAAGAGAGTTTTATTAATTTAGTTCACATAGTCTTCTACTCGCATCTTCTTTTCGAGTCAAAACTCTTCTCTCTCTACTCGCTCTACAGTCTACAGTATCGATGTATACAGGGTTATTCATTATTAGCTGCAAATACTCAGGAATTAGGTTCAACAAAAAAAATTAAAAATATTTATGAAATTATTTTTTTTTAATTTTGATTTAAGTTTTTGTATCAAAATTTTATTTTTATTAATTTCTTTACGGCTATTGCATAATGATTGCCATGGAGAATAGGACAATGACCCACCCAGGCGGTGACTGAACGCAGAGTGTCGCTCACGGCGCGCGGGCGCTGATCAAAGGTCAAAATAGGTCAGGCGCCAATGATTCCTTTATCGATTTTCTCGGGATTTTCATAACAAAACTTAAAAAAAATCATTTAATAAATATTTTTTATTTTATTTGTTGAACCTAATTCCTGAGTATTTGCAGCTAATAATGAATAACCCTGTATATGTTACGGCTAATACTCGAAGTGCGGCTACACCTAAGTTTTAGCCGGTTAGAATTAGGTGTAGCCACTTACTCTTGGTTAAACCTAGTACGAGCCGATTGTTTTCGGGTACTGCCATGCACTATTCTCAAAATTAAGTAGGTATAAAAAAAAAAACCTAACAACCTGCTGTTACTTTTGTGACTTAAGTCGGGTGCCCCGAGTTTGAATCTGCAATGGCTCAGCCAGAACACTCACGAGGAGCCCTACACCTAGTTCTAACCGGCTAAAACTAGGTGTAGCCGCACTTCGGGTACTAGCCGTAACATCTATAACAATATCAATAATATCAAATTATTTCGGAACAGATTTACAGTGGTACACAAAATTTAGAAACGATGATAACTGGAGATCTGGTCGCGAGACCTTGTGAGATATACACACGTCTGATTTTGCTCTCTGTTTTTAAACCAAAAACTAAGTAAAAAGTTTGTTTTACATAACAAAGTATACTTCAGTGAACTCGTAATAGCATTGCTTATACATTTGTGCAATTTTTTTTCAACAACATCACGAACTTGAGTCGTAATTTGTAAAAACTTATCAAATCATAGTGCAAAAAAGTGAATGTCATTGTGCGTTTGACCCGTTTAACCTTGGCATTGAACGTTGCAACTCATTAGCCGCTTGTTACGGTTCGTCCCATTAGTGCATACAGATATCTTATTTCGCACTGCCACGCAACAAGCTACCTGGCCGTGTTCGCACACGGGTCGATTTATCAAGAGACTGGTTCGGTGTAAGGTGGTTCAAATCTGATCATTGAAAACTTTTTGCATCTGGATTTTTTTATTTTTTATTGCATTTTATCTTGGAAAATATACAACAATGGAATTCAAGAAACCTTCGTGCACTGGATGCTTGAAAACAATCACTGGGAAAGAATTTATGCAGTGTACTTTTTGTCACAGTCACTATGATTTGGATTGCGCTAATGTCACTCAGCGTTCATTCAGTGGAATGAAACAGACGCTTAAGGATAGCTGGAAATGTTTAGGCTGCCGAAACAAGGAGAAGCGGGGTGACAACAGCAACACACCCGTGCGTGCTTCCGCCTCAATGAGTACCGGTGAAGGTGCTATGCAGGAGGATACCAGTGGCTCCGCGAACGTCACTAGACGAAAGCCAACGTCGTCCTCGTCAGCACAGATCCTTGAGGACGACTCTGGAGAAGAAATGACCATTACAAAGGCAAATCTTACGTCGATCATTAAAGCTGAAATTAGCAAAGCTGTAACGGAATCTGTGGGACGAATAGTTGAGCAGAAGTTGCAGTCCATGAACGACATTTTTGAGAGTTTTCAAGTCTCTCTGTCGTCCATTGATGGACAATTTGAGAGTCTTAAGTTAACGATAGAAGAGAAGACCAAAACCATAGATGCCTTAAGAAAAGAAAATGGAAAGCTTCGTGAGAGCGTGCAGCGTCTGCAGGACCACCTTCGTCATGCGGAGCAGCAGTCTTTGTCGAATGACGTAGACATCGTGGGAGTCCCGGAGTCTAAAGGAGAAGCCGTCGTGCATGTAGTTTTAACTCTCGCGCGTAAACTGGGCGTGACACTTACGGGGAGAGACGTCGTTAGCGCCGACCGTATGGGTGCAGTGCGCGACGAGTCGACGGAACGAGCTCGTCCGCGGCCGATCGCCGTGCGACTGACGCGGCGCGTGCTGCGCGATGACTTGTTACGTGCTGCGCGTGTGCGCCGCGACGTCACCACTGCGGACGCCGGTCTCGTCGGTGAATCGCGGCGTTTCTATGTGAACGAAAGGCTCACATGGGAAAACAGGCAGCTATTGCAGAGGGCGCGGGAGATCGGTGCACGATTGAAATGGAGATTCGTATGGTCCAAGGATGGTAGGGTGTATGCCCGCCAGCACCAAAGCGCGGACTCTCCTCGCCACCGGCTGCGCTCGGAGACCGACCTAGTACGGGTTTTTGGTCCAGACGTCGTTGGTCCTGCTGACACGATTGCGATATAGGATGTTAGTTCTTCGAAGTTATTTGATTAGCTTTTATAACTTTTACCTATACGAGTATACCCAAAATCACGCAACCATTGGAAATCAAAGATTTGAGACCAATAAGTATACTTCCAGTCCTCTCTAAAGTTATTGAAAGGGTAGTATACAATCAATTGAGTGGGTTTGTTGAACGAAATAGAATTTTACCTTGTTTTCAGTCAGGTTTCAGGAAAGGCAGGGGGACAACCACTGCATTGTTAGACGTTGTTGATAACATGCTCGTTAGTCAGGACCAGGGATTGTGTTCGGTCTTGGTGCTTCTCGACTTTTCACGTGCTTTTGACTCGATAAGTGTTCCATTGCTACTCTCTAAGCTTTCTTATTACGGTGTTGACACTCCTTCGATTAAGTGGTTCAACAGTTACCTAAGTGACCGTTCTCAGTTTGTGCGTATAACTCGTGAAGACGGGACACAACTATCGTCATCAATACGGTCTGTAAATTGTGGCGTGCCGCAGGGGTCAATTCTTGTCCCACTGCTTTTTATTATTTATAGCGCTGACATATGCGGGCATATGAGACACTGCAAATTTCACCTGTATGCCGACGATGTGCAACTATACTTGCCAATGCGCCCTGAAAATGTTTCTTCCGAAATAAATAAAATCAACGGTGACCTTGATCGAATATCTGTCTGGGCACAGAATAATTCTCTTTTTTTAAATCCTTCCAAATCAAAATTTATGGTAATCGGTTCAAAACGTTTAATTGATGAAATGACAGCGAAAACTCTTAACATCAGCATTCTAGGTAAAAGCATTGAGCAGGTGAATGAAGCCAGGAATCTGGGCATATTATTTGATAGCGCACTACGTTTCGAGAATCATATTTTAAATGTAGTGAAGAATTGTTTTTTTAGGCTAAAATTGTTGTACAAAATCAGAATGTTTTTAAAAGAAGACGTACGCATCAAAGTCTGCGAATCTCTAATTTTGTCAAAATTAAACTATGGAGACCTAGTGTATGGACCACGATTGACGTCAAAAACGGTCCGTCTGGTGCAAAGAATTCAAAATGCGTGCTGCCGATTTTGCTATGTTATTCCGCCGCGATCGCACATCACGCCATACCTGAACAACTCGCGTACTCTCAACATGGCCTCGCGGCGTCATTTGCATCTCGCAGCGCTCATTCATTCTATTATGACATTTGAATCACCGGAGTACCTTTTTGAGAAACTAGATCCCCCTCAAAACAAATACAGCCGCAGACCGACAAGGAACTTACTGCACTATAGCAAGCACAAAACGGTGGCATTTCGGGGAAGTTTTCGCTACCAGGCAACCAAGTGCTGGAACAATATTCCCCCACCTCTCCGCTTATTAAAATCAAAATTTACGTTCAAAAAACATTTTAAATCATTTTTACTACAGAAACAAAGCACTGGGTTGTCTGGTGCAAACAGCTATACTGCACCGTTCACTTGTTAGTCACTATGTTACCTTATTCCTAGTACTTATGTTTATATATTATTATGCACACACACATGCATCTGGGTAGTTCCTGTTGCCCGGACTCTTATGAGACCGGTGTCCTCAGGAACACCTACACGCCATCACATACACGCACCCACACCAATACGCCTAAGTAGTTTATGTTGCCCGACTCTTATGAGGCCGGTGTCCTCATGAACACTTAGCACAATACACTCCTTTACAAACTTACTTCGCTTTCATAATAACACTTTACACACACACACACTTATTATTGTTCATAATACACTTTTTAATTACAATTTTTTTTATTTTACTGTCACAGCACTACATACAAATACATACTCATAGGTAGTTCCTGTTGCCCGGACTCTCAAGAGGCCGGTGTCTTCATGAATACCTACACAAACACTCACATATACATATAATATCTACTTACAAAAATATTTATTTATTTAATGTGTCTCACAAGGTCTATTGGCTAACGGTTTTGACAGAATACCAGCGCATAGCTTCCTTACAGAAGCTAGGCATTATGCTGAGTCAAGGCCCTTTTGCTGCTGTAGCACACAGAAACACGACGCACTTCTCCAGTATCAATGTATTGTTTGTATCTTTCTTCTGTTAGTGTCCTTGTATTTTACTGGTTTTTGTGTGCTTATGTAGTAAATAAATAAATGTCTATGTCTATGTCTATGTCATTAGTCGTTAGACTGTGTCGCAGCTACCAACGCCCGCCTCCTTTCTCCACCAAGTCATCTTTCTTCTTTTAGTGTCCTTGTTTTTTACTGGTTTATGTGTGCCTATGTTGTAGTAACTAATTTAATGTCTATGTCAATGTGTAGCCATACCCCAATTCTGGACAAAACACATTGTGTCGAACGCTGCCAAACGCGGAGGCCGATTGTGCCTCTTTGACGCTCGTTCCGCGCTCTCGCTTGCACTTCAAGCCTTAAATGGAACGCCTCAGAGCGAGGTAACGTCGCATGAGTCATGTTTATTCGTGAGTGCAACCGGCTCCATCGAATTATAAGACGTTGTCACGTCAAAAGACTGTCATGGGACGCCGGGATACCGCTCGTCTCACCGCGGCTCTTCACACTCGGGAACCGACACTCACATGATCTCTAGGCTGCTGTCGCTGTTCTTGGCGTGTTGCTCCTCGCTGGAGTTGGAGCCGCCGGACTCGGAGCGGCGCGAGCGAGGCCGCGTCTCCTCCGCCGCCGGCCGCTGCCACGCCGGGATACCGCTCGTCTCACCGCGGCTCTTCAGGCTTGGGAACTGGTTCCTGTATCACACATATCATTAATTTATATTTTTTTTTATTTTTATTTATTTACAGCCCCAAATTTAGGGCCTAGTTAGTGTTGGGTGGATTGTGTACAATATGTATTCTTTTGTCAACTCACCTATTAAGTAGAATTCCTTTAACGGATGCGATATCAGCTTGTAGATCTGTTATCTGCGCGCGCGCCGCTGTGTGTTGTAGAGTCGTTTGCATTTCCCCGCGCAATGACGTCACGTTCGCGTTCAGCACGTCCAAGGATTTGCGGAGTTCGTCGATGCATTCCGCTGTGGTCTTACGTTTAGGTTGCTCTATGAATAGTAATTGTCTGATGCAATTCTGTAACATAATAAATCACACTAATATTATAAATGTGAAAGTTTGTAAGGATGGATGTTTGTTACTCAATAACTCAAAACGACTAAACGACATTAAGATCGCAGGAAGTCGGTGGATGGAAAGGGCTCAGAATCGTTTATCTCCTGGAAATCTGTAGGGGAGGCCTATGTCCAAGAGTGGACTTCTTCAGGCTGATGATGATGATGATGATGATAGATTATGGTCTGGAATAATACATAGGCTAGGTTTAATCCCTAAAAATTAACTGGAACGGGACGAGCGAAGCCGCGGGCGGCCACTAGTTAAATATATTTATGACTAGCGGCCTGTTCCGTCCTCGCACGGGTGGACATATATTTAAACACATAAATATAGCCTATGTTACTCAGGGTGAATGTAGCTTTTTAATGGTGAAAGAATTTTTGAAATCAGCACAGCAGTTTTTGAGTTTATTCATTACAAACATGCAAACAAAAATACAAATTTTTCCTCTTTCTAGTATTATTAGTATAGATTGCAGACAGGTTTTAACTCTATTAATATGTTTTTTACATATATTTTCACATGCATCACGGCTCAGTTCGTAGTAGACCTCCCTTCTGCGCTGTAGGTCGTGGGTTCGTTCCTCTACTGAGAACAAATATGTGAACATAGATGTTTATTCTAGGTTTGGTTGTTTATATTGTACAAGTTCGTTCTATTTTCTCTCCTATTCGCAATCGATAGACGAATTGGCAATCTATTAGGTAATTAGGTGAGTACATATTCAAGATAAAACAAATACAGTTGATAAGATCTTACAAATGTAGGTAAGTATGTGTAAAATATCTAAGTAGGTACCTTATAAAATATTAAGTCATAAACTTATCTCAAGTGCCTACTGTCTTCCTTGCCTTGCCTACTATTTAATTGAGGAGTGTGATTAAGGTTGTTCGATTCCGATGCAAACTGAATTTACACAACTATGGGCAAACAAAGTACACTGAAATAGCTGTAATAGAATTTTACAGTGGTCTTTGTTGCTAACCAAGTTATATAAATTTGGAGAAAACTATTAATAAAAAATATTAATAAAAAACCAAAAAAGTAATTTTTTCGTCACTCTTTTTCTGAAGCCCCGACTGCCACGACCAACGGCTGACACTCCAACTTTATATAACTGGCCGGTAATAAGGACCACTGTAAAAGTCTATTACAGCTATTTCAGTGTACATTAATACTTTATTCGCCCATAGTTGTGTAAATTAAGTTTGTATGGAAATCGTACCCCCTTAAGGCTATTTGGCTTGGGGGTCATCATTCTTAAACAACTAACTAAGATAAGTAAGTAACTATACTAAGTTGTTTTTCTTAATCACATTTCGGATGAATAACCTCTACTATAACTAGCGGCACATAACTTTAGCGCTGAGCGATACGCGGAGGGGATAGGTTGGGTTAGGTAAATGGTGACACTCACTTTATAAACCCAATAGCAGCCAAACGCAATCCCACCGTACACCATCAGCGGTACCACATGATCTCTTAATATATTCTGTTTGGCTTGAATCAATAGCTCTGATGTCACACTTGCGGCTGCCTCCAAGGCCTTAGCGATCTCCGGGTCTGTCAGACCCTTGTTGCGTAGGAATCGCTCTTTGCTTGCTATTGTACATTGCTGCACGTTCGGGTTGTTAAGAAATTTGACCGCTGTTGCTACCTGGGAAAGGAAATTAAGTATTTTAGGCCACAAAAAAAACAAAGGTTAACCTAGATTGTTGATAAATAATTATTCAGATGTACAAGATTCAGATATCTATAGCTTAGCTTATAGATAAATACATAAAAGATTTCAGTAAACACTTGGAATCAAGCCACAAACCGTAGTTTGTTGCCTGTTCTTCTAGGCTGGTCGCGTGGAACTGGCACCTAAACTCACCTAGCTTTAAGTCGTTTCAAAGTTCTTTGTGAGACAACTGAATAAAGAAATTTTGAATTCGTATTTAGTCTCTCCCTAGTCTTAAAATTAAGATTGTTTTTGTCAAATTAGTTATTAAAATATTATATCACAGAACTCTCTTTCTATTTTTAAAATGATACAGCAAGCCTATTTGGATTGGGGGGTCATCATTCTTATACAATCGACAATGATAAGCATTGTTTTTCATGGTCAATTTTGGGTTGATTAACCTCTACTAGCACCTACGAGCGTTGGTGGTCTAGTGGTTGCGGCCCCGCCTTCCAATCCAAGGCCGTGAGTTCAAATTCAGTCATGCACCAATAAGTTTTTTCTACCCAAAAATTTATGTGCACTATGCTAATACCTACTCTCAAACAGTGAAGAAAAACATCGTGAGGAAACCGGCATGTCGTAGGGCCTAAAAGTTCGTAAAGATTTGTCAAGCGCCACGCAAAAAAGTGCCCGCCAGCGGACTATTTGTGGAAACCAGTCCGGTTATGATGCATGGATCAATGAATTTGCCGATGCATGATGTAGTACATACATATGAGCGCTTAGGAGCGCGGAGGGCACGTTAAGCTGTCTTAGCCCTTCAGGTGGCTTAGAAACCCAGAATTGGCCACTAGGCGACTAGCCTATAGCTTTTAACCTGTGAGTTGCGAATCCTGACAGCGCAATTTTTTTTTCAAAGGCTGCCAAATGGTGTAATTTTGAATTGCAATTATTTTACTCGGATTTTATTGAATATTTTTAATAAAATGTTTGGTAGTCATGGGGAAAATGTTATTATTTGGTGGTTGGATAACTAATCTATATATTCGCAATCTATTTTATTGTTAATACGAGGATTGTTGGTTGACAAAGTATGCTCAAGTAGACGCAGTATCAAATAATAATGAGAGCAAGTGGTATTTTGTCATAGGTCATAATAAT
Organism: Thera obeliscata; assembly: GCA_947578465.1. Taxonomy (NCBI): domain Eukaryota; kingdom Metazoa; phylum Arthropoda; class Insecta; order Lepidoptera; family Geometridae; genus Thera; species Thera obeliscata. The sequence goes on from OX387917.1 coordinate 23,720,842, forward strand.
TATTGTCAAAAGATATTCGGCCAACATAAGGCCAGTTTTAGGTCACGGCTTGACTGATAAATATAATGAATAGATTATAATATTAGGAAAATTGCAGCATATTTGAAATAGATAAACTAGCTAGAGTGAAACTAATACTTAACAATTTTAGTGGTCTTCAGAACCCAAAGTCGGAGTTTTGCTACCACATTTCGTTACCAAATGTTGTTTTCGTTTCGCCTTTTTGTCTTTCTCTATTGCATGGAGAAAATATGAGACGGCAAAAATACTTTACGTAGTTAGAGTTGTTGTCTCATCTTTTCTCCATACAATAGACAGAGACAAATAGGCGAAACAAAATGTTGTAAATGCACTGGGACTTTGGGTACTGAAGCATTCAGTTCACCTTCAATATTACCATTATTCAATTTAACTAATTTGTGTAATTTTTAATGTTGCGCAAACAGTGCTTTGCAATTTCATAAAATTCAAAGACACTACTTATTACTTACTAGCGGCCGCCCGCGGCTTCGCTCGCCTCGTTCCCGTTCCCATTACTTTTTCGGGATAAAAAGTAGATTCTATGTCCGTCTTCTGGCTCTAAGCTACCTTCCCACCAATTTTCAGCCAAATCGGTTCAGCCGTTCTTGACTTATAAATAGTAGTAAAAAAATAAAATAAACAACACGACGAAAAACAAATCCATCCCTTGGGAACCATATATTTTATTGGGATAAAAAGTAGCCTATGTGCTATTCCTGATTATAATCTATCTCTGTGCCAAAATTCATCCCGATCCGTTCAGCCATTCTGGCGTTATTGAGTAACAAACATCCATCCATCCATCAAAATTCTAAACTTTCGCATTTATGATATTAGTGGTAGGTACTAATGACTCGCGCATTTATGATATTAGTGGGACTAATGACTCGCCTCAGTTTTGAGGGTGGAAAAGATTTTTTACTTTCACCTCTTTTTTAGGGTTCCGTAGCCAAATGGCAAAAACGGAACCCTTATAGATTCGTCATGTCTGTCTGTCTGTCTGTCTGTCTGTCTGTCCGTCCGTATGTCACAGCCATTTTTCTCCGAAACCGTAAGAGCTAGACTGATGAAACTTGGCGAGTAGATGTATTCTGTGAACCGCATTAAGATTTTTACATAAAAATAAAAAAAAAGCTATACATTTTGGGGGTCCCCATACTTGAAACTGAAACTCAATTTTTTTTTTTTCATCGAACCCATACGTGTGGGGTATCTATGAATAGGTCTTCAAAAATGATGTTGAGGTTTCTAATATCATTTTTCGAGAGACACTTCCAAAGTGGAAAAAAGTTGGTCCCCCCCCCTCTATCTTCTAAAGTAAGAGAATGATAATACTAAAAAAAATACATGTTGTACATTACTATGCAAACTTCCAACGATATTTGGTTTGAACGAGATCTAGTCAGTAGTTTTTTTTTTATCCGTCATAAACCGTAAACCGCAATTTACCTTTCGACGAACTACAAGAACCTTAATATGTTACATCAAGTAACATAATATAAAGGTTCTTGTAGTTCGTCGTGCTACGGAACCCTTCATGGGCGAGTCCGACTCGCACTTGGCTGCTTTTTTCTAAATTAATCCCATGCGAAGCCAGGGTGGCTTGTAACAAATATAGCCTGTTCAGGGATAAATTACAATTCTAATTGTGAATGAATTTTTGAAATCGGGCCATTCGTTTCCGAGTTTATTTGTTACAAAAATATGTAAAAATTAAGTAATATTAGAATGACTAACCTAGACTTTGACCATGACATAAACATACTACCAGAATAGAAAGTAACAATATATCATGTTATTTTACATCAGAAACTATATTTAAATATAATGGAAATCTGTTAAGTCTGGTGATTTAGCCACAAACTTAGCTAATTACTTACCTAATTCATTAGTAAGCTGTAGCATTTTTAACATAAGTAGGATTAAAAGTTGTTAATAAAAGAATGTCCCACTGCAGGGCAAAGGGAAAGAGGCCTTTGCCCCACCGTGGGACATAATGGGCTCCTAATCATGAAAGAAAAAAAATGTGGTGAACTTATCTAATTCTAATTGTTTTGGGGGAATACGATCTGCACTGACGTCCCGCGATGGGGTGTATTGTGCATTGTCCCCCTGCCAACCGGTGAACAATAAGTTGACAGAATTATGTATAAGAAAATGATTTAAGTATATGCAAAGAAAATTACAATGAACCCCTACAAGTACATATTTCAAAATATACAAATAATATATCAGTAGTAGGTACTATGTAAATAAATCGGTAACAATAGGCACAAAAACTAGGCAACTAGTCAAAAGTTTAGGTAGCAATAAAGGGCATTTGAATAGCTTGCACATATTGTACCTAGTACTGCACTAATTGGGTTTTAGTTACAACTAGTGGCCGCCCGCGGCTTCGCTCGCCCGTTCCCGTAACACCCCGTTCCCGTTGCTTTTTCGGGATAAAAAGTATCCTATGTCCTTCTCCCGGTTCTAAGCTACCTCCCCACTAATTTTCTGCCAAATCGGTTCCGCCGTTCTTGAGTTATAAATAGTGTAACTAACACGACTTTCTTTTATGAATATAGATTTAGGTTTATGTTGCATACATAGACTGGCCTCTCAGCTTACTTGGTAGTTACTCTACTTTCTCACAGTAGGTCAACATTTTTGTTATAGAATAAGCTCCGCTTAATTTGGGGCTAGATTGTCCATATTCATTATTTAAAAATAATAAATAAAAAAATTGGTTACCCATTTTTCTGCAGAACCTACAGTTATCACATAGTACAAAAGTAAATGAACACTTCTGGCATGTTAAGCTCAAATATGTCTCACTAGGTACTTTAAAGTCAAATATTTCTCATTCAGTACCCAATGTCTACATCCTCTAAACTTTAGAGTCTAAAGCCCTATTGCTATGTAGAATTTTACCTACATGCTTTGTATGTATGTCAAGACTTATAACATGTATCACGGTGTAGAACGGTCATATTAACTAATAGCAAATTTTTTTTGTGTCTGCCAGCTCTATAGATTTCGAAAGATAATATGCTTTAATTATGTACCTACTTAGCGGTGCGAAGGTCAAATGGAAATGAACGGTGCACTAGGAATATCTATTTTACATATGATACAGATGATTTTTTATCATGTAATCAATAAACTCACCAAGCTGTCTCGAATTTGGTTATCGGAATTTGCTAAAACCTCTGAAGCCATCTTCTGTGATTTGTACTCTTCAGTTTCTTGTAAAAACTTGAGTCACGATACCAAAAACAGGAGATAAGTCAACTACGAAATTGGACGATCGGAGCTTGCCTATAGGTTTTCTAATTACAAATACGAGTAAAATCGAATAATATCTAAAATTTCTTTTTTCGGCCGTCCCCGTCCGAAGCGTATTGACTTTTGAGTTTTTTTTGTTGTTTCTCTTGGTTAGTGTCATTTGTCAGTTATACGTCATCACGTAAGTCAAGTCAACCATCCGTCTGTTTTCTACCTTGAATCACTTATCATAATGGGAAATGAGGGTATGAACCGTAAGTGTATGCTTCTTTTATAACGTGCAGCCCGCTCTGAGGGACAGACCTAAATGTTCCAGAGTGAACGTGACCTGTCGTGGCGCGGTGGCACTGACCCTGACTTTTCATGGCCTTTCGCTTAGACTACGACAGAAGAAAGATAAACAGTGGATTATAAATATTGCCACCTCTTAAAGTTCATGCATTTCACGAAGACGCATCCAGTGATATTTATCTGGTTGTAATAAAAGCCAAAATGCCCTAATTGACGCGTCTTCGTGAAATGCATGAACTATACCCCTGGTTAAAAAACAGTGTTAGGGCTAACTTTGAGCAAGGAATAAATTTAAATTGCGTTTATTATTTTGGCTATCAGTGTTTCCATAACACAGGCATGGTCATAGTAATGGTAACGTTCCTCCATTCTCCTAGTTCAAATCCTTTCTATTTAGCAACAGAAGATGGTGTAGTGATTTATTTTGTGCCAGTGCTATTTGGGCTGACTGCCGCTGCCGCATGGACCTAGCCTATCTATCTAACTCTACTGAGTCTGACTGCTAATTTGTCATGACATTGACAGTTATTAATACAATCAAAACAACCAATCCAATCATCAAATGTTTCGCTTTGCTCGACCCTAGAATAGAAATCTCCTCATCTCCTCATACATTTTGAATTGTTGTGAGAGTTTGTCTACGAGATTTTAATGAGTGAATTTGATAATGCCACTGAAGCGGCATCCTTGGCCGTTCAATTCGACCAAACAGGGCAGACGGACAAGGCTGTGGAATGCTACAGAACCGCTGCAAGATTGCTGGATAGGATCCGGGATCGCCTTCCTCCCGACAAACAGGTGGAATTGAGAAGCAAAGTGAGGGAATACCTTGAAAGGGCTACTATCTTACAGGAACAAAAAGGTTGGCTTGCTTTAACTTTGTAGCTGGTGGGGTTACAAAATTAACAGTTTTGTGAGAATGATGAGTCATAAGTAAACTATCTATATTCTATGGCTTACTTATGCTCTAGAAATTTTAAAATTCACCAAGCAAACTGAAAAAAAAAACTAGCACAGCAACTCACTAAGCCTAACTTAAGATGCTTGTCAAAAGTAGATACTCTAAGTACATTATCATCTATGTTGTAAAGTAAACAAACTAAAAACCTAGGATGGGTTTACATATTGCAAATTTGAAGTAAGAATGTGTTAGTATTCTACTGTTAAAATTAAATGATGATGAATGCATACTACCTAGACATCTATAATCTTGAATTTTCAGACATAGCTCAGCAGGCAGAGAGTGAACGCACCATGCAGCAATGTTATTTCCTGATGCAGCAAGCGCTAGACGCAGACGAGGCTGGCCTGAAGGATCCAGCACTGCAGCTGTATACTCATGCTGTGGAAATGGCTGTCAGCGCTGTATGTAATATCTTTGTTTTATATTTTTCCCTTATAGCCCACTTTCATAGATGCTGATGTGCCCACTGCTAGACAAAAGCCCCTTATAAAGACTTCCAAGTCTCTCTATTCTGACCATCTTCTTTTGGGGGTGTCCAGATCATCCTTTAAACGCTTATTATAGTTTTTTTTTATATATATTTATAGTTTATATATTAATACAGTTTTTTATGAAAGTGTTGAGGTCAAAGCTTAAATCAGAGAGCTATAGAAAAAGGCTGAGAAAAGAGATAGAAAGTCTCTACTATTCATTATTTACAATGATTGTAACAGGAACTGAAACTACCCTCTACACTGAGAAGTGAAATCACAATTGTTTTTTTTAATCTCCTTTTTTTTAGAAAGTAAGTGACGCCGATACAAAAGCAAAAATCATGAATATTGCAAAACAGGCATTAGACAGAGCGGAAGAAATAAAAGGAATCAACAAAATGCAGACCCTGCCAATAAATCATAATAATAAACCTGGTAGGTAAGTTTTAGTTTTATCATGCGCACTTGATGTGCGGGCAGGTTTTTCCGCAAGTAGGCTGCTGGTGGGCCCTTTTTGCGTGACCCTTGACGCGTGTTGCTCGACCTTTTTTAGGTTCTAAAACACGCCGGTTTCCTCACGATGTTTTCCTTCACCGTTTTGAGAGTACTGGCATAATGCACATAAATATTTCGACAGAAAAACTCATTGGTACACAAGTGGATTTGAACCCACGACCTTCGGATCGGAAGGCGGGGCCACTACCACTAGACCACCAGTGCTCTCCTGGTAGGTACCTAAACAGCTTGGTCGGCGTAACATGACCGGTCTGAAGTGAGCTATTTATGGGTAATGAATGTGGCGCCAGATTTCAGGCTCGCCAAGTTACATTGGCAGTATTGTACACATGGATACACATCAGACTATACACCGCTCGTTCTTATGTCCAGTAAGCATCATTTTTCATTGTCTTTATGTAACTTGAGCTGTTTCCTTGTGTACTTATAAGAACTTGTGTATTTACAGCAAGTTGATTTGCAATGGATGAATAATTTTGTACTTTATCATCATCACTTTGAAGAAGTCCACTGCTGGACATAGGTCTCCCCTATACATTCCCCCCCCAGTAAGAACGATTGTGAGCCTTCTACATTCACTGACTTCTTGCGATAACAATGCCGTCGATCCATCGGGTTCGCACGGGTGTAATTTAGAAAATATGAGGCGAAAAATGTGAAGTCACTGCCTACTTGGTACTTGGTGAGCGGAGTGATTTCCGCTCAATGACGCACCGAAGACGTTGCTCTCGATGAGGCGCCACAATGCTGCACTCCAGGAGTACGTGCGTGGCAGTTTCCTCTTTGCTTATACATCCTCTGCAAAGAGGACTGTCAGTAACACCCAGTGTAATTCTAATTCTAATTGATTTGAGGGAATAAGATCAGCATTGACGTCACGCGATGGGGTGTATTGTGCATTGTCCCCCTGCCAAACCCCACCCCAGCCAGCCCAACTCCTTAAAATAACGGAGTAGGACTTTGGGTTGGTGGCAGCAATGTTCTAGTGTCAACACCCAGTGTAAATAATTGTTTAGTGAGCAATGCCTGTGGCAGTTCCAACAATAAAGCATCTGGGGCGGGTCGCTAGTATGTTATATTTTATTATTTTCCAGGAGTATCACCCAACCGAGTCCAGCTACAAAGGGAGCAAAGCGTCCACTTAAAAGTGAGCGGTAAAAACTCTTACTCAGAGGAAGAAAAAGAGGTGCTCCGAACAACATCCAATATAAACAACAACTGCTTTTTACCGTTCATGGATGTGGACTTATCGGAGAAGTTCCAATATGCTATCCCTTTTGAAGACCGAGCCAGTGAGCTGAAGCTGTCAGGGAAGCAAGCGAAGGAGTTTGACTGTTGGATTCGACCGCACGAGATCTGTGCAGACCCGAAGATGATTGTCGGTGATCATGTTGACTGCTTTAGTATTAAACAGACTGTAAGTATTTTTATGGTGTATTTGAGTGTGACTTATTCATGAAGTTTTTTTTTTTTTTGTATTAGTTCACACACTTATATTATAAATAATGTATCCTAATAAGATTACGATCTAGCCATAATGTAGGCTAATGAGCAATTTTATGCTGACTTAAATTTCTACATTGTTATTCTAAGAATGTGTCCATAAGCATGTTTCTTATTGTCTCTATTCACTTCAGGGGAGACACTTTGTTGCTGTGTTCCTAAAATATAGCACTAGTTTACACTTACACTACAGTTCACTATTGAAGTATTGTCATATTTTTTATAATGTACCAAAAGTGAAGAGCCGAGTGGAATTTGAACCCGCGAAAATTTGAACCCGCGAACTTCCCCTTGGTACGGGGCTGCGCTGACCGCTGCGCCATGGGATCCTAATCACACTCGACGAATAACTCTATTTGGCACTAACGCGACCGTGGGTTCATCTACAGGTTTGACGTTACAGTCAACTACTTACCTGCTCGATGACCGAAGTTGCATTCAGTTGAATCGACGAGAGATGTCACCTTGCGTTAAAAAAAAAATGAATATTTGATTGTTTAGATTGATATAAAGCTCATTATGCTATATCAAAAACTACGCGGTGTAAACTGAGCATAAAGGTACTGACAGACGTGCTCAAAAAAAGCATGATAATAAGCTTGCTTAAAATTAGCATGCTCTGCAAACTGTTCACATTTGCCAGAAATAAGCATGCTTGTTTTAAAGCATATTTCTAAATAGGCAAACATAATAATAAACAAACATGTTCAGACGTGCTCGGATCACGCCCCCACCCTACCCGCGCCTCAGGTAGCATGCTCGAAAATCAAACGTCGTTTGATTTTTGAGCACGCTCTAAATAAGCATGCTCATTACATTACACACATGCTACTAATGAGCACTTGCTCAATAAAAGCATGCTTTTGTGCTAGTAATGAGCACGTCTGTTCGTACCTTATGGAACAGTAAAATTTTAAACCATTGTTTATGTTACTAGGTAGTATCAGACTGTTCGTTTGTCGCATCGCTGGCTGTGAGCGCGCTGTACGAGAAGCGATTCAACAAGAAGATCATAACCTCCATCATCTATCCCAAGAACAAGAACAAGCAGCCGGTCTACAACCCTTTCGGGAAGTACATGGTCAAGCTACATCTCAATGGCGTACGAAGAAAGGTATTAAACTCTTTAAAAGTTGTACTCTTTGATTTTTATTCATACTATAGTTCGGCCGTTCAGAGAATGCGTTTGACAGTTTGATCAGTTAGTCACAGTTAGTCACATAGTTAGTACAGCACTACAAATATAAAGCGCTGACATAACCTTGTAATAGCGCAGTATAGATTTAGAGAAATATTGTAAAACAAGTTATTTGACACTCAGTTTGGCACAAAATTCTAAAATTCATTGATTATTGATATAATAATGTTGTTTTAATGCTCATCAATTGTTAAAATGGTAAACAACCAGCAAAAATATTTTTATCGTAACTGCAACGCTATTACAAAGTTACGTCGTCAGTTCAATCGCGACGTGTCAGGAACGCATTCTCTGAACGGCCGCACTATAGCTAATGGAACAAGCAACGCTTCTTTAGCAAAGAATTGCTGCTGAGTTTGTGTCATAGCAGGACGATCATGTAACTTTTGTTGCAATGGTTTCAATCAAAATCTTATTGGAACTGTCAATTTTCGAACTAACACGTGATCGCAAATTGACAGTTTCAATAAGATTTTGATTGAAACCATTGCATATGATAGATATTATCATGATGGATCATAGATCATTATGATATATCATATCTATTTTTTCGTCAAAGTAAAAATAATAATGTTTTTTTATTTTCTTGGGGTATGTTATACAGCGTTACTACGGTTCTTAAATATGGTGAATCTCTCGTTTTGTATCCATTTTACCTCCTTTCGGCTTTACGGGTAGTTTTGTAACACCCTGTATAATAAATAAAAATAATTTCAGGTAATAATCGACGACCGGCTGCCTTACAGCAAGTATGGCCGTCTTCTCTGTTCCTTCTCTAACAACAAGAACGAGTTTTGGGTGTCGTTGCTGGAGAAGGCCTATATGAAAGTGATGGGGGGCTATGACTTCCCTGGATCTAATAGTGTGAGTAAACTTTACTGTGTACTAGCTTTTACTGTGAAATGCCAGCGTGGGCTTCATTTCACTGCGATAAAAACAGAGACAAGTACTAGGGGAAAATGTCGGGGTTTTGATGCAGTTTTCTCCAATTGAGTCTTTCAAATGCGGCCTCCTTATACGACATGATAGCGACCTTTTCTTTTATCTGGTTCTCGTAACTTATTCTTAGCCTTCCTCTTCACCGTTTTCTATAAAATATATTGCAAGCAATAAGAGAAATTATGCGATAACAATACGTTACTTAGAAACAGTGGAAACGAGTTGTTGTCCCATCATTTCTCCATACAAAAGAGAGAGACACGTAGACCAATTATTGTTCAAACTGATTTGCTATCATAAATATCAATCAATCACAAACAAAATGAAAAATGTTTTAGCTACTGTATACATATACAGGGTGTCCCATAAGTCAACGTCCAGCCGAAAACGGGTGATGCGCCAAGTCATGACAGTTATCAGAAAAATATTAAAAAAATACTTGATGTAACTTTCGAGTTATGAGTATTTAAAAAAAAACAGGAAAAACTGACACCCTGTGATGATCTTTTAAGTCCTGTGACTACAAATATTAACTTTTCATGAATTTTTTTCTGCAACGTAAGCATGAATAACCCTTCTGTAAATTACAATTCAAAATTAAGCCATAACTGCCTCAGTTTTTAATGAAATCGTGGAGTTTTGGCCAACGTTTCATTTCAGATAATAACATCAACCAACTTTAACCGTCTGTACCGCAAAAAAAATGTACTATACTATCATGGCAAGTAACTTTAAAAATTGGCGCATTTATCTAAGATTCCAAAATGGTATAATGCTTGCTAGAGTACTCTTTAGTTTTGGAAATAAAAAATGTTTTTTCAACTAAACCGGATTTCCAATCAATTTTATTTCATGAGATAAAATGTTTGTACCCTTTAAATTATGGACTTAAAATGCCTACGCTGCGTTTTTAAGTCGCTCCCAATTTACAGGTACAAGTAAATACCATTTCGACAATGCAAGTAAACAGATAGAGCCACCATCTTGTCGAAAGAGTAATAACCATGGGTGTTCAAGTAATTTGTTAGTTTTGGGTGAAAGTTTGAAATAAAATTCAATCATAGGATTTCTTCAATCGTGATTTTAATTTAACTACATCAAGGATTTATCGCAAATGTTCAAACTGTTAGCCTTCAGCAGTAATGCAAGCTCTACCTTTCCTTAAAAAAAATCAGCTGTCTGTAAAGTCAGTTAACTGACGACAGTTGAACGTGACAACGTCATACAGCTGTCCACGGGGACGCATCGCTCACTCAAGTAGGAGAGAAACCGATGTCGAACGCTGCCGAACGCGGAGGCCGATTGTGCCTCTTTGTCGCTCGTTCCGCGCTCTCACTTGCACTTCAAGTATTAAATGGAACGCCTCAGAGCGAGGTAACGCCGCATGAGTAATGTTTTTTCGTACGTGCAGCCGGCTCCATCGAATTATAAGACGTTGTAACGTCAATAACCATGTAATAAGACCGGCGACGGGCGAAGGCAAACTTTGGATTAAAATCACGATTGAAGAAATCCTATGATTGAATTTTATTTCAAACTTTCACCCAAAACTAACAAATTACTTGAACACCCATGGTTAGTGCTCTTTCGACAAGATGGTGGCTCTATCTGTTTACTTGCATTGTCGAAATGGTATTTACTTGTACCTGTAAATTGGGAGCGACTTAAAAACGCAGCGTAGGCATTTAAAGTCCATAATTTAAAGGGTACAAACATTTTATCTCATGAAATAAAATTGAATGGAAATCCGGTTTAGTAGAAAAAACATTTTTTATTTCCAAAACTAAAGAGTACTCTAGCAAGTATTATACCATTTTGGAATCCTAGATAAATGCGCCAATTTTTAAAGTTACTTGCCATGATAGTATAGTACATTTTTTTTGCGGTACAGACGGTTAAAGTTGGGTGATGTAATTATCTGAAATGAAACGTTGGCCAAAACTCCACGATTTCATTAAAAACTGAGGCAGTTATGGCTTAATTTTGATTGTAATTTACAGAAGGGTTATTCATGCTTACGTTGCAGAAAAAAGTTTCATGAAAAGTTAATATTTGTAGTCACAGGACTTAAAAGATCATCACAGGGTGTCAGTTTTTCTTGTTTTTTTAAAACACTCATAGCTCGAAAGTTATATAACAAATATATTTTTTTATATTTTTTTGATAGCTGTCATGACTTGGCCTATCGTCCGTTTTCGGCTGGACGTTGACTTATGGGACACCCTGTATAATAACTAATAATATATAATAATAATAACTAGTTATTTAATTAATTATTTTAAGTTTTAGTTAAACATGGTTCCTAAGTGGTTCTGAAAAAAATTGATTGAAATTGGACGCTGTTTAACTAAAACGTTCCAATCCATATGAAATTAATTGAAAATCGAGTAAAACTGCAACTTGTACTTCTGTAGTAGAAATGATGAGAGATTTTTTTTAAGAGTGTATTTTTCTCTTAAAAAAAAAAAAAATACATTATTCTACCCTCAGAACATCGACCTACACGCGCTAACGGGCTGGATACCCGAACGTAGCGCGATCCGTCCCAATGAACCAGACTTCAACGCGGATTCTCTCTTCGAAACGCTGCGCACTCGCTTGGCTCGCGGCGAGGTGTTGGCGAGCGTCGCGACAGGCGAGCTAAGCGAGCCGGACGCCGAGCGGACCGGTCTGGTCGCTACACATGCGTATGCTGTGCTCGATGTCAGAAGTGTTGATGTAAGTTACTTGTATGAAGGTGTTGCTAGTATTGTGTTTGTGTTGTATACAATACATCGAATAGCTTAAGATAAACAATAATGTAACTGTGAGTCTAAGATTAAATAAATAAATCTGTCCCACCGAAACCGACTTCAACGCGGATTCCCTCTTCAATCAATCAAACACCACTTTATGACGCTTATTACACGGAATAATTTACACAAGGAATAATTTATAATAGGAAAATATAAATATGCTCCTTTTTTGGTTTGAAGTTGGTTAAACAAGGTAGAAACCAGCCGTAAGTTTCTTTCTTGGCCCCAGATCATAGGTGATATATAAAATCTATATTTATAAAAGAAAGTCATGTTAGTTACACTATTTATAACTCAAGAACGGCTGAACCGATGTGGCAGAAAATAAGTGGGAAGGTAGCTTACAACCGGGAGAAAGACATTGGATACTTTTTATCCCGAAAAAGCAACGGGAACGGGGTGTTACGGGAACGGGCGACCGAAGCCGCGGGCGGCCACTAGTTTTATATAAAATCTCGATAAAACGGGGTTTTTCTCGAACAATGGCCGCGTTTTATTTATTTATTTATTTATTTATTTATTTATTTGAAAACCAACAGCAAGAAATAACTAGTTACATACATAGTATAGAAACGAGAGAGCCAATTAAAGGTTTTCACGGATACAAAACATATTAAAAACAAAAACTGTGAACGCCGTAAGTCGACATTAACATCAAAGAGCTTAGATAATACATAATACAGTGCATGCATATACGCTTAAAAATTAATGTCAAATTTCCTAGCCTGCTTATCTCCTGTTCTTTTGGGTCAACTGAACTGTTGTCTATATTCACCTATCTTCAACATATTCAAAGATCCTTGTGATTTGATTAAATAAATGCTTTTTGCCTTCTTTTGATTACCCTAAACAGCTGTATGACTTTGTGACTTGACTTAATAATATTCTTTCGTCCAGGGTGTGAAACTGTTAAAGTTGAAGAACCCCTGGTCTCATCTCCGCTGGCGAGGGAATTACTCTGAACTGGACACCCTGCATTGGACGCAACGACTGAGGACCGAACTCAACTATTCGCCAGACAGGTGATTTTAACTACTCTGCTGTAGGTCGTGGGTTCGATACCCACCTAGAACAAGTATTTGTGTGGTGAATACAGATATTTGTTCTCTGTCTGGGTGTTATATTGTATTCTAAGTATGTATTTACAAAAAAAATGTTTATACGTATTATATCAGCTATCTGGTTCCCATAGTACAAGCTCAGCTTAATTTGGGGCCAAATAATGTTGTGTGGATTGTCCACAATATTGATTTATTTATTACTAAATGCCTTCACATATTTATCCTACGACTACCCTCTCGTCTTTAAATAATTCTGATTAGGCGGTGAGGGAATATTTTTACTATAAGTTTATTCCATACGTAATGGTGGGAGGAGGCTCAGAATAGAGGGAACTGGAAGTCTTTGGCGGAAGCCTTTGCCCAGCAGTGGGACGATGTAGGCTAATAAAAAAAATAAAAAAAAGTTTATGCATTGTTCTTCATACGACAGATTATTAAGTAAATCTTTTGTTTGTACAGCGCAGCGCAATACGACAACGGAGTATTCTGGATAGACTACAACAGTATTTTAAGCTTTTTCGATGTATTCTATCTCAACTGGAACCCGGCGCTCTTCGAATTCACATACTGTATCCATCAGTGAGTTACTATTACTATTAAATTATGTCTTTAATCAGTTGTCTCACAAGGATCACTTTGAAACGTCTTAAAGCTAGGTGAGTCTAGGTGCCAGTTCCACGCGACCAAGCCTAGAAGAATAGGCAACTGACTACGGCGTGGTTCCTACCGTTTTTAGGTTTCCGTAGCCAAATGGTAAAAACGGAACCCTTATAGATTCGTCATGTCTGTCTGGCTGTCTGTCCGTATGTCACAGCCATTTTTCTCCGAAACTATAAGAGCTAGACTGATGAAACTTGGTGATCTACTCACCAAGTTTCATCATTCTAGCTCTTATAGCTCTTATAGTTTATTAGTAGGTATTCTGTGAACCGCATTAAGATTTTTACACAAAAATGTCCCCATACTTGAAACTGTAACTCAAAAATATTTTTTCTATCAAACCCATACGTGTAAAAAATATATGATGTACGATATTTGGTTTGAACCGCAATTTACCTTGCGACGAACACAAGAACCTTTATATTATGTTACTTGTTGCTACGGAACCCTTCATGGCCGAGTCCGACTCGCACTTGGCCGCTTTTTTGTATGATCGTTTTATAAAACAAAAATAAAAATAGCAGTGAAGTTCCAGTGTAGTACTACTCCAACTTAGTAAGACGCGGGCAATAATACAAAAGTAAAAGTTTCAAAGACAGCACATATTACAATCTTTCCTTTTCAAAGCGCAAAAGAAATCCTGGTTCTCATAGTACAAGCTTTGCTTAGTTTGGGGCTAAATAGTGTCGTGTGAATTGTCCTAAACATTTATTTATTCAGTTATCTGTTGTATTTTCCAGAAAATGGGCGGCCGGGAACGGGCCAGCTAAAGATGCCTACAACATAGGGGAAAACCCTCAGTTCTCCCTCCACGTGCAAGGGAAAGGCGCCGTGTGGTTACTCTTGACGAGGCACATCACGAGGATAGAAGATTTCAGTAACAATAAGGAGTACATCACGCTTTTGGTGTATAAAAACAACGGGAAGAGAGTTTATTATCCTTGTAAGTTGATTCATACTTTAGTGTAAGAAAATTGCCGCTTTCGGACGCGTTTATCCTTTTACCACACTGTTTTGAAAGAACAAGAAGTTCAGAGAACCTTTTACTCACTATAATTCTATTGATCGCTTTGCTCGCTCATGAAACTATATAACAATTTAAAAAAAAACCATACACATACATACATAAAATACAATACCTCACTATAGAGTTAATAAGTATTTTTTAATTATTCATGGAACTGTTTTTATACGCTTAAACTTAATAGCTCGCTTTGCTCAAAAAGTCAAAAGTTCTATATCTGCATGGTGTAAGGTCTAAATTGCACTAAGCTTCAACGTGTTAGTTACACTATTTATATATATTTATCCCAAAAAATAACGGGAACGGTGCGCGCGAAGCCGCGCGCGGCTGCTAGTTATTAATAAATAATTATGGCTTGAATATAATAAATTATGCCATATATAAACAAATAAAATTAATAGTTTTAGTTTTTTTTTTCTAAACAGCATTTATTTTGCAAGCCAGTTCGAAATTTAAATAAAACCTTTGAAGAGTTACCTCCTCGGTTTCCAAGCTTGTCAAAATAAGACTCAAATTACCGAGCATGTTGAGAAAAAAACACTTACGGCTAAGATTCTATGTAATAGATTTAATCTCCTCAAAATACTGACCAAAGTAATAACCTTTGCCAGACGATCCTGAACCTTACATAGACGGCGTAAGGATCAACAGTCCGCACTACCTCTGCAAGATTCAAACTACAGAGACAACTGGTGGGAAGTACACACTGGTAGTATCACAATACGAGAAGACTACTACTATATTCTACACGCTACGGGCTTATGCGACTTGTCCGATCACACTGAACAAGCTTCAAAACTACCCGCATACGAGAACGGTTAGTTGCTTAAAAATTTACTACTATTATTATTATAGTAGTTTATGATACTGTTGCATAATAAGGGTTCTCGCGAGTTTTTATAACGCTTTTATTAGCTTCACCTGTATGTACATATGTATGTATGTATGTAACAGACCACTTTGAGCTCGATTTTCTCCTACTTTGAACGATCAGATTTGATTCAAACTTTGCACACCTGTCAAAGGTCGATGACAATGCAATAATATGAAAAAAAAATTAACAAAAAATGAAAAAAAAAAAAAACTAAAAAGTGAAAAATAAATTATAGTTTAAAAAACTAAAAAAAAAGCTTTTATAACTAATTGAACTAAAAAGTTTAAGATAAAACTGAAATAATCAATTGAAAAATTTATATTATTGTACAAAAAAAAGCGTGGGGTGCTTGATTTTGATTGTTGTAAACATTTTGTCAATAGTTTATTATATCTGAAGTTATTATAAAAAGCACCCCACGCTTTTTTGTACAATAATATAAATTTTTCAATTGATTATTACAGTTTTATTTTAAACTTTCTTAGTTCAATTAGTTATAAAAGCGTTTTTTTTTTAGTTTTTTAAACTATAATTTATTTTATAGTATCACACGGAGTGTTATAAGACCAAGTTATGTACAGTGTCATACACTACTTTATCTACTCTCATACTATAATACGTAAAACAATATTCAGATAACTCTTTAAAGTACGCTAACAACATATTTTCAGAAAATGATGTAACATTTTTATTCATTTTCCATTCCATGAATTTGAGGTAACATTTATTATAGTTGCTTCTAGATTTCGTCAGCTTCCAGACTGGTGGTGTCACTATCCCTGCTTTCAGACATGTTTTTACACAAAAACTTATTTATTATTTGAATTTGAATTCGTCAGCGTCCACCATGCCTATTTTGGTTTGAAGGGTGTGGGTGCCGGTGAAATTACTAGCACGTGGCACTGAACATATGTATGCCTCAAGTTGATGGACGCAGGGCAGTGCATCGTAGGGCACGTTTCGGACGTGCGTGACCTACGAGGAATACTTTGTTTTACGCGATGGCTAGATGGGCCAAATGCTTGTTTCATCAGCTACTTGTATAAAAAAAACCTACCCTCCACAGATAAAAGGCGAATGGACGGAACGAACCGCCGGGGGTTGTGAAAACCACCGCGCGACCTACCCCAACAACCCTAAGTTCACCCTCACGGTCCCCGACTGTAGGGGAGGGTGTCACGTGGTAGTCGAGCTGAAGGGGCCCAAGCAGTACCAACTTGGAGTTGATGCGAGGGTTGAGATTTTGGACGATCCGAGTGTAACTGCGCCCTTTTTGAAGGAATCTTCTGGGGCTTATAGGTGAGTAGCACTTAGCTAAAATATCTTATCTTATCTTATCTTATCTTATCTTATCTTATCTTGTCTTATCTTATCTTATCTTATCTTATCTTATCTTATTTTATCTTATCTTATCTTATTTTATCTTATCTTATCTTATCTTATCTTATCTTATCTTATACCTTTAAACGAGAAAATCTTGTATATATAAATTTAGGATCTCGGAAACTGCGCCAACGATTTTCACGAAATTTAGTATGCAGAGGTTTTCGGGGGCGATAAATTGATCTAGCTAGGATTCATTTAAAAAAAATATTATTTCTTAATAGAAAAACTATTAAATAGACAATTGCTTGTTAAAATAGGTACGTTACGTAGGCCTTTCTGTTAAATAATCTGGTTCCCTGACATGGCAGCTTACTAGGGTTTTGGCTTTGATAATTAATTATATTTTTACGAGGTATATTGTAACACGTTGTATTATTATAGCTTTAGTTTCTATAGGCATTTTTATAATTGTTTTTTTTTTTGCCTTCAGGTCCGGTTTCTGCGTCCTAGAGCTACCCTCCCTCCCCGCGGGTAGATACACCCTCGCGATATCTACCTTCACCCCGGGACAAATAGGACCCTTCTTAGTAGAACTCAAGTCAACAGCGCCTCTATCGGTCGAGACGCGCAACTAGCGAGCCGTCGGCAGGAGATGGGAACAAATTTAGAATAGAATAGAAAATTCTTTATTGCACACCTTAAAACTAACAATGGAAAAACAAGTAACAATAAAACACACACTAATGTACAATGGGCGGTCTTATCGCTGAAGAGCGATCTCTTCCAGACAACCTTTGGATGGAGAGAAGCGTATAATAAGATGGTTGGCTAGGGTGCACTAAGAAATAACAGTAAAGAATAAAAAATAAGGATATTAACATATACAGGGTTATTCATAATTAGCTGCAAATACTTAGGAATTAGGTTCAACAAATAAAATAAAAAATATTTATGAAATGATTTTTTTTAAGTTTTGTTATGAAAATCCCGAGAAAATCGACAAAGAATATCCTTTGGAATCATTGGCGCCTGACCTATTTTGACCTTTGATCCGCGCCCGCGAGCCGTGAGCGACACTCTGCGTTCAGTCACCGCCTGGATGGGTCATCGTCCTGTTCTCCGTGGCAATCATTATGCAATAGCCGTAAAAAAATAAATAAAAATAAAATTTTGATACAAAAACAAATCAAAATTAAAAAATAATAATTACATAAATATTTTTTACTTTGTTTGTTGAACCTAATTCCTGAGTATTTGCAGCTAATTATGAATAACCCTGTACAAGTAAATAAATATATAAACTACATACATACATAAATATAATGAATTAGGTGATTTACGAAATGGCTTTTCGTTATTCTGCGCAGCAAAGATTTTCCTAAGTCTATGAAGAATATACTGTGCACGAAAGAAGGAATAAAATCCTTTCATCACACTGTTAAAGATCTAGTGACATGACAAGTAAGTTTTTTTATTATTAAGCGGTCAGCTTTACGTTATTCTGGATTTGGTTTAGAACCGAAATTCTGAATTTGATTTAGAACCAAAATTCTGAATTTGATTCATAACTGAAAGTCCAAATAGTTTTTTTTTACATTTTGCGCCCTCAGGCACGCGCTAAGTTATTTTACGCGGACTCTAAAACCAAACAAAACTTCAAACTTAACTTCCCAACGAGTATGCACAAAAACGGTTCTCTAGCACGCTCCAGCAAAAACCGGCTTAAACCGCTTCTAATTGGTTTTATGCATATTAATGCATTTTCTTGTTGCTTTGTTCCGTGTGCTTTGATAAGCTATTTTGTATTGCGTTAATTTTTACTAAATGCAATTCAGCGATTTTTTATGCCTCTTGACACTGGCGTATACAGGGTTGTTTTTTGAGAAGGGTGGTGATGGTCAAGTCCGAAACCACTTTAGTTTGACTATTTAACAGACCAATTCGTAGGCTTTTAATTCAATCAATGTTTTCTCGCAGTTACATAAAACTAATTACTTGCGGTCTGTAGTGGTATCTAGTTTAATTCTATCTCGGTGGTTTTACTTCACTACATCGGGTGTTTTTGTATTTCTCTTAATATTATGCATATCTCTATCTAAAGTTACCTTTATGCTAGTCTTCTGTGATTTTGTTTAAATAATCTATTATTAAATGTTTAGTAACTATTATTAATAAAAATAAGGAATTTATTTAATATCTCTTTAACCCCCTCTTTAAAATTTGGTTAACACGTATTTTATGACTAAAATCTCTGTTAACCTTACAGAACACATTTAAACACTTTATATAATATAATATTTATATTAATTTTATTAGTCTTCAGTACTTTTATATTGTGTAACTTTGTAGAATTAAATGACATGAAGTAGAAACCCTGTATATTTTATGTCGCAGTTCCCATACTCATGTCGACCGTTCTGTAAGTTACGTGTCTCTGTGATATACTAGTTTGTAAGTGATCACGTCGATGTATTTTGAATCTGAGTTTTATAACGTTAATAAATATTTTTTAAATCGAATGTTTTTTATTTTTTTCTCGTACCAAAAACCTGATATAGTGCAATTCACGAAGACGCGCCCCTCGCGGGGTGCGGGGAGTTTGCTCCGAGCGGCAGTCGCGAACCGTAGTCTATTCATTGTAGTGTGCGTGTGCACTCATAGGTAATTAGTGTGTACCGATAACACTCAAACATTGACGGAAGCTTGCACACCATATACTATAAACGGTTGAGGAATAGTGGGGCGCGCCTTCGTGGATTGCACTATCTATAGTAATTTGGAAAAAACCCTGCGGTAGCAGTACCCTAGCGGTTGTCAATGCCTTAAGCTGAGATGGCAAGGTAGGCAAACTAGAGCATAGGATAGGTCTTAGAACAATTATTATTGAAGCAGTCATTGCGTATGACGGCCCCTACCCAAGCCTACCTAATGGACCGACGGCATTGAAAGAAAGGAAGAAAATTTATTTATTAAACATTACATACACAGAACGAAACATTGACAAACATAGGTAATACTAAAATAGGCACAAAACAAAAAAAAGTTTGGTTACAACCGGTAGCCTTATTGCTGAAATCTCGATCGATCTCTTCCAGACAACCTAGTATGCATGAGGATTATTTCTAATATAATGACGTAACAGCTAGAAATACAGAAATAACTTAATGTTTCTCTTTATTTGAGTAAATTTGCGAGCAGAAGTTCGCAACAATACGCGCAGGTAGCAACAGAGGTAGTATTCAAAACAAACCTTATTACCCAACCCAGCTCCCTTAATAAACAACAAATCATTCAAAATGTTCCCGTATGATGAATGTACTCTAATATATTTGGACTGAATCGAAGCGACACAAAACGTAACATTGAAACAGCGAATCAAATACTCGTTAGGTGTTAACTGTTGGATTTTGAGCTTTATGTCGGCGGCATAAAGATGCTGTTTATATTTTTGACGGGGTTTTGGTAGTGGGCTTAAGTTATAGGCGAAAGCGTTTGAAATGCAGCAATAGCTGCTACGGCTACGGCGTAGCGCTACGCCCGCCGTAGAGCTACGCCACAGTACTAAACAGAGCCCGAAGTCCCAGTGCATTTACAACATTTCGTTACCAAATGTTGTTTTCGTTTTGCCAATTTTTCTCTGTCTATTGTATGGAGAAAAGATGAGACAACAACTCTAACTACGTAACGTATTTTTGCCGTCTCATATTTTCTCCATACAATAGAGAGAGACAAATAGGCGAAACGAAAACAACATTTGGTAACGAAATGTGGTAGCAAAACTCCGACTTCGGGTACTGTTTTCTTCCTTTTCACGTTTTCTTGATTTTTTTGTAGATTTTTGTTGTTGCCTTTATTTAACCGAAGATGCTAAGTGAATGTTATAGTATCGGCTAGCCTTGCAGAACAGAACACCTGATGGTAATTGGTTGCTTTTGCCATCACAAGAGTTAATGCAATATTATTGGCAGAAAAATCGATTGGTTTCATTTTTATTAAAACTCACAAAATTTGTAAAAATCTTGTTATTCATAGAAATCATATCTTTATTTGGTAATTAGGTCCTCCCGCCCTTCGCTTATAATTCGCCCCACTGTCGCCTGAATGTTTTATAGGGGGTTCGGCTTCAAAATTTAATTTACCTTGCCTGTGTGCGATTCCATTGTTTTTGTAGGCCCTAATTTCAGCGTAGCAAACGTCGGCGGGTTAGTGGGTAGGGTACATTTTAGCTGTCATTTGCTTATGAGCGCTCCGCGTCAGCCCTTATTGTCCATTTGGTAAGTAAATAAGGGTTACATACAAAAATTACAGTAACCCTGAGTAACCTTTCCCTTCTATCTGTCAACGCGACAGTCAGAATGTTGCGTAATTTTGACACACATCTAAGCGTTCTGCGGTGGCGAACAGTGAAACGCTGACAAATGAAAAAAAGGCTTAGAGCCGTATGAAGGAACGATGCTTGAGTCTAAATCGAGCCTCAAACATTAAATTTTTGACACTTTATGATGGAGAGCTGTCAACATATCTATGCTTGAACCTTGACTCAAGTATTAGGGCCCTTAAAGGGCGAAAAACACGAGTTGGCAGCGTAGGTGTCACAGATTGTCCTACTTATGTATGTACAAATCCTACGCACAACCTAGGACCTTGCTATAAATAGATACTTAAGTCGTGTATCTAAAGCGGGTCAGAATCTTCTGTACCTCTATACTTATGATACCTTTGAAACACATCACTCCTTCTAGGCAGTCTGTTAATAGTTGGTTCGATTGGAAAAACTCACGATCGTGTTCCTTATTTTAAACAACCAGTTGGTCGGAGTGCACGGATAGATATAATAGTCTAACTGCAGTCTAAACTTTATATTCAAAACTTGAAATATGAGCCGTAAGTACGTACTATGAGTTCGGCAAGTTTATCATGCGCACTTGATGTGCGGGCAGGTTTTTCCGCAAGTAGGCCGCTGGTGGGCCCTTTTTGCGTGACCCTTGACACGTGTTGCTCGGAGTTTTTTAGGTTCTACAACACGCCGGTTTCCTCACGATGTTTTCCTTCACCGTTTTGAGAGTACTGGCATTTTTTTTTTCTAACCTATATTGTCCCACTGCTGGGCAAAGGTCTGAACCCCAAATCCTTCCAACTCTCTCTATCCATTGCTATGTCCCACCATCCTCGCTCGAAAGCGTCGAGATCATCCCTCCAACGCTTTCTTGGCCGACCCCGACCTCGCCTTCCCTCTGGTTGCCACGGTGTTATGTGGTTCGTCCATTTATTGGGATGCATTCTACTGACATGGCCCGCCCAGTCCCACTTGAGCTGGGCCGTTTTTCTTCCGACGTCGGCAATTCCAGTAGTTGAACGCAGCATGCTGTTACGCACTCGGTCTGTGCGTCTAAACCCGAGGATGCTACGTTCCATTGCCCTCTGGCAAATCTTGAGTCTGGACTTCTGTTGTTCAGTTAATGACCACGTCTGAGCACCGTATATAGGTTAAGACGGGCAGGATACACATATCGATGAGCTTGCGTTTTAGTGACAGAGGAAGGTCTCCCTTCATGTACGCCTTCATGGACCAGAAGCTCTTCCAGGCATTATCGATACGGCGACCGATCTCCTTATCTTGCCTGTTTTCGAAGCTGGCTATCTGGCCCAAGTAAATATATTCATAGACATATAGTATTACCTGCCCATCTACCTCGACCCTACGTTTCGTGCTGTTCGTCATTACTTGTGTTTTCAACCAGTTCATGTGAAGTCCCCCCTCAAGACTTGCCGTATTTAGTTCTTGAAGCATACTCTGCAGTTCGTGTGCTGTTGAGGCAAACAAAACAATATCGTCTGCAAAACGCAAGTTGGTTAGGCGTTTGCCTTAAAAATCTTATGTGGGTTTTGGTATCAAGAGATCTGACGGGGTATCTACCGTGCCTTTTCAAGGTTGCCTGGTAAATATCACTTTTAGCAATAAGGCCGCCCATTGTATTACTGTGACTGTTTATTTTTAAGCTAAAAACGGTATCCTACTTACATAGTGTGTTATTGTAATCAATAAAGAGTTATCTATTTTTTTTTTATTTACCTACCTAACATAAAAGTGGGAACCTATATCTTACAGTAAAACTGTCCTCAATTTCCGAACACTTCTTCCTGAAAGCTATAAAACCAGCTCGTAAGCGGTTTACGTCGATGTAAAACGCCCCGGCGATGGATTTAGCCGTTAAATTTAAATCAAAGAAATTACAATAGAGAGCCATTCGACCGCTGCAAACGACAGTACCTTATTCAGAGCTCGAATGGAAATGGAAAAGAGGCTGTGGCAAACGTAGCGGAAAAAGCATTGTTATGCTGTAGACAAGGCGATCGGGCAAGTAGGGATGTTTCTCTTTTGTTCGTTAGAAAAAGCAGACGGCCTAACGGTGTGGAGCGTGTATATTTAAAATTCAAATCATAAAAACTGTACAGTTTTGTGGCAAAGATCACTTAATTAAAAACGTCTTAAAGCTAAGTGAGTCAAGGTGCCAGTTCCACGCGACCAAGCCTAGAAGAACAGGCAGCAAACTACCGCTTGGCTCCTACCATTTTTTGCCTATGATAATTTCATTACCTCAAAGAGCACATAATATTCAACCAACTTCAAATCAAAAGGAGTAGGTTCTCAATTCGGTTGCATAATTTTTTGTTATAGCATTATTTCGTTGATGAGCGACAGAGTCCATCGCTCTGTAATAAACCTAATTATTATGTAAAGTCTGAAATAAAAATATGGAATTAATTGAATAGAATTTTGTTCATTTTATTATTTATTATTAGACTCACAGTATAATATACAATATTATTTTAGATAAGATAGTGAAAATATTCAACTGGTGACAGCGGTTTCATACAAACGGCGCATGGTCGCATTTCTACTTTATTTGTGATTCGAACGTCGATACACGTCACTAGGCAATTGCATATCCGCTGAGTTATGTGCTGTCTTCTGCATCCGAACCGGAAGACCTAACTTATCAATGACTCTGTAAGTAGACGGGCGGAAGCGGTCGTATGCATTGCAAATACTTCCGCCCGTTGCGATGCAGCTCGCGGCTGAAATCGCTGGGACATTCGGTACTTCATTAACCACGGTTAATTCACATCCATGGTTTATCAGCTATCTGATTTTTATAACGCTTTTATTAGCTTCACCTTTAAGTAAGTTTGTATGTAAGCTTGTATGTAACCGACCCCTTTGAGCTCGATTTTGTCCTACTTTGAACGATCAGATTTGATTCAAACTTTGCACACCTGTCAAAGGTCGATGACAATGCAATAATATGAAAAAAAAGTAAAAAAAAAACTGTAATAATCAATTGAAAAATTTATATTATTGTACAAAAAACGTGGGGGGCTTGATTTTGATTGTTGTAAATATTTTATCAATAGTTTATTATGTCTGAAGTTATTATAAAAAGCACCCCACGCTTTTCTGTACAATAATATAAAATTTTCAATTGATTATTACAGTTTTATTTTTAACTTTTTAGTTCAATTAGTTATAAAAGCGTTTTTTTTTTAGTTTTGTATACTATAGTTTATTTATTACAAGCTTTGCTCAGTTTGGGACTAAATAGTGATGTTGTGTAGATTAAGTAAATAAACAGACCTTTGCATCTACTGATTTATATAAAGTCAGGGGCAACTCATGCCCCTACTTACGGAATATCAAACAATGAATTCATAATTGGTAAGTATACATATAGGTACTTACCAATTATGAAACAACATAAAACGGTCTGAATCCTGTAAATTAGCAACTGGATCGTGATTTTTTATTTTAGCCAGAATCATATTTTTTTAAAAGCTCCTTATATTGGCGGTTTCTAGCTGGTTCTGTGTCAGCTGTGACTCTGAGCCTCTCAGCTCGGATTAGCGTCATACCGACTCCCGGAACACTCCACCTCCAACAGTTTTTTCTCAAAGGTCAAAGTATGACAAATGAAGCAGTTGAGCAACCAAGAAGAATGATGTGAATAAATAAAATGTGTGATTCTATCTACAAAATAAATACAGTATTATGTGATTGGAGAGAGCTACGCTGGGAGTTTATCAACGTGATAGAATCAGAAATGAGGAATCCGTAGAACTGAGATCATAAGGATCACTTTGAAACGTCTTAAGAGGGTACCGAGCAAAATAGGTCAAAGCGATAGTCACGGTTAAATCGATAATGAATATACTTGCAATAATGAATCTAAAACTATGTATGAAGTACCAGACTGAACGTATTTACAATTATTCCGTTACAAAAATATTAATTTATGTGTAGTTAAACGTCTAAAAGCTAAGTGAGTCTAGGAGCCAGTTCCACACGACCGTCAAATGATCCATCGTATACCATCAGGTGGAATTGCAGTTCAGTGAATTAGCTTATATTGCGGAATTAACCTAAAAATAAAAAAATTAACTTAAAACCTCTGGACTGACGATATTGTAAATGTCACAGGAAGTCAGTGGATGAAGAGGCCTCAGAATTATTCTGTCTTGAAATGTATTGGTGAGGTCAGCTCCAGAATCTGGGCTATTTCTAATAAAAATGACTATAGCGTAGCGCTACAAAGCTACGAGTACAAAAAAGTGGAGAAACTGTCACAGTCAAAAAAATTACTGAACTTTAATGTAAGAGAAGGCTCAGTATTATAATTTCTTCAGAACCACTAAATAAACAAATGAAAACAATGGTACAGATATCGTCAATAAACCATTTCAAAACCAAACTAAGCACATAATAGCCGTCTGTTTACCTCGAAAGCCTATTTAACTTCGAAACTTTCCACTCCACAAAACAATGGCGCTTAATATTCATTTATTAGCCACAAAAATCGCAACAAACTCGACAAATAAATCGGAACAAAGCCGAGGCCGCAGCGAACGGAAAAACCGCAAAAGTTCAAACGTTATAAATGAACAGTTTGTTTTGCTGAGTAGATGGTATTATACAATTTAATTTGATCTAAAAATGCTTTTGTATAGGAGCTATATATGTATGTACCTCAGTTTTACCTACACAACTAAAAACATGCGTTTTTAGTATGCCAAATGCCTTTGATTTAGGAAACTATAGTCCTTATGATAGAAGGACAAATCTAGGTTGTGTATTCATAGAGTAGGCACATATATAATTTGATGGCACTTACGTTATAGCTGTCTTTGTTGTTTAAGTTCATAAGAAAGAGAGAGCATCATTTTTAGTGCTGTCAAACTAGGTTAATCATCACGAAATTGGTGCTGCAATTGACGTAAACACCGCGATAAAAAAATAAGATTCGAAAGTGATAATTAAGCTAATTTTGACTTTAGCACACAGAATTATAACTATCATATTTTGCTGCTACGGCAAAATGTCCTGGTCTTCAATGATAGTGTCCAATTTTAGTTTTCACGCATTAAAATTAAAATAAGCATTCCTAATGTGTGATCACCATATTTTTTTGGTATTTTCGGCTATGGATCTTGATATCTGAATAAAACAAATTTAATTTTAATTAAGTTACGTGACAATCTCTACTACACGGCTCCGTAAAGTCAATTCATTAACTGGTGTGTGTTTTACCCTCGCCTTCATTCATTGTTTGTTATTCTAAATTAAGACAAAGACCGCCGTCGTTGTACTTCTCGATCGCACATCCTCCTTATAGATATAAAATCACTAAACTTTTGTATCAAACATCGCGAGCGGCCATCTTGTGTGCAATCCGATTGCAACTGTTTAACAAAAAAAAACATCCTAAGCCGTTTGCCGGCAGGTTTTGGTATTCGTGGTATAAGCAAACTTTTATGTAGGAAAACGTGTTAAAATCCAAACTATTAAGCTAAGCCGTGTAAATTGTATTGCTCACAAGATAGTCGCGCGATTTTTGGTAAAAAAACGAAATTATTTCACAGAGATCAGCATCTTAACTGGTGTGTGTTTGCCTTCGCCTTCATTCATTGTTTATTATTGTACATTAAGATAAGCCGAAGCTAATAGAATTGAGGCCGTGGATATATTGACCTTCAGTTGAAGCCCGTTTAATCGCATTACGAAGAGTTCGCGCAATTAATAAAGGCTGGAGGTGGCAACAAGATTATAAACATAAAAAAAAACAACAACAAAAAAATTGTATTTAAGTATTTTAGGAGCTATCTGGTTCCCATAGTACAAACTCTGCTTAATTTGGGGCTAGATATTGTGTATGTGGATTGTCTACAATAGTTAGTTATCAATGATGCATTAATGACGCCTTGGTACAGTCAAATTTTGTATTTTCATAATTATATTCCAAAAAAATATTTTTGCTTACATCAAAACGGTATCTGTCGTTTGCACGTGGTACACTCAAAATGAGAAAAAAAAACTTGAATGCAGTTTAAATTGTTATTTTAAATTCAAATAATGTCATCTTTCAGTTAAATGATCCATCTACAATATTCAAGGTACTTTCCCTCCATTGTAGCATATCCGTGGGACGCCCTGTATAATATAGGCTACTCCTAATATACCGAAAAAAATAAAAGGAATGGAAAATAATATCACACAGGCAAAGCCGTGGGCAGCTGCTAGTGTGTAATAAAAAAACCGGAAAAAACCGACACGCCTTAAAATGTCTTGGGTTAAGTTTTTTTCTTTTCATGCGGCATAAATTATTTTACTTCTCTCTTGTGCGATCTAATGAATACAATGAAAGCTAATCGACTTTCTAAAACTATTTGCATACCGTATCAAAGGAACTACTTTCATGGATCCCAAAACAAACAGTGGTACCAAATCGCGCCGTCAATTAGCTACTGCTACTCTTCTTCAATCGCGACCTTCCCACCTTATCTTTAAGGCCTAATTTCGTCTGCAGACGGCAATCCCCCAAGCGGTTTGTCAACTTCTTATTAGGCATTCCGTTTGAGGCTTGAGGAGGCTTGCGAAGGGATTGGAAATAGTGGGGATAGTGAATGCTGTAGTGCTTCCTCGGTCGAAGCCAAAAGATTTACTGAAATGCATGGAAATCTAGATTTATTTGAGTGTCAGAAAACACACTGATGGATTGAAAGAATATTTTATTGGGAGGATGGTAAAAATAATCTTATTGACTGGCCTCTCAGCTTAGTTGGTAGTAGCTCTGCCTTCTGCGCCGTAGGTCGTGGGTTCGATCCCCACCGAGAACAAATATTTGTGTGGTGAACGCAGATCTCTGTCTGGGTTTATTGCATTCTAAGTACCTATTTACAAAAATTATATATACAAGTATTACATCAGCTATATACAAACAAAATAGTACAAGCTCTACTTAGTTTGGGGCTAGAGGGCGTTGAGTTGGATTGTTAAAAAATATTTATTTTTCTGATTGATTTATTTAATCTGCAAAGCTGAAACACACTTCCCCAAAAATATTCACACAACAATTGATTGAATCAACGAATGCAGCATTTATTTGATCGTTTCGCGTGAAACAATGAATTTATTAAATTAAATTATTCGCGCATAGTAATCTCGTTTAAAAGTGTGCAAACAAATAAAGGCCAATATTGGGTTAGCAAAATAATTATTACTTCCGTGTGAAGCTTGTCCCACATATTTTTTTATAGATATTTTTTCGGATAGCATGTTTACTTTTAAGCAAAAATTAATCTTAATTTTTAATTCTACTGACACTCTGTAACTTATCGTATATTTTTTGTTTTTAACTAATTTGTATTTTTATAAAATTAATTGTTTTTTTTTAACCAGATTTGAATTTAATGTAATTTACTACTTAATTTATTGACCTTTGTTTTATATTCTTAATGTTAGTATCTTTTATTATATACCTTTGTTTCTCTTGTTTTAAATTTAAATTATTGTTATTGTCGTGGATAATTAGAATGTCGTTTGCTCCTATAATTGAGGTGACATTTAGCATACTTACTACATATTGTCTTTAGACCTTAAGATACTGTTGGTGTTCATTTTGTTGGTGCAACATAAATGAATATAAAGTGACAATCCAAGCTTATGATTCTGATGTTTGCATCATAGTGACCTACCACAAGCTCTATCTGGCTCTGTCTCTGGCTCTGGTTTTGAGTCCGTGTGGGGGGTCGTTTTAGAGTTATTGAGTAACAAACATCCATATCCTTACAGACTTTCACATTTATAATAGACTAGCAGCCTGTCCCGGCTTCGCACGGGGCAGACAATATTGTTGTACATTATTTTGTTTTATCGCTAATAGTTTCGGCAGCGCATTCGACGAAAGACATGTTAAGACTCATTTTTCTACACCTTCGGTTACATTGTTTAAATTTTACCAAGGATCCCTAATTTTTTTCATAATGAAATGTAGCCCATGTCAAATTGGAAGAATGTAGCATTCTAAAAATTAGGCATAATAAAAATTCTTTCACCAATGTGAAAGAATTTTTTAAATCGGCCCAGTACTTTTTGAGCCTATTCATTACAAACATACAAAAATAGGTACAAATCTTTCCTCTTTATAATATTAGTATAGATATTAGTGTGATATGCAGAACCTATCCAAAACCGCCCTAGTGGCTAGTGGCTACCCACTATTAACGCAACGTCATGCAATTTGTATGCGATCTTGAGATTGAACTACCAACTAACACCGTACTACCGGGTAACAGATAGGCCCAATCTTGCGATTTATTACGCTCGTGTACTCCAATTCGATTGGGCACATTTACTGCACGGACAAATTACTTCGCTCTAACTAGTCTGTCTTACCAATGCTCGTCGATTGGACGTGATTGTTATTGCATGTTGGTTTGTTTCTTATCTGGCACCTGTTATTCTACTAAATAAAAAAAAACCAAGACTACCTGATGGAACAATCCTGCCTGATGTTAAGTCGTTACCATCGCCTTCAACAAAGCATTGCCTCGTAGGTCACGCACGTCAGGAACGTGCCCTATGATGTACTGCTCTGCGTTTATCAACTTGAGGCATGGATACAGCCATACGTGTGAGTAATTTCTCTGGCACTCACACCCTTCAAACTGAAACACAGCAATGCTGCTTCCCGGCAGTAATAGCGATTCTACGAAGAACTAACCCCCTAATACTGAAACGCAACTCAGATTTAAGCACGTCTCAAGCGACGAATATTTGACAGTTTTCAATGAAAATTTGTCAAATATTCGTCGCTTGAGACGTGCTTAGAGGTCGATTTATATCTACAGACATTGAGCGTGGCAGACACGTGCCGTGGCAGACAAAATGATATTCTTCCATACAGTAACTATTAACGTATTTATATCTATCGTAACACGGCCGTACAGACACTTACAGACACGTGTGTAGTTACTGTATGGAAGAATATCATTTTGTCTGCCACGGCACGTGTCTGCCACGCTCAATGTCTGTAGATATAAATCAACCTTAAATCTGAGTTGCGTTTCAGTATTCGGGGGTAAGAGTAATAAATATGAAACACAGTATTATTTCCGTCAATAATAAAACACCGTGTATAACAAAGCAATCGACCGAAACAGCGATTAATGACACAGGGAAAAACAAAATTACTTCTATAAATTGCTCCTCATTAAAAGCGAAACGAAAGCGGGATAACAATTTGTATATCGCGAATTTTGTGCTATAACAAAACCCCTAACTGCGAAGTAATAAGGTTGAATATTGCATACGCAAGAATATAATGAGTAAGTAAATTTTTATTTGAGTGCCAGTAATTATTCGATTTGTAGAAATTGAAAGTTGCTAACGATGTAAGAAGAGAAAATTTTCAACGTTTAATTTAAATGCTGTCGTCTAAAATTTGTGTTTGATAAAGCTATTTTTAAATTGCCAATACAAAATCATAAAAAAAATACACGGAAATAATTATACTTTGATCTCAAATACTTTGTACTTCTAAAAATAGGCGAAGAGTAATTAAAAACCAAAATTAAATAAAAATTACAAATATTGGTTCGTATCGACCATGATTAGGGTAACACTTTGTAGATAGCAGGTCTGCAGATAGCAGATAGTATCTGCTATCTGCAGACCGTTACAAACGATCTAGGGATCTCTCCTGATCCAAATCAGTGACTAAATTGATAACCTTCGTTTTTCACATCGGTTCAAAACTACCCTGTACAAGTGGAACGATCCGAGTGAAACGATTCGGTATGGATGTCGGTACGGAAGTAACTGCTGAGTGAATGTGTCGGTTCGTGTGTCTCGAATGTTCTCGAATATTCGGTGGCGTCGAAACCTTTTGTTCGATGATTGTACGACTTGTCTGTTGTAGCATGGATTTGAGGTTTTGGTGAATATTTAAATGCAAGTTAGAAAGAAAGACGGGAAGAAAATACATTTTATTCAATAAAACTTTACCTTGTAACTTTCTAACAATATGATCTTGGGCACAGATAAGATAATACTATACTAGTATCTTGGGTTACAAATAAAATCAAACTTTTATTTAATGCCACCGAAAAGTAAAATGAAGAGAATGGAGGAGGCCTATACCCAGCAGTGGGTGATACCGGTCCGGAATGATGATGATGATTATGAATATAAGAGAGAGAGAGAATATAAGCCTAACACAAGCTCTGCCTGGCTCTATCTCGGCTTTGGTTTTGAGTCTGTGTGAGTGTTGATTAAATAAATCCTGCGTCGAAAGACGTTTCGACTGTGACGACATACACAGTATACACTGGTGAGCACTCACACAGACTAAAACCAGAGCCAGAGACAGAGCCAGACAGAGCTTGTGGTTGGCCTACAAGTTTTATGAATGATTTCGCACGGTATCGAATACCCTTTCAAGCAATCTATTGATCGTTAATACTACAAAGTGCTCGCGCAATTTTAATCGATCCGTTTCAATCAGCAACCGCGGCATCGCTCTCTATACCTCACAAAGTTAAGGTTTCTGCACATGGAAAAGCCAGATTTAAAAAAACAGCACAAGATCTGCTTTATTTGGGGCTAAATAGTGTTGTAGAGAGAATGAATGTAAGGAGATTAGCAAAACAATTGCATCAGGCGAGTGTGAATGGAGCTGCTGGAAGGGGAAGAACTAGGCGCATGTATCTCGATCAGATCGCAGACGTTATAGAGAAAGGCCGAGGTTAGGAGTACCCTAAACCGACGAGCATGTATAAAGAATGTTATGCGAGTGAAGCAAAAGAGGTGTGTCAGGATCGTAGCAAGTGGAAATCCGTGATCTCTGCCTACCTCCATGGGAATAAGGCGTGATTTTAGGTATGTATGTATGTAAATAGTGTTGTGTTGATTGTTTAAAATATTTTTTTATTTTTATTTTATATGTATAATTTTAATCTACATATTATTATTCAGAAATATTATTCATTGTTCAGCATGCCCCAAATCCTTTAATGTTACTTAAAAAAATAAATTAGGAAAAGGAGGACAACCAAGTTTCGATAGCTTCCTCCATTTATTAGGTAAATCTTAAACCACGACGACTAATTCCAGACAGACTCAGAGCTCCTCATTTAGAGCACACAAAAGGAAATTTCAATAAACATCCGTTGGACAATGGCGGTCTAAGACGGCTAGGCTAGGTCATCCTACTGCACAAAACAAATACAGCCAACGACTCGGGAACTATTCATCTTGGACTCTTGCTCCTTCTACCAAAAGTCTCTACCACCAACCAAAGAATTACCAGCTTCGCGAACCATCAATGGTTTAGTACTCGTCGTGATATCGCAACTCGCGTAGAACAAGCAGTGTATGCGTAGCGATGAGAAATTGTGGTTAGAACTGGAATCGAAGTAGGCGAGTGATTGATAATCAGTAGGAAATTGTAGTCTTGATCTGAATGCTTCTGTCTTGACAGAGCCGAGAAGACATCATTTGGTTATTTTGTGTTTCATAGTTTGAAAAGTTTTGATGAAATGCGACTTGTATTTTAGGTCAGAATTCGGATTTAATTCAATTTGGTATAATAAATAAATAATGTCAATCCACACAATACTAATCAAGGCAACAAAATTAAGCAGAGCTTTTACTATGGGAACCAGATACATATTATGTACTTAGAATATTATATAGTACCCAGACAGAGAACAAACATCTGCGTTCACCACACAAATATTTATTGACTGAAGGCAGAGCTACTATCAACTGAGCTGAAAGGCCAGTCAAGATATTTATTTTATTTTATTTTATTTATTTTACAAAATCCACAGCCCTTAAAGTAGTACAATAATGATCTTATGCTAGTCTTACGGCCAATTACGGATTTACTTTATGCAAGTTAGTTTTGTAAACCGGCAGTCAAAAGTTAGTATACTTATACAATGATATAAACTTAACCTAGTGAATTATATCAGTTGAGCTATCTCCAGATCGTTCACAACGGTCTGCAGATAGCTCAACGATTTCTTGCGTATTTTGTACATAATGTAAATACATTGTGTTTTTTTTTTTTTTATGTAATTAAATTTACCTATAACCAAGTGAAAAAATTAACCTTAATAACTTATCTCAATTAACCTAACAAAAATATATGCCAACTCGTAGTATATTATGCTTACCTAAACTGTTGCTAAAAATACACACCTCAAACTATTATTTTAATACATCGTAGCATACATATAGGTAGGTACACATTATTTATAAATCATTATTATTCTATTTAGTTCCACTAACAAACATCCATTATTTTTAAGGCTTCTCTTTTGAAGATGCCTTTACTGTTGTGAAACAAATCATTTGAATAGAACTCTTTATTGTAAGTCTTCTGCAGCCTATTAACAATAGAGTGTTGTGCATAATTCGTAGATGAGTGCGAGACAGCAAACAACTTAGTATGCCGGGTGCGAATCCTAGGTGCACAAAAACGCAAGATTCTACTCATCAGCTCAGGACAATCCACGCCACCGTTACAAAGACCGTGAAGGAAAGTCATATCCATAAGCTTTCGTCGGTTTTGAAGGCTTGTGAGTTTATGATAGCTACAAGATTCCTCATAGCTTTGAAAATAAATATGCTCTCTAAAATTTAAATGTTTAATAAATTTATATTGGACTCGCTCTAAATTACTTATATAGGTTATGTAATGCGGATTCCATACAGTAGCACAGTATTCTAGAATACTTCTGACATACGAAAAATAAAGCAATTTTATACAAGCTATATCAGAAAAAGGTTTAGTAACGCGCAAAACAAATCCCAGGCATTTGAACGATTTGTTTATAACTGTTTCAGTATGTTGAGCAAACGACAACTTCGTGTCGAGTAGTACGCCCAAATCTCGGACTAGATCGACCTTGCTAATATTTATATTACTTATTTTATAAAGAGACTTAATAGGCTTCCGTTTTCGGGTAAAGGACACATAATGACACTTACTAACGTTGATGCCTATACGGTTTTGTTCATAGTATTGTCCAAGTCTGTCAAGATCATCCTGAAGCTTCTCACAGTCCAGCTGAGTTGTAATTTTCATAAAAATTTTTGTGTCATCCGCATACATAAGGAACCTCGAATGGGAAAAACATTTACCAATATCATATAAGTAACAGGCATACAATAGAGGGCCTAATATAGAACCCTGTGGAACTCCCGATGTGATTTCGACATAGTCAGAACAAAAGCCTCCTACCACGACAGCCTGGGATCTTTTCCGAAGATACGCCTCCAACCATCTCAACAAATTACCCCTGATCCCCAGTTCATACAGCTTACGCAACAGAATGTTGTGGTCAACACGGTCAAAAGCCTTCTCAAAATCTGTGTAGACCACATCCACCTGTGAACCCCCATCCATATTAGTAGCTACGTAGTCAATAAAAATACCCAAATTTGTCGTAGTAGAACGACCTTTTATAAAGCCATGTTGTTCTGAGGGTATACAATGCGCTACAACGGGGTAGATATGTTTGTGAACGACTCTCTCTATCAATTTACTCAGAACATTGAGGATTGATATTGGCCTATAATTTTCTATAGAGGTTTTAAGACCTTTTTTATAGACAGGGACTACGTTTGCCTTTTTCCAAATATCCGGGAAGCAACCATCATGAAAAGATTTATTAAATAGCTGAGCTATAGGAGAGGCAAGAGATTCGGCACATTTCACAAAAAATAATGGAGGTAAGCTGTCACAGCCCGAGCCCTTTGCTGTATCTAAGCCAGACAATAATGTATGAGTTTCCTCAGGAGTTATGCTGATTTCATTGATCAAGTTTGAGTGCACGTCATAAATAAAATCTGCGTCCAAGCTATTCGGAGTAGCAGAACTAGTGCAAAAATTTCCTTTAAAGAAATGATTAAATCCAGAGCATATACGCATTGGGTTGTCCAACTGAGAGTCACCATACGTCATTACTTAGTCTTGAGGATAGTTAGTAGTATTTTTACGTTTCGATTTTACATAACTCCAAAAAGATTTCGGATTAGCTTTGATTTTTTGTTCAGACGAAGATATGGGTACTACTAGATAATGTACTTGCTTTAATGACGTTTACCCTATTATTAATGGGCTGACCTCCATCGAATCACTTCTTGCTAACATTTCTGAAGATTTATAATCAATATTATCCTATTTATAATAAAAAGCAATCAACTGATAATTATGACGTAGCCCAGGTTTCAGTAAAAATTCAAAGTTGATCAAGTAAAAAGTATCTTTTATTCATTTTAGCACCCTTCTTATCGTGTCACTGGTTTTTTTCAAACCAAACGGGTGGTGAAAGGATTTAGCACTTAAATTATACCTGGTTCCCATAGCTTTGGTAAGTTTGGGGTTATTATAGTGACTACGCGACCTAAGAAATCTCATCACGATCACCCACAATTTTTTTGCATAGACACTTACTATTTATTAACATATTTTTGTACACTCTTCCAGACACAACTGGCACTTATATATAGTTATGCGACTATTTGAATGCGATACGTCCCATTTCCATTGCAACCATATTGAGTTGTAAAGTGGCTCCTCTAAAATTGTAGATATTATTTTGAAAGAACTCTCAAGGTTTTGGTATTCAATACAAAACTACTGCTCAATATTCTAAACTGCATATTGGTTGGCAATATGCTGTCTAGCTGTCGCCCGCAGCCTCACTCGCGTGTTGGTGGTACTCATTATTTTTTCCTCCATGGGTTCTTATACACTATTCTTTCAATAAGTAAGCACTGAAATGCTAGCTGCATTAAAATGAAGACAATTCGTATATTTGAAGTTAGTGTCATGGTATTGGAGTATGAACTTACAGGGCATATACTAAAAAAATAGTGGGGTTGTCACTGATTCCATAATCTCAAAAACACTTTTCTCAAAATTTTATAGAAAAATACTCCGCAAAATAAATGAAGAAAAAAAAAATACACAGAAGTTTCTAAATTACCGAAAAATCTAAAGTGAGTTGCTTGGAAGATTGGTGTAATATCAATTTTTTGCTGTTTCTCCACACGTGACAAGTTACAAGGCCATTCCTGCTGATTAGTTACTAATTACTGTACCTACTAACTAATATTCTGATTGTCGGGGAATCTATGGCTTCTACGTCTTCTATTCATCGTAAGCCCTTGAGAGAATCCCTCCAAATTACGACTAATACCGATGCTTTACGTACACGGCTTAGCTTTTAGGTATAAGATATGTGACCTTTGCGGTTCCATCCATCTCAATTTCATGGATCAGGTATTAAAACGATTAAAATTAAGTTTTGCTTAAAGCTTGTATTTTGGAGACCTCTTCAGTCTGGGCCTCTTCAAGGCAAGAGTGAATAAGTATCTTGTCCACCATCTCGCTCCATTTTCGGCTACATCGTCGCTTACCATCAGGTGAGATTGTATCCAAAGGATGGTCTATATCAAGTAAAAAAAAACGGACATGCGAAAATTCTTAGCGCTACGCTACAACAGCAACAATCTACACTGCTGTATAAATTAGTAGCACTGCACAACTACATAAATTCGTAGCGCAACAATACTGCATAAATACGTATAATAGCACTTCACGACGACATTAGCGCTACACTGCTACATACATTTGTAGTGCTACACAACTACATAAATTCGTAACGCTACACTGCTACTAAGTTCGTAGCGCTACACAAGTACATAAATTCGTAGCGCAACATTGCTGCATAAATGCGTAGCGCTACACTGCTACCTGTTCGTAGCTCTAAACTGCTATAAAAATTCGTAGCACTACACTTCTACATAAATTTGTAACGCTACACTGCTACATTAATTTGTAGCGCTACACTACTACATACAAAAATGTGTATCGATACACAACTACATAAATTCGTAGCGCTACACAGTTATAGAAATTCGTAGCGCTACACTACTGCATTCACGCTTCTATTCACTTTACTACACAGCCCACTAATCACTTGCACTAATCAGTCGCTGTTCACACCTAGTCATTATGCACCTGCACTAATCACCTGCACTCGCACTAATCAAAGTGTAAACCAGCCTATATACAAAGTTATGTGTACGTTTGTAATCAAAAGTGTCTTCAACAAAAATAGAGGAACTCTCAACGGACAGATTAATTAAACTTGCTAAAGAAACGGTAAGATATCTAAGGAGTCTAGACTTCTAAACCAACTGTTGAGTCAGTAAAAACTTTGCAGCCAAGTACTATTATTCTTCTTTGAATTATTTGGATAGAGAGGAAGGGGAAGACCAAGGATAAGCTACATGAGCCAATTATAATAAGATCGCCGTCATGTCGTATCAAAGTTAAAGCCCAATATATATTTATTCAGTAGTACCAGAAATATCACTTTCAAGCGTCTTAAAGCTAGGTGAGTCAACCAAATAATATTGTCTAATTTTATTTAATAGTAAGGACAAAGAAACTACAATTAAACAAATATTAAAAAAATATACAAAATAGATAGATAGATAGAAAATTCTTTATTGCACTAAAACAAAAAAAATTGCATTGTACATAGGCGAACTTAATGCTAGAGAGCATTCTCTTCCAGTTAACCTTTGTGTAATTCAGACATTCTTAGCGGGTAGTGCACATAAAATTTATGAATATACAAGGTGTATCTAAATATGTGTACTATGCGAAGGTGGGGGGTTTCAGACCACAATGGTGATCAGTTGTGGAGGGGAGATAATTAAAAATTCCTATTTTCAGTTTCCCATGCAAAAATATTTAATTTCATAATGCCTAAATAAATTGACAACCCTATCCTTGTAACCCCTTGACCCCTTGACCTACTACCTCTGTAGGTCTACTACTACTACCTACTACCTCTGTAGCTGAGTTTAGGGTTGTCACTTTGTTTAGAGTCAGCTGTTAATGTTGAAACTTCGTTGCAGTTTTTTTCAGAGATACCAATCGAAGTTCGAAAAGTCGTTGAACAAAAGTTGTTCCCCGGGGGGTGGAAATTCACCCCCCTTCAGGATAGTACACATATTTTGATACACGTTGTATATATATGAAAGGGAATTGTTACAACAAAATACACAAGAAACAGTACCTACAGCAATCGATAAACCGTTAAAAAAGCAAAAAAAAAAACATGCGTTAAAAAAAGGTTTGCGTTACCTGTTTATGCAAATAAATAATCTTTATCTTTGTCTTTATCTTTATCTTTTATCTTTAAAAGATCTGCAGATTTTTTTTTTATCTAAATTTTTGATCAGCCGAAGCAGAGATCCCTCGCGTCTGCATAATAATATCTCTAATACTTAATTAGTTACAGCGAAGAGTCAACGTCATAGACTGTGACAAAGGTTTGACTACAATATAAAACCTAAAATATAACAGTGACCTCTGAACAAATTACTCATACTATTATCTTATCTGTGCCTCCAAGGATAAAATTTTAT
Source organism: Thera obeliscata (assembly GCA_947578465.1). NCBI lineage: Eukaryota > Metazoa > Arthropoda > Insecta > Lepidoptera > Geometridae > Thera > Thera obeliscata. The sequence goes on from OX387917.1 coordinate 23,759,544, forward strand.
TTTATTTTTCTAAACAAAAACCCAAACGTTTTAACTTTTACCAACAGTTGGCTTGATGGAAATACTACAGTGTTTCCTAGAAAGATACGCTTACTGAAGTGCACAGCGGTTTAAATAGGTTTGCTTTTAAAATTCTAGTTTCCGTCAAAGCTACAAACTCAAAATGACGGCCGCTATTATAGAACTGCCTGGTTTTTTACCGACTTCAAATAAAAAAGGAGGTTGCTTGTTGTTAACAGTTTCATAGTAGCGGCCGTAATAAAGAACTATAATATGGTTTTTATCCGATTTCAAATAAAAAAGGAAGAGGTTTGTTGTTATAGCATAACTTCGTCATTTATGAGCCGATTTGAAAAAATGTCCTGATTGGTCCCATATAAATTTCATCAAAATCGGTTCAGCAGTTTGGCCATCAAGTCGGTTTCTCAAGTTTTTAGACTTATGAATTTTTATTCTATTTCAAAGAGCCATCTGCCGTAATATAAAAAAACTTTAGTTCGATTCGAGATGGTTGTGAAATCAGTCTTCGACCTACGGCTGGTTTGATTTCAATAAAACTTGGACACCAGCACCCACATCCTGTGTGCCCGTGTCCGATGGTGGTGGAAATAGGTGAGTTGGAAGTGCATCTTCCTCGGATAAGCTCTTCACAAGTCTTTCTCTTCACGAGTCTTTCTCAGAGATATTAAAACAGGCATTCAGATGAATAAATCAAACTACACCGTCTAATAACAGTCACGGATTTACAGAAAATCCATGTTACCAATTCACCAAGACCACTACTTGGCAAGGTCCAGACGCGAACCCGCATCAGTGATTGCGATAACAATTATCCGATAAATTTTGGCTAGATTTACAAACTAAAAGTGACCACATTTTAGCAAAAACAGTTAGCGCTAAAATATTGTTTATAGAATGTATGTTATTTTATAAAACGTCGAAGAAGCAAGACCACGACCAAAACTCAGGGGGGGAAGTTGAAATGGCAATGAGCAGGCCATATATACCTCGTAGAACCGACAACCGCGGGGAACCAAGGTCTTCAAGGCGACTGCGAACCGAAAGACGAAGTCCAACAGTGGACTTCCTCAGGTTGATGATAAAGTTAATAAGCACAACTACCTCCTGTGTTCTTATGTGCTTTGAAATGGTTCTACTTCAGCCAATTTACGTTTCTCAGTGCAATTGGGCTTAGGGCCATCACACATGCATACGGGCTACAGTTTTCTCTCATGCGTCATGCATGCCCCTATTTCAGACGCTGTAGTGCCTGAGACAGAATTAAAGATGGAATAGGCTTGCCCAGAAACCATACTTCGGCTTAGTCGGCCTGATCCACAGGAAAAAAAAGGCCAATACGTGCGGGGCTGACTAAGCTGCGGATTGTCTAATTAAGTTTTCTTTCACCGTTTGAAATTGCTTGCATTTATCTAGGCACATAACCAACAAGTAAATAAGTACATTAAAAAAAGTTTATTACGTAGGTAAACTTACAGAAATAGGTACAAGCAAGGTTCGGTCTCCATTTCGGCAATAATATTGCTTTGTGTAAATATTATGTTACTTCATTTACTCCCAATCATTTATTGCAACGATGTGAACACTGCGCCGTGTAGGTGCTAGCACAATGCCTGTGACAAGGCGCTTGCATGCAGTTTCAGCACTAATGAGGTCACTGTTTCCACGCTCATAGGAAAACCTCGTAAAAATTTCATTAAGACTTTTAAAATGTATTGTTTAAATGTAGGCAGCGAGCTCTAAGTAATAACAATACAATTAACTTAAAAAAATAAAGAACAAATTCTAATTCTTTTCTTATTGTTTAAATATTTTAGTTTATGTTTTTTATTGTGTGATGTGATTACGATTTTTTTTGATAATCCTAGTTATTCGAAATAGTGTTTTTTTATTCTTAATTTTAAAGGACTTTTAATCTTGAAATAGCTGCGGTTCAAAATTAAAATTCAGTAAGCAAAGACATGTTCCACTAATAAACAAAGTATAACTTTTATTGCCATTTAAAAATAAAATTAAATGGCCGGTCTCCAATAGAGTCAGTTACAATACAAAGATTATTGTGTCTAAGGCCGAGATTCATAGACCGAACTTTGACTTTACTTTGATGGAAAGTTCTACTTTCAACCAAAAATATATTTCATAGTTCTGTCAAGCTCTTCTTTATTCAAAATATTGATAGGAAACTTCTTAGGAAACTTCGATAAACAAAGCTTACTTTGCGAAGACTGCTTTGCTGTAAAGCAAAGTGCGGTCTATGAATCTCAGCCTAAGATCGTGGTATTCACCCCGAAGACTCACAAAATTGGATAGGTAAGTTGAAACCAAACCTACAAAAACAGTATCAAACTATTCAAAGTAAAAGCCATTGCATCCCAAACGTTGAATGAAATTGGCAGCAATCGTTTGTCCCTGGAAGAGAGCGGGCATTTGGCACGGTTCAAACGGAGCTAGCCTGATTGAAATCTGTGAAGCTGCCGGTGCGCGGAAAGCGGTGGCCGTCATTGACGATCCGGGAACCAATCGTACCCCAGCTGACGTGGACACGTCACCGTCTTGCAATCTCTATTCAAGCATCTTCAAGAATCCACTAGGGGCGCTTTTGGTTTCTCCAAACAAAATAGGTGGCAGCGGTGGGCGATACGATCGGCGATAGGCGTCAGGCACCGCACACCGATTTCATACGATTGATTCCCGGTATTCTTTGCATATCTTTTGTTGCAATTTTTGATTGCTACAAAAGATATGCAAAGAATACCCTAGTCGCATAATAATATGTCAGATTTGACATTATTTTGAACTTTTGGTGCAATTTAAAAGCGAATTGAATCAAGTTGCGTTTGTAACGGACTGCATATAACTCAACTGTTTCTTGTGTAGTTGGACATTTAGTAAATATTTGTTTAATTATAAGCTTCTTTGTGTAAATAAATGTAACTCAAAAAAAAAAGGTTCTAGTGAAGTGTCTTGGACTTCATCTAGCACGTGTTTCTTTTCAACTCTCAATTTGGTTGGTGAATTTCTGGAATTAAAATCTATCTATACTCAAAGGAGGTACGTGGCTTAGATAAAGGTTATTTTAGTTTATCAGAAAAATAAATAAACCCATAAATATAAATGAAAAGGCACGTACAGTGTGTCTTCTGACACGTAGGCTGACTGTTAAGGCCTGCGCACACCTATCGCCTATCTAATATCGCTGTCAAATTTGACAGCGTTTCACTGATCGCCATCGTCAGCGACCTAGGTGTGTGCAGGCCTTTAATATGACCGTGATAAGGCGGACACCGCATTGTCGTAACTTAGAATCTAGAATTTAGCAAGCCAAAATTTCACTATTAATAGTGATGAATGAAGACGTTGATACACGTGATTTTAGTCTTGCTTTACTGGTTACGAAGTAAGAACTGAGGCACAAAACTTTTTTATTACTTCATAACCCCGTTACAAACTAAGAACCGAGTAAAAAATATTGTTTTTTGGTTGGTAACTCGGCTACGAACTCAGAATAAAAATCTTTCTACATAGCTGGTTACGAAACTTGGTTACGTAGAAACACAAAAGGTATTTTTCTTGTGAATTAATATAATATAATGTAGATTCATTTTTCTAATGTCATCGTGAAAGTCATTTTGTTTGAGTTATTAGGTGATGTTCATATTTCATAATAAAGTATACAGGGTTATTCATTATTAGCTGCAAATACTCAGGAATTAGGTTCAACAAATAAAATAAAAAATATTTATGAAATGATTTTTTTTAAGTTTGGTTATGAAAATCCCGAGAAAATCGATAAAGGAATCATTGGCGCCTGACCTATTTTGTCCTTTGATCCGCGCCCGCGCGCCGCCGTTAGCGACACTCTGCGTTCAGTCACCCCCTGGGTGGGTCATTGTCCTGTTCTACATGGCAATCATTATGCAATAGCCGTAAAGAAATTGATAAAAAAAAAATTTTGATACAAAAACTTAAATCAAAATAAAAAAAAAATAATTTCATAAATATTTTTTATTTTATTTGTTGATCCTAATTCCTGAGTATTTGCAGTTAATTATGAATAACCCTGTATAGTCGTAATAACAAATTTATTGTTCCTTACTTCTCTTAGTATTAGTAGGACTTTCTTAAAGGCTCGTCCTGGGAAGAACTATCACCATCCAATCAATCAATCAATTTATCTATCGCCAAGCAGCGTTGCTGTGTTTTGGTTTGATAGGAGAGGTTTTTTTATTTTTTTCTTACAAAGTAAATAGTTATGGTACATACCAATTTTTGTATACTGATGCTGCCTTCTTACGGTGCGTGGTTCTGCAGATCATCACGCACAGCCGACGACGACGCACGGCAACGCACAGAGAAAGGACTCCTGTGCTACCGCGCACCTCGGCGCACGAGACTGTTCTTGGACCGTTCCCATGGTGCGTCGTGCGAGCTGATCCGCCTCCGTGCGCGATATCACACACCGCACCGGTGGGAAGGGGCTATTATACTTTAAGCAGACGTCAATTACTAAAGCCGAAGAGCGAAACTGTTTTAAAAGCAAGTTATTATGGTGACTACTTTTTGCAAATTAATTTTGTTTCTAATTTTCTAACCGTCTAACTACTTTTAAATACAGCTCGAGTTTAAATGAGTTGAGGAAAGTTTCTTGCAATTGTAGACGTTTAAATTAAAATGTTGAGCTTTGGATTTCTGTGCAATGATTAAATAATTGATTCGACCGTTCTGAGGGATTTTTTTATAGTTTTATATAGTATTTATTTATTTAGGACAACAAACAATAAAGACTGACTGTGTGTGGACCGGGAACCAATCGTATGAAATCGGTGTGCGGTGCCTGACGCCTATCGCCGATCGTATCGCCCACTTCTGCCACCATTTTGTATGGAGAAACCAAAAGCGCCCCTAGCGGATTCTTCAAGAAGCATGAATAGCGATTGCGAGACAGTGATGTGTCCACGTCAGCTGGTGTACCTTTGGTTCCCGGTCGACACACTGGCCTCTCAGCTCAGTTGGTACTATCTAGCTTGTACTATTGGGAACCAGATAGCTGATATAATACATTAGTTTTTTTTGTAAATACATGCGAATAATACAGTAACACCCATACAGAGACACAGAGAAATCTGTGTACAACACAAATATTTTGTTCTCGGTGGGGATCGAACCCACGACCTACGGTGCAGAAGGCAGAGTTACTACCAACTGAGCTGAGAGGCCAGTCAATATGTAATTATCAATAGGTAAATATCATTGCAATACCTTTCGAATAAGCTAAATATGGAATATTCAAATGAATTCATTGGGAATAGTTTGCAGTTCTCGCTCAGAGTAGAATGCCGGGCATTCATAGAAATCGGCAAAGTGTGAGTAATAGGGGCGGTCAGTCGCCTTAATTGCTAAAGTTAAGCCTACAGAACGTCTCAAATCACAAGGATCACATAGGTTTTATTTTTTATATGATGTAGACCATTCTTTGGCTACAATCTCACCTGATGGTAAGCGACGACACAGCCGACATTGGAGCAGGATGGTCTAGAAGACGCCTATTCACTCTTGCCTTGAAGAGGCCCAGATTGTAGTGGCCAGGAAAAACAGCCGTCGGCAATGAGTTCCATTCCCTGGAGGTTCGCATAATGAAGGAGGAAGGTGGAAGTAGTATGAGGCAACAAATAATGCACATCAAACATATATTTTTGACAATTTAAATGTAGAACTGTCAAACAATCTATGATTGTGATACAACAACCAGATAAAGAACAAACATAAATATGTACTATCTTTTTTCTTTCATTTTCTAAATTTTCTACCTTAATCTCTCGTTACATAATAAATATCTCATTGTTTCATCTTTTTCATGTAGGTAAATTAATAAGTAAGCTCCAATAGTCTCATTAAGCGGAAACTGTTGGTCCATACGTATATGTATAGTCCATATTAGTTGCTTTTTTAATTATCAATTAGAATACAAGTACTGTTTATTTTCTTATGAAATACAAATAAAATAAAATATGCGTTCACCACATAAATATTTGATCTCGGCGGGGATCAAACCCACGGCGCAGAAGGCAGAGTTACTACCAACTGAGCTGAGTGAGGAGAAATAATAAAATAAATCCATTCTGTATCCAGTCCCTCATTCCTTCCACGCACATTATTTATCTAAAATTCGTGCGAAAGATACTATTCATCATTTTGGCCTACTCTAGAACATTCTCTGACCCTAAATAATATTTCGATTTCCTCAACGTGTATAAAACCTCTGTGGAATAGAATTCAGGGTATAACTCACGAAAAATATCGAAATGCCCTCTTATATTGTAGCTACCATTTTTTATTTCTCACTAGTAAACCCATCTGGCTGCGCTCTCGGCTTTGTACGGAATTGACTAGTCTAATGAGAAAATAAAGGTAACATGCAATCGCTATTTTCGCGCGGTACAAAATTACAACTTGCATCTTGGTGGTTTAGCCGTTGTAATAATACAAAATCCTTTCACCACACTGACTTAAAAAAGAATCAGTGACACGGTTAGAAGAAAAAGACGTAATAATATGAAACAGACCGACAAACTAACGCTTTATATTATAGGAGACGAAAGTATTAATTGTAATACTTATCAACTTGCCTGTTCTTCTACAGGCTTGATCGCGTGGAACTGGCACCTAGACTCACCTAGATTTAAACGTTTCAAAGTGATCTTTGCAACTGAATAAAGAAATGAATTTGAACTTTTCTTTATAATGTTTTAATAATAATTAATGAGAATCAAGGTAGTCGACATAGCTCAAAGGATTACTATGCTGAAGTGGCAGTGGGCTGGTCATGTTTGTCGTAGACAATCGGTGGAGCAAACGAATACTAGAGTGGAGACCGCGTTTAGGTAAGCGTAGTGTAGGACGCCCTCCGGCAAGGTGGGGCGACGATCTGTGAAATGTAGCAAGCATTGGAGGAGAAGAGCCGAAGACCGGGCTCAGTGGCACGTCTTGGGAGAGACATACGTCCAGCAGTGGACTGTATAGGTTGATGATCATGAATAATAACTAATAACACGGTCTATAGCACATAGAATAGAATAGAATAGAAAATTCTTTAGTGCACACCTTAAAACATAGTTATTAATAGTTTTTGTAGATAGCCCTGAATAAGACCACTAATCAAGCAACACGAAAGACCTTCACAGCTATATTCGATTTGGGATGGCGCGATGTAACGAGATGGCTATATTATCGCCAAATTACATTTGCTTTCATACTCTGATAGTTAGATTAGGGATTGCCTGGATTTGCTGAAATCTTATTAGGTAGCAAATTGGATTTCTGACATGAGTGCCGATCGTGTTCACTTTCAACGAAATAAAAACATTGTAATATCAGTTGAGCGGCTGTGTAATTCTGTTGCAATCAAGTTTGATACTACCTTATAAATGATACCAACAAGGAACAGCAATTAAATATCTTGTTACCATCATTTTTCGACCACTGTCTATCTTAGGCCATATAAGTTTTACAAAGCAAAGTTGCTATTCTACATCTCATTTTTATTACGTCAACATTCAGTTGGCAAAAGCTCTGCCTTCTGTTCTGTAGGTCGTGGGTTCGATCCCCACCGAGAACAAATATTTGTGAAGTGAACACTGATGTTTGTTCTCTGTCCCGGTGCTATATTGTATTCTACGTATGTATTTACATAAAAAAGTATTTGAGTATTATATCAGTTATCTGGTTCTCATAGTACAAGTTTTGCTTAGTTTGGGGCTAGATAGTGTTGTGTGGATTGTTTTAATTATTTATTATTTATTTCTGCATCAACTTGAGTGCCAGTAACTTCACGGGCACCCACACCCTTCAAACCGAAACACAGCAATGCTGTTTCACGGCATAAATAGGCATGGTGGTAGTACTTCCCCAGACGAGCTCTTCACAAAGAGCTTTACTACTACTAAGTTTTCTTTGCCATAGCATAGTCGTTCTAAAATGAGCACAAAGCAAACCTAATGCCGCTGCTAGAAATAGCACTAATTGGTGCTATCAACATTTCCTTCATCATTTGAGAGCTAGCATGCATGCGCATAATTTTATCAAATAGAAAACCCATTAGTGAGCGACTGGATTCGATCTCACGACCTCAGGGTTAGAAGGCGGGGTCACTATTACTAGCCCACTGGTCAGCCCGAAGCCCGAAGCCCGAAGGGCCCAGTTTGGAAGAGCAACAACATCCTACCGTCATACAGTGCAAACTAGTACGGAGGGTGACACTTGACTGGACTTGACTGGAGTGACTTTGTTTACCGACTTACCTTAAATTTTTCTGCAAAGTAATAGTTTAGTGTATTTATGCCTCATACGAGTATAGGCATAAATACATGCTCAAAGTCTAAGCTGAGGAATATGTGTACTATCAATTAAGATTAGTGGGTATTTTCTTTCCTGTACTTCCAATTACTTAAGTTTTAAGCATAGTATAATTAATTGTAAGTTTGTAAACCTTAGTTTTTAAATAAATATAAAAATATAAACTGGTGCTCACTCAAACTCAATAAAATTGTATTCAATACAATTACAAGAATCACTTTGAAACGTCTTAAAGCAGGTGAGTCTAGGTGCCAGTTCTCTCATCAGTGTTAGGTGTGTTATCATCATCATCTTAGCCCGGTATACTTACTGCTGTGGGTATAAGCCTTTTTTTTATTTTAAGTGAAAAAAAATAGATAATTCTCTCAAACAGTGAAAGAAAACGTGAGGAAACCCACATGTCGTAGAATCTAAAACGTTCGAAAACATGTGCCAAGTGCACGAAAGGGGCCTCTCTGAGGCGCTCTTAAAATCCTTTCACCACACTGTTTTGGAAGAGCGATGACAGGATAAGAAGGAGCCAGTTGTCTTGTCCAACTCCATACGTTCCTGTTTGGATGCGTGAGTATCTAAAATAATTTTCCTATTTTCCTCCTTCATAAGCGTCAGGTGGCAACCCAATCTAGTAATAATCCAGCTAATTCTATCCATTAGTTCGTAAATTACGACCTTGGGTGGACCTCCAATATTTTCGGCGCAAGTAACCGCCAACTTAACGTACAAATGTAGGTTACACATGGGAAATAAACTACGCATTATTTCTCCAGTAATTGGCAATTACGTCACAATGGCCAGAATGCCCCTAAGAACTCGAACGCATTACGCCAGTGATCAGTATTTTTGTGTAACGACAGTACGACAGGATCTGTTTCCGATAAAGACTGGTCAACACTAACAGGCTACCGTATTCTTACTAGGCGATATAAATTAGTCCACTGATTGACGAGCCTCGTAAGGTGACAAGGTTCGTCAATCAGTGGACGAATTTATTCTCTTAGACTTAATTTATCCTCTTATTTATGCAGCCAGGTCGCCTAGTGCGTATTTACCCTAACTGTAGGTTAGGAAAGTAGAATTCGAAGTTTACTGCTCAAATTGTGTAGAGTACAGATGTAACTTTTATTGATTAATACACCGGTATTATGTCATAAGATTTTAAATAAATATAATTAAAATCATAACAGGTACTAAAAGCGAGTGCGCAAAAATTTGTTGTTAGGTTTAAGGCTCTAACAATGCCAGGTAAATAAATATTTGGAATTGATTGATTGAAATTCATATACTTGGGAACATTTCACATATTACCATAAAGACTCAAACTAATTAACTACTAAAGACCTGCGCACATCTAAGCGATGGCGATCAGCTGAAACGCTGTGGTGGTCGCCATCGCCATCCCCTAGATGTGCGTAGGCCTTTACCAATTACAGCGAATAAATCATCAATCATATTTATATAATATTCTCCTCATTTATAATGCCGGACACTTATTTGCGGCTCGCTAAAAGTCCCTTGTCACTCTTCATGTCAACTAAAAGAGATGGTAACAGTCATGTCGGTCTGAATGATGAATAATAATATTATATCCATTAAAAATATATGCATGAAAATTAGATGGAAATGAAGTGGATGGATGTGGAAGATCGATTTGACTGGTAGACATTTTGAAAAAAAAAAAATGAAAATTACTAAGTTATTAAAAAAATGCAATACTTATCAATTTATTATTTATTGCTTCATGACAATAACTATAATAATTACCTAGGTAGTCACTCGATGCAGTCCAGTTCAATGATATTTTGAGAAATAAACCACACGTAGATGGTCTCGGGTAAAATTTTCACCATATAACATTTAATATTACTGCAGGGACCAGCAAAGGAGAGCATGAGCGAGCAAAAGAAGTATGTATTTACACGTTCATCCATCAATTTGCTAGTTGTAGACAAGGCTTGTATAGTACGTTTTTCAAATACTTAATTCGAGGATATTATAATTAAGTATTACTACTTGAACTCATTTTGTCAAATACAATTATGACAAACAACTAGTAACACTATTTTTTCTCGCGTTGAAGTGCTCATTTGATTTTTATTGGAATAAAACTTTTGTTAAGTTACCTCCTTGGTTGCCAAGTTTCGGAGTAAAAGATCGTTCCATTTTTAAATTACACTACATTATAACATATGAGTGTACCATGTGATTTATCTGGCCGCTAAACACTAGGAGTGGGTTGGAACAGGTAAAATAAGAAACCTGTTCCGCCTGTTCCAGTTCCAGTAAAACAACAGTTCCAAAAACCTGTTCCAAAATAACAGCTGGTTGTGTTGCATGCAACATAGTATTTTCCGAACGCAACACCTGTTCTCTGCTTGTAACAGGCTATCTCGTTCTAACAAAGGTAAGATGCGTAAGCTAGAATAGAGAAGAGCATGTTCCGTGCGTGGCGTCTCCTTCTAACTAAAGTAATCTCCATAAGCTAGAATAAAGAGACGCATGTTTCGGCAGATTCGGGCTGTTGTGGAATGGAACTGGAACTGGAACAGGCAGGGAACAGGCTCTCATTGGTTGGTTTAGACAACAGTTCCAAGCTGTTATTTTAAAACACCTGTTTGTTTGTTATCTGTTCCGATATATATGCCTCACATGTTCCGTGCGTGGCGTCTCCTTCTAACAAAAGTAATCTCCCTATGCTAGAATAAAGAGACGCATGTTTCGGCAGATTCGGGCTGTTGTGGAATGGAACTGGAACAGGTTTTCAGTGGTTTAGACAACAGTTCCAAGCTGTTGTTTTAAAATACCTGTTATTTTTACCTGTTCCGATATATATGCCTCACTCCTACTAAACACGACAGAAATGGATTTTCATACAACTTTTGTCGGATGCTGCTCGCATTTAACTAATACAGCAATTTCGATTTATCGAAATAAAATATTTATCCATGCCTGGTTGATGTTCCAACACGCGCTTTGCTTCAACCTTTATGTTGCGGACAGCCAAGGAGTGGAGTTCCTTGCCGGCGTCTGTCTTTCCGATCACCTACAACTTGGACGTTTTCAAGTCAAGAGTGAACACGTATCTTCTAGGTAAGCGTGCTACACCGTCGACCGCATCATCACTTAACAGCAGGTGAGATTGCGGTCAAGCGCAAGCCTATAAATTGTAAAAAAAAAACGCGAAGAATAGTCAAAATAATGCTCAAATTTCCGAACATGTTCGAGAAAATAGTTTTTCCATAAAAGTGTCGCATCAAACAGTTGACTGTATATTAGTTTTACTAGCATAAGCGTCACATAAAACTCAAGACAGGAACTCATTTTCGAAAAATCAGAATAACAATTCGAGATGGGATTTCCCTAGACAATATTGATGTGTGTAGCTCAACTGTTACGTACATGCTTTTTGTAATTATTCCTAATTTTCTTTATGTATTTAAAACAGGTGTTATACTAATAACAGACAGTGTCCTAAAAGGCTGTCAACATCACTTTAGATGGCTCCTAATTCTCTGTTCAATATAAGTAAGCTCAAAGTAAATTCTAATGAAAACCACTAAAACTACGATATTGGTATCGATCCCAATTAAAATAAACAGACTTGAAATCCCGATGAGTTCCAGTTACTCGATTATTAAATACTGTTCGGATACTTGTAATTTGTTTACTACTAAAATATTATTTTAGGCAAATTTCGTATAGAAGCAAATTCCAAGGCTAAATTATAATTTCACGACCTAGGCTATATTACACCCAGATTTTTGGTAGTTCACTCACCTTTACTTCCATTTCAATACGTTGAATTTTCTATATCTAAGTAAAAACTAATTTTATGTATTGTTGCAGAATAAGGGAATAAGGGATTTTATGTGAATTAAAAACTTCAGATACCAGTTACTTGCAAATATGTTTTAAACAATGGCTGAATTAATAAAAGCGAATGGTCATAGACTCGCCAAAACTATTTAGCATAGGTATGCCTACGTTTTTCAATGGTATCACCATGTATCACAGACTTGGGTTTCCTTTCGAAGCTTCTCAAAATCATTCATGACTTTATTATACGAGAGCTACCTTACATTTTAACTACCTTACATCTGTCTACTTTTTACAGTAGTACTCGTAAGTGTCACTCTGTCTCACACACTCTAGTTTCCTCACAAAGTTCCACAAGATCTTTCTTGACTTATTGTTGGAACTTTAAATTTCTGCATTATGTTGTAAGTGTCACCATTATACAGTGACACAGACTGGGATTTCCTCACAATGCTCTTCAAGATATTTCTTGACTTAATATACGGGGTAACCTTACTTTTCAGCATATGCATACCTTTTACAGTCCTACGTCGAAAGTATCACTATGTATCACACACTCGGGTTTCCTCACAAAGTTCCTCAAGATTTTATTTTAACTTATTATACGAGGGCTATTATTTGGCAGGCCGGAGCGTTTATTTAATAATTACTTATGTCTAGACTTACCACAAACTGCTATCACCGTGTAGTTTACGCAATAATAACTATTATGCTATCTATATACCTTCCTACTACTTCATTGCACCACACGCAGCAGAACCAGATTCCATTATGGTTATGGTTATGGCTGTCAAAATTGTGCCAACAGTGTCAACACATTCAAACCCAAGAAGAAAATGAATGTGTGGGATACACAATTTGACAGCCATAACCATATATGGAGCTCGTGGTAGCCCTGCTGGATGGTTGGTTTTCCACAACTGTTCGTTTTCGCGGTCTTTTTTGCCGAGTGAGTTGTGGAATGAACTTTCTTCTGTGGTTTTTTCTCGGAGCTTCTGATGCGCTGCCGGCCTTTCAACAAGTGATAGACCCATCTTTTGAAGGATCCCATGTCGAAGCTTCAAAAGGTGGGTCTATCACTTGTTGAAAGGCCGGTAGCGCATCAGCACCACCTCTGGTTCTGCAGGTGACTTTCTATCTGGTGGCCCGTCTGCTCGTCTGCCAGCTATGGCATAAAAACTAAACTACTATCTAAAACCTCGACCTACCTTCATGATGCTTTACCCAGGGTCCATGTGATACTGACCTAAATCTAAGAATTATGTATTGTACCTAAACCAGTGCCAGTGTGCAGGTGAAAGAGTTTTAAGTGCATGTCAAAGAGGCTCTATTTGCGCACTTTTTAGGTTATATTTTTAGGTTCTACGACGTGTCGGTTTCTTCACGATGTTTTCCTTCGCCGTTTGAGAGAACAATGCAGATTAATTTTTGGACAGAAAAACTCGAGTGCACGACTGGATTTAAGCTCACGATCTTAATATTAGAAGGAGCGGCTACCATTAGAAAGAAAGAAAGAAAACTTATTTATTTATGACGGCACATGAGTGAGTGAGAAACACGAACATTTTAGATACAAAAAGTGGAGTGATGGAAGAAAAATACAGATTCATTGAAATGGTGTCTCTCAGCCCCACGTGAAGACCTCACAAAATGGTATGCAACTCAGCTTAATGTTGCGTTTGGTGTAGGCAACACGACGCTGATTTTTCGTTAGAAACGGGTGGGCACTAGACCACCAAATCTCTTCGGCTCTTAACTTTTGGGACATAATACAGATCTCAGTAAAAATAATATCTTATCTTTTCTTACTGTAATAACAAAATAAATAAATAAAAGAATCAACGTATATAAAAGCACGAGAAAAACGTTGCTGACTCTGTATCAATTACCTACAGTAAAGGCCTGCCTACTACCTAAACAGTTGTATTACCCCCATAAAATGGGGTAATAGCCGTATTGATTCATTAAGATAAGTAAACCATTCACAGGCCGGTTATAAAACTTGATAGCTAAAATCCGGCCCTTAACCCGGATAATCCTGCTAGTATTACTTTACTATAAGCCTTTGTGTATGAACCGGCTGAGTCAGAAGAAGTGCGGGTTCGATTAAGATAACCTACACCATTGATTCCCAATGTGGTCCAGGTGGACCCCCCCCCCCAGGGGTCCGCAGTAGACTCGACGGGGATCTACGATGGCGTGACAAAAAATGGGGGGTCACAATTCGTAAGTGCGTCCACGTAAGATAGTGAAGAACTAAAATGTTGGCTTGATTTCACCTATCAATGTAGGCAGATAATATTTTAAAAAGCTTATAGCGACGGTTATTTGTAAAAACTTTTTTTAGAAAACTGTTAATTCGTGGTAGAAACTCAGACGCAACGTAAATGTCCATAGTTGGATCGAAATTCCTTATTTTATGTCAACTAGGGATATAGTTAAAATGTAGCTGCAGGGCATACCTAAACCACCAAAACTTTGAAAGTGTTCTATGAGAAAAAAAAGGTTGGGCACCTCTGACCTACACGGACGATAGAAAATAATAGTTACTTATTAGAAATCTGCACATCTCAACTGGGATTGGGCTGGCCCCGTCTGCCGCATGCCTGGCGATATTTGGGCTAAAATTACTACTGATTGGGTGCCCAATGCAAGACATGGTGGTAGACCACCACGGAGATGGCGCGACGAGCTACAGTTACATCTACCAGACTGGGGCAATGTAGCAATGGACTGAGAAAGCTGGAAAAAAGGTATGGAGGCCTTTGTCCTGCAGTGGGGCAAGATTGGCTTAAAATAAATAAATAGTAAATAATATTATTAATTTAGTTTAGATTATGTAGGGTGTTTTACACTTCTCCATGTAGGGATAGTTATCTCAAAAATAAAGTGAAAAGTGTCTTTAATTTATCAAATCAAACGGGTAACCGATTTTATTTTTTGCTTCTAAGCCTTACTTAGTTAAAGTAAATAAATATAATTCTTAGAAACGCGAAGACGCCAATTTAAACTCCGCGAAAAAATTTTTTGACCTTTAACGAAAATCACGAGGAATCTTGTGTGCATTCCAATTGCACACGCTTTAGCAAAAACTATTTTGATCCTTGCACGTTTTTCTATTAAATGTTTTAGTTCAACTTCTTAAAACCTAAGCTATGATAACGTTCAGTACCGAGAAAGCTTAAGATGTTCAAAAGCCAATCGCCGATGAGGAGGCAAACCACAGCAATCGCCTCCAGCTATTGGTAATTGGAATATCTTCCAATAACGGAGATGGAATTAAAATTTATGCAATTGGAATCGAATTGAAACCAAGTTCTAGGATTACCTATTTGTGAATGATTTTGATCTGAGAAGTCGAACATTTCAATTTATTGCTGTGTGTGTGTAGTGCCAGTGAGAGAAAGATAAAATACTGAATACCTATAATTATTGCATAGGTACACATGGTTTTGGGTTGGTCCATACATAGTTAATAAACTTGCCCGTCTGTTATCGTTGGTGTAAGTCTGTTATCGAGGTTTATTTAATTTTTAAATTAACTGTGAAGTTTGTCATTTGTGATCTGTCAATCAGACAATTGCTGTCAAATTTGACTTTTGCCGTCATATTTGTATTTTAATTAAACTCGTTCACTGGCTATTTTACGAAGCCGCGAGTGGTTCAAAGTCTGATATAAAATCGCAGAACTAGTGGGAGAAAAATATCCCAGTAGTTCGGTCAACAGAACTGTTCAATAGAACTACTGGGAACAAGCGAATAATATTATTGTAATAACCAAATACCTCGGCTAATCCAAACGAGGTACTGTGAGGATTATATCTATCGTGGAAAAAAATAGTAAATTAGTTTATGACAAATTTATAAAGATAAATTTATAAACCACTTAATAGCGGTTTTCAAACTAACCTTTGGTAAATGTTTTGACACATTATCCTGACTGATAGTTTATAGCAGCCCTTGTTGTGTTGATAAACACTGGCCCTTGTAACTCAAACATTGGATACACAAACTTTGTAATGTTATACAGAACCCTTAGCACCAGTTACTCACCCTGTCAATTCGGTAGCGAGTACATAGTAAGCGTCAAAAATGACAATAACTGGGGTGCAATTCTAGCAACTCAAATCACTCAAGCGATCGCGTAAATCGATGTGAGTTGTCAATTTTTGTTTGAAATTTTTGAAAATGGAACGTGGATTCAGCGATCACTCAAGTGTTGCTGGAATCAACGCCCTGCTCAAAATCGAATTTACATAAAAAAAAAATTCAAACTAAAAAAAAGTGTGCATAATACATTAAAAATTAACCTAGTTGAAATAATTATGACTTTGATTGTTAGTTGGAGATGTCAGAAAAAATAATGTCGTCTGGGAGTGGCACCACACTGGAACTTCACTACGATAACTAGTTTTGCTTTGTAAAAGAATCATACCAAAACCGGTAGGAACCAAGCTGTAGTTTATTGCCTGTTCTTCTAGGCTTGGTTGAATGGCACTGGCACCTAGACTCACCTTGTTTTAAGTCATTTCAATGTGATCTTTGTAATACAACTGAATAAAGGTTATTTTGAATTTCAATTTGAAATTTTATAAACATAAAAATGCCGATTAACTCATGCTACAGGCACAGTTTTGTAGGTTGATTCTAGTAAACAAACTCACAATATCAAAGGCTCCCACATACCTCGCGTTACAAACAGGTTCTCGGAATTTCGTTTTCATAGATGCTTTTTGTACAGGCTGTTTCATTCTTCGGAGGGTTGAAGGAGCCTTATATCGTTAAATTGTCTACCCCAGATTTCACTGAGGGCTGTAGAGCTAATTTTGAACGATTTAATATTAAAGCTAAATGCACTTATAGTAACCCTTAGCCTAATAGTTAGACAAGTCTTCTTATTTCGACACTGATTCTTTTGAACCAAGGGTGGTGAAAGGATTTTAGGTGCGCCTTTGACTAGTATAACTACTATTTTTAGTGTTTACGTCATTTGAGGAAATTACAAAGATTTTTATAATGTCCCAAAAGTTAAGAGCCGAGCGGGATTTGAACCCGTGACCTAAATACATTAAGACTAGTATAGAGATAGATAGATAGATAGATAACACTTTATTGTACACCACAAGAATAGGACATTACACATTTAACGAAAATACTTAAACTAAAGCGAAGTGCAATGGGCGATCTTATAATGAGCGATCTCTTCGTGACACAAACTACTTATAACTACTAGCCTAAAAGTATTTAGGATACAAGTCGTCTTATTAAACTTAAGAGCTTAGTTCTTGACGGGGTTTTGATACAGTTATTACTCTTACGAAGCCTATTTCAGCCGTGCAGTAGCATTGATGTGTTTTGGTTTGAAGGGTGGCGTGAGGCTGAACATCTGTATACCTCAAGTTGTTGGACGTATGGCAGTGCATATTAGGGCACGTTTCTGACGTGCGTGATCTATGAGGCAATTTCTGTTGTAAGCAATGGTTACCACTTAGCATCAGATGGTCCATTAGCTCCAGTTTAAAAAAAATCGGCCTCTCCGACTTTCGGATACGACACAAAATAAAACCTTTGCAAGATAAAAGTTTTATTTTTAAACGTCTGGTAAATCTAGGTGTCACTTTACCGACACATTTTGACAGAGACGTTTCCTGCCAATAATGAGTGAGGATTTTGGCAGGAAACGTCTCTGTCAAAATTTTCTGAATGAACATTAGTTAAGATGCCACTGGGATTTCTGCGCACATCTATTCTAGGCGATGGTGATCAAATATCGCTGTCATATTAGATGGCCTTTATGCCTTGGGATCAATTGCGATATTTAAGAAACAAATAAATATAGTTAAAAAAAAATCAAAAATCACGCTTTTAAAGCTAATCGAACTAAAAAGAAGAAAATAATGTTTAATTACAGAGTTGCAGAGAAAAAAAACGTGTTAAAAACATTCTAGTGGCATAGCTTTATTTCAAAACATGTTCGCGTTTGTAAAACTAACCTCGGTTGGCATAACATCCAATTCTGAAACACCCTGTAGGTATTATTTAAGCTGAGAGCAATAAAGTGAGGCAATACTTTGCAATAAAAGTATAGTTTTTATTGATAGCAAATAAATAAAAGAGAGGTATGATACTAAACGTATCTTGAATACATAAATAAGTATATAGTTGAATAAATAGTATATACCTACACGGGTACATAGAACTATTACTAGAAAAAAAAAATCGGTTGTCTGTAAAGTCAGTTTACTGACAATAGTTGAACGTGACAACGCTCACTCAAGTGAGAGAGACAGATGTCGAACGCCGAGGCCGATTGTGCCTCTTTGTCGCTCGTTCCGCTCTCTCGCTTGCACTTCAAGCCTTGAACGGAACGCCTCAGAGCGAGGTAACGCCGCATGAGTCATGATTTTTCATGCGTGCAGCCGGCTCCATTGAATTATAAGATGTTGTCACGTCAATAACCCGTGATTTGTACTCCTCTATTGGAATACATTTGTCTCGAATGGCGACCAAGAACCGGAAGACGAAAAGTAGGGCGCCCACCTACCAGATGGACCGATGACATTACTAAGATCACGGGAAGTCGGTGGATGGAAGGGGCTCAGAATCGTTCTTCCTGGATATTATGTGTAGGAGAGACCTATGTCCAGCAGTAGACTTCTTCAGGCTGATGATGATGATGACTCTTTCCAACGCTTGATCGAAGAACTAGTCAAAAAATAGACTAGAAACTACAACGAGAAATCAGAAAGCCCAAATTAGGCAGAGCTTTTACTATGGGAACCAAATAGCTGATATAACACTCATACTTTTTTTTGTAAACATACTTAAAATACAATAGAATACAAGGCAGAGAGCAAACATTTGCGTTTACCGCCACAAATGTTTGTTCTCAATGGGGATCGAACCCACGACCTACGGCGCAGAAGGCAGAACTACTGCCAACTGAGTTAAAAGGCAGGCAGTTTCTACTTGATGTAAAAGTCCCAGAGCTCCATAGTTTATCTTCACTCCAAAGATAAAATAAATGAAACAGTCCGCCTTTCGTTGTGTAAGCTCGTTCTATAAGTTTCACGGGACATTTTTTTCTTCTGATGGCTGACAGCCTTGAGAAATGGATTTCAAAGGACGCAGTATAAAAGCTGCGGCGGATAAATAAAGTTTTTTTAGAATAGAATAGAATAATGATTTATTTGGGAAACAAGAACTAACACATGCATGCGACAGTTACTCTGTCTGTCTGTCTGGCTTTCAAGTCAAAACTATTGAACCGATTTGAATTAAATTTTGTACATAGATAGTAGGTACTATTTCTGCCATGAAGCAGCATTGTTGTGTTTCGGTTTGAAGGGTGTGGGTGCCGGTGAAATTACTGGCACGTGAGGCTGAATTGTATGCATCAAGTTGATGCACGCAGGGCAGTACATTGTAGGGCACGTTCCTGACGTGCGTGAGCTGTGAGGCAATGCTTTGTTTTAGGCGACGATTACAGCTTAACATCAGGTGGGCCATGTGCTTGTTCTATCAGCTAATTGTATAAAAAAAACTTAATTCCTACATTTCTATTTGAAGCGACTCTGACTCAGTTGTACACAAAAAAAAAGATTTTGAAACTTAAAAATGCATAATATGTATTTGACAAGTTTTCCTGATATACATGATTTAATATTACCCAGGTATTTTAAGACGCTGATAACCGTCCCACCTTCGCGCTCCCACATTTTTGATGATATAGGTCACCGAGTTTTAATCGCAAACAACCAAGTTTTCGAGAATAACATTTCGAACGTTCAGCAAAAATATTATTTTGATTCAGACATGTTTTCTTACTAAAA
Organism: Thera obeliscata; assembly: GCA_947578465.1. NCBI lineage: Eukaryota > Metazoa > Arthropoda > Insecta > Lepidoptera > Geometridae > Thera > Thera obeliscata. Next base: position 23,779,559 of record OX387917.1, read on the forward strand.
TAAACTAAATTAACTCTCTTGTTTTTCTCTGCTTCATTTGGGGCTAGATAGAGTTGCTTTGACCACAATATTATTTATTTAATATTTTCTTTATTCACAGAAGTTGACCAGTTTTAGCATAAAAACCATTCGCCTTCTCTCGCTACCTTATACGAGGCCTTAGAACCCCATATGTTGTCACTAACGTCTGAAGAGGGGAAAAATAAAATGTGAAAGAGACTCGCCTTCACCATAAGTCTCTCTTAATAACCTCGAGTCTGATAACGCGTAATAGCGTGAAGATAGGAGGTTGTGAGTTATAAATAAAATGTGAGGATAGTCTACAATTTATTTATTTAAATAAACGAGCTGGTATCACCCAGCTTCGCACGGGGTTAAAAAAATAGTATTATTATTCGCCAATAGATGTCAGGAAGAGTCGTATCTTTATTGGCTTATTTTTAGTTAACAACGTCATCTGCTGGAATAACTTGCAGTTAGTTGCTCACAATCGCCAATAAATGGCAGGAACAATCGTATATTGAGTTTATGTTTGATTATTGCAAAACACCAATTTGTCGTCATTTTCTAAAAATGAATCCTAGCTAGATCAATTTATCGTCCCCGAAACCTTCTTTATACTTAATTTCATGAAAATTGTTGGCGTCGTTTCCGATATCCATATATATATACAAGATTTTTTCGTTTAAAGGTATAAGATAAATGACGGTATGAAAATGTTCGTCGATTTTCAACTTGATTTGTTCAACGTATCACGATCACATGCTACCTTTTGAAACTGAATAGACAGAATACACCGATAAGTTAACGTCACAAATTATGTCAAAATGTGTTCATGATCAAGGCACTCGTGCAAGCGAAAACCGACTCTAAGGTGACGAACATTTTCATACCGCGACTGTACCTACGAACATATTATAGGTATATTGCTGATATAGCTCGTACATCTAGTAATTTGAAGTGGCTAATGGGCAGGTTAGTAGGCCTACCACAAGCTCTGTCGGGCTCTGTCTCTGGCTCTGATTTTGAGTCTGTGTGAGTGTTGTTTAAATAAATCCTACGTCGAAACGTCACACACAGTATAATACACTGGTGAGCACTCACATAGACTCAACACCAGAGCCAGAGACAGAGCCAGACAGAGCTTGTGGTAGGCTTACAGCTTGAAAAGCTTTTTTTAACAACTAGCTGACGGAACAAGCATTATATCGTAAAATCTGGATTTTACTTTTGCACAGCGCCGTTTTTCTGTTTTTCGTAAAATCTCTCCATCCAAAGGTTGTCTGGAAGAGATCGCTCTTAGCAATAAGCGAACTAAGAACCTCCTCCCTTTTTAATTGATATCTTTTAAAAAATATTTTTCGATTTTATAGTTATTTTTATTGCGTTCCCGTTTTTCAAGTAGATTTTGTATGGACGACAAAACTGTACTTCCAATATCCATGAAAGGTTCCCTTTTATTCCATTTTCACGCCGTACTTACCTTTTATAAGCTTATCAAGCCAGGCTTTCAGTTACAAAGTTGTCAATGACAGGGTGAGACAAGGAATTTAGCCCCTGAGTGTTCCTAAGAACGAGGCTACACGGTGCGGCGCGACGAAGACTATAATGCGTCGTCACGACGCCACAAACTCGCAAGTGTTTCAAGCGTTTTCGCTCCACTTTTATCATGCGAACATCCAAGGAGTGGAACTCACTGCCGTCGTCTGTCCTGACCAATACAATCTGGGCCTCTTTAAGACTAGAGTGAATAGGTGTCTTTTAGGCTGTCCTGCTACATCTTCGCTTACCATCAGGTGAGATCGAAGCCAATGGATAGTCAATTAAATATGAAGAAAAACTATCTCTCTCTTTCTGTTTGTCATCGCATTGACTTTTTATTAATACTTCTATTCAGTTGTTTGATAGACAACTATGCCAGAGCAAGTGATATTTAAAAAGGGGCACCTGCAAACTTCTTCTTAGCGTGTCACAGGTTCTTTCAAACCAAGAGTTGCGAAATAATTTTAAATGCGCCTCAAATGTAAAATGTAAAATGTAAAAATATTTATTTTCATAAAAGCATGCATAATGTTAGGTGCAACGCGCCTTCCTGCTTTAGCTTGCGCTGTGTTGCAGGAAGTAACGCCTCTTTCAAACATGAAAATACAATTATAAAAATAAACAAAAGAAAAACTATGGCTAGGGTTTTACAATAGTGACCTAAAATGTACGATAACAACTACATATCCTTAAACTACATAATATAAAAACTGAACATAAAAGCAGGGAAATACATAAGCACATCATTGAACATTTTTTTTTTTTTTTTTAATAGTAATTGTTGAACTGCATGGTTTGGATGTGTGGGTGTGTGTGGGGGGTGGTGTGTATGTGTGGGGGTGTGTGTGTGGGGGAGGTTGTGCATGGGGGAGAGTGGGTGTGTGGGTGTGTGTTTCGTAGGTTCTCTAATTAAATGAATCAGTTATCCGTCATACTACCTTCACTAAGAGACTCTCCACTTCGTCATAGTTTTTGTCGTCCAGCCAGATCTGTATCGTATCTTTTAGCTTAATCTTCGACATGTCTTTTATTTTTTTTTCGGCGTTTATCTTATTGTAAAATATTGGCGCGAGATGAGAGTACTGCCGTTGCGCAATAGCACTTCTACACCTCGGCACTGGGCATTTATCAACTCTCTTGGTTGACATCGGTAGGTTTGGGACTGTTTCTTTATGGTATCTTTGTATGCAACTAGCTATATATAGCTTTCTTACTGTGTAAACTCCACATCTTGCGTATAGGTCCACAGTTGGGTATCTAAAAGGTAAAGCTAGTATTACTTTCAAGAGAGCACGTTGTGCCCTCTCTACTTCTAGGAGATGTGTTTTGTCGGCTCCACCCCAAGAGCTTATGCAATACCCAATAATACATTCACCTAGGGCTTTATAGGTCTGGAACAGAAGGTCCCGGTCTGCAACTGCTCGAAGAGTTTTAAACACATGCATTAGTCTTCTTATGCGCTTGGAAACTATTTGAATGTGTGGAACCCACGTAAGTTTCTCATCTATAGTGACCCCGAGGTATTTTGTTGTTTTGACGAACGAAAGCGCATCACAGTCACAGTTGCCTTGTTGCAGACTCAGTTTACAATTGTGTGTATGAGCTTTGATTTGGAGATCCTCAGGCTGTTTTCCTGCTTCTGTCTTCTTAAAACACACATAATTGGTTTTTTTTACATTAAGCGAGAGTAGGTTGTTGTCAAGCCACGTAATAACCCGTGAAAGCCCTACTTCTGCGTATTCTTGGACTTGTGCCCAAGTTTGGCCATGGAAAAGTAGTACCGTATCATCTGCAAACATCAGTACGTCTGCATTTTGCAACTGGATTTTACACAGGTCATTTAGGTAGACCAAAAACAGAGTAGGACCCAATGTGCTTCCTTGTGGTACGCCGTAGCTAGAGATAGCATTATCACTCTCATAGCCTTCAATTCTGACCTGTTGGTTACGATCTTTTAGATAGTCGACAAACCAGTCATGTGTGACTCCTCGTATTCCAGCGTTTTCCAGGCGTGACAGAAGTATAGGAATAGACACGGTATCAAAAGCCTTTTGTAGGTCTAGGAAGATTCCAATACACTTTTGACCCTGATCCAAGTAGTGGGTTATATTTGACGTCAATCTTAGTACAGCATCGTCGGTAGATTTTTTGGATCGGAAACCATACTGGTTACTGGACAGTAATTTTTGTTTTTCTAAGAAGGCGATTAACCTTTTATTGGCTACTTTTTCAATTACTTTAGATGTAGTTGATAAGAGCGATATTGGCCTGTAGTTTGAAGGTTCTTGGTTGTTTCCCGCCTTGTATATGGGTGTAATCATGGCTTTTTTTAAAACTTGGGGAAATTTTCCACTTGTGTAACTTAGGTTGCAAAGGTAAGCAAGCGGTTCTGCAAGATAAGGAGTACAAGACTTTAGTATATTAGTAGAGATGCCATCCCAGCCAGGGGAGGTGTTACCCTTCATATCTGCAATGATACGTGAGATTTCCCTGGGATCCGTGAGGAAAAGAGACATCGATGTTGAGGGTGCAGTAGCTAATCTGTTTATATTCGAAGCCAGCTCTTTATCGGTGGTGTTTAGTTTTAATAATGTATTATTTGCCAAGTCCCTGCCAATAGATGTGAAGAATTGGTTTACTTCGTTTAAGGACTCTTTTGTCGAGTCTTTTATTTTGAGTAGTGAATTAGCGGGCGTTTTAACGAGGTTGCGGTCACATAAATTATTTATAACCTTCCATGTCCCTTTAATGTTTTTGTGACATGAGTCCAGCTGCATTTTGTAGTAGTTGTTTTTAAGGGATTTTATGATACGATTGCATGTATTTCTATAATTTAAGAATTGTGTTTTTTTGTTCACGTCGTCTGGATCAGCCTTCGCTTGTTTTTGGAGTTTACTTCTTCGCCTTATAGACTTAAGAACTCCTTGGGTAATCCATGGTTTCAGTGTTTTATATTTGTTAGGTATCTGCTGCAGCTTCGAACTATTTATAACAGCAGTTTGAATGGTGGAGACAAGTGTATCTGCTGCTTTGTTCGTGTCTTGTATTTGATAGTAGTCGGTCCAGGATTGTTGTGCTAGTATTTCATTTACCTTATTTATGTTGGTCACAGTTTTGCTTTTCTTGCTGGTAGTATTTTTACACATACGAGCATTTATACAGAGTAGTATCGGTGAATGGTCTGTTAGCTCCCCAAATACCAAAGTTTGCCATGAGTTTTTTGATTTGACCATAAAGTGGTCGATACAAGTCGTCATTCGCGTCGGTAGATTTACCCCTTGTGTAAGACCGTGCGCAGCCATTAAATTTAGATAGTCTGATGCATACTTTGTGTGGTTGGCTGTCGGTAGTATGTTGATGTTAATGTCTCCAGCAAAAATAATATGTTCTTTATGACGTATCGATTCAAAAATGTTGTCTAAGCTATGCAGATATAACGTTGGGTTATTAAAGGCCGGTGGTCGGTATGAACAAACTATGGAGTATTCATCGATTTCTAGGATAAGACAGTTGCCATCAAATATAGATGGTTCAATTTCTTTGACTGTGAGGTGACTGCGGACGTACACCACTACTCCATCATTTTGGTTCAGGTAGTGTTTTGTACTAAACATATTATAATTAACAATCGGCGGCGGGTCATATTTACCTGTCCAGCATTCTGTTAGAATAATGATGTCAATTTGAACATCTAGGTTACTTAAGAATGCCATGAACAGGTCGAAATTTTTGTGAATACTTCTTATATTCAGTGATAATATATTTAGGTCATTATTGTTACAGTTTAGAAGACGGTACGTTTGGGAAGGGTTCTCTGCATATCTGCAGTTAGTATTAGAGGCATTGTCAATGTCGTTTAATAGTTCATTGTTTAGTAAATCCACCATTATTATTATTATTATTTTTTGGTTTGATCTATGTAATTTGTGTGTGTAAACCGCAGTGTGGTCAATGACAATAACAAATTCTAAAGAAAAACAAATTCTAAAGAAAAAGAGGGACCTTTCGTAAACTTGACCCATATTTTCGAAATTTTTAGGTTCTACGACATTGCAGTTTCCTTACGATGTTTTCCTTAACCGTTTCAGAGTACTGGAATAGTGCATAGGTATACATTTTCGTACAGAAGAACTCATTAGTGCACCACTAGATTTAGGATCGGAAGGCTACCACTAGACCACCGGTGCTCTTCTCGGCTTTTTACTTTTAGGACAGTAAAAAAAAAAGCCTTACCACGGATCGATCGCGAGTCACGTAACTCATAACGTAACTCGCGATCGATCCGCGCGGTTTGTAGGAAACCGAAACGCATCGCACCGTGTGGCATTTCTCTCAAACTATACTCAAGTTACCGATTTTGGCAGCAACCCAACTAAAATGGGTTGAGAGTTTACCTACTTCTCACTTAAAAAGGTTACAGGGGAACTAATGACGAAATAGAGGCCTAGATACTGCAAAGAATCGATTTGAGTATCGATAAGTGCTTGTGGCGTAAAAAAACAGGTCTTTGCATATATTCTAGCTGATTCATATAGCGTCAGGGGCAACTGTTTTTGCTCATGCCCTTAATAATAGGACGCTATAGTGCCTGCGGGACAGAATTTTTAGATGGAGTAGGGTTGCCCAGCATTTATACCATCCTGGGCAGCTTAGTCGACCAAATCAACAGGAAAGACATGACCCAATACGTGCAGAGTTGACTAAACCGCCGGTTTCCTCACGATGCTCTCTTTCACTGTTTGAGAGCCAACGTTTTCCAAACCGATTGCGCATTATTTGTGGTCTGGTATTTGTATCTAACTTTCAGATAAAAAAGTTTTTTAATCGGCTAATAAATGACTAAGTTGTGCGATAACAAACAGAAAAAAAAAACAACCGAATTGAAAATCTTTTCCGTGTTTGAAGTTGGTTATAAAACAAAAGGTAGGTTCTAATATTCACAAAAAGTCCACCGTAACTGATCGTTAGGGCTAGACTTGATAAAACTAGCATAGAATTCGCTAGAGGCTTGATATTATGAGAGCTTATTCCCAACCCTTAGCTACCCACTGACCTGAAACATCGTCCTTCAGTGTGTAACATTAATCACATTAATAAACCGCAAATCACAAAGAGATAGGGCGCAAAGATAGCCGAAAGGCTCGTTTTTACCACCATTGGATTACCCACATAATCCGGTATGGGTGGAAATAAAGCCTCATGGAAGATTACCGCGAATATCTCCTGTTTTGCAAGGCCAAAGTACCTTACTTTTCTAGTACATAAATATATAAATTTTGATTTAGTAACCTACCTATTTCTGTCGCCAAACCGCAATCCTCGCGTTGTGGTTGAAATGCTACTTTTATACAAATAGCTGATGGTACAAGAATTTGGTTGAGTGGTAACTATCGCCTATATGAATGAGCAGTACCTAGTACCACGCACGCCAGGAACGTGCCGTACGTTGCACTGCCTTGCGTCCAAGAGGCATACAAATGTTTAGCCTCACGCGTCGTTGTCTTTCAACCGAAGCACAGTGATACTGCTTCACAGCAGAAATAGGCATGGTTGTAGTACTTCCCTGGACTAGCAAAGAACTCTACTACAACTAGAAATAGATTTCAGTGGAATTACAGGCACATAAGACTAAATATTTACGTTTGAGGGCCGTATGCAGAATCAATAAGTCGATACTCAAGCATATTTTCTCGATTGAAAAGAGTCAATAGATCAATGCTTGAAACTTGACTCAGACTCAAGCATTGTTTCTGTATACATCCATTAGAGTGATGGACGCAATGTAATGCCTTTCATCATCATCATCAGTCTGAAGAAGTCCACTGCTGGACTTAAGCCTTCTCTATCCTACCTACCTGCCTACCTGCCTATAATGATTATTTTCTTTTTTATAATTTTTTATGTGTTTTTTTTTTAAGTAGGTAGGTATTCCTGTGTCCTGTATGCTAATAGGTCAATAAAATGCTTTTCTTTCTTTCTTTCTATGAATTTCCGGGAAGAACAATTCTGAGACCTTTCTATCCACTGACTTTCCGCAATCTTAATAATTCCGTCCGGCCTATCGGTTAGGTGGTCCTACGTTCCACCTTCTGGCTCGTGGTCGCCATTCGAGAATCTTCATTTTCCAGCGGTTGTCGGTTCCTCGAGAGAGAGTATAGGAACTGCCTATTGCCACTTCAAATTTACTAATTCTACGAGCTATGATGGTAGCTAATAACGATGACCTCGGTTCTTGATTGGATTTTTACAATGCCTTTAAAACATGAAACTATCAGTATTTCAAACTTATCCGAAGGCCTGGGGCTCAATTCTAGGCCAGTGACTTTTTTGTCACGGTAGATATATATCACAAGAACTGTCAGTTTTTTCAGTGAATTTGACAGTTCTTGTGTTATAATATCTACCGTGACAAAAAAGTCAGTGGTCTAGAATTGAGCCCCAGGTCAAGTCGCAAGTCGCTTGCGAGTGTCACGTGTGTCAAGCCTAAGGCTTGCACACACCTAGGCCGCTGGCGAACGCGATCAGTGAAACGCTGTCAAATTTGACAGCGATATTTGACAGCGTTTCATTGACTGCGATCGCCAGCGGTCTAGGTGTGCGCAGGCCTTAAATGTCCACGCTTACCAGTGCGGGTATCTTTTCATCGCCAGAGTTCGTTGTAACCGTCATAATGCCTCAATTTCCTCGCCACAAAAAGCTAATGAGCGCTTCATCAGGCCTGCAATCAGTCTGAAGAGGCCTCGCCGTAACGATCACTTTGGGCGGGCGGCGTTATTTTTAATCTTTGTCGCTAGGCATCATAAAATGTTTTAGATTGAAAAGCTTTGAGATTTTTGGAACTAGCAGTAGACTTCGATTTTTTTTCAATTAAATAATAAAAACTCTCTAGTTTATGTTAATTAGCCTAAAACGAAGTAGACAAAAACTTTATTCTAGGTTAGTTAATTAATTTGTCTGACAAATTAGTTCCAGTAAATTGTTAATTAGAGCTAATAATTACCTGACTAATAACTTTTCATAGTAATTAAACTTTAAGTCAGTTCAATAATTAATATTTTAGAATATAGGTAAAATCATTGACATCGAAACTAGCGCAGAGGTAGTCACATCGTATCGGAAAGCAACTGAATTTATTAAACAACTACGCGCATTACATAAAAAATCAACAATTTTTTTTGGTATCTAACAATATCACAAGGAACACTTTGAAACGTCAGTTTCACGCGAATAAGCCTAGAACAGGCATTTACTTCTAATGCTGCCTTCCTACGGTGCGTGGTTCTGCAGATCATCACGGTCAGCCGACGACGACGCACGGCAACGCACACAGAATGGGCTCCTGCGCACCTCGGCGCACGAGACCGTTCCCATGGTGTGTCGTGCGAGCTGATCGCCTGTGATATCGCCATCGTTCGCATATCAGCGCACGAGACCGTTCCCATCGTGTGTGATATCACCTCCGTGCGCGATATCACACAATGGTGGGAAGGAGCTATTAGTATGATGACGAGCAAAGAGAACATCTTCCAGTGGTTATCTATTTTAATTCCTTTAGTGCTTATACGTATCCGAGTTCGTAACCAGTTACGTAGAAGGAATTATTCTTAGTTCGTAACCAAGTTACGAATTAATAAAAAAGTTCTTATAATACAGTTCTTATTTCGTAACCGGGTTACGGAGCAAGACAAGAATAATGTATATTAAAACTATTAGTATACTATAACTTTAATATTATTAGTAATATTGAAACTATTACATATACCTTACCTACCTTACCTTATTTTATTTATTTTCTCGACGTTACGGCTATGTTGCAATAACCTTATATAGTTTCAAAAGTATTATGATCGCGAAAGTTTAAAAAGTACTAAGAATAATGTCTTTGGGTAAAATGAAACGATAAAATCTGATATAATTTAAATATTTATTCTGTAATGTCACTTGAAACAACGTTAGAGTGAGCAGCGGCGCCCCCAGGACTCACGGGGGCGCCGGCGCAGCCTCTTAATATATACTATGAACGCGTAAAAAAACATTTCAACATTCTCATACCAATAATAAGTAGGATATACAACGTTTGGACTGACTGGGTATGAACACCAACTGATGGCGATCGTACTCAATTCTCAAATGTCGTGCGTAGACATTCTTGGTGAAACACGTTATAAAACCATCTTATTATTATTCCGAGTTCAATATTCATCTATGGCCTAAAAGACCCATCGCGTAGAGCGGTATTTGGCGGTGGAAAGCAAGATTGAACCCCTCATATTTATACAGTTTAAATTTCATTGGCACTATTTATTTGTAGTCCAAAGCTTGCTCCCCGCCACACTGCAACGAGTTAAACCCTTGCGAATTTAAACCTAATATTAACATTATATATTTCATTTATTTATCATTATAGTATTTACATATCTCTCTCACTAAACGTATTTACACTAACCACTAAGTATGTATAACATACAGAAAGCGAAATATCATACAAGAGGAGTAACATAGTTTACACTTAACACTTGGTTCATTGTTCACTTACCTACTTGTAAAAGTAGTAGTAACAGTTCTGTTAGAACTTTTTATTCCGTCTCCTCCGATGGGTCCCGAACAGAATCCTAGCGAATGCCTGACGGAAATCGGGACTGAATATCGTATAGATCACTGGGTTTAGTGTCGAGTTGAAATACCCCAGCCATAGGAAGAAGCTGGCTAAGTAGTCACTGATCACACAACTCTGACAAATAGCCATCACTAGCGCCATTATAAAGAACGGCAGCCAGCAGAACACAAACGCTCCCGTGATAATCGCAAGCGTCTTCGCTGCTTTCCTCTCCCTCTTCGCCTCCAAGCTCTCCTTCTTTTCTCTGTGAGTGGGAGCAGGAAGGATAGCTTTCTCTGTCTTTGAGCCGTTTGTAACGGTCGAGGAAGACTTTTCTGGAGACACTGAAGGAACTTTCTCGTTGATTGTGAAGGCAGTTGTTCGCGGCTCCTCATCTAAGGTATCTACTGTTGATGTGCTTTGGCCTTCTGTGAGTAGTAAAGCTGCTGCTATGGTTTCTGTGCGTGTTCTCTGATTACATTTCTTCAGATTGAGGAATCGTTTCTTGACGAATCGCCGGTCTCTGGCGGATTGGATGGATGGTCGGCCTGTGGGTGTGGCACCGTCTGCTGAAGTAGGACGAGGTGGAGGGGGTTCGCGTCTTCTTCGAATACGTCTTCGAGCAGTCTGAAAGATCTTCCAGTACAAGATCAGTATCACTGTGAGAGGAACGTAGAAGGTGGACATTGTCGCGAAGATCTGGTACGCTAGATCTTGGCTGACGAGGCACTTTTGCTGCTGGATGATCCTGGCGTGGTAGTCTGGATCCTTCCAGCCTAGGAGAGGTGCAAGAGAGACGACCAGTGCCGATACCCACACAAGGATGATCATTGTGAAGATTCGCCTCTCGTTGCGACTGTGGATGTAGTCTACTTGTGTCACAGCCCAATACCTGTGGAAAAAAGGACATGTTAGTTTTAAGGGCTTGACAGTTTCTGTGAGCGCAAACGCTTGTATTTTATCCTTTAGTGTACACCAACCTCAACGTTTATTGTTTTTATAAGTTCTTTCACACAATCCACCCATTTATTTTCTAATCAACCTTTATCTATTGACCATCCATGTTCCTATAAACACTTTTCTCTTTTCTTCTCTTTCTAATTGCTCCTCATAAATTTATTCACTGCTTCAAGAAGGAGGTATGAATGAAATTCTTAGGGTCAGTGCAGACAGAGAGGAGCGCAGCGGAGAGGATTTTATTAGGACACTCGAAAATCCACTTCAAAACTATTGAAATAAAGTGCAAATTAGATCTGCCGGTCTAACCTAGAACGTGATTTCGATCCCAATTTTAAGTTTTGACGGAATTTCGACAGAAAACCCATAGGATTTCTGTCAAAATTCTAATCAAACCGAGATAAGGATTGAAATCGAGCGTCAGTGGTAACCACTCTGAAGGATCGCGGACGCGCAGGCATTTTTTGTCAGGTTCAAGCATATTATATACTTTATTTTAATAATTTTAAAGACGATTTTCACGTGCCTTTATAAAATCTTCTCCGCTGCGCTCCTCTGTCTGCACTGACCCTTACTCATCCTTACCTATCAGTAGCAATAGCCACGAGGTGTAAAATAGAAGCGGAACTGCAGAGCACATCGCTGGACGTCCACATGTCACACAGCTCCGGCCCCAGGATCCAGCCCTGGCTTACCTGAGGACAAATTAAGCTGAGTGAGGACCATTTTGGCTCATAAACAAATATTTACCTAATTTTTTTTTTTTTTTTTTTGGACAATTCACACAACACTACCCAGCCCCAAACTAAGCAGAGCTTGTAATATGGGAACCAGATAGCTGATATAATACTTGAATACATTTTTTTTTTGTAAATACATACTTAGAATACAATATAACACCCAGACAGAGAACAAACATTTATGTTCACCACACAAATATTTGTTCTCGGTGGGGATCGAACCCACGACATACGGCGCAGAAGGCAGAGCTACTACCAACTGAGCTAGAGGCCAGTCAATTGGATGCTGTCGGCACCCTTTTCAGCAATAGAACTAGGATTATGTGTGTACTTATTTCTTTCTATGTGTTTCTGTATGTGTTCTATTTTCTCTTATGATTTATTGTGTAGCCGTACCTTTACTCAATGTTCTTCTCTTTCTGTTGTTTCATTTTCTCTAAAAGCTGTGTTTTTTGAGCCAAATAAAAAAGTTATCTATCTATCTATCAAATAATTATTCGTTAATAACGCAGCTGGACCAAATGGATGGTAGAAAATCGGCGGATGAAAGGGGCTCAGAATCGTTGTTTCTGGAAATATACATTTCATCTAGGCATCCCTTTTTCCAGTTGACTTCTGATGATGGTAATGAAAACGATGACCACAGTCTGTCATAAAAAATGGAAGTCATGTAGAGAAAAGAGCGGGAATGTGGATAGATATATAGGGAAAAAAGGGATTTTGCTGGGTTTGAATTTATATGATTAATTTGTCAAGTTCACGAAAGGAGCCTCTCTGAGGCGCACTCAAAGTCCTTTCACCACACTTGGTTTGAAAGAACTATTATTTTATTTTCTTTCTATTTCTAGCAATCATTGCAATAACGAACAAAGCAGCACTTAGTAAGCCACTGCGTACACTCCTAAGGATATGAAAAGAAGCCAAGTACGAGTCAGACTCGCCCATGAAGGGTTCCGGGGGACACACATTTTACCACTTTGGAAGTGTCTCTCGCGCAAACTTTTCAGTTTAGAAAAAAACTATATTAGAAACTTCAACATCATTTTTAAGACCTATTCATAGATACCCCACACGTATGGGTTTGATGAAAATTTTTTTTGAGTTTCAGTTCTAAGTATAGGGACCCCCAAAATGTATTGTTTTTTTTTCTAATTTTATGTAAAAATATTAATGCGGTTCACAGAATACATACTCATCAAGTTTCATCAGTTTCGGAGAAATATGGCTGTGTCATACGGACGGACAGACAGACAGACATGACGAATCTAATAAGGGTTCCGTTTTTGCCATTTGGCTACGGAACCCTAAAAATCAATGTGTTAGACACCATAAATTTTATAGGAACATGAAACCTTTAGAACCTATTGTATGGGAGCAACAAAACATTTAGTTTGAACATCAGACACATTTGCAATGGTGCCGCTCACAAACTTCATTCCAAGGTTCATCTAAATCGATTCAGCCGTTTCGTCGTAATTGAGTCACGAACATAGACACATAAACTTTCGCACTTATTTTTATAGTCGGATTGGTGAAGGGTACCTACCAAGTAGCCTAGCAGTGATTGTATTCCGATCTGACTGGAATCTTTATATTTTTCATACGGAAATTGCATTTTTTGTTGTTCTGTGTTAACACACATTAACACAAAACAACAACATTTTTTTGGAGTTTACTCCTAAAGAATCGGTTTTTTGATATAAGGCGCCCGGTATGAGAAAAATGTGGGAAGTGAAATCTGCTGAACGAATGACCTCGTTTCGTTTTTGGTGCGCAACCTATCTTGCGCAACTTTCTAATTTGGTGTGAGCAGTGCAGCTAGATCGTGGGTAGTGTGTACCCTTACTTTGCCTATATGGAGTAAACTCCAGTCGTGCATCGGAGCTGACACACACAATTTTTTTTTTGAATTGTTAGTTTTTTTTAACAAAATAAATCTTAATATTCTATTGTTTAGATTTATTATCTCAGCTCAGTACCTCTTAGCTCAGTAGCTCAGTCGCATCACGAGATCTCAGTTCAGGGCGAACTAATAATTACAACGTTAGTGCAAGGTTCGCTCAAATCATACTATCTAAACTTTAGATAGAGACATTACCGAGACGAAGCCTCCATCAAAGAGAGCCTCTGCAGCAGATTACACGAACAAGCAAAGCAGTTGGAACAAGTTTGCTGTAGTTCGGAAAGTCATTTGCTTTGGCTTGACCTGTGTCTAATTCTTGTCGTATAGATACGAAATTATATCTTTTTTTCATATACCATGCTGATGGAACACGCATCTGATGTTTATTGGTAACCATCGCCTATAACAAAGCATTGCCTTATAGGTCACGCACTTCAGGAACGTGCCCTACGACGCACTGCCCTGCCCTATTGTAGATGATTTGCGGGACGCTTTAGTGCCTGGGACAGGATTTTAGATGGAATATGCTTGCCCAGCACCTATACCATCCTGATAGCTTAGTCAGTCTAATCAACAGGAAAGACATGGTCAATCCATGCGGATTTGACTAAGCCACCGGTTTCCTCACGATGTTTTCCTTCACCGTTTGAGAGCACTAGCATTGTGTACATAAATTATTCAACAGAAAAACTCATTGGTACACGACTGGATTTGAGCCCACGACCTTAGGATCGGAAGACAGGGCCACTACCAGTGCGTCCATCAACTTGAGGCATACATTTATATTCAGCCTCACGTGCCAGAAATCCAGTTTCATTTCTATTCCTTTACGTACGTCATAGACACAGCAGGAAAGCTTCAAACTTATAAGGGCTTGGTTTTTGCTCAGTGGTAACTTGATAAGTTTGTGCAGGATGCCCCTTACCGAGGTACAGAAAAGCAGGTTTTTATTATAAGTTTAAATATAATATATACCTGACGGTGTTCGTTAGTATAGAATTCTTTATCTTTTAGCGGTAAAAGAAATAAAGGAAAGCATTATGGACCCTAGCGTTCAATAGATTATTAGATATAGGTCACATACACACTAATGTATTTAGATAAAAAAATAAGCATTATGGACAATATAAACAACACTATCTAGCCCCAAAACTAAATAAAGTTTGCATGATGGGTAACAGATAGCTTTATGGAAGAAACGGGTATTTATCGCGATTAACTTTAATATTTAGATTAGATTTAAATAATTTATTATTATTCAGATATTTATTTGTTTTATTATTTTTTAAGTTTTTATTATTATTATTAATTTATTATTTAGATTAGAATTAAATAATAAAGGTATGCATAACGATCGGGTAAATTAAAAAATTGCTAACCAGTGAGTTGATATAATACTTATATATTTTCATTACTCATACTCTGAAAGTAGGTCTGAAGTTGCCTGAGGGGCCTAATTGAAAGTAAAACTTTCAGCCCTAGGGAGAATCGCTTTCTACTGACAGCTGTCAAATTAAATTATAATAAATTATAAAAAAAACAAGTTCTATTTTATTCAACCATGTTCCAACTTTCTAAAGTCTTTCTAACTGCAAGGAGGTCGTTGATCCAAATTCCAACTTTTTATTCAGCAGGTAGGTCGGAAACCCATTACAACAGTAAGAAGTTTAAAAAGTCTAATAAGATAGCGCAATGTAAAATTTAAATTTAAATAACCTATAGATAGTATTAAATAAATAATATATCTCCTAAATTACTTGATTAATATATAGCTTCAACTATTTATTTAAAATAACATAGATTTGACATTTACCATTTTTTAAATTATGAGAATGAAAATAATGGCTGAATAATGCTGGCGAGTCGAAGCCGAAGGCCCGCCAGAGAAAAAGAAAAAAAAAACCGGGAAGGCGGCAATTCAATTTTCATTTTCACAAATTTTTCTTTCATGTTTTTATTTTTACTTTCCTTGTATTCGTAATGAAAAGCACAGTGTTTACTTCGGGTGAAAGTCTTTTAAGTCCATCAAGCTCCATTGGCGCCCTCGCTAACGCTCTGGCGCCAAACCCGTCTCGGGACTCAAAAAACGTGACTTTCAACACTCAGGTAACAATGTACTATTTTTTAAATACATACATAGAATATAATATGACACCCAGAGAGAAAACAAACATTTACGTTCTCCACACAAATATTTGTTTTGTGACCAACCGAGCCGTGCCTCTCAAATACATATTTGGCAGTTATCACAAACACAGCACCCTGTATAACGCAATTATTATACTACATAGATGAATAGGGTAGGTACCTACTAGGGGATGATTGTATTCAGGCGTTATTGCACGAAGTTAAGGCAGTTTTCCGGGAACTTTGGAAATAAGTTTAAGGAGAACTTCTCGTGGAGAATAATTTGAGGAAGTGAATATTGGTTTATGTAGAAAATGTTTTTCGGCATGGTCTATCAATAAAGTAAGTTAGAGAGATTCACAATAACCGACTTCAAATAAAAAAAAATAGCATAAATATTGTAGACAACTCAAACAACACTACCTAGCCTCAAACTAAGCAGAACTTGTAGAACAGGCACCAGACGGAATTTGTGTGGACTCATGATTGTGTTTTGGCGACACTTTTCCGGCAACATGGCCGTTCTACTATCTTCTTCTTATGCCTAAACTGATCGCCATCGCAGATTGCCTACATGTGCC
This sequence comes from Thera obeliscata, assembly GCA_947578465.1. Classification (NCBI taxonomy): domain Eukaryota; kingdom Metazoa; phylum Arthropoda; class Insecta; order Lepidoptera; family Geometridae; genus Thera; species Thera obeliscata. Next base: position 23,796,005 of record OX387917.1, read on the forward strand.
CGAAGGCCTAATAACGAAGTTAAGATTTATAAAGTACCTTAACCTAAAGCACCTATCATAAAATTTTTAGAGGCGCGTTTGTCTGCCAAGTTATTTTAGGTTACAAGTAGGTACTTTTATAAACTGTGTTGAGTTTTAAGAATGTTTGCGAATTACGTGAAATGATATACTTCTAAAGGGAAAGCAACACACTTGTACTGTTGGAACTAATACGTTTGATTGTTGGGGTCATCATCATCATCCACAGTAACTTCTGTCTGGCACTGATTAAGATCATTTGAGCTATCTTTACGTTCTTTGTAACGGTCATCAGATAGCTCATCTGTATCTTGTGAATTTTGTTCATTTTGTAAATTTAATTAATTGTAACTTTCTTTGTGTAAATAAAGGTACACAGAAATAGATAAATTAATTAAGCATTGTTTCTTGTATTATTAATTCTAATTGATTAATATAAACACATTATAAATTCCCTCGTGACTCACAACAAACCTAAGATGTAATGCCTTCCGTACCTCCTTATGAAGCCCTATGCACACAAGAGACAACAAACACAAGTTAAATATATCAAAGGGACTCAACTAATGTAGATCTGTGTATCAGGGCCTTAGGCGTTAATTCATTTTTCATCCCACCAGCTCTGAAAGTGTGTTTTTACTGTTCAATTTCTGACTGGAAAAGCCGTTTTTATCCGCTAGAGGATAAAGTAAATTTGAATTTAGAATATCGTGTTCAATAAGTTTGTGAATGCACAACCTATTTACTTCTACCTCCATGGTGCCGAACTTATCATACAACCTTTTTTATTTTGTTAAAAACTCGCACTCGTAACCTTCTTGGTGTATTTGTGAATTCAAAACACCATTAAACCTATTTACTTCTACCTGCATGGTGCCGAATTTATCATACAACCTTTTTAAATTTGTTAATAACTCATACTCGGAACCTTCTAGGTGTGTTACTTTTAGTCGCGCCATGTTCTTTTTTGCATTAGTCATTTCCTCGCTGAGGTGGGATGAAAAGTTACGTGTTGCACTCGAGTGCAAAGATTTGGTTAAACTTTAGAATCCTGCGCTTGCTCAGTCATCAAAATTGAGCACGCGGTTAAAAAGCAGCTTTGCACTCTTGTATAACAAATAACTATTACGCTCTTATTTGTTGCGCAACCACGGGGCCATTTTATGCGAATATCATAGAATTTGAAAACTTGTGTCTAGGCTCTTCAATTCGTACTTAACCACCGTTCCCTATTGCAAAAACTGTAGTTCTACCATGAGCTCAGTCTAGCTCTGTCTCTGGCTCTGGTTTTGAATCTGTTTGAGTGTTGACTAAATAAATCGTACGTCGAAACGTCACGCGCACGGTATAATACACTGGTGATCACTCACACAGACTCAAAACCAGAACCAGAGACAGAGCCAGACAGAGCTTATGGTAGGCCTACTGCAGTCAGTATCGTTTACACTGGTTTTTGTATAAACCTTGCACCTTTGTTTCCAAATAAATATATTTGATTTGATTTGATCCACAACACAAGTATAAGTAGGGTAAGGTGCAAGAAATCGAAACAAACCAACTGTTCTCTCCCGACTGTTGAAGAAAACCTAAAGCTGACAAAGGACTTAAGAAATGGAGTTCAACGTCGTATTAGAAGATGAAACCTTTCATAATAATATATACTAAGACTCAATCTACGAGCACATAGAATTGATGTATACTCGTCGAATGGACAACAAAAGAACAATTACAACCGCAATAGTGGGAGGGAGAATATAAATAGTCGAAGGAGGAAATAAGCACTTGATAGTCACAATATTGTTGCCTCACAATAGGAAAACATAAACAGAATATCAATTGAATATGAAATTGCCTATTAAATGAATGAATACGTACAACAGAATAGATAGAAAATAATAAGGAAACTGGTAGGACATCCTGGAAGATGCCTGTAAGATACTGAAGGTATGTTTTTAGTGGTAGTAGAACTTTTTATGAAGAGCTCGTCCAGGGAAGTACTACCACCATGCATATTTCTGCCGTAAAGCAGCATTGCTGTGTTTCGGTTTGAAGGGTGTGCCAGTGACATTACTGACAAGTGAGGCTGAACATCTGTATGCCTCAAGTCTATGGACGCAAGTGCATTGTAGGGCACGTTCCTGACATGCGTGACTTACGAGGCAATTATAGGCGATGGTTACATCATAACATCATAAGGCCCACGGCTAACTTCACGGTTGCCGCCACCGACCGTACTGTAAGATTTGATGAAAAGTGGTCCAAGATGGCCGCCGCCACAATATGGCGGATGACATATTATGTCACAACTCCCTCAATATGGGTATCAAATGAAAAAGCTTGACTAGTAGAATAATGTACACCAATACAGGTCGTAGACGGGGATTTTCTATTTTTAACCGACTTCCAATCAAAAAGGAGGAGGTTCTCAATTCGGTTGTATTTTTTTTTTTTTTTTTAATGTTTGTTACCGCATAACTTCGTCATTTGTGAGCCGATTTGAAAAATTATTTTTTTTATCTGAAAGGTACTGCTTTCAGATTGGTCACATTTTAATTTTATCAAAATCGGTGTTGCCATTTTTTTTTAATGTTTGTATCTGCATGCCTCCTTCATTTATGAACCGATTTAGAAAATTATTTTTTTATTTGGAAGGTTATTCTTACGTCCAGATTGTCCCAAAACAAATTTGATTAAAATCGGTTTAGCCGTTTGGCAATGAAGTCGGTTTCTCAAGTTTTTTAAACTTATAATTATTTTATAAAATTAACATGAAAGATGACAAGAGACTCCACGAGCCACCTTTTTAGGCTGTACAATGAATAAAATAAAAGTTGTTTATTTTAGGCTCAATTTGTACAATAATACATTGACCCATATCACATAAAATACAACAGAGAAAATAAAAAACAATACACACACACATGAAGGAGGAAGAAAGTCAGTAGAGTACTTACAGACTCTACTCAGTACTCTAGTCAGTAGAGTATGTGATACTTACTTACACCTAAGAACTATGTATGAACCTAAACTAAACCATGTCTAGGCAATAAATATATTAAGTATTGAGTACTTACTTCATATACAGCACCGAGTGGCATAACAAGACAGGCTACCATGAGGTCTGCCACCGCAAGTGACGCCACCAAGTAGTTGGCGACGTTTTGTAGATTCCTCTCTATTATTATAGCAGCTATCACGAACACGTTACCTGTTGACAATATATTTAAACATTTTATTGATTTTATAGCGTTTACTACTCTTAAGGAAATCACAAGTCACGGATTCAAATCCCGCTCGGCTCTTAACTTTTGAAAATAATAAATTATTTTGGAAAATACACACCAAAGTTAGTGCAATGTATGTCAAAGCATCCTGTCAACGTCTTAGCGCCGCGCCGTATTCAGACATAGGCCCGTATTCAGAAACAGTGCTTGATCCTCAAGCAGTCTCAAGCAAAGTTTTTTTAACAGTACTTAAGTCTGAGCCGAGCCTCAAGCATAGATTTAGGACACTTTTTAATGTAGAATTATCAAAATTGCTTGAGACTCGACGCAGAGTCAAGCATTGTATTTGTCTAGATACGCTTTTGATCGGTAGGTACTCATTCGGATTAGTTGAGCTATCTTTAATCTTCGGGCTGCAGCTAGCAATTTTATGTGTGTTTTGGACCTTATTTTGAAAATTGACGTTTTCGTTCAAAGTAATGGATCATTTTTAACTTTTGTTTGAAGCAGATTTTAAACAAATACAAGACTCAAGTAGATTTTTTTGTGAGAAAATAAATTCCACGCACCAAAATAAAATAATTCGAGACCAATTTTAAGTGTAATAAATCATTTTATCAAAGTAATGGAAAGCAAAATTTGGAGCGGTTCGAAAACTTTTGGACTTTTTATTTGGGTAGAAAGGTATTGTTTCTTTTGTTAAGAACATTTTCAATAGAAAACTAATTTGCACAAAGTTAGAAGGATTTTTCGAGTCAAGTATTCTATAAAGGCATTGATAGTCTAATACCTTTGGCATTGAGACTTTTTTTCTTTGAATTGACCAGGTGTTATGTCAGTAGCTTTATTTTGTTTCTTCTTTAAAAGTGATTCTTGTTAATTTATTACAAAATTTGACAAGGTTTAAATAAATTTATTTTACAGTTGTTATTAAATAAATAAAATAAATATTGCAGAGAATCAACACAACACTATCTAGCTCCAAATTAAACCGAGCTATGGGAACCAGATTAAGAACAGATAATATTTTTTTTATAAATACATACCAAGGATACAATGAAACACCCAGACAGAGAACAAACATCTGTGTTCACCTCACAAATATTTGTTCTCGGTGGGGATCGAACCCCCCTCGGTCTCGGTGGGGGGATATAGTAAAAGTTTCAAGGAATAATGTTGAATCTTGTTACAACAATACTAAACAACGGCACTATAAAGAGTCGACTACAAAGTGTCGCCATGATAATTCCCGTAATAAAAACAACTGCGTGCTTTGCCAAGACACATGCATTTCTAAGCGCTTCATTTCTACGGTGTAGGAAGATGATATTTCCAAGATATACGTAATTCAAAGTTACTTGGGCCCTTTTTGCATTCAAAATTATGCCATAATATATGAGTGTTATGGCATAAATATGGCATGACATGGTTTATTATTTATCATGGTGTATTGCATGCAATCGAAATACATTTTTCATGCATTCGAAATACACATCAAGTTCGGCAAGTTTATCATGCGCACTTGATGTGCGGGCAGGTTTTTCCGCAAGTAGGCCGCTGGTGTGCCCTTTTTGCGTGACCCTTGACACGTGTTGCTCGAACTTTATTAGGTTTTACAACACGCCGGTTTCCACACGATGTTTTCCTTCACCGTTTTGAGAGTACTGGCATAGTACTCTCAAAACGAAATACACATTTCATGCAATCGAAATACGCGTTGTCTAGATTTTTTTATCTTAAGGTTGGATAGGAATTTGACCGTTTCACCAATTATATAAACTATACTAGCAGGCGCCCGCGGCTTCGCTTGCCACGTTACCGTCACTTTCATCCGTTCTTAGTTACAATATCTTTATAAATTGTAGCCTATGTGTTATTCTGATGCATACGCTATATTATTATTTATTAATAATAGGAGTAGTATAATACAAGGATGAACAATATACAAGTAACGTTGGTATAAGAATTGACCGTCACTCATTATGCTTATAAAAGACTTATTGATAAAAAATGCTATTATAATTTAAATTACTTTTTCAATGATACACTGCCTGCGTTATAATAATAATTTAGTTGACTTCACAATAGAAAACTAACTAGCTAATTTATCTAAAGCTTTTAATTTTTAAGCTTTTAAATTATCTATTTTTCAGACTTCGGCCCGCTTCCACTCCAAATATTGCTATGCCCTGAACATTAGGGCCTATTATGTATTCACCATTTTTAACTTTAAGACCTCACCATGTAACATAATAATTGCAATAAATAATATGAGTATGAGTATGCTATAGAATGCGGTCTATGATTTTCGAGCCAAACCAACATTGCAAGCATGACCACTCGAGCTCAAGTTCGACAGAGCTATACACTTGGTAACTTCCGCTGCAGTGAACCTATCAATCACTCAAGTGGTAGCATCCGTGTGGTACAGTCAGCCGAGTGAGTTGACTTACATATTGATATATTAACTGTATATAAGTATATAACAACCAAATCCTATTTATACTGGCGGAATGAAAATGTTCGTCGATTTTCAACTTGATTTGTTCAACGTATCGCGATCACATACTACCTTTTGAAACTGAATAGACAGAATACACCGATAAGTTAACGTCACAAATTATGTCAAAATGTGTTCATGAAGGTGACGACCATTTTCATACCGCGACTGTACAACTTGAAATCCTGTCCATCCAAAGGTTGGCTCTAAGAGATCGCTCATAAACCGCCCATTATTATACTTCGCTTTAGTAGGTATATTCGTTAAATGTCTAATGAGTCCCTATTCGCGTCCTTTGTTCGGTGTTGGACAGATTCGTAATTCAACAGATTCGTTACTCGACAGACTTTGTGGTGTACAATAAAGTGTTATCTATCTATCTAACTACAACCAGTAGGCCTACCATAAGCTCTGTGTGGCTCTCTCTCTGGCTCTGGTTTTGAGTCTGTGTGACTGCTCACCAGTTTATTATACTGTGTGTGTGTCGTTTCGACTTAGGATTTATTTTGACAGCACTCAAAATAAATCCTAAGTCGAAATTACTGGCACGTGAGATTGAAAATCTGTATGCCTCAAGTTGATCGACGCAGAGAAGTGCATCGTAAGGCTCGTTCCTGACGTGCGTGACAAACGAGGAAATGCTTTGTTATAGGCAATGGTTATATACCACTTAACATCAGGTGGGCCATATGCTTGTTCCATCAGCTAGTTGTATAAAAAAACACCGGCAACATTGTCCGAATTGACAGATGCCATCGAATTAAAAAGAAGAATATTATTTACACAAAGAAACTTACAAATAAATAAATATTTACAAAATGTACAAAATGCACAAGAAACAGTTGAGCTATCTGCAGATCGTTACAAACGATCTAGAGATAGCACAACTGATCCAAATCAGTGCCAGACGGAAGCGTCCCCAAGACGCTTCCGTCTTGAAAAGAATAAGAACTTACTTCTCTAACTTCTTACTTTCTTATCTTCTAAGTAACAATAAGGGCTACGTTTCAATATGAGATGATTGAGTGTCGATCAATGATAACGAACATTATGCAGGGAGGTATACGAAAGGTTCAAAAATATTTGAACGCATTGGGGTAAAACCGTCATGAAACTCGATTTCCATATCAAAAGCTCTTGGGTCAGGCCTGTCAATTAAACTATCCATATCAAAACGGATATCCGTAGTTTTTTACAGGCTTTCCGTTCGTTTTCACCGCAGCTACCAATTAAGCCCCTTGAATAGTCAGCGACAATTGTTCCAATTAAGCTTCGGGCACATTGAGGCGTGGTGGTGACGTGCACAATAGCGATCATACTCGTGCGAATAAAAGACAAAATGACGCTGATAGTCACGATCTCTTTCTCTCACACTAAAAGGTTACAATAAAAGAGTGAGAGGTGTGGATTAGCGATGTTTTATTCGATTTGTTTCTTTATTGTGATAACTAAATAGGTGGAGGTGAACTGAATAGAGGCCTTACACTTTCAACATATTTTATTAATTAAAACTATCATCTTGTTTCCATTTGTTCTCAAACACGTCTGTTCCTGTTTTTTTTTACATCACACAAACGTGCTAAAGTCCACCATCCGTATCCGTATCCGTATTGTGATTCCTTGGTAGAATACGGATGGTGGACTTTAGCACGTTTGTGTGATGTTAAAAAAAACAGGAACAGACGTGATTGAGAACAAATGGAAACAAGTACTATGTTTCTTATTGACTTCATTTGGCATCAAACAACAATTTCGTAGGTATGCTTAATCTTTCACATATAAGTCTCTATAATACCTACAAGTTGATTGCTAGGTATGCACTGTATGCACACACTTTGGTTTGGCATTCGCTTTAGAATATCAGATTGAAGAGTACTAAAAATATTATATTTCATCATGTTTGTACTTTTATCCCGCGGTAAGTGGGGTCGGTACAACAGTTAATGTTTTATTTATATGTAAAAAAAATAAATTTGCTTCAAAATTCCTGAAGGTAAACCTTTTCAAGCCTTGCGCATTTCAAAGCGTTCTGCAGTGGCAATCAGTGAGACGCAGTCAAATATCGCTGTCATATACCACCACCGTTTCACAGCGTGAGGAAACCCGCGGCTTAGGCCGAGATTCATAGACCGAACTTTGACTTTACTTTGATGGAAAGTTCAACTTTCAACCAAAATTATATTTCTTACAGCCACACTCAGAAAGCTTCATTAACTTAGTCCTAATGAGCGATTAACTAACTAGCATTAAATCTGTTAATTAGAGGTACATCCCAGAGACATAATTTAATGGTTCATTAGTTAATGACACTTTAAGGTATCCGTAGGGCGGAGCATCATCGATTCTCGGTCGATTCACTCGATCGATTGCAAATTGTACAGCAAACTTACTTCTAACTGTCAATGTCAAGTCAAATATTTTCATAATGTCAATGTCAAGTAACATTCAGAAGGAATATTGTATGTAATGCAAAAGTTCATTGAGGTTGTTGTTTTGTTTAGTTTGGTTGGAGTCTATGTTCGCTGGGAAAATAATAAAGTTTTAAGTGGTTCGAAAAAAAAAAATTATTTAATTAATTATTTTTTTTGAAAAAATAGTTAATTGTTTCCGGGCTGGATTGTCCCATCCAAGATAGGTGGATGCAGACCACAATGGGATTGGATATAATTTAATTAATTTTTTTAGTTTTATTTATGTATCATCTTTGACATTTTAATTTGATTTTATTTGTATGTTATTTTATTGTGTACCTGCATTATGGATTTGTATAATCTGAAATAAATAAATTAATAATAAAAAATAACTAGAAAAGGCTAAAATACAATAAGAGGAAGTTAAGAAATCTAATCCTCAAAATATTTTTTTGTTAATATGTATGGTAAAATAGGTAGTACCTAATTTAAGATAGGTATTATTTAAAACACCTTCCCACACTATTTCTGGTTTAAATTTGATTTTTTCTGTAGTTTTTTTTACACATTGAATAATAAACATAACAAACAATACAAAGCGAATCACAAAAATAAAGATATAACCTCAAACGAAATGACAAAATCAGTCATTAAATAGTTAAGTGATGGTTTTGCTATACTTAACTTTAATTGCCATTAGAGGGCGCTAATGAACCATTAACTGACTCTGAGAGTGACTTTTTTCAAATCTACACTAAGGAACGACTTAAGTAGCCATTAACCAACTCTGAGTGTGGCTGTTAGTTCTGTCAAGCTCTTCTTTATTCAAAATATTGATAGGAAACTTCGATAAACAAAGCTTACTTTGCGAAGACTGCTTTGCTGTAAAGTAAAGTGCGGTCTATGAATCTCAGCCTTAGTCAGCTCTGCACGTATTGTGTGCTAGGCTTTAGTCTTAGCTCAGTACATTGTAAACAATTTTGGAGTCAGTCCAATCCACATCCTTGAATGCCACGTTTCCACGCGTGCGTTCAACTCGACATTCAACGTGCACATTCACATTCACGCGCGTGGAAACGGTACGCCCGAGCGCGCGCGGGCCAAATTGGTGTTGCCAATTATACAGATTTATCTGTATTTATTCAGAATTTAGGGTAGTATTACAGATTACAGATTTTACCCTACTTTTATACAGATTTTTGGAATCTGATTTAGTTTATGATAAGATGAACATCTTTAAACATAATAAAGGCAAAAAATATTCATTTAGATCCACTTTTGATAATACTATTAGTATAGTTAATATAGTTACTAAGACTTCACTGTCTGTCCGTCTGACTGTCTGTCTGTCTATCTGTCCGTCTGTCCCCAGATATTTTGCTTTGGCACGTGGCAACACTGGTGGGCAGTCAGTCTCTCTCGCGCTTTCGTGACGAGTGGACGTTGCTAAAAAAAGTCGCTACGATCGGAGATTACTGTTGAGGTTGCATCAGTTAGAATAAAACCTCTGTGACTGTTGCTAAGACAACGAGTCAATTATTGTTTGACAAATGTCTTCATGTTTAGTTAGGTTACAAAGTCGTAATCACCGAGTACTCTTCTATATTGGTCGTAATAATTACAACATGGTCGATTGGTCTAACGAGACAATTTTGACGTTCCTGGAACATTACCAGGAACAAGAATTATTATGGAACCCCGAGCATAAATTCCATAAGGACAAGAAAAAAATCCACAATGCTTGGGGGAAAAAAGCTATCAGTGTCACTATGACTACCCATTTTTGTGTAGGTACGTTGTGTCGAACGAAATTAAAAGTATTGTTTCATTGAATAATGCACTGCGCACTTGCCAAACATCAAACACCAACAAAACTGTCGAAGAAAAAAGAGTTCGGTGAGAGTTGCGAGAAAGCGATTCATTCATTCATTTATTATACAAGCAATTTTCATATACACTAATTGTTTAACTAGTGGGCAGGGCAAAGGGCATACTTTTACATTTAGACGTATTTTGATGATCGGGGAATACCTACTTCGTAATTATTTACATATTGACTGTCAAGGTAATTCATAATTAAAAATACCGTAGAAAATGACACGGTAGTGAAACATTACCGTATACCGTGTTTAAGCCAAAAATACCGTGCATCTACGGTAATTACCGTGTACCTGTAACACTGGTTGCATGCCGCGCAGCTCGCCAGGCAGCCTGCCGGGCTGCACGGCACGCATGGAAACATAGCATAATAATAATTGTGGTGAGTGTTTGGCAACCCACTCCAGAACTAGTTATAAACTAAAAATAAACTTCCTTCTTACTTTGAAGTCAGTTAAAGAAAAAATCATCTTTAAAATATAAAAGAAAGTCGTGTTAGTTACACTATTTATAACTCAAGAACGGCTTAACCGATTTTGCTGAAAATTTGTGGGGAGGTAGCTTAGAACCGGGAGAAGGACATAGTTTACTTTTTATCTCGAAACAGTAACGGGAACGGGAACAGGAACGGGGCGAGTGAGCCGCGGGCGGCCGCTAGTTAGGTATAAAATTGGCACATCACTGCTGTCAAATATCGCTGTCCTATTTGTCACCGTTTCAGAACATCGCCATCGCCATCGCTTAGATGTGCGCAGGCGTTTAGAGTTTCATATACGGTTGAAGGCAATAAATATTACACATCGGGTTCTCTGCTTTCGTAGAGCGCTATCTCTTTCTGACGCACACTACGCTCTATGAAGCCGAAATTAGCCGATGTGCAATATTTGTTGCCTACTACCTACGCATCTATGTAGTGGTTTTTTTTCTAATGTTGTTTACCGTTTGAAAGCCTTTTTACGATTGAATTCGAACCCACGTTTTGGAGTAATTTAAATTCCCATGAATTATCACCCAGAACGAGGTCCGTTCTTCTCTTATTATTTGTACAGTGAATATTTTCCATAGACTTTTATGAAGCGGGTTTCGACAGGGTGAGAACAACCCCGAGAACTAAAAATCTGCTTTTGTTCTGCAAGAAAAATAACTATCTATTATTCAGTGAGAAGAAAAGTGTAGAGCACTCTGGTGGTCTAATTGGTAGCAACCGAAAACGCTTTCCGATCATAATGACGTGGGTTCAAATCTAATCGTGCACCAATGATGAAAATTTTGTGCCAGTGGTTTTGTGTACTCTCAAACAGTGAAGGAAAAAATCGTAAGGGAACCGGCAAGTCATAAAATCTAAAAAAGCGGCCAAGTGCGAGTCGGACTCGCCCATGAAGGGTTCCGTAGCAGTAAGTAATATAATATAGAAGTTCTAGTAGTTCTTCGAAAGGTACATTACGATTAATGACGTATTTATTATGTTTTTTTAATGTTTTTTTTCTATGTTTGTGAGAAAATCTTAATGCGGTTAACAGAATACTTCCACTTACCAAGTTTAATCAGTGTAGCTCTTATAGTTTCGGAGAAAAGTGCTGTGACATACGGACGGGCAGACATACAGACAGACATGACGAATCTATAAGGGTTCCGTTTTTGCCATTTGGCTACGGAACCATAAAAATCAAAAACATGTATCGAGTGCACGAAAGGAGACTCTCTGAGGCGCACGAAATTCTTTCCCCACATTCCCCACGATAAGAAGAAGTTTTTCTCTTTCTTCACATATACAAGCTTAAATGTGTAGTTATTTCTTGGTGATAGATCGAGTAGCAAAATGGTTCCATTTATATTCCCAGAGTACATTTAACCAGCGTGATATCGTATGCTTTTGTTTGTGGCACGCACGCTCAGCTTAACTCGTCTCTGTTCAAGCCACAATGTTGGTAGCAACTTGACCTACTCACAATAGATTTTGCACTTGCCTAGGATTACGTAAAGGGTAGCTCGATCTAGTTCGCAGTGTTTGTTTATCGAGACTAACAAGTTTGTTTCTCTTGAAAGTGTTTTTACTAATTTTGAATAGTATGTTGAAAATTGTGGCTTTTTAGTGCAATATTTTAGAACCTGCGTAATATTTTATAATATTTTATTTACGGGCATGTCATGAGGAGAGATGAAAGTCATGTGACTGGGAAAATGAGTATGAGTATGGATGTGGATGGATATGTGAGCTGAGGAAGACCAAGGAAAACATGGATGAACTGTGTGAAAGATGACATGGATAAGAGAAGAGTGAATGCAGAGGTGAAGCCTGACAGAGGGGAATGGAGGAGGAAGACATGTTGTGTTGTGCCGACCCCACTCAAAGTGGGATAAGGGCAGGAAGAAGAAGAAGAAGATTTTATAACCTTCTAATATAGATAAATGTTCGTATTGTTTGAATCAGACTGTTCAGCAACAAAAAACGCGCCGAGGAAAAAATATTTTTAAAATTATTCACGTCTTTGTTTGATTATTTGATTACGTTTACACCGCCGAGATGTGTTCCATATTTTTCCATAAATATATGACAACTAATGCCGTGCTAGTACCGCTATTTAAAATCAAAGGGAAAGAGTATCGTGCTAAAATTAGTAACAAAATAAACTAAAAATCCTTCGCATCGCCCTAGATAGCTCAAACTTCGCAAAATATATATTTTCGCTGAAATTATTGTAATGTTTTTTATCGGGAACCCGAAAATAGATCAAAAAGAAAAAAACATGGCTATCCCCGTATGTACCCGTGTGTGTAGGGTACGGTATTCTCCTAAAGGAAATATCACATCTTAATCCGCAAGGGTCCGAAATTCACATGAAAACTACTTGGAACCCGCATTGCAAAATTTTATCGTAACACACGAAAAGACCCGAAAATTTATGTTCTGATAAAGTTTTTACGGCCTTATCGAATTATGTAAATAGCTGAAATATATTTGATTCGTTATTCGAGGAGTGGAATTTATTACAGGAGTACTTATACAGGGTGTGAAGTGCTCGTGCCCTTTTTCTCATTGCTGTAACAATTATAAAGCCATAACATTATATATGCTTTATTGTGTTTTAAGTACGTATGTATTTACGAAAACAGTACTACAGTCATTATATCAGATATTTGGCTCCCATAGTACAAGCTCTGCTTAATTTGGGGCTAGATAATGTTGTGTGGTATTTTGAAAGGTCTTGAGCCTTGTGCACATCTAAGTGTTCTGCGGTAGCGATTAGTGAAATGATGTCAAATATAGCTCTCAAACATTGAAGCTTAGTGAGCTCTCCACGTATTGACCATGTCTTTCCTCTTTCTTGTGGATTAGGCTGAAAAAGTTGACAGGATGGTATAAGTGCTGGGCAAGCCTATTTCATCTAAAATCCTATCACAGACACTATAGCGTCCGGCAAGTAGGGCTTGTGTAATTACCAGTTGCCCTTGACGCTATATAAATCATCTACAATAGATGCTAAGACCTGTTTACATTTTCCTTTTTTTACTGTTCGCCACCACAGGACCCTTAGATGTGCGCAAGGCTATATTGTCTTGAAAGTTGTTGTTGATTCCAGCGTCTTTATAGAGGCTCTATGTCGAGACAAAGTACATTTATCCGAAATAATGTTCCATGTAATAAGTATTATGTTTCATAATGGGTGCTGCTTCACGAAATATCATATAAATTAGTGTTTAAGCACATGAAGTTGCCTCTCATGTCATGGCAAAATGTCTTTATCCCGAAGAACTTTCAGCGTTATATGTATTAATGTTTCATAATGAATCTTGCTTATAGAAATATCTTCGTGATTGTGTATTACTGGCCTCTCAACTCAGTTGGTAGTAGCTCTGCCTTCTGCGCCGTAGGCCGTGGGTTTAATCCCCACCGAGAACAAATATTAGTGTGGAGAACACAGATTATGATTCTCTGTTTAAGTGTTATATTGTATTCTAAGTAACAAAAAAAATCAGCTTTCTGATTCCTATAGTACAAGCTCTGCTTAATTTGGGGCTAGATAGTGTTCTGTGGACTGTCCACAATTATTTATTTATATATTTTTTTCTGGGCTTAATGATATTTGATTAAGGGCTAATTAACCATCGTACAGTTAAATTTAAACTATATTTTAAAAATATATCTATCGCTTGTTTTGGCTAAGCTTTCGCTTCCGTCTGACGCTGATTTGGATTAGTTGAGCTATCTCTAGATCGTTTGTTGTTTTTTCTGTATTTTGTTCATTGTGTAAATACATGTATTACTTGTAAGCTTCTTTGTAAGTCTAATTCTTTTCTTTCCTTTGATTTCTTTGATTCGTTTGTTTTTTCTGTATTTTGTTCATTTACATACATGTATTACTTGTAAGCTTCTTTGTAAATCTAATTCTTTCTTTTTCTTTGATTTCTTTGTAAATTGAGTTTTGTAACATTGCCTGAAAGTCCCTTTTAAGTTTTGAAAGTATTTTGACACCCTGTATGATGTATTGATGATTTGCTGGCTCTGTTGTTTTTTTACTGCCGGTATAAAAACGAGAGTCTCTTGTGTCACTGTGGATACGGTTTTACTACTTTGCTTCATGCAAATTCCAGTAGAATTGTTTACATGTCATGAATAAAGAGGTACCTTCGAGTATATTACTTAGTAACAGACGGAGTACTTTCCAGTTTGTCATCTTATTTTTTTTATATGGCTACAGAAGAAACAAATACAACATATAAATCTCATCGGTTTTGGGGTTCTTTTCAAGTATTTGTGTGTGTTTGAAAGATTTGCGTAGCGTTGTGTACGTAGGGGCTAATATGTTTTTACGCTTTGGAGAGCTCCGGGTTCAATGACCGAGAGATAATCTTCATCATGTTTATCAAACAGAGGAAAATAAACAAAGTTTCTCTCGTAATGGGAAAACGATTCCGGAAAACTGTTGTTTTTATTTAAGGCGGCTCGCGCCCCCAGATTGTTATCGCGGTGTGTGCTATTCCAAATTACACACGTATTCTGGAATTAAAATTCAAAACAACGTTCATTGTTGGTTCTTGCAGCCCAAACTGTGAGAAAATAACAATTTTCTTGATGAAATTACGTGACAGCTACTTAAAAAACTGTCCATCATATTGCAAGACATTTTTTTAGCGGCTCGCTTTAAATCTCCTGTCACTGCAATTTTCATGTCAACAAAACAAAGATGGCAATTGGAAAAGCAATTGGAAAGAATTGGCATGGAACTAGCGGCCTGGTAAGTTACATTAGCATAATACTATACGACTATGAATGAGGGCCCTAGTATTTAAAAATTATGGTGGGAGAAACTTGAAGAACAAAAATAGTATTTTATGGTCACAAATATTTTTTTGTTGAAAACAGACTACTACTACCTACACTACACTTTGACTATACTTTAATAGATATAACTCTTTTTGTACGTCTTAAAAACGAGTAAAGAGAATTTAACAAGATTCTCAAAAAGTGTATGATAGCTTTCTCTTATCACCAAAGGTTTGCTGGAAGAAAACTGTTTTTAGGGTTAAGCTCGCCTATGTACATGTCTTTTGTTATTACTTATTTGTAAAAATTTCTGTGTGCACTAAAAAATTAAAGAATGGACCACCCATTGGTGGCCTTATCACTAAAAAGCTACCTTCTTCCAGAGAACCTTTGAATCGAGAGAACATTTTATGATTTTTTTAATGACAAATAACTTTTTTCCGTTAACTTTAGATACATATTTTGTCGTCGAAATGAATTGTATTCTTTGTTGATGCTAGCACGTGTGAAACTTAGCGATTGGCTCATTTAGTAGCCTTAATGTGAGCTCATAATCGTTGTAGCCATTATCTTGTACCTATAATATAGGACGTGAGCTCTGTAAGTCAGTTGCCTTAACAGCGGTACAGTCAGCGGGAAAAGTAGATGAACGTTTTCTAGATTTTTAATTCCAATATTATTTTAAGCAAGCTATATCTATAAAACTTAATTTAGAGACTAGCATATGTCTGCGGTTCTACGCGTGATACCCGAATGAAAAGTAGCTTGTATTAGTCCAGCTCACATAAAGTTTCCAGCCTTCATCCCAATTCGTTCACTTTTTAAACTACAGTTTTTTTTAAACCAATAAGTTACAACTTTTACACCATTGCCCACCAACAAACTCAAATTGTTTAACAATAATTAAATATTCATAGGCACACAATTTTCTTAAAGACTATTTTTTAAAAGCTACGACCATTTTGATATGGTAATATATTGTAGCCTGGCCTCTAGCTCAGTTGGTAGTAGCTCTGCCTTCTGCGCCGTAGGTCGTGGGTTCGATCCCCACCGAGAACAAATATTTGTGTGGTGAACATAAATGTTTGTTCTCTGTCTGGGTGTTATATTGTATTCTAAGTATATATTTACAAAAAAAAATATGTATTCAAGTATTATATCAGCTATCCGGTTCCCATATTACAAACTCTGCTTAGTTTGGGGCTGGGTAGTGTTGTGTGAATTGTCCACAATATTTATTTTATTTTATTTATTTATTGTATAATTTATAAACACTTTAATTCTGATAGTGGAAGGCTGCGCATACACATTAAAAGTTATACATATAGTCCCTGTAAGGATATAGGGCAATGGTTATAAATAAATAAACATTCATCGCCTATTTAAACCAAAAACCACAAGCCGTAAAATTAAAAATCTGCCCCAATCTAAACTCGTTTTGTAAACATTTCAACAAAATACCTAGTTTGTTTAATAACCGGGATATTTTAATGAGTTTGTTATGCGAAGCTTTTGCAAACCAATCTGAATATCAACACAGAGTAAGAAAACAAACCCTATTAATGGGAATTGTGGGTTCAACCCCTAAATGGTTAGTAACTTATGGGTTAAGTGATATAAAGTGTTATGAAACCTTTGTTAAAAAGCACTACTACAATAATAAAGGTAGCCCAGCCCTTAAATAGTCTTCATCACCAAGATAGAATTATTATTTATTCATTCATTTATGAGTTAATTAGTTTATTATTGACATAGCCTGTAAGAACAGGTAGTTTGTTGCCTGTTCTTCTAGGCTTGGTCACATGGAACTGGCACCTAAACTCACCTAGCTTTAAGATGTTTCAAAGTGATTCTTGCAATCCTACCGAATAAACACACTTATGATTTGATTTGATTCAAGTATAATGGTTATATCGTTACAATACGTTGCAATGCAGTTGTATTATATTATAACTTTACACATGATTCGCCTATAAAAATCATGACGAAATTTGGACCATTCTCAACATTTCGTATTCTTTACAAACCATGGCTTCGTTCTGTACACAAAATATGAAACCAAATATTGGCCGGTGGCCAATACACGTAAATTGCCGTTGCTTGCGCCCATATCGGTTTGATTAGAAAAAAAAACCAGTGAAGCGTATCAACGGCACGTCGGTTTCAGTCCTTTGAGGTTTGAGGCACATTGAGGGTTTACTCACGATGTTTTACTTCACCGTTTGAGAGTGGCTTATATTTTTGACGGGGCAACGTCTTATAATTCGATGGAGCTGGCTGCACGCATGAAAAAACATGACGTCATGCGGCGTTACCTCGCTCTGAGGCGTTTCATTTAAGGCTTGAAGTGCAAGTAAGAAGGCGGAACGAGCGACAAAAAGGCACAATCGGCCTCCGCGTTCGGCAGCGTTCGACATCTGTCTCTCTCCTACTTGAGTGAGCGATGCGTCCGACAGCTGCATGACGTGGTCACGTTCAACTATCGTCAGTAAACCGATTTTACAGATAACCGATTTTTTTGAATACAAAAATGCTGCGTTGTTGATCATAAGATCACAACTACTATAAAGTAATATGCTCAGTATTTGTCAATTTAAAAAAAAGCGCATTTCGGTATTAAATTTGGTGAATAAACTACAACTGACAAACAAATCTCGACAACAAAGTATAATAACATTACACTGATGGATCGACGTATTTCAATGCGACGTCTGCGGGGTAGGTAATGGATAGTGTTGTACTGTAGGCCTATCACAAGCTCTGTCTGGCTCTGTCTCTAGTTTTGAGTCTGTGTGAGAGTTCACCAGTGTATTATACTGTGAGTGTGACGTTTCGACGTAGGATTTATTTAGACAGCACTCACACAGACTCAAAACCAGAGACAGAGCCAGACAGAGCTTGTGGTAGGGCTACTGATAGTTGCGGCTGAAATATTATGCTGTGACATTAGTTTATGGGTACTGGGAAAAATGTGTCAGCGTAAATAACGCTTATTCCTTGCAAATACCTCGCGTCAGATAACCAGTGATCTGCGAAGAATTTTTTTCCTCTGAGATAACCGGTGATTTCAAAGGATTTTTTTTTCGCAGATAACCATCGTTTACACAGTTAACAGATTTATACAGACTTAAAAAAAGAGTTTTTTTTTCAAATAAAGCTGTATTTTTTATTTATTAAGTTTATAATTCAGAAGTCTATCATTTATAAACCAATTTATCAACAGGATCAAAGATTGAACGTGAGTGGAAGTGGTGTTGTATGACGTGCCGTTAACAGTGATGTTGCATCTCTACGACATTACGCCCAATAGTAGCCAATATGAGCGTGAGCACTCCTGACGTAACAGCCATTAGGACAAGCAACGTCACATCAGTAGACGTGGCGTTAACAGTAACGTTGCATCCCTACGACATTAACCACCAACAATAGTAGCCAATATGATGACAGCGAGCACCACTGACGCCACAGCCATGAGGACCAGTGACGTGACATCAGAAGAGGTGGCGTTAACAGTGGCATTACATCTCTACGACATTGCTCACATTAGTAGCCAATATGATGAGTGAAAGCACCACTGACGTGACAACCATGAGGACGAGTCTACTGACGTCACGTCAGTAGACGTGGCGTTAACAGTGACATTGCATCTCCCAACATTATAAACAATAGTAGCCAATATAATGAGTGCGAGCATTTCTGACGTGGCAGTCAACAGTGACGGTGCATCCCCACGAATTTATATACTCACCAACAATAGTAGCCAATATGATGAGAGCGAGCACCACTGACGTGACAGCCATGAGGACGAGCGACGTGACATCAGTAGACGTGGCGTTATGCGACGTGCCGTTAACAGTGACGTTGCATCCCCACGATACGGCGTCCGGCCACGAACAGTTGCCGTCGAGCCAGTCTGACGTGGGGGGGTATGTGACGTCATCTGCGGAAAAATATAAATAAATGTTTAATTTTATACTGCTATTGTATTTATTAATCTGCCTAAGAACTAGTGACACGACAAGAAAAGATACAAATAGTACCATTTGATAACAGTGATTGCTTTATCTACTCTTGTAAAGAAAGAAAGAAAGCAATTATTTATACAAACTGTATACGTCAAGTATGTCAATTATGCTAAGTAAACCTAAGTTAACTGAGTATGTTCGAGATTTTATCACTGCTCTTCTCGTCACCGAGACCGAGCTCATCCACACATTGTCGATCCCTGGGTGTCTCGCACGGCTCGCTTCTCGAGATCGTTTCTCCCCCATACCCAAAAATTGTGGAATGAGCTGCCGCCAGAGGTCTTTCCCCTCAGCTATAACATGAATAGGTTTAAGACAAAATGTAAAAAAGTTCCTTCAGGGTAGGCAACGCAACGGCAGCACCCTTGGTGTTGTTGGTGTCTATGGGCGACGGTGACCGCTTACCATCAGGTGGGCCGTAAGCCCGTTTGTCTATCATTTACCTACATAAAAAAAAAAAAAACTAATATAAATGCCCTCACTTAACACTGGCAAAATTGTTTAAATGGACAGATGCCATTAATTAAGAAGAAGAAGATTAACTGTGTTCTGTGTCTGATGTGTGTGTGTGAAAAATGCATCAGCTCCGTTTGTCGCAAACCTATCGCGAGTTGCGTAATACGGATTCTAATGCTGTATACAAAATGCGGATAAGTCTTAGTTAATCCTGAAAATTAAGTAAAGTAGCGACATTGCTACCAGTCTATAGACAAACTTTAGACATTCATTTGCTACCTATTTGTTGTTTCCCCTCGTTCGAGTCTTTCAAAGTTTTCCTTTCACAGGAATTACATTATCTTTCACTCTGGAAATTTTATACAGAGAAAATATAGATAAATAAATATTATGAACAAACATGAGATAGATAGATAGATAGATTAATACTTTATTGTACACAAAAGAATACATTTAAAAGAAATAAACATATTTTTATGCACCACACAAATATTTGTACTCGGTGGGGATCGAACCCACGACCTACGGCGCAGAAGGCAGAGCTACTACTACAGTATTTATTTGCATGTTGATTTTTTGGTATTAACTGGTTATATTATTATTGTTTTATTATTTTTATACCAACTTTTAATAGTTATTTGTTATACAAGAGTGCAAAGCTGCTTTTTAACCGCGTGCTCAATTTTGATGACTGAGCAAGCGCAGGATTCTAAAGTTTAACCACGAGCGTAGCGAGTGGTTTAAAAGTTAGAATCCTAAGCGGTCGCGAAGGAATCAAAAGAGCACAAGGTGAAAAATCTTTGCACTCGAGTGCAACACGTAACTTTTCATCCCACCTCAGCGAGGAAATGACTAAATTGACTAATGCAAAAAAGAACATGGCGCGACTAAAAGTAACACACCAAGAAGGTTCCGAGTATGAGTTATTAACAAATTTAAAAAGGTTGTATGATAAATTCGGCACTATGCAGGTTGAAGTAAGTAGGTTTAATGGCGTTTTGAATTCACAAATACACCAAGAAGGTTACGAGTGCGAGTTTTTAACAAAATAAAAAAGGCTGTATGATAAGTTCGGCACCATGGAGGTAGAAGTAAATAGGTTGTGTATTCACAAACTTATTGAACACGAGATTCTAAATTCAAATTTACTTTATCCTCTAGCGGATAAAAACGGCTTTTCCAGTCAGAAATTAAATAGCAAAAACACACTTTCAGAGCTGGTGGGATGAAAAACTTTTTTTGTGCACCGCCGTCTATCCGATTTTTTATCTATCCTTTCTATTTTTTTATATAAAAAAAAGGTTGTCTGGAAGACAGCCCTTAGCTATAAAGCTGACTTTGTGCTAATTATTTATAATAGATTTTTATTTCTTTTTTTGTGTGCAATATAGAGTTTATAAATATAACAAAAACATTAAAAATGGAATAAGCTCAGATAGCTGTGATGAGCTCGGCAATGATCCTCTCAAATCTCTTACTTGTACCCTACTCAAGGTACTTTATGTACCCTTATCAAGACCCTTTGAGTCTAAGAGGGTAGTCAGAAAATACACGAAATATTTCATTTTGCCGTAGTTGGTATTCCATACATGAATCAAGTAAACGTAGTCTAAAAATTGGATTTAAATAATAAAAGTAAAATTTGTTCTATCGCTGTTTATTCTTCTGAAATTAAATAAATATTGAAGACAATCCACACAACACTATCTAGCCCCAAACAAAGCCAAGCTTGTACTATGGGAACCTGATAGCTTTATAATAGTTATATACCATTTTTTGTAAATACGTAAGTACTTAGAATACAATATACCCAGACAGGGAACAAACATTTGAATTCACCACACAAATATTTGTTCTCGGTGGGGATCGAACTCATGACTGACGGCCTTAATGCATGGAAGAAAACCGTTACTGATAGAAAAGAATGGAAATAATTCAGGTATGAAAAACTTGAGAAACCGACTTCAGGGCCAAACTACTGAACCATTTTTGATTTAACTGATCGGGAAGCAGTAGGTACTTTTCAGATAAAAAAGTTAAAACGGCTCATGAACGGCTTATTTGAAGTCCGTTAAAAATGGGCAAACACACCAAGTTGTCAATGCCTAGATTTAATAGATTATTGTAAAAGTAACTTAAAATAATAAAAGAATAATGGTTATTTTAATTTGATTTGTTTGTTTGTTACCATATTCAAACAGCAAAGGAAAACCTCGTGAGGAAACCGGAATGTCGTACAACTTAAAGGGTGTTATTAATAATCCTGGCGCAACGCTGGAGTAGTTAAATCGTGTTTTGTCACATTTGTTCGTGTTGACAATTGCATGTCAATGCAAAAGACAAAACACGGATCAACTAGTCCAACGCTACGCTAGGATTATTAATAAGACCCAAAAAGTTGGAAAATATGTGTCAAGTGCACGAAAAGAGCCTTTTTGAGATGCACTTATAATACTTTCACCACACTTGGTTCGAAAGAATTAGTGACACGATAAGAAAAAGGAAACCACGGTACCCCTGTGGCCAGACTTTGTAAGTGAAACTTAAATTAATAAGTACCTACCTAATAATGAACCAAAACTCGCCTGTACTTACCCAGGATTAAAATGTTTACAATTTCAAGTTTTATGACGCTCTAAAACAGAATAATAAAATCAAAAATTACAAATGCTCCAAAAGAGCCCGTAAGTCTGTCATGGGAGTAATTTGAGGTTAAAAATTAAATATTATTACGCAAGCAATGACGACGCTAAATTAGACCGAAGGTTGTTTGAAGCGGTTGCCTTTTTACAAATAACGAATATAGCGGCCGCCCTGTAATCGAGAGCCAATTTTCCCTCGGGATTTCTTTTTAATACAATCTTTAAACCCCACTGAACTCTTTCAGGGAATAGATTTCAAGGAGTAGGTTATTAGAACACCTAACGCACTAAAACTAAATATATTTTCTCAAACATGCTCGGAAATCTGAGTATTATTTTGACAACCTTCTTCTAGATAAATCGAAATTGCTGCACTGGCCAAATACATACGAGCAGCTGCCGGCAAAAAGTTGTATGAGAGATAAATTACATAATACAATCATATCTGTCGTGTAATTTAAAAATCGAACGTTCTTTTACTCCGAGACCATGGCAAACAAGGAGGTAATTTATCAAAGGTTTTATTTAAAATTCGAACTAACTTGCAAAATAAATGCTTTACCCGTACATTCTTACAACCAGCACTATCACCTTATTTTATTAATTTTCCCGACGTAGCCGAAACATCGGGAAAATAAACAAAATAAGGTAATAACTGATAAATACCCGCATAATAGATTCAATACGTAAATGAATCTAGGCCAGACTAAGCCACGGTACATAAATTAGCTAATATAGGTACAGTTTAATAATAATAAATTAACTGGACAAGTTTCATACAAGAGCAGCTTATAACCCAAGTTAGATTGGTCTAACAACTAAACTAGGCTCGCGATTACAAGGGTAAGCTTCAAAGTAAAAGCGTTCGAGCAAAACAGGTCAGTAGCTAGGCTATCTACGTCCCAGACCACAAGGATCAAAAATACTAGTAAAATAAATAAAAAAAAAACGAAGATTTGATGATATTCTCAGAACATGGAAACGAATTTCTACCAAATACGGCTGTGAGCTAGAAATTTTGTAATAAAAAAATCTTTTCGGACTTCAAAGGCACAGTCAAATAATCGAACACACACAACCCTATTTTCAGTAGAATGTCAAAAAGAAGAAGAGATATAATGACGTAAAAGTTGCTACAGCTGGTAGAATTGATGACGTCAGACGGTGGCCGCTTCTTGAAAAACCTGAGGCTTAATGAAACGTGATTGAAATATGAAATTAGGTGAAAAATTGGTGACCCTGTTTTGATTTCAAGTCCAGTCACGCGCTGCCGCCAAAAGTTAGGGAACCCTTTGGTTCCATGCTTCAAACTTTCAAAGTGACTAGTATTAGAACTCTTTGTGATAAATAGTACCTAATAGTAGAACAGATCTAAGAACTTTAGCCATGCCATCCTGTCCTAGTAAAAAACATAATTTAGAAGTCTGTGTCGTATGTAGTTGGTGCCTAGTAGTAGAACAGATGTAAAAACTTTAGCCGTGATATCCTGTCCTAGTAAAAAAAATGTAGAGCTCTTTGTGATTGATAGTCGGTACCTAAAAGTAGAACAGATGTTCAAACTTTAGCCGAGTTATCCTGTCCTAGTAAAAAACAGACTTTACATGCATTTAAATTTATGTAACAAAAAGCTATGAGTGGCTCCTATAATGGTAGAAGTTTTAAAAAGTTAATTTTATCATCAAACTTTTACATACGGTATGTAGATCTACAGTAAGCACACCAGTTTTTTTTTAATATAAGGGCCGTTTCACTGTTGACTGATCGACCAATCAAATATTGGTAATTCTTTTATACAATTAGCTGATGGAGTAAGCATATGGCCCACCGTAGGTTAAGTGGTAACCATCGCCTATAACAAAGCATTGCCTCGTAGGTCAGGCAGAGCACTGTGGTCTAGTGGTAGTGGCCCCGCCTTCCGATCCGAAGGTCGTGGGTTCAAATCCACTCGTGTACCAATGAGTTTTTCTGTCGAAAAATGTATGTGCACTATGCCAGTACTCTCAAAACGGTGAAGGAAAACATCGTGAGGAAACCGGCGTGTTGTAGAACCTAAAAAAGTTCGAGCAACACGTGTCAAGGGTCACGCAAAAAGGGCCCACCAGCGGCCTACTTGCGGAAAAACCTGCCCGCACTTCAAGTGCGCATGATAAAACTTGCCGTAGGTCAAGCAAGTCAGTAACGTGCCCTACGATGCACTGCCCTGCTTCCATCAACTCGAGGCATACCTACAGATGTTCAGCCTCACGTGCTAGTAATTTCACCGGCACCGACACTTTTCCAAGCGAAACACAGCAAAAATAGGAACTCTAACCTCACCGAGCTAAGTTTGCATGTGGTGTTTTGTGTAACATAGTATTTTAATGTACTGTATAATATAATGTTAATAACAATAAATGCGAAGTAAAATCTGACAAACATATTTTGTTGATTTTTTTTAAGTTATAGCAAAAGTCCAAGCTCAAGGTTTGCCAACGTGCGATGGAGCGTAGCATTCTGGGCGTACGGTTAATCGACCGAGTTCGCAACACGGAGCTACGTTCACGAACCAAAATCGCGGATGTGGCAACCAAAGCTGCCAGCTGCAAGTACAGGCCACAATGGAACCTCTTAGCACAGGACCGCACAGAGTGGAGGGGATTGGGGGAGGTCTTTGCCCAGCAGTGAGACATTGAAGGCTCATAACAATAATAATAGCAAATCCATTTTTGCAGGCCGACGATTTTTTGTAATCAACGCGAGATGCAAACTTAGCTTGGTCGGGCTATACGTAGCTATTAGTAGCTAACTTCAAAGAAGTTGCATGTACCTATCTATCTAGAATCTCTCTCTTGCGACATTACAAAGTATAAACCGGTGCTAAATGCGCTAATGGTCTTGTTCAACCGAGCTCTGTTCCAAATGGGTTTCGCGGTAGATTAATTCATAACCAAACAACTTTGAATGATGTATGGCTTTCGCTGCAATTAGTGAATTTCATGCGAAAACTGCTTAATAGTCTGGTTGGTTTTTTTAAATTATTTATTAGAATACTAATACTGTTTGTTTTCATAAGATATAAAAATAAAATCGCTGGACTAGGTCTCTTCGGACGTAATTTTTTTTTAGTGATAGTAAGTAGAGGCAGGATTGTCTCTGTGATACTCTCGTTTCATAGCTACGCGTAATAAGGCCTCAACAGTTTTTTCTAAAAGTTTATATTAAAAAAATCACAATAGTCGTACCATGAATGCCGCGCCGAGGTCCGGTTATTACAATAGTAATTTTCTATTTAATGCATTTCTCCCTTCGTTGGGTTAGTTGGTATTATTCTGTAGTTCTGTTAGGCCTTTGCCACTCGTGTTGTTTTATCGACCGCGTTTTGAATTATATAGAAATGAACGTACCTAATATATTTTTTCTATACGTAGTTAGAAGAATTATTCACCTATACACCCCTATTTTGTAACAACCAAAAAAAAGTTAAGGGCTTTTTCAGCAGAGGCTATTTATGATGATAACAAAGTCAAAATATTTTATTTTGTAATCGCCATTGTAATTTTTTTTTGTCATAAACGGGACTAATTTTATAGTTTTTTTTATGCAATATACTAGGAAACACTACAAGTAAACTTCGTATTAGTACGCAGTTCGAAGTTTTCTTGTGTATGATGTTGGGACCAATTTTTGTTAAATTTGTCCCGATTTTTGCTGAAAACAAACCTCAATGATTATGTAGATAGAGATTAAAAGGTTTTGTTTGTGCTGTTATCGATAGAAACCTCTGATACAGTCCTTAGTTTTTATCTGTTAGTCTACTAGAGCACTGGTGGTCTAGTGGTAGTGGCCCCGCCTTCCGATCCGAAGGTCGTGGGTTCAAATCCACTCGTGTACCAATGAGTTTTTCTGTCGAAAAATTTATGTGCACTATGCCAGTATTCTCAAAACGGTGAAGGAAAACATCGTGAGGAAACCGGCGTGTTGTAGAACCTAAAAAAGTTCGAGCAACACGCGTCAAGGGTCACGCAAAAAGGGCCCATCAGCGGCCTACTTGCGGAAAAACCTGCCCGCACATCAAGTGCGAATCAAAACTTGCCGATCTGTTAGTCTAAAATAAATGTGTACGCAAGCCAACACGCACAGGCAGTTTGGCAGGCGCACTAACGTAAGGCCTGCGCACATCTAGGCGATGGCTATGGCAATCAGCTAAAACGCTGTCAAATATGACAGCAATATTTGACAGTGCTTTAAGTGATCGCCGTCGCCATCGCCTAGATGTGCGCAGACCTGTAATCATTGAAAGCCATTATTAACACAAGTTAATAATGGTTTAGACCTAACGGAAATGAGAACTGTGCTAATAGCAGCCATAAAATTAGAATTGTGACAAAGTTCCAGTGACGCTTATACTACGCGTTAATTTTGCTTGACATAGACATTTATTTATTTACTACTTAAGCACGCATAAACCATTAAAAAACAAGATTTAGTGTTCTTGTTTTTTCAAAGAAGAAAGATACAAATAACATCGATACTGGAGAAGTGCGTCGTGTTTCTGTGTGCTATACAGAAGCACAGGGGTCTTGACTCTGAAGAAGCTATGCGCTGGTATTCTGTCAAGACCGTAAGCCAAATAGACCTTGTGAGACACATATAATATCTTGAAAGAATTCTCCCTAGCATGCTTCTTTACTGGTTTTCATAATGTCACACATTAAATAAATAAATATCTTGAAAGAATTCTTCCTTGCATGCTTGTTTACTGGTTTTCACAATGTCAGCAAAAGGTTAAGGAGTTGTGTAAGCGGAGTTGTTCTATTATTTATTCCGTGGTTCAGCTCCAGCATTTCCATTTCAATGCCTCCAGTAATTTCTTTTCTAATTGAATAGAAGGGGAGATAGGGGCGTGGAAGAATGGAACGGTCTTATTTTTGAAATGAGGTGAGGTAGCGTTTCTATTGTTTTGAATGCACTATTATCTAATGGAAACTGGTTCTGGATGAATTTCCTTTTATTGTAAGGTTCTGGGGGGTTCTAGGTCACGATAACCAAGAGATGGTTTAATTTTACCAATGTTTTTAAACTGAAACCAGAGCCTTGTACATTTGCAGTGACGATCAGTTAAACGCTGTCAATTATGACAGTGACGCTACTGCCGAACGTTTAGATGTGAGCAAGCCTTGACATACTCAGTATACTTATATGTTATATGTTCATCAGATAGTCAGATTGTCATTTATTAGGGTTCCGTAGCCAAATGGCAAAAACGGAACCCTTATAGATTCGTCATGTCTGTCTGTCTGTCTGTCTGTCTGTCTGTCTGTCCGTCCGTATGTCACAGCCATTTTTCTCCGAAACTGTAAGAGCTAGACTGATGAAACTTGGTGAGTAGATGTATTCTGTAAACCGCATTAAGAATTTAACATAAAAATAAAAAAAAACTATAAATTTCAGGGGTCCCCATACTTGAAACTGAAACTCTTAAATTTTTTTTTCATCAAACCCATACGTGTGGGGTATCTATGAATAGGTCTTCAAAAATGATGTTGAGGTTTCTAATATCGTTTTTTTCTAAACTGAATTGTTTGCGCGAGAGACACTTCCAAAGTGGAAAAAAGTTGGCCCCCCCCCCCTCTAACTTCTAAAGTAAGAGAATGATAATACTAAAAAAAATATATGTTGTACATTACTATGTAAACTTCCAAAATATACCCTACGCATAATATTTTCCAGCCTCAGGTGAGTCGAATATTCCTGATTGCGAGCGAGTTCAGTGTTTTTGTAAAGTGTCGATATTAAATTTGTTCCCTTTTCTCGTGATCAGTAGAGGCCGTCTGGTAGCTCCTGGAGACTCCTGCCGCATACGGGCCCCAGGCTCTGAATATTGGCACTCGTCCCTTCGGTAAGGGAGCACCGATTGTCACTCCCCGTGGTCGAAACTTCGGCTGAAGGACCAGCGCGCATTTGCCCACGCCAGCTCCGTTCCGAGCCCGCTACCGACTTGCGAACGTGATATTGGTTAGATCTCAGCCTCCGAGGTTAGTCAAGGTGCTCGTGGAAGCACCAACACACCGGCTGCGGCCGCTATCTTCGGCGCCCTAAGGCCCGCCGTTGTTCCCTGTTGCCACTATCACACCGTCCTCCCCCGGACCAGATACCCTTACGACGGACCTAATCCTGTTCAACCACTGTAGGATAAACTAACGCAACTCCTTATTAGTAGCCAAACCGAATTCGAGGCAGGCAGGTCACCAACCCAAGATATTTCTAGTTACGGACAATAAGTTTAGATAGTAATAAGTTATAGGCACCTAATAAGTTCTCAAGGATCCGAAGAAGCCTAGGGACATAGCGGGCCCCTTAGAATAATTAGAATCTAATATTTTCCTATGTTTGTTAACCGAATAAAGCACAAATAAAAACTTTTGTAATATAAGTGTTTCTTATCTTCCTACCCCGTTACTAGGAGATTTTCAGCATTACATTATGGCAAACTTCCAACGATTTTTGGTTTGAACGAGATCTAGTCAGTAGTTTTTTTTTTATACGTCATAAACCGTAAACCGCAATTTACCTTTCGACGAACTACAAGAACCTTATTATGTTACATCAAGTAACATAATATAAAGGTTCTTGTAGTTCGTCGTGCTACGGAACCCTTCATGGGCGAGTCCGACTCGCACTTGGCTGCTTTTTATTTATGCATATTTTGCACAGGTCAGGTTACAAATATCATTATTCTATTATATTAACAAAAGTATAAACATAAAAATATAAAAACAATAAACATCACTAGATAGGTACCTTACTTACCTACTGGCATTTCTACCTACGGCAGGTAGCCCTGTCATCATTTTCCTTCTCAAAAATAATGCCCTAAATTTTATGAAGCGTAAACAAAATCATCTTAAAGAAAAAAACAAACTCACTGTTTGAAATGTATAAAAAGCGAATCAGGAAAGTTTGGGAAAACTACCGAACATCTGGTCGGGCCGCGCGCAAAAACCTTGAATAATGCGAAACATTTTTCAACTTCAAAAAGTTAATCTACCACTAAACCATTTTCAAACGCTTCAAATGAAAAGGAAAAGATTGCGAATTCCCCGAGTTTTGAGAGATTCGACGTAATGCCCCGAAAAGGTTGTGCAGCTGAAGGGGACTTGAGCTCAAGTTTTGTTGGCAATTCAAAACAAACGCCTCTTTGGAAATTTTGTTTATTTAAAGCCCGTCGCACACGTAGCTATAATATACATAATATTAATATGCCGTGCCGTGCCGTAATAAGTGATATTATATAAAAAAATATGGTGAATTTATGTTCTGTTTTACCCAACTGCATATTTTCGAATTAATGGGTCGATGACCGCTAGAAAACGTCTCGTCCACACATTTCAACATTTCTAAAGATATTAAATCATATTTTATCAAATCGCAATAAGCAAAGTTTAAGCAAGTTGTCTTGGGAGACTCTGGGTCCAATGGGCAACCGAGGCCTTCAAAATGTTGTCTAGGCGACTGATCGAAGCGACGCGTGACCGGTGGGTATCTGGCGCAGCGCATTAGCATTGTTATTCAGGCAATAGTAGCAGCGTCTTGTGGAAGCTTCCGTCTGGTACTGATTTGGATGAGTTGAACTATCTCTAGATCGTTTGTAACGGTCTGTAAATAGCTCAACTGTTTCTTGTTTTTTTAGTACTTTTTGTAAATATTTGTTTAATTGTAAGTACTTATTTTAATTTTCCACTGGCATAATAATATAATTGAGTGTCGAAGGCCACTAGTCCGCGTGCTGTCAAGACCGCTACGTCCCCTGTCGGGTCCAGTCTTCACTTGAACATTTGATTAATGTATAGATGTCTGCTGTCGAGAAGCCTTGATGGGCCACAATATTCGAGTGTCATTCACCCTGTCACATATCACTATTTCGAAAATACCGTTGTTTACACGAGCACAATGACTTTTAGCTAATTTATGTTCAAAATACACTAAACTTAACTGTTTTTATAAACTACGGGATATTTACCATTATATTTTCTATGTATGTATTTTTTAAAAAAGTATTTCAGTATTATATCAGCTATCTGGTTACCATAGTACAAGCTCTGCTTAGTTTGGGGCTAGATAGTGTTGTTTGGATTGTCCGCATTATTTATTAAATTTTGTGTAGTTTTTTGTATTGGAATTAAAAAATCACTAGAACTGAATCCCCAACCTTAGGGATTGGAAGACCACTACCATTTTAGAGGTTCACTATAAGGAGGTGTTTAAGTAAGGTTTATGTACTATGCCAGTGCTCTCAAACGGTGAAGGAAAACATCGTAAGGAAACCGGCATATCGTAGAACCATAAAAGTTCGCAATATGTGTCAATTGCACGAAAGGAGCCTCTTTGGGGCGCATTCAAAATCCTTTCACCACATTTGGTTCGAACGAATCAGTGACACGATAAGAAGAAGACTGACAACCGTTGGGAATAAAGGTTCTCGAATGGCGACCACGAACCGGAAGACAAAGCGTAGGGCACCCACCCACCAGATGGACCGACGACATTGTTAGGATCGCGGGAAGTCGATGGATGGAAAGGGCTCAGAATCGTTCTTCATGGAAATGTGTAGGGAAGGCCTATGTCCAGCAGTGGACTTCTTCAGGCTGATAATGATGATGATGATGATAAGAAGAAGAAGAAGTAAGGTTTACTTACTGGTGTCGTTGACCCCAACCGTCGAGTTCATGTCGCGGTCGCTCGTCCTCCTGTAAAGAAGAACAGATGTTAGAATAGAATTACCTACGTAGAAAAAAAACAAACCATCAAAGGCCTTCATCATCATCAACCTATATTAGTCCACTGCTGGACGTAGGTCTCTCCCAAGACGTGCCACTGAGTCCGGTCTTCGGCTCTTCTCCTCCAGTGCTTGCCAGCTACATTTCGCAGATCGTCGCCCCACTTTGCCGGAGGGTGTCCTACACTACGCTTACCTAAACGCGGTCTCCACTCTAGTATTCGTTTGCTCCAATGATTGTCTGTTCAAAAATTGTGTGATCAAAGGCCTTATGCTTGGTTTGACCGAGAAAATCTCACCATGGAAATGACGTTCTCTGACGCTAAAACTGGTGGCTACCATATTTGGCCCAGGTTGACGTTTCCATCGTGAGGTTTTCTCAGTCACATGAAGCGAATCGAGCATAAAGCCTCTGCACCTGATAAATGAACACCTTTTTTGGTCGTCTGGCATAGATCTTATGACACTCGTGATCAAGAAAAATCTAAAAATACGTCATTTACGTTATTATATGTATTTTCTTTCTTTCTATTCATAGAAAAAGGCAGCAAGGCGTTTAAGCTGCATTGGCTTACAAACACAGAATAATTTTCTGTGCTTACAAAGGCATAAGGAACACATTACACACATACAATTGAAAAACATTTACTTATCCTAATCTTTCTTTGCGGGTAAAATACGTGAAACTTTAATGTATATTTGTCTCAATACTACAGATTCTCCGAAAATTCTCAGAAGTAGGCCTTCGGGCTTTGAGAGTCTAAAGATAAGATGTCCCAGTATTCCAATGATATCAAATAACTACTGTTCCCATGCGGCATTTGTACGAAAATGAAATTTCCGTTTAGTACCACAGTAAACACCACGAGGGTGTAATTACGTTTTAAACGCCGTGTTGACTCGTTATTTGGTTCGGAGTACTCGTCGTACTCGGTCGGGTTACCATGTCGCTGACAATTGGAAAACCGAACATTACGGCTCTTCCACACGACTCAGCTCAAAGTCGCGCAACGAGCTATGGAGAGAGCGATAGAATCAGAAATGAGGATATTCGTAGAAGAACCAAGGTCACCGACATAGCTCTTAGAATTAGTAAGTTGAAGTGGCAATGGGCAGGTCATATAGCTCAAAGAACTGACAACCGTTGGGGAATAAAATTCTCGAACGGCGACCACGAACTGGAAGACGAAAAGTAGGGTGCCCACCCACCAGATGGACTGACGACATTGCCAAACATGGCTAGCAAATCCGCCACTGAATTCTTTACTTTAAAAAAGTTTTGCAAACTATCAGAACTTCAATAGACCTAAAGATCCCTTCCCGGAATTCAACCCCTACGAAAGGGAGCGTGTAAATATACATGAAAACAATTCAAGCGAATGAAAACGTGCGGGATTCCAAGTAGTTCATATTAGTAGGCTGACAATTTTTGTTGCTATCTCTGTTTGTTGCCATGAAAGTAACAGTGACAAAAAGAGTTAGTTTTTTGGCATTTATGGAAGTCACACAGCTTTTTAATTTAAATTGTTTTTCTGGTGTTATTTTGAGTTCTGTTATGTAATTTCGATGGTATTTTAACCAACATTACTTGAGATATAGCCCAAAGTGTGAGCAGTTGGTATGAAAGTGTATTATGTGATATCCTGATTTGATCGAAAACGTTTCTCATAGTTTTGAAAAACCCGGCCTCCATGTTTTTTCAAAGCCTATTATGGCCGACTTTTCGATGACTGACTCGACTTGGCTAAAAAGTATTTTATATCCTCACTACTCGACACTGGCAAAATTGATCCAAAATTGACAGATGCCATTCAATAAGAAAAAGAAGAGAAGGGTGTCAAAGTTTTTTTTTTTCAACAAGCATTATAGCCCTCCTGGTATTAAGTGCTAACCATCGCATTCAAAGTATTGTTTGAATTGAAATCATCTCACGCAAATGAAGTTGCGTGGAATCCCAACAGTTTCTGACTCCCTGTATTCCTCCAGGTATTTCAATAACAAACACTCCAGTTCAGAAGTTCCTATCGTTTCGTCTGTTCCCTAGCCATTGTGTTACTTCGTTCTATTGTTGGTTTCTAGTTAAAGGGTGTTATATCTTTCCCGGTTGAGACTCTGTACTGTCTGACTTTGTTCTGTTCATGTATGTTTGATGGTATTTTCTTCACACGGCATGAAGTCTTTTTGAAAAACTATTCAGTAGACATGATTGCGTTTTCCCTCGCGTCTAAACACAAGTTTTATACTTAAATGGAGCGAGTAGTCAATGCACTAGTTTTATCTTCTTTTGTTTATTTTAAGGTGCACTTAAATAACGAATATCTATACTTATCTCTTTATTGGGGCTCACAAAAATGTAACCTAACAAACATACCATGTACTATTCATGTACAGCCTACCTTTTTTTAACACACTTTCAAAATTCACAATCATAACTTATATTATACATAAGTTACACATTATTAGAGATAAGACTTGACTCATGCAGGCACATCTCTGTAACTTATCTCAGGTATTAAAATAACAGAACTTTTGTAAACTTTTTTGGAAAATAAATATTATGATATTGTATCGTTTTAAAGCTAATTAGTTAGGTATGTATACCATCGTATCTTCATGAAAGTAACTGTCTAGAAAATATAAGATGCTTTTGGCCTTTCAATTGGTAGTAACTCTGCTTTCTGCGCCGTAGGTTGTGGGTTCGATCCCCACTGAGGACAAATATTTGTGTGGTGAAGTGTTTTTTTTCTGTCTGGTTGCACAACAGGTTTTCGTTCTCTTCTCTCCTCTATTAGCCGTCATTTCAGCAGTTACTACTTTCTTAAGTATATCACTTCACAATCCATCCATTCCATTCCATTTTCTTTGGCTTACCTCTACTTTTATACCCATCTACACTCTTCTCGTTACATGACGTTCTTCCATCATCATCCTACGTAATTCCTACGTATTTGGTAAGGTGTGCAAACGAGTCATTCATTTACTCATTCCGCTGATTTGACAGATCTATTTTCGTGGAATTCCCAATTGAAATCCAATGGACTGACTAATTCGAACGTCAAACAGTTGATTCTGTGGTCGCTTCTAATGAAGGCATTGAGATGTCGTAATAGCTTCGAATCAGAAATTGGATCCTGTCACGTAGTCCAGCGCTAACCACGATCTCATATTTAAATCATAAAACATTTTTGTACATTTGATTTTGTCATCGCTGACACCTTAGTTTGATGACGTTTCAACGTGATCTTGGTGGTTCAAGTTGAATGATTTTTAACGGTTTAATTAAGTAGGTACATTTAATGGCCCGAACACACCTATAGTTCGCTGGCGGTAGTGATCAGTGAACTAGGTGTGCGCAGGCCTTTAATTGTACATTATATTTCAAACTAGTGGCCGCCCGCGGCTTCGCTCACCCGTTCCCGTTGCTTTTCGGGATAAAAAGTATCCTATGTCCTTCTCCCGGTTCTAAGCTACCTCCCCACTAATTTTCTGCCAAATCGGTTCCGCCGTTCTTGAGTTATGAATAGTGTAACTAACACGACTTTCTTTTAATAAATATATATAGAATTGGAACACATTCATGCGAGTATCAATGCATGACAACTGAAATAAGGTCGAAACAAGGTCTTACTTCCCCAGACTGTTTTCATAAAGAGCTTGTCTAATTATAACCATGTAACTCAGTGGTAACAGACATTTGAAATGGTTATCTGTTAAAAAATAATATTCCGCTGCGACTGGGCAACGAGACACATCACCTAGTCGGGAAGTAGGTATAGGAAAATGGCTTTGTTATGCGTAGATTATTGTTTTCCGTGTTAAAGATAAACAGAGATTAAAACATAAAAACACACAATTACACATATACACATACGCAAACATACAACATATACGCATATTTTATGATAAACATATGCGTAGATTAAAGATAAACAGAGTTCTAACTGTATTATTATTATCAATAGTATTACTTTGACTAGCCTCTCAGCTCAGTTGGCAGTAGCTCTGCCTTCTGCACCGTAGGTTGTGGGTTCGATCCCCACCGAGAACAAATATTTGTGTGGTGAACACAGATGTTTGTTCTCTGTCTGGGTGTTATATTGTATTCTCAGTATGTATTTACAATAAAAACGCATTTAAATATTATAATATCAGCTATCTGGTTCCCGTAGTACAAGCTCTGCTTAGTTTGGGGCTAGATAGTGTTGTGTGGATTGTCCGCATTATACAAAAAATAATAGTATTACTAGTATTCACTAGTTTTAGCATAAATAAAATAAAATAATACGATGCCAATGTGCTAACTACCGTATCCTAGGATATCCTTTAATTTACAAAAACTTAATATTGATTAGTCGAAGTCTTCGTTCTTTGCTAAAATTATTGAAAAAATACTACTGAATCTTCGAAAACTTTATCAAGATGAGCAATTAAATTCTCTTATTTTTACATAATAAATATAAAGAGCCTTTATAAGCTATCAATTATATAGAAAATTAGAAGCTTCACTTGCAGACTGACCCACTTAGATTAGGCGTATAATTAAGGCGGAGACACTTGAGCAAGTTGTGTAACGAACTTGAGTGCCATTGTTTTTGAGACGCGCTTAGTTACCTAATTTTATATAAATTTGCGAGAGTCTAGAACAGGGATGGGGAAACTTTTTCCTTTACGTATTTATTTACGAAATATATGGCGGGCCAAGTTGTTGCATTTTTAGCTAGGTATATTATTTACTCCACCCACCAAGATGGACTGGATGAATTGACGAGAGATGTCACCTTGCTTTCTCATAACTTTTTCTTGATTTTATAGTGTGTATAATACTAAACTTAAGGAAATCACAAAGATTTTTCAACTGAATGCAACTTCGGTTATCAAGCAAGTAAGTAGTTGATTGTAACGTCAAACCTGTAGATGGAGCCACGGTCGCGTTAGTGTCGAACAGTCCCTAAGACCTATTCGTTGAGTGTGATTAGGATCCAATGGCGCAGCCTCGTACCAAGGGGAAGGTCGTGGGTTCAAAGCCGCTTGGCTCTTAACTTTTGGGACATTATTTTTTTGTTAACTGCGAAGTAAAAGATTGAGGAGCGCTGCTCTTTGCAGGGACATGATGTGACATGTAGATCTATTTTTCTTTCTGCATGATTTATCATATGCCGGCTTCATTCGTGATACTGAATTTTTTTACAGTAAAAAAAGGTGATCATCATACGAAAGCCTATTACAAAGACAGTTTCATTGTTGAAAACGTTTGTTGGTCGCGGGCCGTATTTCAATTCTTCGCGAGCCCGAGATGGTCTGCAGGCCATAGTTTCCCCATCCCTGGTCTAGAGCCTTTGTAATAAACATAAATTATGTGTTTGTTGCTAGAAATTGGGGTTGGCACGTGTAAATGAAATTGTAAGTAGGTAGCAGCATGAAGGCGGCATTTATTTGTACCAATTGTATTCCTGTCCCTTTGGCTGTTAGGCTTTAGTCAAAATAAGTCGAAGTCTAATTTTTTTATATCAACTAGTTCATGGAACAAACATTATGGTCCATTTGATGTCAAGTGGCAACCATCGCCTATAACAAAGCATTGCTTCGTAGGTCACGCGCGTCAGGAATGTGCCCTACGTTGCGCTGCTCTGCATTCTTCTACTCACCCTTTTATTCGTCATCTCAGTGCTCACTCCTTTCCTACTCGTGTCAAATAAGTTCGGTGATTTTATATCTTTCAAAAGGTCAAATTGTGCGAGTGATAAGGTTATTGACGGATGTCTGCCCCTTAAATACCGTTGTTCATTTTATACTAGAAATATTTCAATGAACGACAAATCCCAGTCTGCGTTGACACCGATAAAAGCTATTCCGCTCTATGATTTATAGAACAATGTACTGTCGGGGAAAGGTACTGTTTTGGAAATTCGATAAAAACGTTTTATTATGTAGTTCGGGAACTACCAAATATTGCCGCATTTGAAACTTATGTTGATTTTTAAAGTTGATTTTAAACGGCATATTGCCATATTTGTTACAGTTTGAGGAAAATTTGTTGCGTTATTTTAAATTCCCTAAATCGCCATACCAATAAGTCTTTTTTGTAAAATTTTGTTTCCAAAAATCACGAGCAATTGTCTTGCGTCCATTATACAGGGATATTCATTATTAGCTGCAAATACTCAGGAATTAGGTTCAACAAATAAAATAAAAAATATTTATGAAATGATTTTTTTTCAGTTTTGTTATGAAAATCCCGAGAAAACCGATAAAGGAATCATTGGCGCCTGATCTATTTTGACCTTTGATCCGCGCCCGCGCGCCGTGAGCGACACTCTGCGTTCAGTCACCCCCTGGGTGGGTCATTGTCCTGTTCTCCATGGCAATCATTATGCAATAGCTGTAAAGAAATTAATAAAAATAAAATTTTGATACAAAAACTTAAATCAAAATTTAAAAAAAAACATTTCATAAATATTTTTTATTTTATTTGTTGAACCTAATTCCTGAGTATTTGCAGCTAATAACGAATAACCCTGTATTTGCACACAGTTAAGAAAAATAAAGTTTGATCCTAACACGTTTTCCTACTTAAAAGTTAGCATTTATTGTTATGAAACTATGACACGGGTATTTATCGCGTATCCTTTTTTATTTATTTTCCCGACGCTAATACCCGAATTTCCGTGCAATAGTTTGAATATGTGTTATGATCGCGAAAGTTTATAAAGTACTTATATTATGAACGATAAATAACCAACTAAGCGAAGGCGGAAACGATGCCAGTAAAAAAAAACAAATGGGTGATCATTTAACAATTCGTACACAAATTATTGAACAGTTAATGAGATACCAATTACAAAGTGACAATCCATGCGGACAAATGTGTTCGGCTCCTCATTACCACAAAGCGAAACAAGTGATCATTAATTTTCAACTGGCCTCTCAGCTCAGTTGGTAGTAGCTCTGCCTTTTGCACAGTAGGTCGTGGGTTCGATCCCCATGCACACAGAACTAATAATTGTGTGGTGAACGCAGATGTTTGTTCTCTGTCTGGGTGTTATAGTGTATTCTTAATATAGACTCAAAACCAGAGTCAGAGACAAAGCCAAACAGAGCTTGTGGTACTTAATACTATCCAAAAAACGAACTTAAAAGTCTTGACGCTGAAAAGAATGGCGAAAGAAACAATAATTTTAGAACTTCGAAAATATCGAATATCTCTTAAACCAAAAGACATTTACTGATCATTTGGCACAGGCACGCTATGATTCCAACGAAGCACGGTAGTTATAAGTTATTTATCTATTACCGCAGCGTCATAAGCCAGCTGTCATGTACAGGCAGCGTCAGAAGTTGATGACTGTTTCAGAACTGAGACAACATGACGACGAATCATTAGTAGTATTAAATTTATCATTAAGGTCTTCTTCATCATTATCATTAAGAGATCATCAATAAGACATATCACATATCAATAAGAAATAAAAACTTAAAGTCAATCTAAAAAGCCATAGTGTGCATCCACACTGCGAGCCTAGCGCGGTTGCGACGACGGGCGCGAAATATCAAACATATGAAACACACCTTTGCGTCCATATTGTAGTGACTAAGGCGGAAGCCTAGTGCGACGGGACTGAGCGAGTCAGCGCGCGTAGTTTTCAAACGCTCCTGTCCGCGCGTTCTGGCCGCACTACGGGCCTAGTCAGCGAGCGATCCAATGCGCGGGTGGCGGGGGTAACAAACCATTTCGGTCTTGTCGCTCGGCGTATACGCGTCTGTATTTTTGTTTGTCTTTATAATGGCGGTAAATATTGAATTTTTTAAGGTATAATCTCAAAACTTCATATAAGTTAAAAAATTCACCAGTTATTCCTCTGTTTTTATTTATTTCGTGCACACCATCTCTAGTGTTAAACACCTCCCATCTCAAGATCGGACTGCCTAGTAAAAATAGCAAATCCTCGTCCATAGTTTGCAACCCCTGATATACTTCGAACAGCTACAAGAGCTCGCGCGTCACTGTGGCCACCGCACGCCTCCGCTCGCCGCGCCCGCCTATAGGCCCCAGTCACCGCGCATTCAGTGTGGACGCACGCATAGGTATTTGAAATGGTTACATTCCTTTTTTCTTTTTTTTCGATTTGAATCCCCGACCTTCTTCTTGATACGATGTTACGCTAACCTGTGTCATCGGATCCTAATCTGACATACACTAATTATTTATTTTATTTACTTATACCGTGGCTCCATCTACAGAGAGTCTAATCTGACATGAAGTATCTATTCATTTTATTGACTTATTTAACTGTGGCTCCATCTACAGAGAGGGTAACTAGTTTATACAGAATTTCTTCGCTCGCTTTGCTCGCTCGATCAGTTAATTCGGGCGTTACGGGATATTTACAATGTGGTTGAATTAGGCCCAAATCCCGCATCATACGACGATTTGGCAGACAGCCTTATTCTTTATACGCCCACTGGTATGAATGTGGCTATCTTTTCTACGTTATTCTTTATTTTTTCATTTTGTTCTTACTTTTCATATTGATATTCGAGTGGTCGTTGCTCGCGCTTTATCTTAGTTTTTTATAATTCAGCGGGTTCGATTCCAATTTTTTTTCCTTTGAATGCAGTATCCGTAGTACCTACTTATAAAATAAAGTTCTTAATTTTTTTTATTTATAGGCTAACGCTTGACCGCAATTTTTATACAACTAGCTCATGAAACAAGCGTATGACCCACCTGATGTTAAGTAGTAACCATCGCAAAGCATTGCCTCGTAGGTCACGCACGTCATTAACGCTCCTACGATGCCCTTCCCTGCGTCCATCAACTTGAGGCATACAGATGTTTAGCCTCACGTCAAACCGAAACACAGCAATGCTGCTTCACGTCAGAAATAGGCATGGTGGTAGTACTTCCCCGTACGAGCCCTTTACAAAGAGTTCTAGTAAAACCAGATGTAAATGATGATGCTCCAAATTATAGGTACTTATTTTAATTTTTTTGTTACTATTAAATTACGTGCCCTTCAAAATGTAGGAAGAAATTGCTTAAAATATTATTTGAGGGCGTCGTACCTTCAATAAAGGAGAAATCCACCTCAACTCGAGTCGTTAGAATCCTTTTATACCGAGGTAATGACGTGAAGCTTATAGCTGAGCCGTTTAACGCCTCCATATCGATCATAATTTGTTATGACTCATTACTATCGGCAAGAGATCTGTAGCCCTACCACAAGCTCTGTCTGGCTCTGGCTCTGTTTTTCAGTCTTTTTTTGCAAATGATCTTTTTTTATGCAAATGATAGACAAACGGGCTTACGGCCCACAGTGGTGACCGTCGCCCATAGACACCAACAACACCAAGGGTGCTGTCGTTGCGTTGCCTACCCTGAAGGAACTTGTTTACATTTTTCTTGAACCTATTCATGTTATAGCTGAGGGGAAAGACTTCTGGAGCTCATTCCAAAATTTATTATGAGTCTGTGTGAGTGTTGACTAAATAAATCCTACGTCGAAACGTCACACACACAGTATAATACACTGGTGAGCGCTCACGCAGACTCAAAACCAGAGCCAGAGACAAAGCCAGGCAGAGCTTGTGGTAGACCTACTGAGTGGGTGTCTACAGTGACTGGGGAAAACAGTCAAGAACAAGAACTTATTTAAATTTGATAACATTTATCCTACTAATAATATAAACGCGAAAGTTTCAATCTACAAAACAATTTGGCAGGCCTCTCAGCTCAGTTGGTAGTAGCTCTGCCTTCTGTGCCGTAAGTCATGGGTTTGATCCCCACCGAGAACAAATACTTGTGTGGTGAACAAAGATGTTTGTTCTCTGTCTGGGTGCCAGGTTGTATTCTAAGTAAGTATTTACAAAAAAAAATTATTGAGATCATATTAGCTATCTGGTTCCTATAGTACAAGCTCTGCTTAGTTTGGGGCTGGGTTGTGCTGTGTGAATTGTCCACAATATTTATTATTATTATTTATTATTACAATATTCAAGGTACTTTCTCTCCATGTGGCATATCTGTGGGACACCCTGTATAATAACACAGAAAAAGTACCTACACAACATTAAGCATGTCCATATCTTTGAAAGTTAAAATATACTGTTCTTTATACGACAAAATACCGATTACTTTGTCGTAAGAACTCAGTATATTTTACAACTGCTACGAAAAGCGTAGCACTGCTACGATTTGCCACGAGTGGCTACGAAAGCTTTGTGGTAAATTATTGGTGCTACAGCGAAGCAAAGCTGCTATAAATTTGCAGCTCCTAAATTACGATCTTAAATCACTTATTTTTTCAGAATTCTCCCTCGAAATGTATAGGGAGGCCTGGCCTGTCTCTAGCTGTGAACTTATTCGGGATGATAATATTTTTTTCAGGAGAATAAAAAAGAAAAAGAAAAAACCGATAGCCCACCTATTGTTGAAAAGTCACAATCATCTATGTTTTGTTTTAAAGCCATTTATGTTTTTATATGTATATCCATCAAGGACGTGCTTTATGTGCCAGTGTACCTTGTGTGCCTTAAGTGTGTTGAGGTGCTAAAACCTAACTGAAAAAGAAAAAAATACCCTCCATAAAAATGACGTAAAGTTCTCTCGCACTTTTCCATTAAAAGCTTTCTCAATAAAGGCGTTGGAAACAAGATATTTTCATCGAGAGCGGACGTCAAATAAAGGCCGAACTTGGCACTGTGATGATGACCCAGTGATGTGCCACGTTCCCTATCCCATATATTTCCTGACTCCTTATATATTATTGACTATGTCACGTCTGTATGTTATATTTACTCTTATACACCAGTATTTTGCAATTACCAAAAAAAAAGCCGATATCGGCTGATGATACTGAAAACATCAACGAAAAAAAAAATTTTTGAGACAAAAAATATGTTTCTAAATAACCACAATTTTTAGTCAAATATTGAGAAATGATTCAACAAGCAAAAATCATTTCATTCATAAACGCTAAATACCCCGCGGAACCGAACAGCGTAATTTTTTTTCTCTCTAGTACTACGTAACTAATATGTAATAATTTTAAGCAGGATTTCTGAAAATTTTAACATTTAATAACTTTGTCATTTTATCGAAACTAAAAATTCTGATTGCACATTCATAATGTTCTACCCCTACTACATTACACTATTTTTTTTGTAGTTTCAAAATAGTGGTGTATTGTGTACCTCAGCGTAAATAAGGCTAAGCGCCTGCAAATAAATATGTATTCTTCCATGCAAAATATTCCTTTATGTATAAGTTAAGATTAGTTAAATTAAGTTATTTTTTCCAAAGATAAGCAGTAATTCAAATATTTTTGGACTTATTAACACAACGCTATCTTGTCTTAAAATTTCGACAGTTATTTGTCATTTTAGAATAACCGTCAAATCAACGGGTTATTTTCCTTATCAATAATGCATAAGTTAAAAACTTTTCATGTTATTACTACTTTTTTATGTAAAACGTACTTTGAATAGAATAGAATATAACACATAAATGTTTGCGTTCTGTGAGGATCGAACGATCTATGGCGCAGAAGACAGAACTACTATCAACTGAGCAGAGAAGCTAGTCAATATATTATCTACCGTGCCTGAGAAATAAGTTAGTTTTTTGCCTTGAAACATTTTGCGTACTAAGAATTTTAGTTCGCAAGCTGGGTCTTTTCCCATCCCTACAAACTGTGATATATTGAGACGAAAATTGGCTGGACACATCTGTCTTACGGCCGGGCCTGTCGACATTTTCATTGCGGTTCAAAGATTAATACTCATCAATGTTACTAATAAACGGACATGTAGTATAGTACTAAGTACTAGTGAAATAAATACTTTTTTTTATACAATTTGCTGATGGAAATAACTTAAACTACCATCGTTTATATCAAAGCATTGCCTCACGCATGTCAGGAAAGTGCCCTACGCTGCACTGCTATTTTTTTCATATATATAGTTAAACATTTTGCTGCCATCACACCTGATGAAAAGTGAGGATGCAGCCTAAGATGGAGCATGCTTAGCCATAATCCACCTGTTCACTCTTGCCTTGCACCAAAATAATCATCATCAACCTGAAGAAGCCTACGGATGGATAAGCTTATGTAATACTATTTAGCATTGAGTTCCCTTATTTTTGACGTGACGTCTTATAATTCAATGGAGCCAGCTGCACGCACGAAAAAACATGACTCATGCGGCGTTACTTCGCTCTGAGGCGTTGCATTTGAGGCTTGAAGTGCTAGCGAGAGCGCGGAACGAGCGACAAAGAGGCACAATCGGTCTCCGCGTTCGGCAGCGTTCGACATCTGTCTCTCTCCTACTTGAGCGAGCGATGCGTCCGCGTGGACAGCTGTATGACGTTGTCACGTTCAACTATCGTCAGTAAATTGACCTTACAGACAAATATTCGTGACCTGGATTAACTTGCAGGCTACTTTTCGTGCTAAAAAAATAAACAAACTAGGTATATTGCCGTGAGTGAAGTATAAATATTTAAGAGCTGCAGGGCTACCACGAGCTTCATATGGTTATGGCTATGGCTATCAAATTGTGTATAGATAGGCTGACCCACACATTAATTGTCTTCT
Source organism: Thera obeliscata (assembly GCA_947578465.1). Lineage (NCBI taxonomy): Eukaryota > Metazoa > Arthropoda > Insecta > Lepidoptera > Geometridae > Thera > Thera obeliscata. The sequence goes on from OX387917.1 coordinate 23,839,773, forward strand.
AGGGTTTGAATGTGTTGACACTGTTGACACAATTTTGACAGCCATAACCATAACCATATGAAGCTCATGGTAGGCCAGCTGGTACATTCTACGTCATCCAGGCGTGCAAAAATATTCAAACAAGGAACAAAAAAATACATACTAAAAGTAATCAAAATTAATTGTAAAAATAATAAACGTCTTTTCAATTTATATTTTTAAAGTATAAAAAATGAATAATAGCAATATTGTGGATAAACTATAATAATCTAGCCCCAAATTAAGCAGAGGTTGTACTATGAGAACCCGATAGCTGATAAAATACTTAAGTATATCTACTTTTTTTTACAAACATACTTCGAATACACCCAGACACAAATATTTGTTCTCGGTGGCGATCGAACCCACAATCTACGGTGCAGAAGGCCAGTCATATACCTACTAGCTACATATGTCTAAAAACATGAAATTAAATCAAAATAATTTGTTAAAATTATGTATCAAATATTATATTGATCACGCATTTTTTGTCCAGTTTGTCCAGGGTAGAGATCGAATCCACAACCAGCGTAGAAAACAGAATAACCAGCTGAGCTGAAATTAAACCAATCTGTTCCAAATAATAAAGCAAACTGGAGCATTATAGCATAATCATAACTTTACAGCAGCACTTAAAAACTCATTTTAAACAATGTACAAACGATTTTTCTCTGAATGTTTATTTTACGGAGTGGTTTTATTAACTCGTTATTATAAACTGGAATTTCCATTATTCTTAAAAAAAAAACATTTTCAGCCATCATCATCATCACCAACTGCTGGGTAAAGAAGAGGTGGCAGATTTTGATTATTCTTAGTATGTGTTTTTTTGTTCCTTGTTTGAATATTTTTGCACTCCTGGACGAGGTAGATTGTTAGCTCTTAAATATTTATACTTCACTCACGGCAATAGAGTTTGTTTATTTTTTCTACCTCGTTTCAGCACGAAAAGTAGCCGACATACAAATCCAGGTCGCACATATTTATGTCTGAAAATATACAGGGTCATCATCATCATCATCCTGAAGAAGGTCACTGCTGAACATAGGCCTCCCCTAATACACATTTCCAGGAAGAACGATTCTGAGCCCTTTCCATCCTTCGACTTCCTGCGCTATTAACAATGTCGTCTAGTCCATCTGGTGGGTGGGCGCCCTATACGCTTTGTCTTCCGGTTCGTGGTTGCCATTCGAGAGCCTTTATTCGTCAATTGTTACCCCAATATACAGGGTGTAAAGAGACAATTTTCAAAACCTCTAGCAGGCTCTTCTTGTAAAGTCTTCCTCTGGAGGATATTACCGTAGTCTTTTAGTGACAATGCGTGTCCCGAAGTTCCGATGCAATGCTTTTTAACGTGAAAACGTCTTATAATTTGACGGAGCCGGCTGCACGCACGAAAAAACATCACTCATGCGGCGTTACCTCGCTCTGAGGCGTTCCATTTAAGGCTTGAATGCAAGCGAGAGCGCGGAACGAGCGACAAAGAGGCACGCACGGCCTCCGCGTTCAGCAGCGTTCGACATCTGTCTCTCTCCTACTTGAGTGAGCGATGCCTCCGCGTGGACAGCTGTATGACGTTGTCACGTTCAACTATCGTCAGTAAACCGACTTTACAGACAACCGATTTTTTTGACTCCATTTTTTATTTTCCACGCTAAAGAATTTACATATAAATTTAATCAAAGTCTTTTCTCGTCATCAAAGACTAGTCTTTAAGCCAAGCTTAGAGAGCTTTTGTCGTTATCCTCCAAAATCTTTTTAATTTCAGACAATTCCGGATCTTTCGCGTGTAAATTAAATTAAACCCAATTATCAGTTTTTATTTAATAGAAAACGCCCTTTTGGGAACGCACTTTAAATAATTGTTCCCGATCTGAAGGAAATCAGGGAAATAGAGGGCCCATCTGTCAAAGCTAATGATGTGGATAGACACAGGTCAGAGGAAACAGCTTGTTCACTTTTCTTTTGTACAACTAAGTGGACAAACAGGCATATGGCCCACCTGATAGGAAGCGGTTACCATAGCCTATGGACGCCTGCAATACCAGAGGCATCACAAGCGCGTTGCTGACCCTTTAAAATTAAAAAAACACCCTTTTTGGAGAACCCCATAACTACAGTCCTTAGGGAAAACCTCAGCAACGAGATCATTCCACAGCCTGAGTGTTCGCGAGAGGAAGTTCCTCTGAAACCGAACGGTGTGCGACCACCCAGGCTCTAAGGTGTGAGGATGAACTCTCTGTCTATGGCGAGCAGTGCGATGTTACTACTGTTTAACCTCGCATACACTGTATTGACCAGTAAAGAAACATTACTCACGTAGATACTATGCACTAAGCCTAAATTTGACTTTTGTTAAGACCTAACATTAACATCACCTTGACATTATCCAGACTGTAGGCCTACCACGAACTCTGTCTGGCTCTGTCTCTGGCTCTGGTTTTGAGTCTATGTGAGTGTTGACTAAATAAATCCTACGTCGAAACGTCACACACACAGTATAATAGACTGGTGAGCACTTACACAGACTCAAAACCAGAGCCAGAGACAGAGCCAGACAAAGCTTGTGGTAGGCCTACTGATATAGGTTGATTTTGATGATGACTGGGTTTTAAGCCGCATGCAATGTCCTTTTCAAACCAAAACACAGCAACGCCGGTTGATGTTAAAAACAGGCATGGTGGTAGTACTTCCCTAAACGAGCCTTTTACAAAGTGCCCTTACTAAAGATCGCAAAAAAGTAATGTGTAGCACACATTGAACATGTGTATACATGTATATACACATGTATATGTTTCCTAAGGCTTTCCCTTCTATAGCAGTGGCTGTGATGTGAAAAGGCTCTACGTTTTGGGACGTCTCCTGGCATTCAGAATAATTGCTCGCCAATTGGCTGAATTATACGAACAGATGCCGATTTCTTGGATTTGAGGTAGTTTGGAGCTAAGGATGGGAAAATTAGAAATAAATAAAACAAGAAATTAATATTTTTTTAGAGAAACAGTGATGTTTTGAATTTATTATTAATTTTGTGAAATTCTTAACTATCTTGACATTTTTTTTTGACTTTTGTAAATAAAAAGCAAAGTTTTATGCCAGTAGGTATTAAAAAAAAAAAATCATACTAAAAATATTCAAGTCATCTTATCTAAACCAATTTAAAAAAATATGAAGCATACTTTTGCTAGAATATAATATTCTCATTCAGTTTTTCATAAATATAAATATTTGAAGAAATTTCAAATTGTGGATTATTCTATCCTGAAATTGTTTATTTCGACAATAAAAGTCAAAGACATGCAAAACAGGATACTTATTACTATTATACACCTCGGGTTAACGAGCGGTAAGGCGAATAACAAACGACGCGCCGCCTGCCGCGGCGGCGTGCGGTAAAGGAGATAGTTTTAGACACAGTAATTGCACAGTTTTTTTTTATGCATGCAAACTGGTTTAACATGTCTACTTTTGGGCTAAATTAATTGAATAATTTTATCAAGTAAAGATACACCTAGTTACCTACTGTATCTGTATTTGTTTGTTATAATAAGTATTGTGTAAGCTATCTGGTGCCCAAGTGTTGTGTGGATTACGTATAATATTATTTAATAATAATAAAAAAAATCTGTACGTTATTTGTGACAGAATAATAAACTTGTTCATAAGAAGTAAACAAGAACCTTTTGATATTAAGTAAATAGAATAATTTTATTTTTCCAAACCACCGCGCTGCCGCTTGCGCTGTGCGATGTCGTGTAGTAGCTGCCTAACACAGCCAAAGGAACTACACCTTGGTTTGTGAACAGAGGAGTACAAGTCTGAGTCTGCACTGACTTCGCATTTGAATATTTGCACTGAAGCCAAGCAGATACGTGCAAGATAGGGTTGGGCTACGTTTTTACGTATTTCTTCATCGTGTCACTGATTCTTTCGAATCAAGTGTGGTGAAAGGATTTAATGTAGTTTTTACGTATTTTTAGTAACGAATGGACATTACTAGATTTTTTTGAATGACTTGTATTTGCTAAAACTGTATAAATCAAATATTCTATTTTCTATTTCTCTACTCGTTTTGTAGAATTTATTTTAGACATCTAAGGCTCTTGAGTTAGTCTAGAAAACGTCTAACGTGCCTATGAATAACAATTTTGAACCTATTTTTATGAAACAACGGGATATTTACCATGATTAAATTTTGTTGAGTTGAATTCCGATATTTCGGCACAGTTGCATGCACCACAATCACGGTTGAACTGAAGTCCACGAGTAAAAGAAATGTTATTGGCAGAACTCAACAAAATTTAATCATGGTAAATATCCCGTTGTTTCATAAAAATAGTGTTAAAAACCATGATAGTTTCAAAAGTAGTAATTTTGAACCTTATTAGTTTCATCATACTAAAAAAATTTACAATAAAGTTATGATTTGCAATAAAGGGTTTAATCAATAAATGTCTTTTTTATTGAAACTACAAATAGAGTTGTAGCTACCATAAATAGTAGAAGTACCATAGATATAGTAGTAGTAGTACAACCTCTACTTCTCAGCCGCGGGCGATAGAATAGAGATGCATTTTTGAACGAACGAGCTTTTGTGGTGATTGTAGAAACGATAAGAAAATGCAAGAATATTCTTTGTGAATATGGATAGCTTTGATAGTCTCTGCCTCGCAGCCAACAGGATATAAATTTGGTAACTAGAGGTTCGATTTCTGAAGTAGAAAAATTTAGAAAATCTTTCAGAGTGAATGTTTTTTTTCAAGCGGGATGCCTAACTTTTGAGGCATTATAACAATCTTTATGATTTACTTTAGTGTAGTAAACACTGTTAAATCAATAATAATACCCCAAGAATACTTCAAATATATGTCAGCACCACAGAATATAGACTACAGTAGAAATGCCATCATGCGCCTTTGTATGATTATGATGGTGATGATGTGTGATTATACATTTATTATTATATCTATGATCCGTGGTTTTTTGATATTTTTCATTTCCCCGTTGCATTTCAAAAAGAAAGCAGGAGTTTTGTTGGTTACGCTCTTTTGTGAGCTTTCAGCTAAGTAACAAAAGCCTTTGTTGTATTTAAAAGATTCAGATGGCTGTAAATATATAGGGTGTATAAAGACGAGTCCCAAAAATGTATGCGTGGGTAGGTTTTAGAAAAATATATTCTTAATTTAATACCATCTTTATGTTATTTAAATTTAAATTTTAACATCGCAGACTAATGTTACTTTTTAAACTTCTTACCGTTGTAATGGGTTTCCAACCTCCTTGCTGAATGAAAAGTTGGAATTTGGTTCAATAACCCCCTTGCAGTTAGAAAGACTATAAAAAGTTGGAACATGGTTGAATAAAATAGAACTTGTTTTTTTATATTTTGACAGCTGTCAGTAGAAAGCGATTCTCCCTAGGGCTGAAAGTATTACTTTCAATTAGGCCCCTCAGGCAACTTCAGACCTACTCTCCGAGTATAAGCAATGAAAATACCATTTTTATTATGCACAATCCACACTACACTATCAAGCCCCAAACTAAGCAGTGCTTGTTCGATGGGAACTAGATAGCTGATATCATATTTATACACATATTTTTGGTAAATACATACTTAGAATACAATTTAAACCGTACCTTCTCAAGCCTTCTGTATCGACTGTTGGACATTTAGGCCTATTATAATAAATACAAATATACATTTTAAGAACAAGGACTATAAACTACTAAGCATTATTGCAGTTGCAAGTCTTCTTTCTTTACAATTTCATTTGTATTCAACCTCTTCAAAAGAAAAATCAATATTGCCAAGGGACTCAATCACGCTTGATTCTTAAAGTCGCACAAAACCCTCTTCGAGCCGTTATTCATTTATAGAGACTAGAGAGAAAAGATAGCTCATCCCCCCTCCCCCATAGCTTTTATAGCTGGCACAGTAAAGAAGCCGGAGAAAGTTTATTTGAAAGGGTTCCGTGCTCAATAGTGTTCGTTTGAGGCACACAGTGAAAGAAGACACTATGAAGAAGTTTTTAACTTATTCGTTCGTACTGATTTTAAAATGTAAGTTTAGGTATGGAAATATTGTAATTTAGGTAATTTTTAATCATATTTTTGCATGCTATAGTTACGTAGCAAAATATGGTATATTTTTAGGAAATTGCAACACCATGTTACACTTATATAGCAAATAAAAAAATCTATTCTATTCTATTCTTATCTCTGTCTCTCGTTTTTGTGTTTCTATGAGAGTTCTAAGTTTTTTTTCTTGTGTAGCCGTACCTGTATTCGTTGTTTTTATTTTTCTGTTGTTTTTGAGCCAAATAAATAGTTATCTATCTAATCTATATGGGTTCCATCGTACAAGATCTGCTTAGTCTTGGGCTAGATGGGGCTGGGTGGATTGTTCATAATTGTTTATATATTTACTTCCTGCCGCTCGCGACTTCGCTTGCCCCGTTCCCGTTACGCCCCGTATATAAAGTATTTAATGTCCGTTTCCTGGTTTTAAGCTACCTCACCACCAATTTTCAACTAAATCGGTTAAGCCGTTCTTGATATATAAATAGTGTAACTAACAAGAATTTATTTTATATAATTTTATGTAGATGTAGATTCTGGATGCAATAAATTGAACTTACCGTTCAAAGCATAAAATATCAAGGTCTACTGCTTAGTCATTAATCTATACTGTGACTGGGGGAACGTGACCTAGAAAGTAAGCTGCATTTTTTTTGCATACCGCTAGCCTACCGAGCCATTATTGCGCTCATTAGCGCCCGTTTATTCTCCGTTTGTTCCACTTTCGATGGGTACTTGGCACCGGTTTCAACGTTAGAGAATCTCTAAAGATCCCCACGCATTCTACACCACTATTTTGTAACTACCAAAAAAAAATAGGGTATTGTAGTAGGGGTAGAACATTATGAATGTGCAATCAGAATTTTTAGTTTCAATAAAATGACAAAGTTATTAAATGTTAAAATTTTCAGAAATCCTGCATAAAATTATGGACATATTAGTTACGTAGTACTAGAGAGAAAAAAAATTACGCTGATCGGTTCCGCTTGGTATTTTAGCGTTTATGAATGAAATGATTTTTGCTTGTTGAATCATTTCTCAATATTTGACTAATAATTATGGTTATTTCAAGATATTTTTTTTATGACTTAATTTTTTTTTTCGTGGATGTGTTCAGTATCAGCAGCCAATATCGGCATTTATTTTTGGTAATTACAAAATAGTGGTGTATATTGACTAGCGATTACTAGAATTGAGACCGCGTTTAGGTAAGCGCCGCATAAATATTAAATATTATGGTCATTCCACACATCACTAGCCCAAAATTAAGCAAAATTTGTACTACGGAACCAGATAGCTGATATAATACTTAAACTATAAAATCACATAGATTTTTATAATGTCTCAAAATTTTGACGAGCGGGCTCTTATCTTATGGGACTAAATAGCTAAAAACCTTTTGGGAAAACTAACTTTTTTAGCTACTTATACTATTATACTACTGATGTATAACGGTGAATGAAAACATCGTGAGGAAACCTGCAGCTTAGTCAGCTCCGCACGTATTGACCATCGTACACGTATTGTATCGGCCCGCTTCCACTCCAAATATTGCTATGCCCTGAACATTAGGGCCTATTATGTATTCACCATTTTTTAACTTTAAGACCTCACCATGTAACATAATAATTGCAATAAATAATATGAGTATGAGTATGAGTATATTTGCGTGCGCTTGGTTTTGTTCGTAGAATGTCATCAGAGTTCTCGAAAATCAAAACTTTTAATAGTACATTGTTACCCGAGTGTTGAAAGTCACGTTTTTTGAGTCCCGAGACGGGTTTGGCGCCAGAGCGTTAGCGAGGGCGCCAATGGAGCTTGAGGGACTTAAAAGACTTTCACCCGAGGTAAACACTGTGCTTTAAATTACGAATACAAGGAAAGTAAAAATAAAAACATGAATGAAAAATTTGTGAAAATGAAGATTGAATTGCCGCCTTCCCGGTTTTTGTTTTCTTTTTCTCTGGCGGGCCTTCGGCTACGGCTCGCCAGCATTATTCAGCCATCATTTTCATTTTCAAAAAATGGTAAATTGTTTGCTCAAATCTATGTTATTTTAAATAAATAGTTGAAGTTATATATTGATCAAGTAATTTAGAAGATATATTATTTATTTAATACTATCTTTATGTTATTTAAATTTTACATTGCGCTCAAATTAGAGTTTTTAAACTTCTTACCGTTGTAATGGGTTTCCAACCTACTTGCTGAATAAAAAGTTGGAATTTGGTTCAACCTCCATGCAGTTTAGAAAGTTGGAACATGGTTGAATAAAATAGAACCAACTTGTTTTTTTTTATAATTTGACAGCTGTCAGTAGAAAGCGATTCTCCCTAGGGCTGAAAGTATTACTTTCAATTAGGCCCCTCAGGCAACTTCAAACCTACTTTCAGAGTATGAGCAATGAAAAATTCTTTACTGTGCTTATGTTCGGAGCCACTTGGAATATGCCTCACAGGTTTGGAATCCTTGTTATGATGTTTACATTACAAGGATTGAACGCATTCAGAAACGTTTTCTTCGTTACCTTCAATACAGAGCAAAGGTTTATGTCACTGACTATTCCCGTAGATGTAAAAAATTTCATTTTCTTCCTCTTAGGTCTCGTAGAGAAACAGCGGATCTAGGTTATCTCATGAATGTAGCAAATGGTACGGTAGACTGTCCGGAGCTTCTGGAACAGATTGGTTTGCGCACGAACAATGCGGCATTACGTAGGCCTAAGCTTTTACATGAGCCATTGGCTAGAACAAACTATAGAAAAAACTTCTTTGTCAACAGAGCAAGCAGATGTTTTAATGCAATCGCTGTCGGTGGTGCAGATATCGAAATGGAGATTGACATCTTCAATACCGCTGCTAAGCGTATGAAGCGCTTCGTTTGCGACTCTTTTTTCCAGCAGTAGTTTAGTTGGTAGTTTTTATTTTTTCATTTATACATGTCGTGTTTTTTTCCTGTGTAAGTTGCATGCTCTTTTATTTTTAATTATGCTAAATTTCAAACCGTTGTGTAGCGGTTTCTCCGTCTACTTCATTGTTTTACTCAATCCAGTAACTATAAGTGGAAACTTTTAATTAGCCTTATGTATCTATCCTCTTTTTTGTATCCAATTTTTAGCTGTAAGTTTTCCTAAGAAAATAAAAATAAAATAAAATAAAATAAAATATGTCTTTCCTGTGGATTATGCCGATTAAGCTGTCACGATGGTATAGGTGCTGGGCAAGCCTATTCCATTTAAAACTCTGTCCCAGGCACTATAGCATGAGTAATCACCAGTTACCCCTGACGCTATCTATATCATCTACAATAGATGCAAATGCCCGTTTTTTTACTGATAGACTAATTCCCAGGCCCGGTAGATATCCCATCCAATCTCTTAGAACTCTCAAGGTTTACAACCTCTTTGTTATCTGTCTCTTCACTTAACAAAAAGAAGTAAAATAAATCGCCCTACGTTTGTTCTACTTCGGTCCGTCTCAATAATTAATTATCGGACCCTAATTCCTTGGGAGATTGACAGTTGTTAAACTGTTTGTCGAATGTATTACCTTTGATTTAATGGAGCTTTATTTAGTGCCATTGACCTAGATAGTTTAGTGCCATGGAAAGTTCCACTAGTTGGCAGAGGCGCTGTTTTGCCTCTACAGAGTAAAACTGTAGAGACTTTACTTAGGTTTTTTGACGTGACAACGTCTTATAATTCGATGGAGCCGGCTGCACGCACGAAAAAACATGACTCATGCGGCGTTACCTCGCTCTGAGGCGTTCCATTTAAGGCTTGAAATGCAAGCGAGAGTGCGGAACGAGCGACAAAGAGGCACAATCGGCCTCCGCGTTCGGCAGCGTTCGACATCTGTCTCTCTCCTACTTGAGTGAGCGATGCGTCCGCGTGGACAGCTGTATGACGTTGTCATGTTCAACTATCGTCAGTAAAACGACTTTACAGACAGCCGATTTTTTAAAGAGGTTTTTAGGTCTTAGATTAGGATAAATTAAGCTTACATCACCTCTGGTTAGCATCTAGACTGAATGCACGTGTTAGGAGTAGACTGAGCGATGGTAACCACTTAACATGAGGTGGGCCATACGTTTGCTCCATCAGCGAGTTGTATTAAACAAAAAAACTATAGGCATGGGTTTAAATACGTATGTCCTCCATTCCTAAAAACGAAAAAAAACTCTTTAAAGGGTAATGTTTTTTTTATTGTACTAGTTGATGGAACAAGCAGACCCACCTGATGTTAAGCGGTAACCATTGCCTATAACAAAGCATTGCCCCGTAGGTTACGCAAACGTGCCCTACGATGCACTGCCCTGCGTCTATCAACTTGAGGCTTACAGATGTTTCGCCTCACGTGCCTGTAATTACACCGGCACCCACACCCTTCAAACCGAAACACAGCGATGCTGCTTCACGGTAGAAATAGGCATGGTGGTAGTACTTCCCCGGACGAGCCACACACAAGCACTGACGTTTTAAAACTGATAGGAAAAATATACTAGCAAAAGACGATACAGACATTCCACTAACTGCAATTAAAACAAACATCAACCTACTATATTATTAAAATAATCTTGCTTCAGAACTCAGGGATCTAATTATTTATTTATGAGGAACGCGTCTTTTTTCTCGAGTTACACTTACATCAAACAGATGTTATCGCAATTGCTGTCAATAAATATTTATTTTTTCTAAGTAATGTCTAACAATATCAAAATTACTGAAGCATAATAGTATTAAGTTAAGAACAAAATCAAGGATTTAAGCTATGTAGGTAAAATGTTAGGTAAAAAAGGTAAGCATAATTAGCCGTAGGTCGTGGGTTCGATCCCCACCAGGAACAAATATTTGTGTGGTGAACGCAGATGTTTGTTCTCGTTCTGGGTGTTATATTGGGTTCTAAGTATGTTATTACAAAAAAGAAATGCAATATTATATCAGCTATCTGGTTCCCAGGTTCAAGCTCTGCTTAGTTTGGGGCTAGATAGTGTTGTGTGGATTGTCTATGGATTGTCTATGATCTATCTATCTATCTATCTATCTATTCAGCCTGTATGCACCCACTGCTGGTTATAGGCCTCCTCCCTTATACGCCACTCTCTTCGGTCCTGTGCCAGTCTCCGCCATTGCTGCCCAACTACTCCGACAATGTCATCCAACCAACGGGTGGGTGGGTGGTGTCTATAATCTGCTATCATTATCATTTAGAGACGTATGTTTGGGTGTGTGTACTGAATGTTCTCCTGTTAGTACAAATTTCCTAAGAGCCTACCACAAGCTCTGTCTGGCTCTGTCTTTGGCTCTAGGTTCGAGTCTGTGTGAGTGCTGACTAAATAAATCCTACGTCGAAATTCACACACACTGGTCAGACCTCACACAGACTTAAAACCAGAGACAGAGCCAGACAGAGCTTGTGGCTACAGGGTAACAGGAGAAATCTACTGCGTGTTTGAGGGCCATAAAAAAGCCCTAATATCAGCATGTTAGAATCGATTAATATAATATCATATCCTATAGATATCCAGTGCACCCAGTGTGATGGTACGGTATTTGAGATACCTACCTACCTACTTGAAAGCTATTTAAGCATAGGTTTATCTTAAACAAATATTTTTTATCTGTAATACTTAGGTAGGTTGAATTTCGATTTCTCACAGACGTTCAAAACTCAAATAAAAAACTTCGGGAAAGATGCTCTAATTTATTGCTACAGAATGTGCATCTTTACGAGTGCATGATTTCCGAGAAAGCAAACATAACAAAAAAAAGGGTCTAGGTACCTGAGGCACCATGTCGGCTTCGAGCATCTTGTAGATCGATGGGTTAAAAATATAATGCTATGAAATGTTATGATTATTAAAGGCTGAATATAAACGCTTAATACGAATGTTTAGATTAAGGGCCCTTAAGATAGAGCATGTTATTGTAAGGTGTAATATTATCAACATGATTAATCTTATTATTTAATATACACTGTTTTCCCTATACAGCAACGTTATAGGTGTTCCAATGAGTTCCAGCTAATATAGAGTACAAAGTCATTATCTATGACGTTTGGTACACGTAAACAAAGGATAAGCAAGTACTTAAATAATTCTCCTAATTTCAGATTAGAGACAGAGACAGAAATAGATGCATACTCACATGCTATCTCTATCTGTTAGAAGGCATAACGGGACCGCGAGTTGCGCGTGCGAAACGCGTAAATAGGACGCAGAGACGGACGGCGGGGATAGTTGAGGATATGGCGGGGTCGGAGTCGGGCGCAAGCCTTGAGTCTTGAGATAAAGAAGGGTTGGGGTTTAATACCACGTGTCTACTATGATACAGTTTTGATAGAAGCAGTGTTTTATTGCTAATTTTGAAAGAATAGTAGAGTTAATTTATATGTAAAGTTAATTTATAGAATCAGTGACAATAGTGTCTGACGACCTGCTTCGAGTTTGTAAAAGAGCTAAGTCGATGACAAAATCTGGACTATTGGTTTGAGATGATACAAATAATCATATCGCATACATAAATTGTCCTAAATACGGACTCATCTAACATATAAAGATTCTCCTCAAACCAATTGGACGCAATAACCACTGTATAAATTATCTGTGATTATTATATATAATTATAATATCAACCCGCTCTCCCAGAGCCGAGTCCCATTAAACTTTGATAAGCCGATTTTCTTGGCTTGTGATCAGTGTTATCACAGTAAATCGTTGTTTTATCTGGTATTGGGTGTAGGGAGGGTAAGAGTGTTCCTTTTGACCTCTCACCCTCCTGAGGAACAACAATTGTATTGGTTGTGATGAGGGAAGACCTATGACAAGTAAGTTATTTGCCGTGAACTTCGGTGACCTGTAAATATCTTCCCTGCTCAGTCGAAAGCGGCGGTCCAATACCGACAAAATATATTTTGTCCAACTTTTAGAGTAAATATCTAGTTTTTATTCAATAATAAACTTGTTATCATTATGTGTCATGCTTGACTATAAACAATTACTTATAACCTATATTGATTTCATGTGCTTGATTTATAGTTTGTACATAGAATTTCATGTGCATTTGTTCTGTTCATTAAACAAACAATTACTGAGTCAAATAACGAATTTCATTCATTATTCTTAATAATTCCCAAGTTCACCCAACTAGGCAGGAAACAAGCAAAAGCTTTAATCTTTACATTTAGTATCACTCTGATAGACTAGGACATTACTACTTAAGAGCAGTCTAGGTCTTTAGACACAGGATATTGTTAAGTCGTAAGTATGAGTTATCATTCGTTTGCCAAATCAATCATCATTCATCATCATCAGCATGTAGCAGGAGGAGGATCTAGCTTGGAGCATAGAGGGGGGGGCCGTCTCATTTGATGCCGTGGCCGAGGATCTAGTTCAAAGTATTGTCGTTAGACATTACCACTAGATAAAATTATCTGAATTACTAAACACAACGTAGGAACCTTAACTTCAATTAAATAATTATTTAATTTCAGTCAAAGACGATCACACAAACAAACGAATTAATTTTCAAAAGACTCAACTTTTTCAACTTAATCATTTTTTATGTTTTATCTCCTGTTGGGTGAACTTTAACAAATCTATTCAGATTTGAAAGAACTAAATTCTTCCTTTGTCAATCAAAACAAACTCAGTAATAGTTGTTTTATTGTGCATGTTATGTTTAATTAACTATTATGCTTGGTGGATGTGCATGTCGAAGTCGCCATGGTGTGGAACCCAAGGTAAACTAAAATCTGGTAAATTATCATTGCAATAATTACAAAGAGATAACTTACTATTCAGCTTTACAGATTAAAAATAAAAATTCGAATTTTGAGACCATTGATTATGTTATGTAATGAAATATCATTAAGAATGAAATATAAACATGACGTTCAATTACATTTAGTTAATTTTTTATTCTTAGCTGCCGGTATGCAAACATTTGCATTTATAAATAGCACTAGTAACAAAATAATAAGTACTTATTTGCAATAAAATAAAATCTAAATATTAATCAAGCCCTAATTATGTAACACCAATTAAAACTTTTGACCTTAAAGAACAAATCATAAAAGGTTACAAAGGGAGCTACATATTAAATTAATGACATTTTTGAAGCTCAATTTGGTATGGCTGATAAGTTTAATCTAATATCAAACAAGCTAGGAACAATTCCGATTGGCACATATGTGGTAGTTTTCAAATGTTACCACGATACCATTAAATTATATTAAGACATAATCTATGTATTAGAAATGAAAGCAGAAATTAATTATCTGCAGGCGTGATAAAGACTTTAGAACATTTCGGCATAAGTACCAAAAATAAAACAGGCTCACTTCATGTGAACTGATACTGGGAACAAAGGCGCAATTGTTTCAAAGAAAAAACATAGCGGCCAACACAGCTGGCAAAGCAAACTTTATGGCCATAGAAAAATAATATTGAAATTTTAGCCATTACTGAGAATGGACAAAATTATTTAAAATGTTTTTTAATGCGGCTTTAAAAAATTAAAAACAAATAAAGCCGTGGTATTTTCATATTACCAGCTAACAAACAAGTATGTGCATAAATTGAAATGCCGAACTTAATACTTTTATAAGGTAACTTTATAAGGTTTCATCTAAATACGGGAATCTTGTGGGATAATAAACCTCATAATAATGTGAGAGTAATTTATAATAGAGTGTGAGTCATCTCATTTATTTTAAACCTATGATTTAGAATACCAGAAAAATAGAAATAGGTAAACCAAACGTGGTAAACCTTAAAAAATTATTTTTTCAATGCTTGCCTGGTATTTAACAAGAACCGTTTTCAAGCACGTGATTGAAGATAGAGACTCACATAGCTTTTTTCTTGAAAAGCCATAAACCTATCGTCCATTGGCAATAAGCGCACATGTTCGAGGAAACGTAGCGCTTTCAAAACACTTTAAAGCAATTTAGTTTTTGTATCCCTTACGAGTATCATAAACAAGTCTGGGAAGGCCTTTGTAATCTGAGAATATTTCCAAACCTTTGCCTATCATAAAATTAAGACTTTCTGTTATGCCAAAAATCTTAGCAGGCTTGTAAAGTCAGACACATAAAAACAAAAGGGACAGACAAAAAAACGCCATTGTCTCGTTTAGTTTTCCGTTCTCAAATCACTGGTATTGTAAACATATGTGTTACCAAGCGGCCACTGGCGAACGTTTTTGTTTTCAGAAAAAAGAACGCTAAATTATTATGCAATACAAGCCAGCACGCAATTTAACCAAAGAATGTGTGGCAATGCCTTACCATATTCAGGAATAAAGTTGAATAATCAACTCGTACTATTACAATTTTACTCATTACTCATGGAGTAATCAACAAAGTCCTTTTACAAATCAATAAGGTATTTAAATCTCTTCCAGAAAATTTCAGACAAAACAAACACATAGTACATTATTACTTTGATTACAAGAATGTAAAATCTTTATGTAACGTGTCTCCCACGTATAAAGAATTGAGTTGAATCAATAATGCCAGGTGATCATTTTTAACACCTGAATTTTACAACCATCTCACAATGTTAAATTTATCGAGTTTAGCAATGCATATTTTGATATTAAAGTATTAGAAAGTAGTTCAACAAAATAACTCTTTCAGAATACTATGGAAAAGATTGAACCTTAATGACTATTAGCTCAAGATATTTTATGGCTCACACTTTAATGCTCGCTACTATCTAGATCCGAGTTCATACAAATTGTGGTTATTGTGCAATAACAACAAGTTGATTTGCAAGGCACTGTTGCTAAACAGACTAATCCATGATGTTATAGGGAGCTATTTCTTCCCAGCTTTGTCAAGCTATTAAGACTGAACAATGACTTGACACATGTGACTGTGTGACCTGCGGGTCTTAAGCACACACTATACTAAAACGCACCTTGATTGGTCGCGCAAAGAGAGCGGCCGCTCCAAATATAGTCGTCTTGTCTGTCTGGGTCTGACCTAAGTTGGAAGCAATAGATTGGCACCGATTATCAATATACAGACTGCCTCCGGATGGGCAGATGAAAACTGTGATATCGCTGCTCTTTAACGTTTCAATATTGCTTCAATGATTACAGTCTTTATGAACTTGGTAAGGGATGGAGAACCAGAATTCGCTTAGCTGAAGAAACCGACCCCTCGCGGCCGGATAACAATTAAGGTTATCGAAATCCTCTCCAGAACTTTTATTGATAAAATTATAAATTTTAATCTTTTTTAATGAGCTGCATAGTCATTTTGGATCGACTAAATCCTTACTAGAATTTGCATTCTTATGAGAAAAAATTCTCTAACAAGACTGGCAAACAAGATATGAGTTTGAAACTGAATTTATTAAATTAAATTAAAAATTGAGGACGATTGTTATTGATTATTGGAATGATCCACTTAACACTATTAAGACAAATCAAGGCACAAATTAAGCGTAGCTTGTACTATGGCAATCAGAGAGGGAATACTTATACCTTTTGTTGATACAGACATAAAAATAAAAAAGGAAGGTTAACTGGCCTTTGCATTCATAATAAAGATGATTTATACAGTGACAAGGTTAACCTTATACCGCTATTAACGTATCGTTGATAGGCAGATTTATGCTTCGAATCCAATGTTAAACACAGTTTGTTTTATAATCGCCGATTATGAATATACCAATCATCAGAGGGTGGGCGCTATCAAAATAACAGTATTGTTTTTATAAGCTCCAAAAGTAAGACAATAATTGTAGAACCCAAAAATAATGCAAAATGAATTCATTATAAACATCCATGTCGATCAAAGAAATTTTAGTAGACACATCGTGTTTGTGCTAGTGGAATTATAAAAAAAAAACATTTGCGGATATCTCGTGAAATAAATGGAGTCGTAAAGATTGCAATGTTTTACGTTCTAGGAAAGACTTTAATAGCCAATAGTCATACGGTTGCTTACTTAAAAATAAGTAAGGTCCGAGGGTGGCCAAGTGGCCAGCTCAGTTGAAAGTTTAGGCTGAAAATATGACTATCGAGTGGAGAATCAATTGTAATGCAACGATGTAGTCAAGTTAGGTCTAGTATAGGTTTAGTTTAGTGTTTGAAAAGTTTAACATTTGAAACTTTGATTTTTCTTCATGATAAAATTTTCATAGGGTGGAATGTGATGGTACGGTATTTGAGATACCTACCTACCTACTTGAAAGCTATTTAAGCATAGGTTTATCTTAAACAAATATTTTTTATCTGTAATACTTAGGTAGGTTGAATTTCGATTTCTCACAGACGTTCAAAACTCAAATAAAAAACTTCGGGAAAGATGCTCTAATTTATTGCTACAGAATGTGCATCTTTACGAGTGCATGATTTCCGAGAAAGCAAACATAACAAAAAAAAGGGTCTAGGTACCTGAGGCACCATGTCGGCTTCGAGCATCTTGTAGATCGATGGGTTAAAAATATAATGCTATGAAATGTTATGATTATTAAAGGCTGAATATAAACGCTTAATACGAATGTTTAGATTAAGGGCCCTTAAGATAGAGCATGTTATTGTAAGGTGTAATATTATCAACATGATTAATCTTATTATTTAATATACACTGTTTTCCCTATACAGCAACGTTATAGGTGTTCCAATGAGTTCCAGCTAATATAGAGTACAAAGTCATTATCTATGACGTTTGGTACACGTAAACAAAGGATAAGCAAGTACTTAAATAATTCTCCTAATTTCAGATTAGAGACAGAGACAGAAATAGATGCATACTCACATGCTATCTCTATCTGTTAGAAGGCATAACGGGACCGCGAGTTGCGCGTGCGAAACGCGTAAATAGGACGCAGAGACGGACGGCGGGGATAGTTGAGGATATGGCGGGGTCGGAGTCGGGCGCAAGCCTTGAGTCTTGAGATAAAGAAGGGTTGGGGTTTAATACCACGTGTCTACTATGATACAGTTTTGATAGAAGCAGTGTTTTATTGCTAATTTTGAAAGAATAGTAGAGTTAATTTATATGTAAAGTTAATTTATAGAATCAGTGACAATAGTGTCTGACGACCTGCTTCGAGTTTGTAAAAGAGCTAAGTCGATGACAAAATCTGGACTATTGGTTTGAGATGATACAAATAATCATATCGCATACATAAATTGTCCTAAATACGGACTCATCTAACATATAAAGATTCTCCTCAAACCAATTGGACGCAATAACCACTGTATAAATTATCTGTGATTATTATATATAATTATAATATCAACCCGCTCTCCCAGAGCCGAGTCCCATTAAACTTTGATAAGCCGATTTTCTTGGCTTGTGATCAGTGTTATCACAGTAAATCGTTGTTTTATCTGGTATTGGGTGTAGGGAGGGTAAGAGTGTTCCTTTTGACCTCTCACCCTCCTGAGGAACAACAATTGTATTGGTTGTGATGAGGGAAGACCTATGACAAGTAAGTTATTTGCCGTGAACTTCGGTGACCTGTAAATATCTTCCCTGCTCAGTCGAAAGCGGCGGTCCAATACCGACAAAATATATTTTGTCCAACTTTTAGAGTAAATATCTAGTTTTTATTCAATAATAAACTTGTTATCATTATGTGTCATGCTTGACTATAAACAATTACTTATAACCTATATTGATTTCATGTGCTTGATTTATAGTTTGTACATAGAATTTCATGTGCATTTGTTCTGTTCATTAAACAAACAATTACTGAGTCAAATAACGAATTTCATTCATTATTCTTAATAATTCCCAAGTTCACCCAACTAGGCAGGAAACAAGCAAAAGCTTTAATCTTTACATTTAGTATCACTCTGATAGACTAGGACATTACTACTTAAGAGCAGTCTAGGTCTTTAGACACAGGATATTGTTAAGTCGTAAGTATGAGTTATCATTCGTTTGCCAAATCAATCATCATTCATCATCATCAGCATGTAGCAGGAGGAGGATCTAGCTTGGAGCATAGAGGGGGGGGCCGTCTCACCAGTCACATATTGCACATAAATTCTATACGCGTAAGCATAGTCCACACGGGTGGAATACTAATGTAATCTGCCATTTAAGACTACGTTCACACTCACTATGAAATATGTAACAGCGGGGAAACGAAAAAAGGGTTTTCACGACCATAATTTCCTATTTTTAATGGCGCTGCTGAAAGGGGCGGACACCCGGAATGTCCTTTTAATTTTTATATATTTGAATATTCCCTGTGGGATGATTCTGGGGTACTTTTTTCCGGTTTGTTTTTAAAACGCGCAACGAATTTACACTGGCTTCCTGTTTCGACTGGGCTTAGATTCTTTAATCTTTATTGAGCTCGTGTTCTTTAAGAACTGCGTAGTATACATTCAGTTCATCATCATTATCAACCTATATCAGTCCACTGCTGGACGTAGGTCTCTCCCAAGACGCGCCACTGAGCCCGGTCCTCGGCTCTTCTCCTCCAGTGCTTGCCAGCTACATTTCGCAGATCGTCGCCCCACCTTGCCGGAGGGCGTCCTACACTACGCTTACCTAAACGCGGTCTCTACTCTAGTATTCGTTTGCTCCAACGATTGTCTGTTCTACGGCAAACATGACCGGCCCACTGCCATTTCAGTTTACTAATCCTTTGAGCTATGTCTTTTTTATTTTCTATTGTACTTTTACGTATAAGGGGATTAAGAAGGAAAAAAGTGCAATATTTTGAGTTCTTTTGTTTGTTTTTATCCAACCAGAAAGATTCATAATCCTGTGTATTTTTATTCGTTTTAAAAGAGTGTATACAATATTACTCCAACATGGGGTTTTCACTTATGGGGAGAAGATTTAATTTGGGTATTTACGGAGGAACAATTTTGTTCTTTCTTTGACTTTTATTTATTACCGACGTCCTTCACGTTATGAATTTTCCATACAAACTTCAACCCCCGCTGCACCCCTTTAAGAGTTTAATTTTAAAAAATCATCCCTAATACCTACACATTTCGAAGAACATAGGTAATTATACCCTCTAAATTTCATAATTGAATCATCAGTATAAATGCTTATTTCAATGGTCTTGTATACAAAACTAAATAGTAGAAAGTTTAAAATAAAAATCACTGCTACAAATAAAAAAAAAACTGTGTTCAGTTGTACAAGGATCACTTTGAAAGGAGGAGGTTCTCAATTCGGTTGTATTTTTTTTTTTTATGTTTTTTTTTTTTTTAATGTTTGTTTCCGCATAACTTCGTCATTTGTGAGCCGATTTGAAAAAATATTTTTTTATTTGGAAGGTTATTCTTACTTCCAGATTGTCCCAAACAAATTTGATTAAAATCGGTTTAGCCGTTTGACAATGAAGTCGGTTTCTCAAGTTTTTTAAACTTATAATTATATTAGGACGTAACACACAGTAAGCCATGCAGTGTTCGTAATAGTGTATTTCAAATATGAACTTGTTACATATTCGCAAGTAGTACCCTAAACCGACGAGCATGTATGAAGAATGTTATGAGAGTGAATGAAGCGACAGAGGTGTGTCAGGATCGTAGCAAGTGGAAATCCGTGATCTCTGCCTACCCCCATGGGAATAAGGCGTGACTTTATGTATGTATGTATGTAAACTGGAGCTAAATACCTCGCATAAAGTACACACCTACATCAAGAGCCCAAAAATTATCTCATAAATTATTTATAAGGATACGGTACCGGAAATCAAAAATGGTCGCATCGAAATACTCTGCACTATGCATGATGGATTGGAACCCCGTCCCTCGTTCCCAGGCGTGCGAGGGTATTGAATTAAACAGGTTTTTACCACGTTCCCCCTAAATGTATTAAGTATGGTATTCTTCATTTTCGTGACATGTGAATGAAGTGTGATGGGGAGGCGATAATGTGCATCATGTTTTTGTACACTTTTTTTATTACGATGTCAGGTTGTTCGATTCCGATACAAACTGAATTTACACAACTATGGGCAAACAAAGTATAAATGTACACTGAAATAGCTGTAATAGAATTTTACAGTGGTCTTTATTGCCGGCCAGTTATATAAAGTTGGAGAAAACTGTAGGATAACAGAAATATTAATAAAAAACCAAAAAAGTAATTTTTTCGTCATTCTCTCCAACGGGTATTTAGCATAGAGTCAATTTTGTAAATCACTGTTTCAAAATAGACGTAAAAGTCTGTTAGTTCTTTTTCTGAAGCCCCGACTGCCACGGCCAACGGCTGACACTCCAACTTTATATAACTGGCCGGTAATAAGGACCACTGTAAAAGCCTATTACAGCTATTTCAGTGTACATTAATACTTTATTCGCCCATAGTTGTGTAAATTAAGTTTGTATGGAAATCGTACCAAGGGGGTACGATTTTCATACAACTTTTCGAAGCAACATTTTTTATACAACTAACTGATGGAACAAACATTATGGCCCCCCTGATGTTAAGTGGTAACTATCGTCAATAACAAAGCAATGCCTCGTGGGTCACGCACGTCAGCAACGTGCCCTACGATGCACTTCCCTGCGTCCTTCAATTCTCTTGAGAGAGTGGTGGTACTCAGCCGCAACGTAAATGACTATAGTTAGATCTAATCTCCATATTTTTTGTCGGCTGGGAATATAGTCCAACAGAACCAGCCAAATTTTGATAGTTGTAGTTTTGATATATACCTATTATTATTATTTTATATAACAAAGTTAGCAAACAAGCATACGGCCCACCTGATGGAAAGCGGTTACCGTAGCCTATGGACGCTTGCAACACCAGAGGCATCACTCGCGCGTTGCTGACCCTATAAATTTTTAAAATTTAAAGTTTTAAAACCCTTCTTGAAGAGCCCCATGCTGTAATCTATAGGGAAAACCTCGGCAGGAAGAGTATTCCACAACCTTAAAGTGCCTTTAAGTGTTATGAGGAAAAAAAGGTTGAGAGCCTCTGGTCTAAGCGAAGCCAAATATCCTATAATCAGTTGTTTCTCCCTTGAACAAGCCCCATTGAACAGGGTACAATGCTAACCATATCATTAAAACTTTCAAAACTTAGGTTAAGCTAGCATGGGCTAAAGCCCGGCCACATTAAGGCGATAACACCCTCAGCTCAGTTAGTGGTAGCTCTGCCTTCTGCGCCGTAGCTCGTGGGCTCAATCCTCACCGAGAACGAATATTTGCGTGGTGAAGATATATCTTTGCTCTCTGTCTGGGTGTTATAATTATTGTATTCTAAGTATGTATAAAACAAATCTATATATATATCTGCAGGGCTACCACGAGCTCCATATGGTTATGGCTATGGCTGTCAAATTGTGTATAGATAGGCTGACCCACACATTCATTTTCTTCTTGGGTTTGAATGTGTTGACACTGTTGACACAATTTTGACAGCCATTTTTTTTGAAGCTCATGGTAGGCAAGCTGGTTTGTAACCATTTCCAGAAAAAATCTTTGGACATTCTAAATTCATATCTCACTGGCCTCTCAACTCAGATGGTGGTAGTTCTGCCTTCTGAACAAAGGTCGTGGGTTAGATCTCCACTGAGAAAAAATATGTATACTTACTAGTAATAGTCTGCTTCAGGCTGATGATGACGATGAAGTAAAAATTATATTTTATCCATGATAGATCAAAAAGACATATCACCGTAATATTCACGTTAAAAAAGCTTTTATAAACTCAATTAAAGGTGTAAAGGGTGTAAAAAGAGCCAAAAATAATTTTAAAAACAAAAGTACCTATAACAAAAAAAATACCTCGTAGGGCACTCGCATCAAGAACGTGCCAAAAAATGCACTGTCCTGCTTTCATCTTCTTAAATCATTTAGATAATGTTCAGTCTCACGTGCCAGTAATTTCGCCGGCACTCGCACCCTTCAAACCGGAACACGGCGAAGCTGCTTCACGGCAGAAAAAGGCATGGTGGTAGTATTTCCTCGTAAAGAGCTTACTTATAATTTTTTTATCTATTTATTTATTAGTTTATGACTAATTATTTTATTTAATTATGTATACTCATAGTATAATTTTTCTATCCATCCAAAGGTTGTCTGGAAGAAATCGCTATAGCTCTAGTTTTTAAGTATTATTTTTAGCCCAAGTTCACCTTTTAATTTTGGTGTACAATTAAGTAATATTCAAAAAAATGACAAATCTGTCACTTCGGTACCTGACGGTCGGATTAGGAAGATGCAACAACAGGCCGGCTATCAGCAACAGCTGTGAGCAGTAGCCATTTTTGGGAGCAGCGGTTTTTGAGAGTGGTTATTTTACACCTTGTATTTTATTTTCATTTCTAGGGTACCAATAATAGAGTACAATCACTCAATGGCAACGTGAGATGATGGATGAGAGTGGATGAAGCGAATATGACGAAAAATAATATTCGCTTGAAAGATGACTTCGGATTTCAGGCTGAAGGATATTACTTTTTGTGAAATGACCGCTGTAATTTTCCGGCCTTTGATGTGGCACTATCTTTAAAATGATTAATTAAAATTCACGAAAAGGCTTTTGTCTTGCTTGCGGTGGGCAACACATTCTAAAATAAAAGAAAAAAATATGGGCATATAATCTTATTTGCTGCTTGAATATTTGAGTAGTATTTTGACAACCTTCATCGAGATAAAACAAACTGGTTAAGTACATGCGAGCAGTGGTGAGCAAAAGTTGTATGAAACCTCATTAAGTCTTACGCACATCAAAGCTTTCTGCGGTGGCAATCAGTGAAACACTATCAAATATCGCTTTCACTGATCAACACCGCAGAACGATTAGAAAGTGCAAAAGGCTGTCGTGTTTAGCCGCCATATAAATTACATAGTAAACTCATTTCTGTCATGAAATTTAAAAATAGAACGCTCTTTTACTCTAAAATATGGCAACCAAGGAGGTAGCATAACAAAGGGCTTATTTTTATAATATTTTTTTTGCCTAAGTGCTAAGGGTTTGGTAGGTAGAAACTTAATTTCCGCGTATTATTTGATAAAGTACTATACAAGTCTTGGGCACAACTAAGCATTGATGGACTCACGTATGTGGATCTCGGCTTACGTTCGTTCATCAATGCTTATTTTACTGACAGCCGCAGTAATGTTTTTTTAAGCTATTGCATAGCTTCTATCGTGGGCCTTGAGCGTGGGGACCGAATCCAGAAATTCCGTAACGAAAAAAACCTAACACCCCCAATGACGTGTAAGTAACAGTTTTGGAGTTGCCATACGTAACAAAGTTCAAGTCAGTGCTCAAAAGACTTTGTTCCGTTCTTTAGGGAGATTTGCACATGAAGGTAGGGACCGATTTATTAAAAAATAAAAAATACTGCATTAATAAAATAAATAAATAATTATAATTGCAGAAGTTGATAAAAAATGCTATGCAATAGGTTTACCGCGACAGTGTCTGAGTGCCACACGTCTTTTTATTTTATTTATTTATTAATAGTATCTTCTAAAAACATTGGTACACAATTATTGTAATTGTACAACAATTGTAACTCCAAATATTCAACCAGAAGTGAGTACTATATCTTATTGCATGGCGGAAGTCACGTTTTGTTACTCTACTTTTATTTTAAAAATAAAGTAAAATAAAACTTTTCTCTCCCTCGAACAAAGTAATGAGCGTTTTCCGTCGGAAGTCATTTTATCGCGACAGCTAAAGGAAACATACACTTTGTACGTGAGAATCGTTTTAAAAGACTTCATAAAGCGTTGCAATGGAATAAGAGTCTACTACGAGACTGCGCCAAATAAAAACCGGTTTTTAAACATAGATGTAGATTGAACTAGATACCGCAAATATTGTATGAAAACTAAGAGCCTGTCCAGATGGAGCGTTTTACGCGCGAGTGCCCTCGCGCGTTTCAATTTATATTGCGTCCAGATGCCGCGTTTTACGCGCGCTCCTACCAAATAGTTGCTCGCGTTTTACGCGCGATTGAGGAATCGCGCGTAAAACGCCCCATCTGGACAGGCTCTAAGGGTGCAGTATTTTTAGTAACATCGGCTATATTTGACAGCATAGGAATGCGTTGAATTTTATTTTTGCATGCCTTCTATGTAGGACTGCGTTGATTAAACCACAATTTTTAACATCTTTACTACATGTAATTCAGCAAATAAACATACTTTGATTTTGACTTTGTAATAATGTAAAAAAATATTGTGGACAATTCACAACACATTTACCAGCCCCAAATTAAGCAGACCTTGTACCATGGGAATCAAATAGCTGATATACTGCTATATCCATTATTTTTATATACATACTTAAAATACAATAAAACAGACAAACATTTACAACCAAATTGTATACCTACTGCGCTAAGGGCAGAGTTACTTACTTATTGAGAAAAAAAAGAAAAGGAAAAGGTAGACACTATCTAGTTCAATCTATATCAGTGGTTTTAAAAGTACGTATATGTAGTACGTAGTACGTGCCGACAAACAGAAGGTTCCGCATTCTGTCCAAATGTCGTTTATTCGAATTTATTACCAAGAAACACAAGCAAAAACGAGGAACCACGAAAAAGTAGTAGTAGACTAGTAGTACAACTCTTTGTGTGTGGCTCGTCTGGGGAAGTACAACCACCTATTTCTGCCGTGAAGCAACATTGCTGTGTTTCGGTTTGAAGGGTGTGGGTGCCGGTGAAATTACTGGCACGTAAGGCTGTATATACGCCTTCAGTTAATGGACGCAGGGCAGTGCATCGTAGGGCACGTTCCTGACGTGCGTGACCTACGAGGCAATGCTTTGTTATAGGCGATGGTTACCACCAGATGGCCCAATAATGCTTGTTTATAAAAGTCATTTGAGTGATAGTGAACACAAATAGGTTTCAGAGTGACATTAAATCTCTAATTCACTCTGACTGGTCTCTAAGCTCAGTTGGTTGGCCTCTCAGCTCTGCCTTCTGTACCGTAGGTCGTGGGTTCGATCCCCACCGAGAACAAATATTTGTGTGGTGAACGCAGATGTTTGTTCTCTGTCTGGGTGTTATATTGTATTCTAATTATGTATTTACACAAAACAATTTACTGTATCAGCTATCTGGTTCCCATCTATTAGATTAGACACAACACTATCAAGCCCCAAACTAAGCAGAGCTTGTACTATGGGAACTAGATACGTGGTTACTTAAATACATTTTTTTGCTTACTTTTTTATTCCAAATAATTACTTAGAATACAATATAACACCCATTCAGAGAATAAACATCTGTGTTCACCACACAAATATTTGTTCTCGGTGGGGATCGAACCCACGACCTACGGTGCAGAAGGCAGAGCTACTACCAACTGAGCTGAAAGGCATGTCAAGTGTTGTGTGAGTTGTCCACATTATTTATTTATTTAATTTCAAACCCAAGGTAATTCAATTTTGTTTACCTCAAACTATAAACAAGAAGGTTGCCGATACTAGAATAAATGTCAAAATAGATTATCAAATGACAGGTTATTTGAACGCACCTTTACGTGACTGTAGTCAATTTTGTCATTACGATTATTGATCACGATAGTCAAAGTGGCATCGTTGCCTTTTATCAATAAAATATATGAAAATGGTGCAATTTGATTAATGGTTTTTAGGACAGTTTCCCTGTGTTTATAATAGTTATAATTTCTCC
The DNA here is from genome assembly GCA_947578465.1 of Thera obeliscata. Classification (NCBI taxonomy): domain Eukaryota; kingdom Metazoa; phylum Arthropoda; class Insecta; order Lepidoptera; family Geometridae; genus Thera; species Thera obeliscata. Next base: position 23,866,470 of record OX387917.1, read on the forward strand.
AAAATGTACCACTAAAACACACTGTAGACACTTACAGCCATACTTATAAAGGCAATTTAAATTTAATCATTGGTTAAAGTTAGCCCGGTCACTATTTGTCATTACCCAGTGGTAAGAGATAGCAATAGTTTAGGCACTTTTATCTTTTGTCAATTTTTTATAAGTAAGGCCACTATTTGGTATTGGATATTACTGATATTTTTTGTTACAATATGTTATTGTGTAAAGCTTTGCGCACATCTATCTGCGGTAGCGATCAGTGAAACGCTGTTATATTTGACAGTGTTTCACTGATCGCCACCACAGAACGATTAGATGTGCGCAAGGCTCAAGTTGTATTTAATTTTAAGTTGACACAAAATAAACTATTTGCGTTTCTATTTTACTTTTATTTTTAGAATACCCAGTTACAATTTCCAAACCAAGCGAGATTAGACTACTAAGCAGCAATGATGATATTATATCAGCTATCTGGATTCCATGGTATAAGCTCTGCTTAACTTGGGGCTAGATAGTGTTGTGTCAATAGGCATGAAGACAGTAATCAAGTATCGCCAAAATATTTATCTGATCTAATGAAAAAGGATTAAAAGATTTTGAAATATGTATTTATTCTCTTATAAATGTCGAGATTAATAATTTATTTGTTAAAATAAATCTACAAAATACAACAATCCGCCATGATGGCTCAAACACCAGTCAGAACGAATCACGTCACGTTTAGGTAAACGTCATTCCGATTTAGTACAAAAGCACCAATGTTTACTGTTGATATACTTAACCGTGACGTAATAACAGACGCCATGACACTAGCGAGCGTTTTGGCGTGAATTTGAAAATTAAATTTAAATGTACTTTTATTGCACAAAAACCTTAATTTTTTACAGGAATATGATATATTTTAGACATAATAGATACTTCTGAATATGATAGAAGAGATTTTGAAAATTAGTCGTCATGCCTATTGTCCGCAATATGTATACCTATCTATTTATTTGTATGTTCTTTTGTTAAATAAATAATTTTGTATTTTTTTTATTATATGGATCTTAATTCTAACAGAGCACAGAGAGTCAGAAGTATAGGGCTGGTTTCATAGATTACTAGTTGATCAATTAAATATTTGACAGTTGCTTAACTCCATTTTCAGTGAAACACTGTCAAATATCGCTGTCAGATTTGAGATTTGCCAGTATTATGCCGGCCATGTTCTTATTACTCTACTCCATCTTAACTTTATGACACTAGCATGAAACGGACACTGGCAGAATTGTGGCATAAAGTCGCAGTAGCCAAAAAAGAAGAAGTGAAGTGAGATTTGCCAGCGATATTTGACAGCGTTTCATTGATCGCTGGCGCCAGCGAACTAGGTGTGCGCAGGCCTTAAACACCTGTCAAAAATGTTATTTGGTGTCGTGTCGTGAAACCGTCTTTTAAATAAAAATCTCATACTAATAAATGCAGCTTCAGTTTTTCAGTAAGAAATAACCGAGCAAACTATGAACGAGCGTTTCAAAAATTCCGTCCACGCGACATTGAGGTAAGTGCCTTTATTTGCTTGTTCGAGCGTCCCGTGTTATTCGTATTCATGCTTCAAATAAAACGCTTTGAAATGCATATGTATGTATTTTTGGATTTATTTTTCTGGTAATAATAATTATAGTACTTGAGGACGATATTTTAGTTTATTAGCTACCAAAAAGATATATTTTTTGGCCCCATTATGTATAAATGACGAAATAAAATTAATTAAAATTAAAATATAAAAAGATAAATAACTTGAAGAACCGACAATCGTTGGGGAATAAAGGTTCTCGGATGACGACCACGAACCGGAAGACGAAGCGTAGGGCGCCCACCTACTAGATGGACCGACGACATTGTTAAGATCGCGGGAAGTCGATGGATGGAAAGAGCTCAGAATCGTCCTTCCTGGAAATGTGTAGGGGAGGCCTATGTGCAGCAGTGGACTTCTTCAGGCTGATGATGATGATGATGATGAAAAAGATAAATTGTGCCCAGCATCTGGGCGCTCTGGCGCTAGCTGTTAGGCCAAACTGCATTTGTTCTTAATAAAATAAAATAAATAACAAATATATCAAAAAACAATAATAGTACAAGCTCTGCTTAGTGTTGTGTTGGGTTGCCTATAATATTAATTTTTATTTAAATACAGCCGATTTGAGAACCTACTTCTTTTTTTATTTGAAGTACGTTAAAAATATCTTTAGCATAGTAATAATATGTAAGAGCTTGTATTGTGTTTGGATTTCATGCTTGACAAACTGAAAAATTATAATAAATCTTCTGCCTGAAACTATGTTCAAACAGCCGAGGGCTGTGCTACGAAGTATTCGATAAATGTTTTATGAGATGAAATGAAAACCTTAAGGTACACCTTGACTGGCCTCTCAGCTCAGTTGGTAGTAGCTCTGCCTTCGGCTCGGTAGGTCGTGGGTTCGATCCTCACCGAAAACAAATATTTGTGTGGTGAACGAGATGTTTGTTCTCTGTCTGGGTGTTATATTGTATTCTAAGTACGTATTTAAAAAAAATGTATGTATGTATTATATCAGCTATCTGGTTTTCATAGTACAAGCTCTGCTTAGTTTGGGGGCTAGATAGTGTTGTGTGGATTGTCTATAATATTTATTTATTTATTATTCTTGCTCGGACTCGTTTTTTGACATTTTGGAAAGTCACAATCATAGTATTTTTATTTTAACTGTTTTTCTGGTGTTATTCAGAGTTCTGTTGCCTAATTTTTTTTGGTATTAATCAGTGTTGAAAAAAAAACGGCATCTTTTTTTTCAAAGCCTATGACGACCGACTTGTCTATTGACTGACTTGACTAAAAAATATTTTTCTTGTTCATTTCATTTATTAATGTAATATATCTTCACCTGACATTGCCAGATTTTTCTAATGGACAAATGCCATGTGTTTAAGAAGAAGAACTCGCTCGCACATTATAAATACACTTGCGAGCATTAAACGGTGATCTAATCATGAGCTACACTGCGCGGTATCGCTACAAATCGAGTTGTATCTTCCGCGCGTGTTTCCTTCTCAGCGTCACTCAAAATATCAATACGAATCTCGTTTCGCGTAGATTTTACTCCCCTTGGAGGTATACTTGAAGCCTCTAGTAATGCTACTCCTTAAAGCTATACAGCGAATGGCACTTAGAGGAGACGGAACTCCCGTAGGCCTACTACAAGCTCTGTCTGGCTCTGGTTTTGAGTCTGTGTGAGTGTTGACTAAATAAATCCTACGTCGAAACTTCGCACACGCAGTATACACTGGTGAGCACTCACATAGACTCAAAACCAGAGCCAGACAGAGCTTGTGGTAGGCTTACTGAGCTTTTCCCACGACTGCCAGCCATAATGCAATTTTTGAAGATGGAAATATAGCTGTGAAAATATATTTAAATAAAATATGTGGAAACTTTCAGCGAATGTATGTAGACTACACAATGGCGACACAATACACATGATATTGCATTTTAAAATAAGCATTAAATATAAAATGCAGTTACAACAACAGAATCTTGTATTTTTAACCGACTTAAAGGAGGAGATATAACTTTTGAAACTATCATGGTTTTTAACACTATTTCGAAACCAATAAAAGAGTGCGAAAGAGGGTAGATTGATTTATCTGCCAATAACGTTTCTTTTACTCGTGGACTTCAGTTCAACCGTGATCATGGTGCATGCAACTGTGCCGAAATATCGGAAGTCAACTCAACAAAATTTAATCATGGTAAATATCCCGTTGTTTCATAAAAATAGTGTTAAAGGAGGAGGTTTTTATAATTTTTAATATTTTGTTATCACATAACTTCGTTGTATGAGAATTGATTTGAAAAATCTAGTAATCTGAAAGTTTATGATGGATAAGATGGTTTATGTAGGTTTTAGGTGGTTAACTTGGTGGTCAAATAAATAAAATAAATAATGCAGACAATCCACGCAACACAATCTAGCCCCAAACATAGCAGAGCTTGTACTATGGAAACCAGGTAGCTGATATAATACCTACTTATTTTTATTTTCTAAAAACATACTTAAAATTCAATAAAGCACCCAGACAGAGAACAAACATCCGTGTTCACCAAAGAAATATTTTTTACTGGTAGGGACCGAACCCACGACCTAAGGCGCAGAAGGCAGAGCTACTACCAACTGAGCTGAGCAGCCAGTACTGGCGGGTGTACCGCTTATGCTGCCTTCCTACGGTGCGTGGTTTTGCAGATCATTACGCACAGCCGACGACGACGCACGGCAACGCACACAGAAAGGGCTACCGCACAACTCGGCGCACGAGACCGTTCCCATGGTGTGTCGTGCAAGCTGATCCGCCTCCGTACCCGAAGTCTAAGTTTTGCTACCACATTTCGTTACCAAATGTTGTTTTCGTTTCGCCTACTTGTCTCTGTCTTTTGTATGGAGAAAAGATGAGACAGCAAAAATACGTTACGTAGTTAGAGTTGTTGTCTCATGATTTTTCCATGGAAAAGAGAGAGGCATGTAAGCGAAACGAAAACAACATTTGGTAACGAAATGTTGTAAATGCACTGGGACTTTGGGTACCGTACGCGATATCACACACCGGTGGGAAGGGGCTACTAGAAAAAACCCAGCATTTTTCACACGAAAATAGCGAGATACATCGTCAAGTAGGTATACCAATTCGTCTGATTTCTATACGCCCGTAACTGATGTTCGGAATTTGCATATAGACTACCTTTTTGCGCCCTCAAAAATGTAGGGCGTAGGGCAGAATAAAATATACAGATAATGTATGTTGTTATTTTTATTAGAAGACTTTGTACGTGGTAAATATTGCTTGTGAAAATTTTAGGGTTCAGTACCATATATATTATTACTAGCTGCCTGTCCCGGCTTCGCACGGGTGAACATTTATTTTTTATACACATAAATATAGCCTATGTTACTCAAGGTGAACCTACGTCCAGCAGTGGACTGATATCAATTGATGATGATGATGAAAGAACATTCTACAACGTTTAGGAGCACTATTTTCTAGAAAATTTGTCCAAATCTAGAATTCAGAACCGTTTGCATGGGTATATTTGAGTATTCTATAATTCTGGATTACTAACGTTTGGATGCATTCCGGATGCTAGCCGAATAATTTCAGTCTTCGAATTAAATTTGATCATTCCAGAACCTCAAAGACATTCTAGAGCGTTCTTTCCTCGTCAAAGTCGAGAATTTTCAGAAAAATCCCTAAGCGATAGAAAGGGATAGACATATATAAGTCCCTACGTGATAGAAAGGGATAGAAATAGATTTCGAAACTTTTGCTCCTCATAAATTAATAACACCTAAATATTGAATATAAACTATCCTATCTTTTAAGTCCGACCATATTAAAGGCAGTTGCAAAATTTTATCGAAATCCGTTCAGTAGTTTCGGAGTTTATCGCGTTCCAAATTGTGACACGAAAGATTTATATATATAGATTTAAAAGAAAGTTGTGTTTAATTACACTATTTTATTTATTTACTCAAGAACAGCTAAACCGATTTGTATGAAAATTTGTGGGGCTTTGAACCCTTTTTATCCTTAAAAAGTAACGGGAACTGTAGACCTACCACAAGCCCCGTCTGGTTCTGTCTCTGGCTCTGGTTTTGAGTCTGTGTAAGTGCTCACCAGAGTATTATACTGTGCGTGTGACGTTTTGACGTAGGATTTATTTAGTCAACACTCACACAGACTCAAAACCAGGGCCAGAGACAGAGCCAAACAAAGCTTGTGGTAATGGGCGTAATGGGAACGGGGCGAGGGAAGCCACGGATGACCACTAGTAAATTGAGAAAATATGATCTCAATATGAGTGATTTAGCACAAAAATTCCAAAGCAAGGACACGTTAAGTTCACACAAAGATATTATACCTTTTTCTTTATAGACACTAACTTAAATCTGTTTTACGAACGATATAAGACGGCCAACGTTTTTCAGATACAGTTTTTTTCAAACTTTGATCGCCCTAAGAAAATTCTTAACTTTGTTGGAAAATTTGAACGGAGGCCTAAAATAAACAGACTTTGTGTATTATAAAGTTTTCATGCGTCATAGAGAGCTCTCGAAGTATTTATAAGCACCTAAGCTACTTCCTACAAGTACATGAGTGACGTCAGCAAGGATCCAGCACCAGTAGGCCTACCACGAGCTCTGTCTGGCTCTGGTTTTGAGTCTTGTGTGAGTGTTGACTAAATAAATCCTACGTCAAAACGTGACACACACAGTATAATACACAGGTGAGCATTCACACAGACGCAAAACCAGAGCCAGAGACAGAGCCAGACAGAGCTCGTGGTAGGCCTACAGTTCATGACGTTGTGGATTGCAGAAACTGATGAGTCGGACGCTATAAGCTTCTTAGTTCTTACGTCACTGTAGTACAAACTAGTAAAGAGAAGTATAGGCTGTGCTTAGGCGGGATTTAGGCCAAGTGCGAGTCGGACTCGCCCATGAAGGGTTCCGTAGCAGTAAGTAATATAATATAGAAGTTCTAGTAGTTCGTCGAAAGGTACATAGCGGTTTACGATTAATGACGTATTAAAAAAACTACTAACTAGATTTCGTTCAAACCAAATATCGTTGAAAGTTTACATCATTTTATATTTTTTAGCTTTATCATTCTCTTATTTTAGAAGTTAGAGGGGGTGGACCAACATGTTACCACTTTGGAAGTGTCTCTCGCAAAAACTACTAAGTTTAAAAAAAACTATATAAGAAACCTCAACATCTTCTTTGAAGACCTATTCATAGATACCCCACACGTATGGGTTCGATGAAAAAAAGTTTTTTGAATTTCAGTTCCAAGTATGGGGACCCACAAAATTTATTGTTTTTTTTCTACGTTTGTGAGAAAATCTTAATGCGGTTCACAGAATACATCTACTTACCGTATCAATACTTATCAGCGCTAACGTTCAGCGAGACCAGAAACCCGAGAAGTAACATCCATTTTAATATTCGGTTCTTTATGGTCGCGGGTAATAATAAACTTCCCTTCATAATAAAATCGTCATAAAGGATAATCTCTTTTATGGTGTTGTGTCATGTCGTATATACGTCACAAGTGTCATTTGTCAAAGTCAGTGTCAGAGGTGAAGTTTCACAGTTCAGTGTTCACTGCGTCATCTCATCTTATAAATAACAGTAGGCCTACAAGCTCTGTCTGGCTCTGTATCTGGCTCTGGGTTTGAGTCTGTGTGAGTTCAGAAGCCTAATTCTCGGACCAACCGAGATTTTCAATGTCCTTTCCAATACACATAGGCATTGCACAACCCCGAATTTTTTCTACGTTTTCCGTATATCGTAGCTGTCGAGGCTTCTACGATGAGGTCGTCGATGAATTAGTCAAGGAAATCTACCATTCTCTCTTCGAAAAGAAGCAATAAAAAAGAAAAATGCAAAATGATCCGAGATGAGCTGAGAATTAGGCTTCTGACCTGTGTGAGTGACGTTTCGACGTAGGATTTATTTAGTCAGCAATCACACAGACTCAAAACCAGAGCCAGAGACAGAGCCAGACAGAGCTTGTGGTAGGTCTACAGAGCGGAGGCTCGTTGTAATGAGTAGGCAGAAAAGTTATCATTGTTTGAACCACTCGTCTTTGTAATAGGGACGAAAAGCGGTTAAAAGGCAATATTTAGCAGTTAAATTATATGGAGCCACTGAAAACCAGCCCTGCAAGGGGTATCGTGCCCTTGCAAAATGCTGAGTGGCTTACTTTTTTACCGTCATCAAGTTTAAGTTGAATTGTACCCATGAATTTTAAGTTAACGCAAAATAAGAGCTTTTTGTGTGGCTCGTCCGGGGAAGTACTACCACCATGCCTATTTCTGTTGTGAAGCAGCATTGCTGTTTCAGTTTGAAGGGTGTGGGTGCCGGTGAAATACATTACATAATGCTTTATTGTTTACATAATGACTGATTTTGACATGTTGCATTTGAGACTATAAAAAAATCATTTTAAAGATCCATACTACGACATACGCCTGAAAAAAAGGTGCACTATGCAAGGTCGCATGTGTTGTCCAATAATATAAGTTTAAAAACTCGACTTCTGAAAGCCACCTTTCAGATATAAAATAACTTTTCAAATCGATTCATAATATGACGAAGTTATAAGATAAAAAAAGCGGCCAAGTGCGAGTCGGACTCGCCCATGAAGGGTTCCGTAGCATCAAGTAACATAATATAAAGGTTCTTGTAGTTCGTCGAAAGGTAAATTGCGGTTTACGATTTATGACGTATAAAAAAAACTACTGACTAGATCTCGTTCAAACCAAATATCGTTGGAAGTTTGCATAGTAATGTACAACATATTTTTTTTTTAGTTTTATCATTCTCTTATTTTAGAAGTTAGATTTTTTCAACTGTGGAAGTGTCTCTCGCGCAAACTATTCAGTTTAGAAAAAAACGATATGAGAAACCTCAACATCATTTTTGAAGACCTATTCATAGATACCCCACACGTATAGGTTAGATGAAATTTTTTTTATTGAGTTTCAGTTTCAAGTATGGGGACCCCCAAAATTTATCGTTTTTTTTCTATTTTTATGTAAAAATCTTAATGCGGTTCACAGAATACATCTACTCACCAAGTTTCATCAGTCTAGCTCTTACGGTTTCGGAGAAAAATGGCTGTGACATACGGACGGACGGACAGACAGAAAGACAGACAGACAGACAGACAGACAGACAGACATGACGAATCTATAAGGGTTCCGTTTTTGCCATTTGGCTACGGAACCCTAAAAACATCAAAAAACACATCCGAATTGAGAACCTTCTCTTTTTTTTTAGTTGGTTAAAAATTACTAACTAACCGCAAAAACTAATGCGTTATTATCGCCACAATAAATTTATGTACACTATGCTTGTGCTCTCAAACGGTGAAGGAAAACATCGTGAGGAAACCGGCATGTCGGAGAACCTAAAAGTTCGAACATATGTGTCAAGTCGAAAAGTCAAGTGCACGAAAGGAGCCTCTTTAAGGCGCACTTCAAATCCTTTCACCACACTTGGTTCGAAAGAATCAGTGACATGATAAGAAGAAGAAGATCGCCACAATAGCACACGCAATAATGTATCTGAATGTGAGAGCTTTTCTTAACGAAAATACTATTGTAATTTATCCCAATGGTAAAAGTTTTGGAACAAATTAGTTACAGTACAATTTACGCTTCACTAAAATAATACCAATCAAGCTTTCATGAAACTCTTTCCACGGCCGAAGCCTACTATAGCGTCGTACTTATAAATAAGACTATAGTCAAACAATAGTAACAGCAATTTGTTTTAATTTATTTATTTAGGACATTCAACAAAGGTAGGTTAATGAAGGTTATTATTTTGGACCACGATTAGTTTATTGTTAAATTTTATTTAAGATGTCATTGTATTTATGTTACCTTTCTTCTCTTGTTTTTTATTGGATGAAGTTTTATTTTACCATCTTCTATTTTGTGCTTAGTCTTGTTATTGCTATATTATTGGATGTGTACAGTTTGTTTATTCTGCATTAACGTATTTTATGTTAAAAGAAAAATCTTTATCATTTATATGTACTTTTATAACTTTAAAACTATTCTGACTGGCCTCTCAGCACCATTGGTAGTTGCTCTGCCATCTGCACCATAGGTCGTGGGTTCGATCCCCACCGAAAACAAATATTTGTGCGACGCAGATATTAGTTGGTGGGTGTTTTATTGTTTTAACGAATGTATTAAATGTTATAATATTATATCAGCTATCTGGTTCCCATAGCACAAGCTCTACTAGATAGTGTTGTGTGGAATGTCCACAATATATATATATATATTTTATTACACTCACGGTGTCACGGAAGACCCTCGTTATAGTAACACTCGCTACCATAGCACATGTGTGACGGTATTTTTTTATATTATCATTGGCACTGTTATACACGGTTGAAATGTTAATACTTATCTTATAATATATCACTTTCCATTTGATTTGAACTTCTGATAGCCTTCTGTGACTATACGCGACGTAAGGTCACGTTCAGCCGGTCAGTTGAACACAAACGGGAGCGTAAGCAAGGTGAATGTCGAACGACGTTGCATTGAAATGTAGCCTTTGAACTGATACACTGGAGCCTTGCACACATCTAGCGTTCAGTGAAACGCTGTCAAATATGACAGCGGTATTTGACAGCGTTTCACTAACTGCCACCGTAAACCGCAGGCTGAACGCTAATAGCCCCTTCCCACCGGTGTGTGATATCGCGCACGGAGGCAGATCAGCTCGCACGACACACCATGGGAACGGTCTCGTGCGCCGAGGTGCGCGGTAGCACAGGAGCGCTTTCTGTGTGCGTTGCCGTGCGTCGTCGTTGGCTGTGCGTGATGATCTGCAGAACCACGCACCGTAGGAAGGCAGCAAAACATAAACAAAATATTATAAACATTGTGAACAATCCACTCAACACTATCTAGACCCAAATTAAGCAGAGCTATAGGAACCAGATAGCTGATTATGTATTAATTATATATATTTTTTGGAAATATGTACATGCATACTTAGAATACAATATAACACCCAAACAGAGAACAAACCTCTGCGTCCACCACACAAATATGTTCTCGGTGGGGATCGAACCCACGACCTACGGCGTAGAAGTCTGTCTTCTACGCCATAGGTCCGTAGGTCTTTACCAACTGAGCTAAGAGGCAAGTCAAGATGTGCGCAAAGCTTCAACTTTTTGATTCACACCACACTAAGCTTCATTAAAACTATAATTTTGTAGGAAGGTCTTAGAAAAAATTACAAAAGTCAAAGTCAAAGTGTATAAATAGTATACTAAGTCGTAAGGTTTCTTGGTTGTCCTTTAGGGCGTGTCAAAGTGATTCTTGTGACTATTCTTGACCTTAACTTTGAGTGATCTTAATTTTGTATATACAGGGTTATTCATAATTAGCTGCTCAATTAGTTAACTCAGGAATTAGGTTCAACAAATAAAATGAAAAATATTTATGAAATGATTTTTTTTTAAGTTTTGCTATGAAAATCCCGAGAAAATCGATAAAGAATATCCATTGGAATCATTGGCGCCTGACCTATTTTGACCTTTGATCCGCGCCCGCGCGCCGTGAGCGACACTCTGCGTTCAGTCACCGTCTGGGTGGGTCATCGTCTTGTTTTCCATGGCAATCATTATGCAATAGCCGTAAAGAAATTAAAAAAAATAAAATTTTGATACAAAAACTTAAATCAATACTTAAAAAAAATCATTTCATAAATATTTTTTATTTTATATAACTTTTGAAACTATCATGGTTTTTAACACTATTTTTATGAAACAACGGGATATTTACCATGATTAAATTTTGATGAGTTGATCCGATATTTCAGCACAGTTGCATGCACCATGATCACGGTTGAACTGAAGTCCACGAGTAAAAGAAATGTTATTGGCAGATAAATCGATCTACCCTCTTTCGCACTCTTTTATTGGTTTCGAGACTACTATAGAATGGAACCAATAGTAGTCTCGAAACCAATAAAAGAGTGCGAAAGAGGGTAGATCGATTTATCTGCCAATAACATTTCTTTTACTCGTGGGCTTCAGTTCAACCGTGATCATGGTGCATGCAACTGTGCCGAAATATCGGATCAACTCATCAAAATTTAATCATGGTAAATATCCCGTTGTTTCATAATTTTTTTTTATTTTATTTGTTGAACCTAATTCCTGAGTATTTGCAGCTAATAATGAATAACCCTGTATAGTTACTTTTATGCTCGTCTAGTAGATATTATAAAAAGAATAAAATATTCTACCTAGCCCGCATGCAAAAGAAAATGACATAATTGTTTAAAATATGAAATTAAATATTTTTAGTGCAGGAAACCTTTAGTACTACTATTCCTTTAACAGTACTTTTTTTCTTTTTTTACTATCTCAAACCCTGTGACGTAGTAAACCTCGGTAGGTAATGGAATTATTAATGTTGAAATGTATCGCGGCTCACAGCTCGGAACTGCATGTGACGTAGTACATGAAAACCAGCAGCTCAACAGTATTTTTTATCTATCTAGGCACCTTTGACTAATTTTTCAGCCAAACCTTTCCATATAAAGAGAGGAATAACATTAATAAAATTAATGTTATAAAATTTTTAAATTGTTCATTATAAAATTTTCTAGTTTCTTATAAAATGCAATTTTTATTTTTTCTTTTTAATTATATTTCATGTTGTATAATAATAGTTTTTGTAAATAATGTATATTCTGTTGTAAATCTGACATTAATTATAGATCATCATTATCTTCCTGCCATTTCTTATCCCACGCTGCATGGGGTCGGCACAACAGGTTTTCTTTTCAACCAGTGGTCACTTCTTTCCTGTTATTTTTTTTAAATTAACCTGCTTACAATCTGCATGATTACTAATATCGGTCCGCTTCTGTATTGCAACGCCCTTATTGGGTAAATTTATGTATTGATTCTAAAAACTAGCCCTCAGATCTGACAATGCTAAATTTATATGCATAATAAGGCAATAAATATATGAAATACTGAATATCATTACCATCACTATTCATTCATTACGGTGACGCAATTTGTGAAGAATCAGCCTCAAACATTATTTTCCATAACATTACCGTCACTCCAAATTCCATTACCGTGCCTGTGACGCATATAAAATAAATATAGTATCATCAATGGATATTTTGTGTTTTTTATTTAACCTATTTTGTCCTACTGCTGGGCAAAGATTTCCCCCTCAACCATCTCAATGGATATAATATATATAATGGATCAATTACACAATAAAAAGGTTTATCTGCTGTAGATTAAATTAATGGTTTTTAGCATTTGAAATCACTAGCGACCGGCAGAAATGTTTTTTATATAAATATTGATGTTCACTTACTGTTTTCATTACACTATGTACCACACGGTCTTGCGAGAACTACCGTGCTCTGAATAATTTGAACAGTGAATTTAATTAAAATTTTATTTAAATTAATGCTTTTGTTCGCGAAGGATTAGGATTTGTGTCAGAGCGAAATTAAATAGCCTTTATTTTAAGTTGACTTTAAAAGAGAGGTCATTTTTCATTGGTGTTTTTAATGATTATTTTTTAATAACTGGATAAATTTGTAGCAGGCATTTTTTTTCTCTGAATTCTCTCTCTTCTCTCTCTTGTTTTTTTTGGATTTATATAATGGTAAAGCGGCTATCCTCATTGAAAGTCAAAGTTCTACAATGTTTTTTTTTACGGATTAGTTTGCTTACTAACATGTCTTCAACGTAGTATAGCGCATTGGATATATTCTTTAATGTTATGCTAATGATTAAAATAAACTGAATTCTTCTTAACCACTTGAGCGTCCCACTGCTGGACAGCGACTTGCGACCGAAACGCGTCCGAAACGTCAGAAAACGACACTTCCGGAAGAGTGGTTATAAGACGAAGAAAGAAAAAAAAACGCATTTATTATATTACTTGTTTTAAGTAGTCGAAAAAAATTTGGATTGAAATAACACAGACAATAAATAGTCTTTATGCAAAACCTCAAATATTTTGCAAAGGTGTTTTATAAAACTATAAATCAGTTTATTGAATGCTACATATCATTCCCTTGAGAATCACTTCCGTGATTGATTTAGTTCATCTTGAGTGTATCTCGATTGATAGTTCATCTCTCACGCCTTTGACGTCAGACGTCTTTGACAAGCGTAAGTACGCCTTGCCTGCAGATGAAAGTGCTCTTAGACAAAATGGTGAAACCATTGGACTTCTATTCTCTATCTGTATCTATCTTTACTCTTGCGTGACTTACGAGGAAATGCTTTGTTAAAGGCGATGGACCACTTAACATCAGGTGATACATAAGCTTGTTCAATCAGCTGGTTGTATAATAATACCTTTAAGTTTAAGACGTAGTTAAATTTTTTGAGGCCGATGACGATTCTGAACCACACTGAAACTTTTGATTTGTAAAAGGATCATATAAAAAACGGTAGGAACCAAGCCGTAGTTAGTTGCTTGTTCGTCTAGGCTTAGTCGCGTGGAACTGGCACCTTTGACTCAACTAGCTTTAAGACATTTCAAAGTGGTCCTTGCGATTCTACTGAATAAATACACTTTTCATTTGGTTTGATCTGATTTGAAGAGTATGTGAAGTTATTTACCCAGGTAGGTAGGTAAATCGCTATAAAAAATAAGGAAAGAAATACGTTTATTTTGTCAAACACATGAAACGGGGAACATTTAAAGCACTAAAAAACGCTTTAAGTGATTAAAAATAAACTGATACAGAAAACAAAAAGAGGTTTTATCTTGTATTCGACACGAACTAGTAAAAAATACCATTGCAACGTACTTTAATGTTACTCGGGAATAGACCGACAACCGTTGGGGAAGAATAAAAGTTGCCGAATGGCGACCACGAACCGGAAGACGAAACGTAGGGCGCCCTACCACCAGATGGACTGACGACATTTTTAAGATCGCGGGAAGTCGATGGACGGAAAGGGCTCAGAATCGTTCTTCCTGGAAATGTGTAGGGAAGGCCTATGTCCAGCAGTGGACTTCTTCAGGCTGATAATGATGATGACTCGGAAATAGTCATATTCCGTAGAATAAGGAACACCCAACAGAATAAACGTCGTCAAACTGGAGTAAGTCTTAATATTTCTAAGAAGAACGGTTCTGAGCACTCTTCATCCACAGACTTAATTATATTGAGTAGCTTATTACAATTTGTTGAGTAGTTTCTTAGTAATAAAGCAATTTACATCACTCCATGTTCGGTAAGTAGGTTCTTATTACCTCCGAATGGGGCTGGTAGGTGACTAATTAGCGCTCTAGGGTAATAATGTAGCTAGAAAAGCCCTAGGGCGGTAAGTAATAAAAAAAAACACTTCTTTCTTTCAAAAAGTTCGCCTACATCTAACCATCATACTGCCAATTGATATCATGCATTCTGCCCAATGACCAAAGAGGTCGTTTTGGTTTTCAGCCTTGTCTTCGTATGAGTATAGTCATTAATTTTAAATATCGGGCGAAGCTCAATTTCGTTCTTGAAAAAAAATGTTTTATTCTTGTAATACCGGTTTTTTTTTACTTACCTCACAATCGAGATGCAAAGGAGAATAGTTCACTAAGTTTGTGAATATTTATCCTATTTACTTCTACCTCCATGGTGCCGAATTTATCATACAACCTTTTTATTTTGTTAAAAACTCGCACTCGTAACCTTCTTGGTGTAATTGTAAATTCAAAACACCATTAAACCTATTTACTTCTACGTGCATGGTGCCAAATTTATAATACAACCTTTTTAAATTTGTTAATAACTCATACTCGGGCCTTCTTGGTGTGTTACTTTTAGTCGCGCCATGTTCTTTTTTGCATTTAGTCATTTCCTCGCTGAGGTGGGATGAAAAGTTACGTGTTGCACTCGAGTGCAAAGATTTTTCACCTTGTGCTCTTTTGATTCCTTCGCCAACGCTTAGGATTCTAACTTTTAAACCACTCACTACGCTCGTGGTTAAACTTTAGAATCCTGCGCTTGCTCAGTCATCAAAAATGACCACGTGGTTAAAAAACATCTTTGCACTCTTGTATAAAAAATAACTATTTTCCAATCGGATACGAAGAATGAGAAAGTTATGCGACAACAAACACTATAAACAATAAAAATAAATACAACCGAATTGAGAACCTCCTCTTATTTTATTGAAAATCGGTTAAAAACTATGCTTAACTTTGATTCCCCGTGTTTTTGTTGTTTAAAAAGTCGTCCAACAGAGTAACATTAAAGCTTTTTAATAGTCTACTTTATTAAATACGTTATTATAGCACTGCAAAGGATATAGCGTTTCATTTTTAGCTCTGCTCTACCTTTTCACGTGTAACACAATACTCTAGAGATTTCATACACAACTTATTAAAATACAGCATTCATGGTATTTATCCTGAATGAATACTCGAGAATAATAAGCTTCTAGCTTCCCGCGGCTTATCATATTTGAAAAGAAACAAAACGAAATGAAATGGTTTATGCGCTGTTTTCTGACGTGTTTTATAAAACAGTGCTACTTAGGTAATTGGAATATAAGTTGTCTTATATTTTGTCTCGTGAAATATCTAAAACTAATTGTTAATTAAATAATTGCTATTCAGTGTGGCAATGCCCCCCGCGTCTTATGGACGCTTCCGTCTGATACTTATTTGGATTAGTTGATCGTTATCGCTAGATCGTTTGTTACGGTCTGCAGATAGCTCAACTCTTTCTCGTGTTCAAGTTCTCAGTGTTCAATTTGTACTCTCATCGCCCGTCATTGGTAACAATTAATTTGTATGAAAATCGAACCGCCTTATTGCTCAAGTCTATGCCCACTGGTACTTCGTTAATTTAAGTTTTCTCATAAAAAAAACAAGCACTGAAGTTAGTTTTACAGTACATTTGAGCCGAGAAATATATTCTATATCGTTAAAAGAAAAAGAAAAAGCACGAACTATAAAATATTAACGTTTACGATAAAAAGTATTGCTTCAATCTCGTGATTGACAAGTTTTTGAGGTTGACCAATGTAAGCGATTGATATACATACCTACATACTAAAAATATAAATGCAAAAGTAATGGTGTTTGGACCTTTTTGACGAGACAACGTCTTATAATTCGATGGAGCTGGCTGCACGCACGAAAAAACATGACTCATGCGGCGTTACCTCGCTCTGAGGCGATCCATTTGAGGCTTAAAGTGCAAGCGAGAGTACGTAACGAGCGACAGAGAGCCTTCGCGTTCGGCAGCGTTCGGCATCTGTTTCTCTCCTACTTGAGTGAGCGATGCGTCCGCGTGGACAACTGTATGACGTTGTCACGTTCAACTATCGTCAGTAAACCAACTTTACAGACAACCGATTTTTAGGGTTCCGTAGCCAAATGGCAAAAACGGAACCCTTATAGATTCGTCATGTCTGTCTGTCTGTCTGTCTGTCTGTCTGTCTGTCTGTCTGTCTGTCTGTCTGTCTGTCCGTCCGTATGTCACAGCCATTTTTCTCCGAAACCGTAAGAGCTAGACTGATGAAACTTGGCGAGTAGATGTATTCTGTGAACCGCATTAAGATTTTTACATAAAAATAAAAATAAAACTATAAATTTCGGGGGTCCCCATACTTGAAACAGAAACTCAAAAAAATTTTTTCCATCGAACCCATACGTGTGGGGTATCTATGAATAGGTCTTCAAAAATGATGTTGAGGTTTCTAATATAGTTTTTTTCTAAACTGAATAGTTTGTGCGAGAGACACTTCCAAAGTGGAAAAAAGTTGGTCCCCCCCCTCTAACTTCTAAACTAAGAAAATGATAATACTAAAAAAAATATATGTTGTACATTACTATGCAAACTTCCAACGATATTTGGTTTGAACGAGATCTAGTAAGTAGTTTTTTTTTTTACGTCATAAACCGTAAACCGCAATTTACCTTTCGACGAACTACAAGAACCTTATTATGTTACATCAAGTAACATAATATAAAGGTTCTCGTAGTTCGTCGTGCTACGGAACCCTTCATGTGCGAGTCCGACTCGCACTTGGCTGCTTTTTTTTTTTGTTTGTGGTTGAATTGCACCCTTACTATTGAACTAACATGGATGAAATCTGTCATGAATAGTCCAGACAAAATAGACGATAAAAGTTGGTGAGTTTACATTGATTCCTCTCAAGCTAGATTTTTGTAAAAAATCTTGCATACGTCATGATGAATGATCGAATGATGTATCAAAAGCCCATACTGCTTATGTTAGAAATGTTTTTTTTTAACTCGAACTTCCTACTTACTTTAAAGAAGATGTACCAACTGAGTGAAAGATGTCATGGATAAGAAAGAAGTGATTACAGAAATTACGGCTGACAGAGGAGAATGAATGAGGAGAACATGTTGTGCCGACCCCACATAAAGTGGGATAATGGCAGGACGAAGAAGAGAACTTTCTACCTTAAGACTCATTCCCACTAGGCCACCAGTGCTCTCATTAAAAGGAGCTTAAACTCTACTGACTATAAGGTGGAATTCTCATTGTCTCCTAATCCTTCCTAAGCTAGTCCGGATTCCTTGAAAACAGAGCCAGAGAATTAGCAGGAACTTTCAAGATTGTTGCTAATTAATTCATTTTGTTTTTATTTGTTTTGAGAAGAAAATCCAGTTAAGTAAGCAAATATCCAGTTTGGATATTTCAATTTGAAATTTAATTAATTTTATCTCGATTAGTGCTTCATTTTGTATGAAAACTGCAATAGCACCAAGACGTCTTAAACCCCTGGCTTAACTTTCCCCTGAAGTTCCTTTGATCTCCACTACTATAAAAATTACTGGTTAACGATATTTTCCTTCTCTGTTAATGACCATTGTACAAGTTTTTTTCCATCAGAAAAATCTATTGATGCTGTGTCCTCACTATGATGTTTTCCTTCACTGTTTCCTTCATTGTACAAGTATTTTTTTGTCGAATAGAAAAATCCTTTGATACACGAACAGTTTTAAGCCCACTATTCAAACTATTAAATATAAAATTACAAAAATAAAACATAAATAAAAAAAAGGTTTTATTTTTGTAATTTTTGTAAATCTACGTTCTCATAGATCAAACTGTGTAAAAAAAAAACTTACATTTAGTTCATACTCGTGGAACCTCATGTCATTGGTAGATGCACAATATAGTTTTCAATAACGGTAGTAATATTTCATAAACGTATTTTTCTTTAATTGACGGTTGCAACGATCTTTGACGTTCAAAGCTTTGAGAAAACGTTTTACGAAAAGGAACCTTTCAGTTAAGTGTTCTTTATTAAAGGTTTGTTTAACTGGCCTCTCAGCTCAGTTGGTAGTAGTATGGTAGTAGCTCTGCCTTCGCGCCGTAGGTCGTGGGTTCGATCCCCACCGAGAACAAATATTTGTGTGGTGAACGCAGATGTTTGTTCTCTGTCTGGGTGTTATATTGTATTCTAAGTATGTTTTTTACAAAAAAAGTACCTCTGTAAATATTATATCAGCTAATGATGGTTCCCATACTACAAGCTCTACTTAGTTTGGCGCTAGATAGTGTTGTGTTAAGGGTCTACAATATTTATTTATTTTATTCAAAGGTCAAGGTCATTTGTAGGAGTTTTAGCGTTCCGAGATTTTGAATAAAAGATGAAACCAAAACAGAAGAGGCTTTAGGGTAGGTCGTTTTGAGAGAAAACATTACAAAAGAGAACCAGCCCGTTGTAAGTTGTGTAAAATATTAATAATATTGTAATTTGTAAGCATTATTCAAGGTTTATTTCAATCAAGGTCAAGAGGCGCTTTATGATAATAAGACAAAAACAGAAAATCCTTTAGAAATTGTATTCTATTTTCAGAACGTTCTCAGAGTTATACCTACATTTTATTTATGTATTAGTAGCCAACCTTTTTTTCTTATATATATTATGTTATAATACGTGTATTTTTTCTAGTTCTTCCAATTTTAACTACTGTAATTGCTATTAATAATATCAATTGAAACTATGTATTAGGTATATTGGAATCAGCTGTAAAACTGTTCACAGTGTGTGGTTATAAAAATAAATCGGTTAGTAAATAACAGCTGTTCAAATTATGTAGCCAACGCCTGTAAATTAAAAATATTTTCTAAAACAAGTAGTAATAATATAAATACCTGGCAGTTGCTCGTTCAAAACCGTCCCGTCTTCTTAAAAATCATTTTATCATTGTTGCAATGCCATTTTTAAATTCACTACCCTGCTTCTGTCAAATACCACATAACGTTTCTAACTCTCACAACACTGGCCACTTGGAAAAAAAGTTTGGTTTAAATTTCGATTCTAAATTCAAACCGATGTCATTCCGTCTGCGCGTCGGGCGTGCGTCTTTCGCGAAGGGATATAGTATACTAGGGGTGGGAACAACCGAGTTGGACTGAGGCGTGCGCAAAACTGTTGAGCTAGAGCCTGAAGCCTCTGCCTTTGTCAACTTGAGATGAAGGTGGACGTACGGACAATAATTTTCGCAGTGGTCAAGCAGGTGTGTACATAATTTAAACGCTCGTTCTTTATTTGAAAGTCGAAAACAGGCCGCGCGCTCTAAGACTGATTCGTTCGTTGATGCAGACGATTTAATGTAGGTTTTTAACGATTATAACTAAACATTTTTCATTTACTTATTTTTACATGAGTTTCGTTTTGATGTTAATTTTGGCTGGAAGAAATATTTATACCCTACAAAAAAAGAGAGAGCCTAAGATTTATTTTTAATGATTTGTAACCTAAAACCTATATACATCTAAAACTGTTTCATAACTAGATACCGACCTCTTCATAACTGAACTCATTCGAATTGACTTTACAGATCGTGATGTTTTTTAATTTAACTACTTTGTTGCTGGGATATTGATATCGCTCGCTCTTTTCTAACTTTGGATAATATAATAATGTTGGCTTTAGGTCTGCAGAGAGACGTTGGTTCTCTGTGTGTGCTCTATCGTCTCTACAATGTAGAGCGTTCCGAGGAACTATTTGGTCTGGTGCTTACGACTGATTCTCATCAACACACCCCACGTCACAGAACTAGACTCCATCCTCACGGCCAAGATGCCTGATTTTCCACAACTGCTCGTTTTTCGCAGTCTTTTTTGCCGTGTACAAGTACGTTTTGAACTGCCTTCTGCAGTTTCCGTCGGAGCTTCGACATGAGGTCCTTCAAAAGGAGAAATCTCTTCATAGACGGCCGGCATCGCTTCAGTTCCACCTCTGGTGTTGCAGGTGTCTATTGGTGATGGCAATGGTGACTGCTTGCCATCTGGTGGCCCGTCTGAACGTCTGCCAGCTATGGCATAAATAATATTGAATTTTACGTTATTATTATGAAACCATAGACAAATCTATGGTTTCAAGTGTTATAGAATCGTTTTCAATTCAGGTTTGTTCTGTTCTGTCTGGGTGTTATTATATTGTATTCTAAATATTTACAAAAAAGCATAATATAAGTTTTATATCAACTATTTGATTCCAATAGTACCAGCTCAGTTTAATTTGGGGCTAGATAGCGTTGTGTGGAATATCCATAATATTTATTTTACTATTCACTATCATACAAAAGATGTAAAGGCCTGTTTACTTTTACTATAAATACGTCCAATTTGTAAATAATATAACGCCAAAACATAATAGCTATATTTTCTCCATAATTATTCATGCAATAGATTCATTGTTGCAAATACGGTTTATATTTCAATGCAAAATTCAAATTTTCCAAATGGGTTCGCAGCTGCTGTGGCCATTTCCGCAATTGTGGACAGAGTTTGGTACAAGTTATTAAAAAGGCAAAGTCAAAGTCCAACGTGCGTCAATACAGCCAGTACAGGAAACACTTGAAATCTTTTCACCACACTGGGTTTAAAAGAACTGTGACAGGATAAGGAGGAGGAGGAATATTGAAATGTGCGAGAGAAAAGTTATTTCCCTGTGGTCAGTGCCTTAATCTGTATCGCTATTGACTTTTATCCTAGCCTGGACCATGCTGTGACGTGTGGGCGTTTGAAGGCTTTGTTTTGTCCGTCATAGTCGTACTACCTTCTTCCTGATTACGTATCTCGCGACAGGTCTGCTTGTGTCAGCGGCAGTTAGCAACTGTACGAAACACAAATTAAATTTAAAAACTTGAGAAACTGACTTCATGGTCAAACTGCTGAACCAATTTTATGGTGAAATTATAAGGGATGAATTGTGTACCTTTCAGATAAAAAAAGGTTTTTTTCAAATAGGTTCCCGGATGATGAAGTTATGCTATACAAACATTAAAAAACAACCTCCTCATTATTTTTGAAGTCGGCTGGTCAATATTTCCGGGTAGGAATAGTCGAATAAAGTAATCAAAAAATTGCAAACGCCTTATTACCTACTACATAACAGCAACAGCAATCGAGTGACGGTAAGCCCTCTGTCGGACAGTTGATGTACTTAGTTGTACTAACCTAAAATATTACCTCTATTGCTAGGAAACCTCCGTATCGTACGAAATTGTGAAATAAAAGATACAGCAGTCAGCGAAGCAAAATGAAATGACATCATTAGTCCCTCTTCGGTCATTTGAACAGCTATTACGTTGGTGGCACTGTTTTGTATGTGTGACAAATCATTCCGCATCTGCTGTCGCACTGATATAGCTTTAAAAGTAAACAGGGCTTTGCATGTATTTTAGATGATTTATATAGCGTCAGAGGTAACTGGTGACCATACAAGCCCTAATCGCGGTACGCCATATAGTGCCTGGGACAGAATTTTAGATGGAATAGGCTTGCCACATATTCCATTCTGATAGCTTTGTTGGCCTAATCCACAGGAAAGACATGGTCAATACGTGCGGAGCTGACTAAGCCGCGGGTTTCCTCACGATATTTTCCTGCAGTGTTTGAGAGCACTAATCATCATTATCATTCAAAGCCCGACTTCACACACTTAGTTTGTGCCATCTACCTCGATCCTGTGCCAGTCTAAACCATTGCCGCCCTGCCACCCTGTCTATGTCGTCCATCCATCTTGCTGTAGGGCGCCCTATGCTTCTGTAGCGATCTGGAAGTAGTATTCAGATGTTTATTCGGTAATAGGTAATGAGTGACAATGTGTGTCGTTCGGTGGTGCCGAGCTAAAGAGGCGGGGGACCCCTGGAAAACCTTTTTATGCCGCGTACGCTGGTGTCGCACGCGGATATATACGGAAACTAATAAATTACCGATGCTAATCGGTAGTTTTAATGTTAGATGATAGATGGCGTTTAACACGGTTCTTGGCCACCATTCGGTTGTTGTTCTACTCCACCTGTCATCACTAGCACTAGCATTGCATAGCATGAGAGCACTAGCATTGTGTACATACATTTTTCGATAGGAAAACTCATTGGTACAACTGGATTTGAACCCACGATCTTGAATCAGCAGGCGGGACCTCTAGACCACCAGTGCTCTCGATATTGCTCTTACTTACATAATAAGGAGGCCAGTAATAACGATTATAATTACTAGCTAGCTTTGACTGGGACGTGTGAAATCGGGTAATAGAAGCGTCTGTTTGAGGTCACTGGCTATAAGCTTGCTGTGTGGGTCTTCATTAAGCTGAGTGCATTGTTGGTTTCTCTATAGTACGAGTATTATATGTGAAAGCAAAGGGTTAATAAGTGGTAATAAGGATAATTCCGTTGATTTTGAGCATGTGTGAGTGCTGTCTAAATAATTTCTGCGTCAAAACGTCACACAAATACAGTATAATACACTGGTGAGCACTCACACAGACTCAAAACCAAAGCCAGAGACAGCCACACAGAGCTAGTGGTAGGCCTAAAGGTCTTATAAGTTAATTTTCTAATATTTGCAACTTGCAATAAAAAGAGCTTTTGTGATTAGGTACTTGGTAGAATACGAATGTTGGACTTTAGCATTGTATGATGAAAAAAAAACAAGGACAGACGGGATTGAGAAAAAACATGGCAGTAAGATGGTTGTTATAATTTAAATCATTAAAAATAAAATAAGCTGATAGTGTTACGCTTCTTATGACTTAGTTCACTTTCACCATATTAATTTGAATAATATGTAAGACAAGATTAAATTTTTAGTAATCTTTCTATATAATACTAGCGGACGCGCGCGGCTTCGCTCGCCCCTTTGCCGTTTCGCCCCGTTGATTTTTCTTTTAAAGTTTACCTCTTTTTCTCTGCATAGGGAAATCATTTTCCAATTTTCTTTCTTAGTGGACCCCTATGCTATAAAAGAAACAAACCCTCCAAGTTTCATGCTTCTAGGACTTACGGTTAAGGTTGAGCGTTGATTGTCAGTCAGTCAGTCAGTAACGTAAGAGTTTTATATAATACTAGCTGCCTGTCCCGGCTTCGCACGGGTGGACATTTATTTTTTAAACACACAAATATAGCCTTTGTTACTCAAGGTGAACCTACGTCCAGCAGTGGACTGATGTCAATTGATGATGATGATGAAAGAACATTCTATAACGTTTAGGGGCACTATTTTCTAGAACATTTTGTCCAAATCTAGAATTCAGAACCGTTTGCATGGGTATATTTGAGTATTCTAGATAATTCTGGATTACTAACGTTTGGGTGGGAGCATTCCGGATGATAAACGACTTTAAATTTGATTATTCCAGATCATTCGAGAACCATAAATAACATTCTAGAGCGTCTATGTGCATTCTGTTCTCGTCAAAGTCGAGAATTTTCTGAAAAATCCTTAAGCGATAGAAAGGGATAGACATATATAAGTCCCTACGTGATAGAAAGGGATAGACATAGATTTCGAAACTTTTGCCTCTTATAAATTAATAACACCTAAATATTGAATATAAACTATCCTATATTTTAAGTCCGACCATATTATAGGCAGTTGCAAAATTTTATCGAAATCCGTTCAGTAGTTTCGGAGTTTATCGCGTTCCAAATTGTGACACGAAAGATTTATATATATAGATTAGATTAGATTATATCGTAATGCAAAAATTTAGAAAGTAAATGTTTTAGGGTTGATTTAATATTCATAAATACATAAAACTACGCCTCATTCCCATGGCAGAGACACGGATTTCCACTGACTACGATCCTGACAAACCTCTTTCGTTTCGTTCATTTTGATTTTATAAACCGACTTCAAATAAAAAAGTGATGGTTCTCAATTCGGTTGTATAATTGGAAAATAAATAGTTTTAGGCATTGTTTTAAACATAACTTGGAATCGTACTTTCTATGAACACATTTTGACATAATTTGTGACGTTAATTTATCGGTGTATTCTGTCTATTCAGTTTCAAAAGGTAGTATGTGATCGTGATACGTTGGACAAATCAAGTTGACAATCGACGAACATTTTCATTCCGCCACTAAAGTTTACAAAAAAAATGTCTCTAAAAAAAAAAAATATGATGGAGGTTTTTTTTAAAGTTATCTGATATCTAGCCCAGCTTTTCTTTTAGGTAAAGAAATAATTTAAAATACTCTTAAAAGCATCGTATTTTAAGAACACCTTGCTACAAAATATTACCTTGGTAGTAAAGACAAAGCTAAATAAAACGATAAATAAAGAAAACATCTTAGAAAAATATAACCAATTTCAATGAAAAGAGTGTAAAAAGTAAACAGTTAAAAACACCAATCAGATGTTGTAAAAATCCGTTAAAACATTTTTATAAGAATTTTAAGTTTCCTGTAAAACTTCCCGGAATTTCATAGGCGTAACTTCGTCAAAATTCCCATTTTATTTTGTTGGCCATAAATACCCGTGTAATAGTCTCAGTATGTGTTATGATCGCGAAAGTTTAAAAAGTACAATCAAATTAACTTTTCTGGAAATTTTTTTACCAGATATAGGTATATATAATCAGAATCTCGGAAACGACGCCAACGATTTTCATGAAATTTTGTATACAGGGGGGGTTTTCGGGGACGATAAATCGATTTAGATAGGATTCATTTTTAGGAAATGACGAGGAGTTGGTGTTTTGCAATAATTAAACATAAACTCAATATACGACTGTTCCTGCCATCTATTGGCGATTGTGAGCAACTAACTGCAAGCTATTCCAGCAGATGGCGTTGTTTATTAAAAATAAGCCAATAAAAATACGACTCTTCCTGACATCTATTGGCGAATAATTATACTATTCTTTTTTTAACCCCGAGCGAAGCTTCAAAGGAGGTCATACCAGCTCGTATATTATAATGTAGTAAATTAATTTAGCTTTCATTAATGATCAACCTCTTTAATTTATGAAAAAAGCCTTGGCCATCGTATAAGTTAATAAACTGTGAGCAATATGAGCCGGATTTTTTGCCATCAGTTGTACAGAAGTGTACAGCGAAAATTAACCATGCCCCAAATTAATTAAACCAAAGTTAAAGCTCTTAAGTTAAATTAAGACTCTCCATTGTTTTAGCAGAGATTTGCAAAAGGTAGAATGGTTGGTAAGCTCCCTAGAGTGTGCTTTTGTACGGTGAAGGAAAACACCGTGGCTTAGCTAGCTTGTATTAACCAGAGGTTTCTTATTATTTATGGTGACTAAGGTTGGATGGAATAAGTGTTTTTTATGATAGAACAAGCTTATGGCCCACCTGATGCTAAGTAGTACCCATCGCCTATGACAAAGCATTGCCTCGTAGGTCACGCACGTCAGGAACCTGCCTTACGATGCACTGCTCTGCGTCCATCAACTTGAGGCATACAGATGTTCAGGCTCACGTGCCAGTAATTTCACCGGCATCCACACCCTTCAAACCGAAACACAGCAATGCTGCTTCACGGAAGAACTAGGCATGGTGGAAGTACTTCCCCCGATGAGTCCTTCACAAAGAGCTTTACTACTACTAAAGGCTGGGCAAGTCTAAACATTTCAGGGTGTGTGTGTGTGCGGTTTATGTAAAATTCAAATTTTTGCTCAGCCTTTAAAATTACGAGAAAAAAAGAGCATAAGCTTGGTTTTTAGGGTTCCGTGGCCAAATGGCAAAAACGGAACCCTTATAGATTCGTCATATCTGTCTGTCTGTCTGTCTGTCTGTCCGGCCGTGTCACAGCCATTTTTCTCCGAAACCATAAGAGCTAGACTGATGAAACTTGGTGAGTAGATGTATTCTGTAAACCGCATTAAGGTTTTTACACAAAAATAGAAAAAAAAACTATAAATTTTGGGGGTCCCCATACTTGAAACTGAAACTCTAAATTGTTTTTTTCATCGAACCCATACGTTCGGGGTATTTATAGATAGGTCTTCAAAAATGATGTTGAGGTTTCTAATATCGTTTTTTTCTAAACTGAATAGTTTGCGCGAGAGACACTTCCAAAGTGGAAAAAAGTTGGTCCCCCCTCTAACTTCTAAAATAAGAGAATGATAAATCCAAAAAAAATATATGTTGTACATTATTATGCAAACTTCCAACGATATTTGGTTTGAACGAGATCTAGTCAGTAGTTTTTTTTTTATACGTCATAAATCGTAAACCGCAATTTACCTTTCGACGAACTACAAAAACCTTTATATTATGTTAATTGATGCTACGGAACCCTTCATGGGCGAGTCCGACTCGCACTTGGCTGCTTTTTTAAATGACGTGTAGCTGTCTAGTGTTTTTATTGGAACACTAGCTGCGCCCCGTGGTGTTACCCGCGATTAAAAAGGTACTTTCCTTTGTCTATTATAAGTTCCTCCTTTGTAGCAACTGGATAGAAAAAAACTCTTCAAAAATACGGTTTCTGCATGTTATCCCATATTTGTAAATTCATACTTAGAATACCATATAACACCCAGACAGAGAACAAACATCTATGTTCACCACACAAATACTTGTTCTCGGTGGGGATAGAACCCACGACCTACGGCGCAGAAGGTAGAGCTACTACCAACTGAGCTGAGAGGCCAGTTTATACTCAGACCAGTTGGTAGTAGCTCTACTAACAACTCAAAATTTGAAAAAAATAATAATAAAACAAGCATTTGTGACGATCGTATGTGAGTAGAAAGTCACAAAGTAGTTTTTTCGTGGAAGTCGTAGATTATTATAAGCATTTATTTTTTCAGATTTAGGTGCTACGGCGTAGACCATCTACGAAATGCTACGGCGTAGACGGTCTATGTACAGCCAGCATAAAAAGTAGATTGACATTTCTGACCGGTAAAGTTTGAATATTTTTGAAATCAGCTGACAGATGATTAGCTTGGAGATTAGCTTTTGTGGGGGCTAGGACTACTATGTAATCTGTGGCGATCGACGACTGTAGGTTTGCAAAGGTTTGCACTTTTTGAGTAGCGTCGATCGCAAGTCCGAGCCTGGCCCGCCAGTCGTCGCCGCAACCGTGTAATGATCGGTTCATACAATAAACGTGGAAAACATTAATATCGGATTTTCTCTTGGCACGTGGCACACCTGCCACACCCAGATAGAGACCCCCATCCGACTAGTGCTTCTCCCCAAGTATATCTCAACAGTGGTGACGTCAAGTTACCAAAAAGTGGTGACCCCTGTGAAAGTGAATAAACAGTATAACAAAGCGGTGTAAAAAAAGTGGCGGCGATTCCCTCTTGACACACGTCCGGTTTCGAGAGGTAGTAAAAAGGATAAGTTTCAAGGTCAGAAGTGACTAAAGGGTGTAAAAGTGCGCAGACATGTTCGCGCAAACAGCAGTTCCCCTACCGGCAGTGAGCGGAGAAAATAAGAAAAGTGAGGAGAAAGACATGGCGAGCACGTCCGAGCTGGCGGCCATAACCGTGTCGGCGAGAATTCCAGACTTCTGGAACGACATGCCTCGTTTATGGTTCGCGCAAATGGAGAGCGTCGTGGCATCGCAAAAACAAGGAGACACCGTGAAATTCAACCTTGTAGTATCGAAATTGGGACGAGATGCTCTACAACAGGTCAGTGATATAGTATTCGCTCCACCAGAAAATGATAAATATAAGACATTGAAAGACAGACTTTTACAAGTATATGAAGAGAGTGCCGAAAGGCAGTTCCAAAAATTAGTGGGAGAGATGGAACTAGGCTCCCAGAAACCATCGCAATTATTAAGACGAATGAGAGATTTGGGAAGAAATGCGCAAATATCCGAAAATACACTGCACAACCTGTGGATAAGTAGATTACCATCATCAATAAGAGCAGTACTCACAGTAAGTCAAGATCAGGATTTGGAAAATTTGGCAAAAATCGCAGATAAAATCAATGAGAATTTGCGAGCAGGAGAGATTGCGGAAGTGAGTATATCCAGCGACAAACTACCAATGGGCGAAATAGTAACACAGATACATAAAATGAATTTGGAAATAGCAGCACTACGAGAAGAAGTCAGAGGACAGCAAGAACATCGGCGAAGCGCGTTTAGAGGGCGTAACAACAACGGATACAGAGGCAGGTCGCAGCAGAGATCGCAAAGTAGAACACCACAAGACCCGAATTGGCTCTGCCGATTCCATTTTAGATATAAGAATAGAGCATGGTCTTGTGAAAAGCCCTGTGCGTGGAAGGTGACTACAGCACCGTCGGGGAGTCGTCCTGCTACGCCGGAAAACTAGATGCGGTACAGTCGGCGGCGGGAGGCTTCGTACCGAGTGGCAATCACCGTCTTAGTGTATATGATAAGAAAAACGGCATAACCTTCTTAATTGACACCGGTGCAAACGTTTCTGTGTTACCCGTAAGTAAAGTGCATGCAACGCAGCGTCGCGAGTGTAAATACAGACTTTTCGCGGCAAATAACACCGAAATTAAAACATACGGAACTACAGTGCTAGAATTAAATTTAGGTTTGAGAAGAGCGTTTAAGTGGACATTTATTATCAGTGATGTGAAACAAGCCATTATTGGAGCAGACTTTTTAAAGACTCATAAGTTAGTTGTAGACTTACATAATAAGAAACTTGTAGATTCAGTTACATCGTTACAAAGTAATGGGACCGTCAGTAGGTATGATGAAGCGTCTATCACGAGCATACAGGTAAATAATCCTTATCGCGATATATTGGAAAGATATCCGGAAGTTACTAAGCCTATAAATTTTAAAAAGAAGCCGTTGCACTCTATTTACCATCACATAGAGACAACAGGCCCACCCGTTTTTGCCAAGGCACGTCCGTTGCAACCTGATAGGTATAAAAAAGTTAAAGAGGAGTTTAGCCTCATGCAGGAGTTAGGGATTTGCAGGCCTTCCAAGAGCCCGTGGGCGAGTCCGCTGCATGTGGTGCCCAAGAAGGACGGAGCCATAAGACCTTGTGGAGACTACAGACAGCTGAATGCAATCACCAAGCCCGATAGGTACCCGGTTCCGCGGCTACAAGATTTCACCTATGGATTGGCAGGTAAAAAAGTTTTTAGTAGGATAGATATAAATAGAGCTTATCATTTGATACCTGTGCACCCTGATGATGTTGAGAAGACAGCCATCATTTGCCCTTTTGGTCTGTTCGAATTTGAAAAGATGGGATTTGGGCTGAGGAACTCAGCACAGACGTTCCAAAGATTCATGTGTAAGCTTCTGTTATTATTCCATGAGTTTTAGATGTTATTTGAAACCTTTTGGTACCTTAATTGACAGGAAGTGTGGACTTTGTTACTAAATTGTTAATAGAAGGTATTATTAATTAATATTAAGATGATTAGGTTCATAAAAATATTATTTGTTTTGTTACCGTTACAAAATACAGAATTATTCAGGGATCAATAAATCAATATGGTAATTGAATTTCCATCGGTTGCTTGAGCCCCAACCTTCAAGCTTCAAGCTTCAAGCTATAAAAATAAAGAGTAGGGATGGTTTGGGTCTGCAAGCAAGCGAATGGTAATTCAAGATTCATTCGGTTTTGAACCGTCGACAAGACAAGTCCACTTAGTTCGTCTCGGCGATAGCCATGTACAAGTTTAGCTTAATGTATCTAGATCCATAAAGTACTCAAGTTGTTAATAAAACTGAAGAAAAGGCTATAAAGTGGTTTGAATTCTACATCCTCGGTCTTCTCTGTTAGTGGATCTTTCAAGTCAGAAGTGGGTAGAATCAAGGTACGTAATATTTTTTATATTGTTTCAAAGTAATAGCTGTATTTCTTACAATTATCTGGTAAAAACGCATGTATAGTTTATCGTGTGACACACATGGCCAAGGCTACTCTTTGGTAGTGTTATCACACGATTGCTATAATTTATTTGGTTGAGTAAATGCATTCAGACGTTATCGTGTGGCACACATGGCCAGGGCTACTCTTTGGTAGTGCTACCACACGATAGCTGTAGTGTATTTTAGTTTTTTTTTTAGTAAATACGTACACAAGTTGTCGTGTGGCACACATGGCCAGGGCTACTCTTTGGTAGTGCTACCACACGATAGCTGTAGTGTATTTTAGTTTTTTTTTAGTAAATACATACACAAGTTGTCGTGTGGCACACATGGCCAAGGCTACTCTTTGGTAGTGCTACCACACGATCGCTGTAGTGTGTTTTAGTTTATTAATTACATACCTACGTTGTTGTGTGGCACACATGGCCAAGGCTACTCTTTGGTAGTGCTACCACACGATAGCGGTTGTTATTCTAGGAAAGTTAAATGCATGCATAGGTTATCACGTGGCGCACATGCCAAGGATACCCTTGGGTGATGCTACCACATTAAATGTGACTAAGCGCTGCTTGTATTTTTTTTATCTACCATAGATTGTCATAAAAAAGAAATACTGTAGTTGGTTATCGAATAAATCATCCCTTTTATATATTTCTTTTCATGCGACGGCGAGGAGAACCCAACGGAGAATGACGTGTGTCATCCGACCATGGCCGCAATAGAACATGGACCACCCGGACATGGAGCATCAAGAAGATTGGACTCGACACTGGAACGCGACTCAATGCCACTACACCGAAACTGTACTAGCTGGGCGATTGCAAGTTGTAGCCGTTCGTTGCTGTTTCACATCGTGAAGATTGGTTAAGCGCTACCAGCAGAATGAAGTAAACGAAACTGCAAGACATTTCAGTAGAAAATTAACACGTGAGTTCACGTCTCAATTCCCAAAGATTTTTAATATTGGCTCATCAAGTACTAGAGTAGATTCAGCACTGATGCTAAACTGAAACGATATACCTAAATTAAATAATATATGACTTAGGTTAATGGTGTGAACCATGAATATGTAATGGTCATGTGTGTGTGAATGTTGTATCAGAAACTTAATATTCAGATGATAACGATAGAGGGTAAGAAGTGAAATATAAAAAAAGGGGAGTTTTTATGATTTTGGGTTGCTTACGAGCTTAGCGGTAGATAGGCATTTTTTTTCTCACTTTTGCAAAGAGTATATTTACGGAGTGTAGTGGAAGAATTCTATCGGATTTAATTGGTATTCTATGTATGTACGTATCCCTGGGACATCTTCTGGTCTTCTCCTGTTGGTAGGTGCGTACCTACCCTCAGTTTCTTATCGAGGTTGTTTCTAAAAGTGCGGTTGTGATTAGTATAGATTTATTTGTCCTAAAGGTGGTTTTTTAAAATTTTCGATACAGTTTTTTCAAATGGCGAATACTATTCAAGAAAATAGGAGTGATCCAAGGTTCAAATACGTTTCTGGTGAAGATAGGTACCTACGTTGTCAGTTTTTTGTTTTACTTGTATTTATTTATTTGGATATGCAACGGATTACAGCGACCTTGTCTGGGTCATTAGACAGATGATGTGACGTCTGAGGTGGGGGCAAGTTTTATCATTAATATCATTCCAGTAGGTGCCACCGTGAGAACAGTAGCAGGAATATAAGAATAATAGGAAATAGAGGCGCTAAGAAAAATAGTAGATGGTTACTTGTTTGTTTATTTAAATCACCACAAAATTACGCACAAAAAAAAAAATATATAGGTTCAAACAAACAAAATATTCTCCCTCGTGCTTACTCACTGAAGGTTGCCTTCAGTACTAAACTGGTAAACTGGTATTATAAATAGGAAGGGTAATGAAAATAATTGACGAATATGATATTATAAATAGGAGGGGTAATGAATAAAGACAGGTACAATGATATAGGTAGGAAACCACATCACACACTTAATATTTATTTACTAGTTATCAGGGTTTTCAAAATTGACTTAAAAGTCTAGAAAGGTAAACTAGGTGCACAATTAATCTTAAGGTGGGTACTTTGCAACTAAACGTTTAATAGTCTATGACGCTGACTCCTCGATCTAACTAAGTATAAGAACTTTTATGTAGACGCGAAGGATCTCTGCTTCGGCTGATCACAATACTGGTTTGGCGACAATGACATTCAGTTGAGGTTTGGAATGACTTAAGACTACCATGCTCTTGGTTACGATTGGACAAATTCATAATTATCCAATCCTTCGTAGGAATGAAGGATCGTTTTCAACCTAAAATCGGTTAGTATTAATTATCAGAAAACAAAACAACAGTTTATACTACAAATATTTTGTTAATGCAGTATATTTTTTGTATACCGTGATCTATCCGATTGCAGTATAACTTACTCAACCATCGTTCATTATGAAAGGTAAACTGCAGTGGTAGAATCTGCGAAGGGATTAAAAATTAGCCTCAGCAGTTAAAAGTAAATAAGTTAAAATCATGTTCATTTATTATTGATTGTCTAAGGGGTGTTATAATGCCAAAGTGCAGTGTGTCTAGTTCAGATAGATAGATGGATAGATAGATAACACTTTATTGCAAACAAGGATACCTCATTGGAACTAAGCGTACCTAACTAAATAAAGCGTTATTAGCTTGTTACTAAGTATAAATCGTTAGTTCAATGCCTATTAAATCTGTACATAAAGTACTACTTTACAGAATTAAACTTACCTACTACATAAGTTTATGAATCATCGTTTCAATTTTATCCATACCCTTTTCAGGGTGAATTTTGTTATGGGTAGAATTTTTTTTTGTGCGTAGGAAGTAGCTATCCAGTGACGTTCAACAAAGGATGAAACCGTCGTTTTGTACGAGCTAGTGGTCAGAAAATATTATAATTGCTCTTTCTTTATGCGTGCGGTTTTCAGGAAAGTAGATAGGTCTGTTGGGCCTTTCAATATTCCATCTTGCAGTGCCTAGCCTATCTGGCTGGTGCTTTTGTTAGCAATGCCTAGTCGCATAAAAATAATAATTGAAAAAAAAAAAAAATATACGACAAAAAGCTGTTCTTGCATATGCCTTGCTGGCGTTAGCTATGTCTGTTAAGACGGTAGATGTCTTTTATGTTGTGAGTCATCGAGGTACACGTACTACGTCAGCTGTTGTTAAAACAACGTGTTTTAGATCCTCCTATGTTTCAGTTGTCAAATGTGATGAGTTTCTTATTTCAACGCTGTTGCCTCTGGCATTAGGTTCCAGGTTTCAATTTGGTTCTTGAAACTGGATTTTTGTGTCTTTATTGGTAAAAATGTTTTAAATCAACGGCGACGAGACACATCACTAGTCGAGAATTCAAGATCGAAAAAAAAAGATGACATCGAAATGAGTAGATGGTTGTTCCGCGTGTTTTATAGGAATACGGAGTTCTTAGCTATAAACAAATGGGTAGTTTTCGCTGAAATAGTGAGGAGGTATCATATTGGTTGACATGAGCTCTATCGCATCCATTTTACATCGTTGATGGAGAAGAAAATAGCTGCAAATTTGTCCTGGTCCTTTGTGTTAAGCGAATAGATCTAGAATTTCCGATCTGCATAAGTCATTAATCTTAATAGTAATGTTGCGATTTTACTTAATTACGGTTAGAAGAGTATAAAAGTAATTAATGACAGCAAAATTAAAAACCTTTTTAATATTATTATTGCGGATAGCAAAAAAAAAAAAGTACTAAGTAGAAACTGGTTGATAATCATTAGCTAAAACACAAATGGAACTGGGAAGACAGATTAATGATGACCTTATTAAACTTTAAGTCTGTCTGTGCGTCGCGCTTTCACGCCAGAAATAATGAACTGATTTAAATGACATTAGGTACACAGTGTAGAAATTGAGAAAGGGCATAGACTACTTAAAAATAAAAGGATGGTAAGGGGTTGAAAAGAGGGTTGAAAAGATTTTAAATGAGTGAGCGATGCAAGTATGTGTTATGTTGTGACAATTATTAGTAAGATTCCATTATATAAGTATTTAATCCATTATATATGTAAGTAATAAAATCATATTAAAAGCCTTTATTAATAAATAAAAATAAATGAGACGTGAACCACCAATAGAAAAATGGATGAAATGGATATAGCACTGATGAAATGATTTCCTTTGATCACACTACAAATAAGTGTGCATTAAACAGAAAAATAGATGAAATGGATATAGCACTGATGAAATGATTTCTTTTGATCACACTACAAATAAGTGTGCATTAAATTGAAAAATGGATGAAATGGATATAACAATGATGAAATTATAACTTTTGATCACACTACAAATGAGTGTGCATTTGTTGATACATTCAATTACACTTTCTGTCGACTAGCTTAGCTTAGCTTAGCTTAGCTTAGATTAGCTTAGATTAGCTAGATGAACAATTAAATAAATAATTATTAAACGCAAGTTATTACATGATGTCTTAGTTTCAAGTCAATTATTAGTATTGTTTAAACGATTAACATTGTGTTAACGATTATTTTATTTAAAGAAAAAAGTTTTTAATCATCTATCTAGCTACCATAGCACAAATTCTACTTAATTTGGGGCTAGATAGTGTTGTGTGGATGGTCCACAATAATTATTTATTCAGTATGGTCAGTATAGTCAGTATGGTCAGTATGGTTAGTATGGTTAGTATGGTCAGTATGGTTAGTAAGGTCAGTATGGTCAGTATGGTTAGTATTGTAGTATTGTAGTATTGTAGTATTGTAGTATTTTAATTTTGATTTTGATTTTGATTTTGATTTTGATTTTGATTTTGATTTTGATTTTGATTTTGATTTTGATTTTGATTTTGATTTTGATTTTGATTTTGATTTTGATTTTGATTTTGATTTTGATTTTGATTTTGATTTTGATTTTGATTTTGATTTTGATTTTGATTTTGATTTTGATTTTGATTTTGATTTTGATTTTGATTTTGATTTTGATTTTGATTTTGATTTTGATTTTGATTTTGATTTTGATTTTGATTTTGATTTTGATTTTGATTTTGATTTTGATTTTGATTTTGATTTTGATTTTGATTTTGATTTTGATTTTGATTTTGATTTTGATTTTGATTTTGATTTTGATTTTGATTTTTTACTTTTGTCACTCATGTTTCTCGTGTTACTCATGTTGCTCATGTTACTCATGTGGCTGATGTTACTTATGATACTGATGTTACTCATAAGGCTGATGTTACTGACGTTGTAGATGTTACTGAAGTAACTAATTTTAATGATGTTACTGATGTGACTGATTTAAATGAAGTTACTGATGTTACTGATGCTACTGATGTGACCGATGTGTCTGATGTGACTGATGTGACTGATGCTACTGATGTGACTGATGTGACTGATGTGACTGATGTGACTGATGTGACTGATGTGACCAATGTTGATAATGGTGATAATGTTGATAATGCTGATAATGTTGATAATGTTGATAATGTTGATAATGTTGATAATGTTGATAATGTTGATAATGTTGATAATGTTGATAATGTTGATAATGTTGATAATGTTGATAATGTTGATAGTATTGTAGTATTTTGATTTTGATTTTGATTTTTTTACTTTGGTTACTCATGTTTCTCGTGTTACTCATGTTGCTCATGTTACTCATGTTGCTCATGTTACTCATGTGGCTGATGTTACTTATGATACTGATGTTACTCATGAGGCTGATGTTACTGACGTTGTAGATGTTACTGAAGTGACTGATTTTAATGATGTTACTGATGTGACTGATTTAAATGAAGTTACTGATGTTACTGATGCTACTGATGTGACCGATGTGTCTGATGTGACTGATGTGACTGTAGTGACTGATGCTACTGATGTGACTGATGTGACTGATGTGACTGATGTGACTGATGTGACTGATGTGACTGATGTGACTGATGTGACTGATGTGACTGATGTGACTGATGTGACAGATGTTGATAATGTTGATAATGTTGATAATGTTGATAATGTTGATAATGTTGATAATGTTGATAATGTTGATAATGTTGATAATGTTGATAATGTTGATAATGTTGATAATGTTGATAATGTTGATAATGTTGATAATGTTGATAGTGTTGATAGTGTTGATAGTGTTGATAGTGTTGATAATGTTGATAATGTTGATAATGTTGATAATGTTGATAATGTTGATAATGTTGATAATGTTGATAATGTTGATAGCGTTGATAGCGTTGATAGCGTTGATAGCGTTGATAGCGTTGATAGCGTTGATAGCGTTGATAGCGTTGATAATGTTGATAATGTTGATAGCGTTGATAACGTTGATAACGTTATTAACGTTGTTGATAATGTTTAGAATACTGATAATGATTGTTAATAATTAAAGCTATTGATAATAAGAGGTTGATAAAGTTCATGATAATGTTCGTTGATTATGTTCATTGATAATATTCGTGGTTTGTTGATAATTTTCTTTGCATGTTGTTAAGTATTGTTGAATTGATAAAAGTTGAATAGTTAATAATATAAAGGTATATAATATATTGATATTGTTAGTATATTGTTCGTATTGGTACCTAGTTGATACAAATGTTTGAAAAAAAATGTGGATGTTTAACAAAATGGTCACTTTGTTTATTGTTTTGATGAATCATTACAAACGTGTTATTTCATAAACTATGTACCTATCACGAGGTCGTGACTGTTTATCAGGATGGACGAACTTGTAAGCTTCTGTTATTATTCCATGAGTTTTAGATGTTATTTGAAACCTTTTGGTACCTTAATTGACAGGAAGTGTGGACTTTGTTACTAAATTGTTAATAGAAGGTATTATTAATTAATATTAAGATGATTAGGTTCATAAAAATATTATTTGTTTTGTTACCGTTACAAAATACAGAATTATTCAGGGATCAATAAATCAATATGGTAATTGAATTTCCATCGGTTGCTTGAGCCCCAACCTTCAAGCTTCAAGCTTCAAGCTATAAAAATAAAGAGTAGGGATGGTTTGGGTCTGCAAGCAAGCGAATGGTAATTCAAGATTCATTCGGTTTTGAACCGTCGACAAGACAAGTCCACTTAGTTCGTCTCGGCGATAGCCATGTACAAGTTTAGCTTAATGTATCTAGATCCATAAAGTACTCAAGTTGTTAATAAAACTGAAGAAAAGGCTATAAAGTGGTTTGAATTCTACATCCTCGGTCTTCTCTGTTAGTGGATCTTTCACATGAATAGTACAGTGTTGAAAGGTATTGAGTACATGAAGGAAAATGAAGAAGAATCGTATTTGTTTTGTTACATAGATGACGTCATTATTGCATCAGATTCAGAGAGTATAAGCAGAAAACACGTGACCGAGCTGGTTAAGCGATTTGATGAAGTTGGTGTGACCATAAATTTGAGTAAATGTTTATTCGGTCAAGCTGAAATTGATTTTCTCGGTTTCAGGGTAACGGCGGAAGGAATTCAGCCACTGGAAGACAAGGTGAGAGCTATCAGCGAGTACCCCAAACCGGAAACCGTTGAGCAGCTAAGGCGTTTTCTCGGTATGTTAAATTTTTATAGATCGCATGTAGTAAATGCAGCTCATATTCAGGCAGAACTTAACAAGTTTTTACATAATTCTAAGAAGAGAGATAAAACGAAAATTGTATGGACATCGGAAGCAGAGACAGCATTTGAGCAATGTAAACTTAGCCTACAAAGCGCAGTTACGTTGTCACACCCTGTCTCTAACGCACCTTTATCACTCATGACGGACGCATCGAATACAGGTGTAGGTGCGGTATTACAGCAGAAAATAGGAGAGAATTGGAAACCGTTAGGATATTTTTCTAAGAAACTGACAGACGCACAAAAAAAGTATAGTACGTACGACAGAGAGTTACTAGCAATATATTTGGCATTAATACATTTTCGTAATATGGTAGAAGGTAGGCAGTTGACAATTTTGACAGACCATAAACCATTAACATTCGCGTTTACAAAAGTAGGTACGGATAAAGAAACACCTAGAAGAACCCGTCAGTTATTGTACGTAAGCGAATTTACAAGCGACATACAGTACGTGGGTGGTGAGGCAAACCAAGTTGCTGACGCGTTATCACGTGTCGAGTTCATAGAATGCCCAACCGTTGTTGATTATAAAGAGTTAGCTGAGGCACAGGAAACGGATACTCAAATTACACTCATGCAAAGCGATTGTAATAACAAGTTTCAATTTAAAAGAATGACATTGCCAAGTAGTAGTGACCTAATTTATTGTGAAATCTCAACGGAAAATGCCAGACCATATCTTACAGAACAGTTCAGGAAAGTAGCTTTTGATTCAGTACATAATATTAGTCATCCAGGAAAAAGAAGTTCAAGGAAGATGATGACTCAACGATTTTTTTGGCCAGGCATGAACAAAGATGTGAACAATTGGGTGAAAACATGCACTCAATGTCAAAAAGTTAAAGTTAATCGGCATACAGTATCTAATTTAGAAAGTTTTCCAGATAGTGATCGTTTTGAGCATATTCATATTGATTTGGTAGGACCACTGAGTCCGTCTCAGCAAGGGTATCAGTATTGTCTAACTATGATAGACCGTTTCACTCGTTGGCCGGAAGCCATTCCTGTTGCGGATATAACGTCCGATACAGTAGCTAAAGCCTTTTACGAGAATTGGATTTGTAGATTTGGATGCCCGCTTAGGATAACAACTGATCAAGGAAGACAATTTGAGAGTGAACTATTCAACAGATTAATGAAAATGTTAGGAATTAATAGGATACATACTACGAGCTATCATCCGAGCTCGAACGGAAAAATAGAGAGGTGGCATAGGTCCATGAAGGTGGCATTGACTTGTCGTCTGACTGGTAATACCTCATGGGTCGATGAGTTACCATCGGTATTGTATGGGCTGAGAGCAGCATGTAGAAGCGACAGTGGCATAAGTGCAGCAGAAATGACACTTGGTCATTCATTGAGACTACCAGGAGATTTTTACAGTAAGGTAAGTCTAGCAATAAGTGATAATTATAACTTTGTCGACCGACTGCGTAGTATTATTAGTAATCTAAAACCGCAGCCTCGACCAGTTAGTAATAGTAGGAAAATATTTGTTCATGAAGATTTAAAAGATTGTTCGCACGTTTTTGTTAGAAATGACATGCTTAAAAAGTCTCTTCATCCTACGTACGATGGCCCATACCGCGTGTTATCTAGAAAAAATAAGGTATTTGAGATTCAATATCCAAATAGGAAATCATACGTGTCTATTGATAGATTAAAACCAGCATATTTGTTAGATGCTGATAAGTTAGTAGAAAGTACGGAAAAAGTTATAGAAGAAAGTGTAAAAAATCACGAGAGTGTGGGAATCGAACCCGCACCTCGAGCAGAAGCAACGCACCGCCAAACCAGCAGCGGTCGTGTGGTGAAGCTACCTGTTAGGTTTAGAGTTTAGGTTATGCGTCCATAGTGAGCTGAGCGATGCGATAGCGATACGCTCATAGTACTTTAGTAGAGCTTTCAAGCAAATAGGAATATAGCGCGGCATCGCAACGCATCGCGCTGCTAGCTGTGGGACAATAGGTTTAGAATAATTTTTGCAACTCATAACTTAGAATGTTCATGTATTTTATTTTGCTTTGAAAACATTTTACTGTACTAATAATATAATTTTGTCAATAATGTAGTTTTGTGACCCAGTAAAAAGTAATAATGCAGCTTAATGATAGAATGTTAGAATAAAAATTGCACAAAGAAGTCAGACTTTCACGAGAAAGTACGTTAATGTTGGTTGATTTCATTATTTGTGAGTCTGTACCTAAAATGGGAAAGACATACAGTAAACAGGAGGAAATAATTATTGCTCAGAATGGAGCAAACGGTGCCGATTATTCGGCCATGGAAAACCACATTCAGTTATACGCCATTGGAACGGTGATAATAGTGATCATAATCAGTTTAATTTTGATATATAAATGTTGCGGGAAGTGTCGTTCCCATGTGAGTTCTTGGTTGCGTAATGAGATGAGAGATACCATACAGCAAGTACAGGCGCAAGCGCAAAGTGTGTAAAAGAATATAGACATTATAAAGGAAACCAGTGTTGTTTGTAAAAGATAGATATAATTAAAAAACTTGTGTATGTAACAGACAGTATATTGTATAACTATATGACATTTCCTTAATAAATCAACGTGTATAAAACAAAAATTGTAAAAGTATTAAATTTAGAGTATGAACATGAACCTCTTTTGGTTGCGTCAGTTAGGTACCTACATAACGATGTATTACTCTGAGGCAATAGGTCAAAGTGCGTATTGTTATAACAGCAAGGCAAAACAGTGTAAGCATTTTTTGTTCGTTATGAGTTGCACTATATAGTTATGTTTTATGAATGTTCAAGTATTAGGGTTCAATAGTTTTAAAGGTTTAATTTTTTTTGTGTAAAAAAAATTTTTTTTTAGAAGGGGATGACTGTGGGGGCTAGGACTACTATGTAATCTGTGGCGATCGACGACTGTAGGTTTGCAAAGGTTTGCACTTTTTGAGTAGCGTCGATCGCAAGTCCGAGCCTGGCCCGCCAGTCGTCGCCGCAACCGTGTAATGATCGGTTCATACAATAAACGTGGAAAACATTAATATCGGATTTTCTCTTGGCACGTGGCACACCTGCCACACCCAGATAGAGACCCCCATCCGACTAGTGCTTCTCCCCAAGTATATCTCAACAGTGGTGACGTCAAGTTACCAACAGCTTTGACCCACAACTATTTGCAACCTGAAGTTGCCATAACCTTTGATATATCCAGAGTAAAAGAGGAATTTAATAAAATTGACTAAAATTGACAATCTACTTTTAATGCGTACTAGTAAGTAAAAATAAAAAAGTAAAAGTACAAGTACATCGTCAGTACATCAAGAAGAGTTTGTACCTTGTTTTGTTATCAGTGTTGTTTTACCAACCCAAAAGCAGGTCAAACAAAACAGTATCTTTACCACTTTAAATAACCACCCGCCTTTTTCAAATTCTAAGCCCCTTTTCCCTTAAATTCAAACAAAACTTTGCAAATAGATTAAACAATTCGGACCAAACATTTTAGGAATTTTAAACAGATTCCGAGTAACGTAAACTTTTGTCTTTGTTTCGTTTCGTAAATTGTCGTTTTAAAGGCTCGAACACACCTAGTTCGCTGGCGGGCGCGGTGGCGAACCGTTCAGTTTCAACATAGGGAATTGTATACATCCGCACACACTGCCGCTTCTTTTGACAGTTGCACGCTGCGATCACTACTAATAAAAACGAAAGTTCCCAGATCGTGACAGACAAAGCATCCCCTATTTAATGTTTTACTACCCCCTAC
This sequence comes from Thera obeliscata, assembly GCA_947578465.1. NCBI lineage: Eukaryota > Metazoa > Arthropoda > Insecta > Lepidoptera > Geometridae > Thera > Thera obeliscata. Next base: position 23,908,533 of record OX387917.1, read on the forward strand.
TTAATTTTTCTTAATTTTGTGTATTATACAATCGTCAAATATTTGATCTACTGATTAGTCATCGGTGAAAACGACCCGTAGAGTCTAAAATTTGGAAAAAGAGAACTATTGAGGATTCGTTCTAATATTATTGAACTCTGGAAATTGTTTTTCCTATTAGTTTTAATAGAAAAAAAATATATTACTTCTAAAAATATTTGTTTAACTACGTTAAAAGCAAAAAAAGATGTTGTGTAAGATAATAATAGGATAGAATCTTATTTGAAACTATTTAAAAATATAGTAATGCATAATGGGCGGTTATATCGCTGCAAATCAGTATTTTCCAATCAAATTTTGGATGGAGAGAAGCTTAGAATAAGATCAAATATCAATAAAATAAGGGCATTTACATACCTAGAATGAACCGTCATAATCAAAGTAAATCAATAAATACAAAAACAAATACAATCATAAGGCTAAGTTTATGGTATTCGATATGAATGTTTAACAGCGTGTAATATTTTGATTGATGGAGAAAAAACAGAACAAGTGAATGTATTTATAATATTTTTGGGACTTTTTTATAAGAGATGGAATGCATAAATATAATATCGAAACAAGGAAGTGTATAATCACCACCCGTGGAGACAGTCGATGAAGTCGCGGGCATCAATTAGTTCAGCCACCCATCAGTTTCCCATCTGACATTACGTCCTGACTAGGGCGTGCAAACCCGGTTTTCCGGTTTTGCGAAAAGCCGGACAGCTAAGCAAAATTTATCAATAGTACTTTTTTAAACTTTTACGATCATAACACACATTAAACTGTTACACGGGTATTTTTACCGCGTTTAGGTAAGCGTAGTGTAGGACGGCCTCCGGCAAGGTGGGGCGACGATCTGCGAAATGTAGCTGGCAAGCACTGGAGAAGAAGAGCCGAAGACCGGGCTCAGTGGTGCGTCTTGCGAGAGACCTACGTCCAGCAGTGGACTAATATAGGTTGATGATGATGATAATGATGATGATGGGTGTTTACCGCGTATAATTTTCGACGCTTCGGCTATGTTGTAATAACTGTGGTCGTGGGCAGACTGGAGCATTGACATGAGTGCTATCGTCGTTGAGAGGTGGAGGTATAATAACTACCCTCACTTCAGGACGCAATGATAGATAGGCGTATGCCTATACAGTGAGGGAAGTTTTACGTATTCCGATTTTCCTTAGTATCAGAAACATAAATCTTACTGATTGAGCCTCAAAAATATTGTTTTGTTTTTAATCCCCGTGAACAAAAACTACCTAGGTACCCCGGACTAGCGGGTGAATGAATTAAGCTTAGAAAAGATTGCGGCGAACAGTTTCGAACTGCAATGGCGATGGCGATCAGTTTCAAGCGTAGGGTTTTGCATTCATCCCCACACAGCGCCGCGAACTGTCATTGTACGCAGCGAGCTAGTATTAGTGTTAGATACTGTCTTGAAACTGCGCTAAATCTTGTTCCTCAAAAGTCATAACAGTGGCAATATGGAGGCAATGGTGTGGGTGTTGTTTGCACAAGGTTCGCGCGTTCAGTTCACCATCACTTTATTCTTAGCCCTAATATGTCCAGGTAATTGAAACATTACTAAAAAGATGCATTATTTTTATAAATGGATTTTTTTTGTCTAAAAGCATACATAGCTAAAAACCGATAAAACATAATGAAACCAATACTTTGTTTTTTCTATTTTTACACTGCGTCTTTTTTTTTAATACATCTAGCTGATGGAACAAGCATATGGTCCACCTGATGTTAAGTGGTAACCATAAAAAAAAAAAAAATTAAAAAAGCCCATTCATTCCATAACTACATTAAGTTACATTTCATGCATATTATTACTTATTATTTTGATTATTATTATATCATCATTATTATTTACATTCATACATTATAGTCATTATTTTGTTTAAATTTAATTTTAAACTTTATTTTTAATACATACATTTTGATGTTAGATTTATTTTTATTAGTTTTTTTCAGTTTTATTTTTTGTTCATTTGTGTTCTTATTTTTCTTTACCTAGGATCCCACTCGGGTATAGGCCTGTAAGTGGTAACAGTGGTACCTATAGCCTGTAACAAAGCATTGCCTCGTAAGTCACACACGCCAGGAATTTGCCCTACGATGCACTGCCCTGCGTCCATCAGCTTCACGCGTACAGATGTTCAGCCTCAAGTGCCAGTAATTTCACCGGCACCCACACCCTTCAAACAGAAACACAGCAATGCTGCTTCACGGCAGAAACAGGTATGGTGGTAGTACTTCCCTGGATGAGCACTTCACAAAAAGCTCCACTACTACTACTAATCTACTCAACAATAAACTAGGTACTCAATAATAAAGTAAGTAATATTAAACTTCACTAGATACTAATTCCTATTTCGTACAATTTTTTAATAGTTGATTTTGTAGGTATCTTAGAATATTGTTTTCTTGTTAAAATTCTACTATATGAAAAAATATTACGTTGACCAAACCTGGAAACGGTTTTTGGCCGGAAGCCGGAGATAATCCGGTTTTTAATACTTTCCTGTTTTGCAAGCGCTATAGTTTTGACGTTTTTTCAAATTGACAATTGATTTCGAGCAATTCAAAGAGTTATCAAATGGAGATTACAATGGAGTAGCAGTATTCAAAGTGAAAGTCAAAGTAAAGTAAAAATGTTTAATTTTATTCATTGTACCTTTAAAATTACATAATATCAAAGATCACTTTGAGAAGTCTTAGAGCTAGGTTTATCTTGTCGATAAACCTACAGCTACAGTATATCTATTTATATAATAAGATAGGTGATGAACTGACAGAATAGTATACATTGGTGGTGCACGACCAAATTTTAACCCACGATCTTTATAAAATAAATTAATAATGTAGACAATCCACAAAACACTATCTATCCCCGAGCTTGTCTTGTACTATAGGAATCAGATAGTTGATGTATTACAATCAACTATCTCATTCCTATAGTACATACATTTTACTGCACATCATTTTGTTAACACATAGTTAGAATACAATATAACACTCAGACAGAGAACAAACATCTGCATTCACCAAAGAAATATTTGTTCTCGGTGGGAATTGAACCCACGACCTACGGCGCAGAAGGCAGAGCTACTGCCAACTGAGCTGAGAGTCCAGTCAATCTTTGGATTGGATTGCTCGCTACCCTCTAAACTAGACTACCCGTGCTCTAATTCAATAGTATAAGGCCGGGTGTTTAATAGGTAGGTACTTAAGTAAGTACATCTACATTAACATAAACATCTTACATTAAGGCACTTCTTTATTTATTCCTTCTTTGCACACAGTCCCCTTGTAAATACCTTCAGTCCATTCCATCCAAAGGTTGTCTGGTAGAGATCGCTCGTTTAGCGATAAGACCGCCCATTGTATGAGGCAAATAGTTTTAAGTATTTTTATGTACCTGTACTCTTATAATTTGTTGTGTGCAATAAAGCATTTTCTATCTATCTATCTATCTACATCAGAAAACGTTTGATAGAAAAATTCTAATGAACCAAGGATACTGTTCAGTCTGTCAACTTTCTTACCATTTAGGTCTAGCACAAAATGTGTTCGGCGAAAATCTTGTGCGGATTAGAAATTTAAAACTGATTGAATTTGAATTGTTGTATTCGACGTTTTCTGATCTATCTAATCTATATCGCGCCCGACCTTTTACTATTTATACTCGACTAGATATAGACATAGACTGCGGCGAAGAAAATAAAAAAAGGAAAGGTTATGATTTTAACGGCTATGTACATATTCTACCTATGCTATGTATGTTAACATGTCTGTTCCACGCATTTCATTTAATCTTGGGTGTGAGATGTTTGAGGATCGCTGGATGAAAACTATTTCTGAATGCTTGGGATTCTGCGAGCGTGATGTATAACTGCGTGTGATTTTCTACTTTATTTTTGTTTTTAATTTCCTGACATTTTATTTTATATTTTTCATTACTCATATTCAGAAAGAAGGTCTGAAGTTGCCTGAGGAGTGGGTTGAAAATAATACTTTTCAGTCCTAGATAGAATCGCTTTCAACTGACAGCTGTCATATAATTAAAATAAACTAGTTCTATTTTTATATTTATTTGATATAGGGGAACAGATGAGCAATCATAAAATACTTATACACACACATAGTGGTCAATATCATAACATTCCTGTTTGCATCAGCATGTTGGGTAAAAGCAATGCCTACGAAGCCGTTTGACTTTGTCAAAAACAACGCTGCTGCTCTATGGGTTTAACAAGTTTTATATTTCCTACTTCTTTGGTCGTGGCGGCGGCGTAGCCACGCCCACCTCTTGTGTCAAAGTTTGGTAAAGTGATATGGTCGAAGACAGAAGGAGTCATTATTATCTACGTTTTGTGCAGCTCAGTGTAGCTCACACCAAAATTGAATCAAACCAAAACTTTTTATTTCAGCTCTCACTTAGAAAGCATTGCAGCCTTAACATACTTAATACTATGGTGACAAAAGTTCATTCAAAAGTAGTAGTGGTGAAAGAATTATAAACGCACCTCAATGAGGCTCTTTTCGTGCACTTGACAATGTTTTACGGTTTATGTAGGTTCTACGACATGCCAGTTATCTCACTATGTATTCCATGTACATAACTAGACAATCGCCTTAGCTTTGCACAGGCTTAGTGTAGAAAAAAGGAGGGCAAAATGTGCTTTTGTATTTTGCACCCATGCAAAGCCTTAAATTTAAATCTGCAAATTATGAGTTGAAAAACGAGCCTTGTGGTCGGCTGGCAACCGTTGTCAACAACGATATGAAGGCCTGTGTACACCTAGGTCACTGGCAATGGCTATCAATGAAACGATGTCAAATATCGCTTTCAAATTTGACAGCGTTTCACTGATCGCCATGGCCAGCGACATATATAGGTATTTTTTTTTATTGTTGATAGCTAAACGTTTGACTGCCATCAAACCTGATGGAAAGTGAAAATGCAGCCTAAGGTGGAGCACGCTTAGCTATTATTCACTTGTTCACTCTTGACTTGAAAATTCCAACGTTGTAATGCTTCGAAAATACTGACGACGGTAAAGAGCACATAGGTGTGCGCAGGCCTTGAATTGAAGACGATAGTAGAAGTGGTGAAAAAGTTGGACCGAAGAATTGGAACCCCGCGGCAAGCTTAACCGTGATGGAGTTAGACCAACTAATTATACGGCTGAGCTTGCTGTGGGGTTTGGAGCCTTACGCCTATCTAATTTTAATGGCATAAAAAATATTCAAATGTACAATTTCATAGGTAAAGACCTAGATTAAGACGAGCTATGGAGCCTGGCGTTGCTCGCCCTGATCAAATTGGAAGTCGTTCTGGAAGAAGCACAAAGAGATATAAGGTTTACGGTATGCATAGCCAATAATAGAAACTATGTTGAAAATTTGCTTCTGCAATAAATACGTAAGGGCCAAAACCGCACATCATAGCATTTTATACTTTAGCATAGCTAGCAGTTTAATTTTAATAAATATCGACTCAAAACAAACAGTGGCGATAATAGTTTAAACAGACTTTATTTATTCAGTTTATTTGCTGCTTGCTACTTTGGTAGGTAGGTTAGGTATTTCAGTGAAAAAAATTAAAGTAGGTAACTATATTAACTGAATGATTCCGAAGTGAAGCCAGAAGGTCTGTAAGCGGCTTAACTTCTGCACTCGCACTTCCACACTTCTACAACAACTACATGATGTTTGAGCCGCTGAGTTGTTTGAGCTGAACAAGCTCAAGGTTGTAAATGAGCCGATTAACTGCAGGTAATTATTTCCCATGCCTAGCAGTAGTTAAGTGTTTTGATTGGGCTAAATATCTTTCATATCTTGACAGTCTAAATTGCGGCCAGTGCTGCCAGGTCCATTCCAGGGTTTGGCTATTTTTACTAATGTATTTTTATTTTTTTTAAATTAAGCATTGTAGTCATAAACCTAGACACTTTAAATGCTTCTAGATACTTTGAATAGACACAAGTTGTCCGATAAAATAGGTGCGCATGTCACAGTGCTCAATAAATATCTTTTTTTTTTGAAAACTCAATAGAAATGTAATTTTTTTTTAACTTAGCAATTTATATGAACTACAAACTGCGACACGTATTTAAAATCCAAGGTTAATCCAAGATTAGCCTACAAAATAATAGCAGTTAAATGCTTTGAAATTGCGCTAGACCTAGCGCCAAAAGCGCCATTGTGATGGCAATGTACATTTCGGAGACTTCAAATTATTTGGGGGCTAGTTCGCCATCGCTAGCGAACTAGTTCGCTGGCGGTGTGTTCAAGCCTTAAAGCGATAAACTAAACTGTCAAATACCATTTTAAATTATGCTTTTGGGGCTCCATGATTACTTGGAGCAAACGTATTTTAAACTAAATAGCGACTTAGCAAACAGATAGATAGAACATTATTGATTGCATAAGTAGTAGTATAGTATAGTATAGTATAGTATAGTATAGTATAGTATAGTATAGTATAGTATAGTATAGTATAGTATAGTATAGTATAGTAGCGGAGGATGGAGAAAATTAGTTGGACAGAAAAAGTTACGAACAAAGAGGTCTTAGAGCGAGTAAAGGAGAAGAGAGTTATACTTGAGACAATACAAAATCGAAGAGGAAAAATGCTTGGACATCTTCTACGACATGACAGCTACATAAAGAACATCATTGCAGGAAAGGTTGAAGGGAAACGGGGAAGAGGAAGGCCAAGAATTAGTTACATGAGCCAGATAAAAGAAAAAGTCACTGTCATGTCGTATAAGGAAGTCAAGGAGGCCGCATTCGAAAGACTTAATTGGAGAAAACTGCATCAAAACCCCGACAAGAGCTAAGTTCTTAAATTTAAGAAGAAGAAGTAGTAGTAGTAGAGCTCTTTGTGGAAAGCTCGTCCGGGGAAGTACTACCACCATGCCTATTTCTGCCGTGAAGCAGCATTGCTGTGTTGTGTTGGAAAGGTGTGGGTGCAAGTGATATTACTGGCTCGTAAGGCTGAACCTCTTTTTGCTTTATTAAGTTGATGGACACAGAACAACGCATCATAGGGCATATTCCTGACGTGCGTGATCTACGAAACACTGCTTAGGCGATGGTTACCACTTCACATCAGGTAGGCAATATGTTTATTTCATCAGCGTTTAAAAGAAAGTGATTTTAGTGCCTAATGTCTATCAGTGAGCTTCTTCGGGTTGATGATGGTGTAAGTTAAACCTAGAGCGCTGGTGGCCTAGTGGTAGTGGCCCCGCCTTTCGATCCTAAGGTCTTGGGTTCAAATCTAGTCGTGTACCAATGAGTTTTTTGGCCCAAAAGTTTATGTACTATGCCAGCGCTCTTAAACGGTGAAGGAAAACATCGTGAGGAAACCGGCATGTCGTAGAACCTAAAAAATTCGAAAATATGTCTCAAGTGCACGAAAGGAGTCTCGTTGAGGTGCACTTAAAATCCTTTCACCACACTTGGTTCGAAAGAATCAGTGACACGATAAGAAGAAGAAGAAGTAAAACCGGAATTATTATTATTATTATTCGCAGGTAGAATGGGACATTTTATTTGCCTCCAAATGTTCGGAAACCAATAGAATTGATTTAATAAAGGTAGCCAATCGGGCAGAAGATCAACTTAGCTTATGTCACTTTGAAACTCCATCTAGAACATTTTGAGCTTCATTACGTTAAGTTAAGATTGATAATCGAAGAAGACTTTAATCTACATCATCATTCACTTGGGTGAGTTTTTCATTTCAGGAAACTCGAAACTACATTTCTGGCCTAAATTTAATTATATACCAGAAAATTATCAAAAAAAAATGTTAAGTGAAACTTTGTACTGCAATCAGAACTATTGTGTTTTTTCTGTTAGCCAGATAGCAAAAAGGTCCAGGTAGAATTACTGTAAACAGTTGAACCCAACAGACGTTACAGATAACCTTGAGCCAAATATACACATTACCCTCAATTTATTGCACTGATAAGTTTTTACACCTTTTTAATAGGATTAGGCTATATTTTCAGTCTGTTTTTTTTTTGTAAAATTAGAAAAAACAAAACTTTTGTGAAAATCAGTGAGAAAGTTTGAAAAACCATTTTACGAAAATAATTATCATTATCATCTGCAACCCAACTTAGTACTGCACACATCTAGGCGATGGGAATGGTGATCAGTGAAACACTGTCAAATATACTGATCTCCATCGCAGATCACTTAGAATATGTGCGCAAGGCCTCTCTTTACCTAAGGCCTAAGGTCGTGGGTTCAAATCCAGTCGTGTACCAATGACTCTTTCTGCCCAAAAATGTATTTACACTATGCCAGTGCGCTCAAACGTTGAATGAAAATATCGTGAGGAAACTGGCATATCTTAGAACCTAAAAAGTTCGAAAATTTGTGTCAAGTGCACGAAAAGAGCCTCTTCGGGGTGCACTTAAAATCCTTTCACCACACTTGGTTCGAAAGAATCAGTAAAACTTTAAGAAGAAGAAGGCATTAGTTTGCTCTTGCCATTCACCACGATCTTGGGCTACCCTCATCCATCTGCGGTCCACGACGCTGACAATGTCATTAACCCATCATGGGTTCCAACGCTTCTTTTCCCAGTCTTGGTCTACTACTTTTCCCTCGGAGCTTCGACATGGGGTCCTTCAAAAGGCGGGTGTATCACTTCTTGAAAGGCCGGCAGCGCATCAGCACCACCTCTGGTGTTGCAGGTGTCTATGGGCGACGGTGACTACTTTCCATCAGGTGGCCCGTCTGCTCGTCTGCCAGCTATGGCATAAAAAAAAAAAAAAAACTATTCCGTCGGTATTTTGTACCATCTGTCGTCAACAATATTCGTCTTATTAAAAAGTTTTCAAATAAAACAGGAAAAATGAACAAGTCCTTTTGTTTCGTTTAAATTTTATAGCAATCGTAAATTGAATAAAATAAAAACTTGCTTGTTATTATTTCGAGTCAACAATGGGCTTGCAATGTGCCACGTCCGTATATTTAGCTGGAAAGTTTGCAGATGAAGTGAGAAGTGAATGAAGCGAAAGAGTTATGCCGGGATTGTAGCAAGTGGAAATCCGTAACCTCTGTCTACCCCTATGAGAAAAGTGGTTTTACGTATGTAAGTAAACTTGCTACACATAGTAAGAAAAGATAATGGTAGATAAAATATACCAAATAGGCTCCGACTCAGCTTTTTGATGTATGTTATAATAAAAAAAAAACTATGTGTTACAAAAACGTTTAATTAGCCTTTAGAATTCATCAGCTCCTTTATATAACTCCTTAAACTTATTCTCTATGTCGTGGGTTCAAACCTCATTCGGTCAAGTTTTTTATTTTTTTTGTCAATCAATATAATAATGTTTTTTTTTGTAAATTTATAAAACTAAAACATAAACATTTTTGAAAGCTACAGTGAACTTACGTGCAATAAATAAAACAAATTCCTCCAAATTTGAGCTAAACGTCTTACACGAGCTTTTGACCCAAAAGGTGACCTCATAAAACGGGCTCAAATTGACTTAAACAAGAATTTATTTATGTTCCGTCAGAGGCACTCACGTTTTTATTCTTTCTCAAACTAAAGTCACTACCTTCAACTCTATAACTTTGCTCAGAAAGTCCAGATTCGTTTGTGGAATAGTTAAACAGGTGTCCAGCAAAAAGCGGTTTATACCAGTTTTGTCTGCGTCCGTGACTTATTTTTATTTACGTTGACGTGCAAATGGCTACCTGTAAACTGAAAAGCCTAGGCATAGTATTTAAGCGTTTGTTACCGTTTTCATTTATTTAACACAGTTATGCAAAATTTTACAACTCTTAAAAAATATTCAAATAATAAATTAGTTGGACGGAAAAAGTTACGAACAAAGAGGTCTTAGAGCGAGTAAAGGAGAAGAGAGTTATACTTGAAACGATACAAAATCAAAGAGGAAAAATGTTTGGACATCTTCTACGACATGACAGCTACATAAAGAACATCATTGAAGGAAAGGTTGAAGGGAAACGGGGAAGAGGAAGGCCAAGAATAAGTAACATGAGCCAGATAAAAAAAAATTCGCTGTCATGTCGTAAAAGGAAGTCAAGGAGGCTGCATTTGAAAGACTTAATCGGAGAAAACTGCATCAAAACCCCGACAAGAGCTAAACTCTTAAATTTAAGAAGAAGAAAAAATATTCATAAAAACTACCAATAAGTCTCGGATCCAGAAGTTCAGATCTCATCGGACGGACAGACAGACAAACAGACAGACGGACAGCAGAATCTTAGTAATAGGGTCCCATTCTACCCCTTGGTTACGGAATCCTACGACTCAATTAAATCATGACGTATATAAAAAAAAACAGATGCTCCAATCATAACTATTCAATCATTCAAATCTCTCTGCAGTGCGTCAAAAAGTGATGCCCATCGGTCGTTCCACTCGATTGGATTCAGGCAATAGGCCTATCTGTGGGTAGGTTCTACGCTAGGTTTCATACCGACAGCCAATCCGAATGAGCGACAGTGACAAGGTGCTTTGTATGAAACATGGTAACTAAAGTGCAGTGCAGGAACAGTGGCCTGATTCTCGGGCCGACCGAGATTTTCAATGTCCCTTAAATACACATTGGCATTGCACAACCCCGCACTTTTTCTATGTTTTCCGTATATCATAGCTGTCGAGGCTTCTACGATGAGGTCGTCGATGAATTTCTCAAGGAAATCATCCATTCTCTCTTCGAAACGAAGCAATATAATTATAAGTTTAAAAAACTACAGAAACCGACTTCATTGCCAAACGGCTAAACCGATTTTAATGAAATTTGTTTGGGACAATCTGGACGTAAGAATAACCTTCCAAATAAAAAAATAATTTTCTAAATCGGTTCATAAATGACGGAGGCATGCAGTTACAAACATTAATAAAAATATTTAAAAAAAAAATGGCAACACCTATTTTAATAAAATTAAAATGGGACCAACCTTTCAGATAAAAAAATATTTTTTCAAATCGGCTCACAAATGACGAAGTTATGCGGTAACAAACATTAAAAAAAAAAATACAACAGAATTGAGAAACTCCTCTTTTTTGATTGGAAGTCGGTTAAAAATAAAATTGCAAAATGATCTGATATGAGCCGAGAATAAGGCCCCATTATCTGAATTGTGGATATACCAGTTATTGGTTCAGAGTTCAATAAAATACCTGGGGTAGGTATATCAACAACACAATTTTTGACCCCAAACTAAGCAAAGCCTGTTTTATGAGAGCCAGAAGAGATAGGGAATATGGGAAAGGGGGGAGATTTAATGTTTTTTTTTTCTATCATTCATTTATGTTTTCATAAATATTTATTCCCCAACAAAATTTGGCTTTTATCATAGATTTCTTCTTTTTATCGTATCACTGGTTTATTTTAATCTTATGTGGTAAAAAGTCTTTCACGCGCTTGTTTTCGAACTTTTTTATTTTCTTCAGACTTTTAGATTTAAAGTCAAATCAAATACCAAAAACATATTAATTCAGTAGGATCACAACGACCACTTTGAAACGTCTTAAAGCTAGGTGAGTATAGGAGAAACGCGACCAAGCCTCGAAGAACAGGCAACAAACTACAGCTGGGTTCCAACTATTTTGACGTGACATCGTCTTATAATTCGATGGAGCCGGCTGCACGCACGAAAAAACATGACTCATGCGGCGTTACCTCGCTCTGAGGCATTCCATTTAAGGCTTGAAGTGCAAGCGAGAGCGCGGAACGAGTGACAAAGAGGCACAATCGGCCTCCTCGTTCGGCAGCGTTCGACATCTGTCTCTTTCCTACTTGAGTGAGCGATGCGTCCGCGTGGACAGCTGTATGACGTTGTCACGTTCAACTATTGTCAGTAAACCGACTTTACATACAACCGATTTTTTTTTGTATGTTATTGCGCCTCCAAGAGGCTTCTTCGTGTATAAAGGATGGATTTTATTAAATAGAGCTTCATGAATCCGTGCTTTGATTGTGTTGTGAATCGTGTCTATCAGAATTGCAAATACTAGTCCGAAGTGACTGTCCATACATCGGACGTGGACGGAATGCGAGGCTGTTTGTAACTGCGGGAGTTTGTTAATGTCTTTGGATTGGGTACTATGACGACAGTGTAGTTATATTAGATTTATCTGTCTCTTTATCGGTAGTCTGTTCGTAAGGAAGTAGTTTTATAGTATTTGACTGGTTTCTGTCTTCTGCGCCGTAGGCCGTGGGTTTGATCCCAACCGATAACAAAGATTTGTGTAGTGAACGCAGATGTTTGTTCTCTGTCTGGTTTTAAATTGTACTCGTATTCTAAGTTTGTATTTACAAAAAAAATTTAGACATTAGATCAGCTATCTGGTTCCCTCTTTTTTTGTCATCACAAAAGTGACAGATTTATTGATGTTAAAATGGTTGGAAGTAAGGAGTAAAAAAGTAAAAAAGCTTTAAACGGAACGGATTTTCTTTAAAATTTGTTTCAAAGTTTAAGTAAACTTTTAACGTTAGTATTCTAGATTGATCACAGAAAAATCAAACAGTAGGATTGTTCCTATTATTATTATTGCAAAAAACAACAACTTGCATACTCAGTCAATAAGCGCGCGAATCATTTGACAATAACATAAATTCAACCAATCAGAACGCACGTTCGTTTGTTAGCTGTGGACGATAAAATTAATTTATCGTATTGTTTTGTTTTTGTCCGTATTTTGTCGATGTAGTAAATGTGTGGGTGTGTATGTGTGTGTAACTTACCTAGTTGTTTCTTTTTTCATAGTGTTATTACTTAGAAATGCATTTTCAAATAATTAATCTTCTTTTCTTTCTTTCTTTCTTTCAACCCAGTGTGGTGAAAGGATTTAAAATGGCTCCTTTTGGGCACTCAACACAAGATTATTGAACTTTTTAGATTTTACGACACGCCGGTTTTCTCTCGATGTTCTCCTTCACCGTTTGAGAGTACTGGCATAGTGAGTAGGATTGGAACGCAGAGATAGTGATTATAATAATTAATTATAATAAAAAATATATGCATTAGAAATCATTAGTTTTCTTTCAGCCTGAAAAGCGATCGGAGAGTTTCAGTACCAGCAATTTATAAAAAGGTATATAATAATTTAATTTCATACATTATAATCTGGGGCTTCAAAATATTTACTCAATCGGCAATTCGACCCAAAAGCATAATACTGCTAAGTCTGTTGCCGTCTCTTTTTGTTGACATCGAAGTGACAGTGACAAGAATAATAAAGAGCCTTTAGAGCAGGGGTGCTCAAACAGTCGATCACGAAAGCTTTTCCGTTACGGGGCAGTGGTCCAACTGATCTGTCCAACTAGTTGGACTACGGGCCTTTACTAGGGGCCGTGGTCCAACTATCTTTGCAGTTGGACCACGGCACCATAGTAGAGTTCCCAGGTCCAATTAAAACAATTTCAAATAAAACAACTGACTGTAACCACAGCTCATTTTAAATTAAATAATTAGTTTTTACAACGTCTTTGAGATGTTTTTTTTTAATTTTTAATTTATATTTTTTAAATGCAATTTCCTAAAAGCCACTACTTATTATCAAATTTATTTTATTGTGCAGCAAATTGCAATAAAAAAAAATATTTTTAATCGCAAATGTAAAATATATTATTCAATTTAAAATGTGCTGTGGTTACAATGGCAGTTGTTTTATTTGTAATTGTTTTAATTGGACCTGGGAACTCTACTATGGTGCCGTGGTCCAACTGCAAAGATAGTTGGACCACGGCCCCTAGTAAAGGCCCGTAGTCCAACTAGTTGGACAGATCAGTTGGACCACTGCCCCGAAACGAGCTTTTCGAGTCAATCGCCACCAATAGACTTAACATAGGTATCTTGTAGAATTTTTGGAAATACGCGTAAATATTCAGTGCTATTACATCATCATCACGGCAGAATTTGTAATTCGTAAGTTACGTTACGATTACTTTTATTTGTATTACAGATTCAATATAAAAGTGCAGTAAACCCAAAATAATACATACCTAGTAACTAATAAATATTAAATAAATTTTGTGGACAATCTACACAAAACTATCAAGCTCCAAATTAACGTGGTCCGTGGTGGTCCGCTAGGCGCATCAGTGTCAAGAGATGGCGTTGATGTTCTAATTTCATCATTTTATTTATTTTTTAAATGAAAACGTGTATTTTATTTGGTAGTAGTATGTGGTCCGTTTATAGCGAATTATTTATTATGTCCCTAGCTATAATTCGTGTTTATTTTGGTCTGAAAAGTACTTAAAGTTCGAAAAATCAAAATCGCAGGGATTGAAGCAGACTAATTACGCACACAGACAAGCATTTTGTTGTTTTCAAACTATAAGCTAATTTCAACATACTGACATCGCTCAAATTGGACCAGTGGCTAGGCCCCTCGGCTGCAGAGCTACGGTACCGAGTTCAATTCTTATCTACCTACTTTTTTGGCTCAAATTTTTCATTTTGCAAAATGATTTATTCTAGTTGTAATATTCCTTCTGCAGAATATCCAGCTTTGATCGGGTTTCGAAATTAGGTTACCATATTTTTTATGTTTTCAATAATAGACCGTAAATACCTATAGTTTGTCATAATTTCACGTAAAAATAAGTACATACTCTGTAAGTCAATATTTTATTTTTTACATATTATTGTTATGTACACATGTAACTTATTTATTTCTCAACCACAAAGCTTTTATTGACATACACTTGCATCCGCTGGGCTACACAAAAAAAAACAAGATATGTATAGAAATAAATAAATAAATGAAATCGGCACCACTGTGTTTTGTGTTTATTCATTACAAACTTATATTTTTTTACTTATAGATGAAAAGCAAGTGTGTGTACAGGGTTTTCTCTATCACCGCCGATTAGGATCTACTCCTCGTTGTGGGTGGTGGATTGGAATCGTCTGTTTTCATCTTTTTGCACCACACTTCTGTTCGCCTGCAACAAGTCATAGAGAGTTTTTGATAGTTAGCCGTAAGTTCAATAATCTGCGATAGGTTTGTGTAAAATACGACAACTATAATTACTTGCGCACATACTTACATTTTTATATCTCCATGACATCGTTTTATTTGTCCCAGACTTCGCTAGCGACTTTTCCTGGGACCAGAGTATAGATGATTTTTGTAATCTTATACCGAAGTTCGTGGCTCCATGGCGTCACGAATGAAAAAAAATATCTGATTTAGATAGTAGATAGCACTCTTTTTTCACTGCAAACCAACGAAATAATAAAGTAGGTACCAATGACAACACAATGACAACATTGTGTTTTTGCAAGAGAGGGCACAAGGAGGTTGGAAACTGACAGCAAGAAGTTTAAAAAGTGTTGTTTCTATGACGTACTGCTTGCATAGACTTTCAAACTCCTTGCTGCCTCAGGAATATAATTATAGGTCTGCATACATCTAGGCGATGGCGATGGCGATCAGTGAAACGCTGCCAAATATCACTGTCATATTTCTCAGCGTCAGCTGATCGCCATCGCAGATCACTAAGATGTGTGCAGGGCTTAAACTTAGCAAAATTTAAAATTATTGAGCCGAGTGAATTATGAAAAGACTGGGACGTATGGCAACAGCGCGGACGTGGATGCCGCGAGCTTGCAACGTCTCGCTCCAACATAATTGCAATGACGTCAGAGCCGTCATCCACTATCCGTGTTTACTCATACATTGACAAAAATTAATTAAATATTGATGCTATTTTCACTGTAAATGGACAGTTTTCTTCAACCAAATATGTTGACCCGTATATAAAAACCCATAAAAAAGCCAACCACTGTTCTTTTAGTCTACATACTGTACTCTCACGCCCATAGTTGTATAAATCAATTTGTATGGGAATCGAGCGACCTTCTATGGAGAACAGATAGCTGACATAATATTTATACATTTTTTTTGGAAATACTTACTAAGACAGAAAACTCTGTGTTCACCTAACAAATGTTTGTTCTCGGTGGGGATCGAACCCACGATCTACGGCACAGAAGGCAGAGCTACTACCAACTGAGCTGAGAGGCCAGTAGTTTCCAGCCAGTAGTAAGATCCCTTTGTTTTCAAAATGATTTCTGGTAAATCACTGACACTAAAGTATGAGCACCCCTGCGTTAGAGTGTTAAGGCCTGCGCACATCTAGCGCAATGGCGGTGGCGATCAGTGAAACGCTGTCAGTAAAGTAAACAGTCCTTTGCATCTAATGTAGATGATCTATATAGCGTCAGGGGCTACTGGTGATTACACAAGCCCTACTTGTGGGACACTATAGTGCCTGGGACAGGATTTTAGATGGAATAGGCTTGCCCAGCACCTATACCATCCTGACAGCTCAGTCGGCCAAATCCACAGGAAAGACATGGTCAATACGTGCGGAGCTGACTAAGCCGCTCAGTAATCGATGTCATATTTGACATCTTTTCACTGATCGCCATTGCCATCGCCTTGATGTGCGCAAGGCTTGAGGAAATTTGAATAAGTGCGCGTCTTTCCGAGAAATCTAAGCTGAAATCACAAACTTATCGGCTGACCTTTTTATTATTTTCGTCGGTTTTGTGAAAAACTCCACGGACTGCCTAATGTTGTTTTGTCAGGGGTTCGACGCCAATCTTACAAAACTATCTTTATTGAATTTCGGCTTTGGAATATTTTGATTCATAATATGAAAGGGACGATTCAAATTGATCTTTGCGATTTTATTGAATAAAGTATTCTTGACTTTTGCTTTAAATACCAATATTGGCTATTGACTATCTGTTTTGTACTTTTATATTTGGTAGAGGTATCCCTAGATCGTTTGCAATGGTCTACAGATAGTTCAACTGTTTGCTACATATTTTGTAAATTTTATTAATATAGTTTTAAGTCTGAAAAAGATTAATTTCTATATTTATCTGCCTTTATGCTTGCATTATATTAATGCTAAATAAAAATATGAATGCTCAAGATTGATTTATACTATAAATTACTTTCTTTTGTAGGCTTGTCAAAAACCAGGACTGTCATTTTTTCATACATTTGGTGTGTTACATAGCGATTATTTTTACAGGTTTACACATAAAATATAATAATGTATGACAGCTGCCTACCTGCCTATAATGATTATTTTCTTTTTGTATTAAAATGTTTAGGTATGTTATTTTTATTTTTATGTTTTATTTTTAAGTAAGTAGGTATTCGTGCGTGTACTTATGCTAGGTCAATAAAATACTTTTAAATACTAAAAAATACCTTTATAAACTAGTGCTAAGAGCACTTTGATAACCGCAAGGTCACACACAGAATGTATGAATGTCAATATCATAATAATGTGACACCTCCAAATAACTGACGGAATGGCAATTCGAATTCTCTTCCAAACGGCATTACAATTGGATGCCGCGCATTATTATTCGTTCAAGGGAAAGTAATCACTAATGTTAGTCTGATAAAGCCTATATTATTCCGATAATATTTTCTCCGTCATGCGAGGATGCTGAATTATTAAATTATTCGTGCCATCTGTTCTGTGCTGCGTTTACACATTCTAAATCTGCTTATGATAGTAGCTTACCCTCTTATTCATAACCACTTGACCGTTCAGGCGCTCTCAGCGGAGCAAGCGACTCACGTCATTGTCGACATTTCCGCGAGCGTGGCGTCAAAAATGATTTATCACATAAAATAACTGTGAAAACTGTACCTACCTAGCCATTATGATCTTCTCTGTACAACAGTTATGCAATAAATATTTCTGATTTCTGATTTCTGAAAAAACTGCTAAAGCGATTTCTAAACCAAAAATTACTTTGTTTACTTTATTTCAAAGCAAATTAACTTGAATAATAATACGAATCATCGTACCTACATTGCCTGACACTTTTTAGTAGCTCGCTAAAAGTATCTTGACACTGTCACTTTCATGTCAACAAATAGAAATGGCAACAGTCTAAGCGGTTTGCTAAGCTAAATGACTGCTATAAGTCAGATCTTTAGTCAGATAAATAAATAAACAATGGAATAAATAACAGTAATCACAGCACGTTCAAACATTTTTCTCATAAAAATAATTGGGCCAGTACAGACAAGTGATTTAGTTACTAAATCACATACCAACGAGGGTAGTCTTACGTTCAAACCCGATCGTATATCATGTGACACGGCGGCGTAGGATAATGGAAGCGAACCTGTTTGCCAATAAGGGTGCTCTTTTCGCTTCTAAGTAATAATGTTTGTAATTAACGGCTGTTTGTTTTCAGTTTTACAAGACAACAATTTAGTAATTGAATAAAGTTTTGGTATTGATAATTTAAATTGATCCGGAACGAGGTTATTCGTCAGAGAACTAAGGTGGTCGACATAATATATTGAAAATATTTTTCTGAATATAGGTATTAAATAAATCAGCTGTCTGGTTCCCAGAGTACAAGCTCTGCTTAATTTGGGGCTTTATACTATTGTGTTGATTGTCCACAATATACTTATGGAACAAGCATTATTAATGGCCTGCATGATCAACCATTGCCTCGTAGGTCAACCACGTTAGAAACGAGTCCTACGATACACTGTCCTACGTCCGGCAAATTGAGGCATACAGATATTCAGCCCCACGTGGCATTAAGTTCACCGGTTTATTTAATATTTAATAAGATTTTTATAATATTTCTAATACTGTGGGAGAACAAAATTGTACAGAAAATTGTTTTAAATATCGCACAGTACAGTAGCGAACAGTAGCGCACTTAAATATTCTAATAGCCGACCCCGCTAGGATTCGGTTAGCCTAGAATTTGTCATGCAATTCTGTGGCTCGGGCGTAGAGAAAGTAATAGTACGATGAGACACAGACTACGGAGGGATAGCTTTTTTATTAGACCTGCAAAGCGACGCTTTGTTTTAGGTGATGGTGTAAATTTGTTTCAGTGACCAGGGGTAGGCGATGTACCAGTAGCTGACCTGACTTTTAGTCGTCTTAAGATCAAATCGGCTACTGGTACATCGGCTACCCCTGGTCATTGACCGACTTGACCTGTAAAATGTACATATTTTATCAATTAATTATTTTGCTATATAAATTATTTAATCTAACTGAAAGAACAAGCATATTGCCCACCTGATGTTAAGTGGTAGCCATCGCCTATAACAAAGCATTGCCTCGTAGGTCACGCCCTACGATGCACTTCTCTGCATCCATCAACTTATACTAGGTCCTTTTTTCATCAACAAATATAAAAAAAATAAGACGAGTGAACCAGCTGCCTATCATTACCCAACCTGTGGTCCAGTGCAACCATCCAAAGAATTTACATACAAATGAATATAATTACACTATCTTTGCATAATATCGTTCTAGATTTTGTAATTTTAGATTTTAAGCGCTCTTAAATTAGATCTTCCTTGTTGAAAAGATAAATGAGATATTGAATTAATAATTTAAACAGGAATTGAATTAGATTACAAAATCTTTTTGTATTTTTTTTTAATACAACAAAGTCGACAAACATGCATACGGCCCACCTGATGGTAAGCGGTTACCGTAGCCTATGGACGCCTGCAACACCAGAAGGATTACAAGCGAGTTGCAGGCCCTTTTGAGAACAAACATCTGTGTTCGCTTCACAAATATTTGTTCTCGGTGGGGATCGAACCCATGACCTACGGCGCAGAAGGCAGAGCTACTACCAACTGAGCTAGAGGCCAGTCAAATATTACATTGGTGTATATTTTACAAGGCCCTAATCATTTTTGACAGCCCTAGACAGGTCTTTTTCACGTCTCGCAAAAACGTTTGTAAGGTTTTTATTTGAAGTCGGAATCTACGCTCCAAACCAAACCTTTGAGATAAGGCTTTCTTTTACATGTCCGTTTCAGAAGCGAACAATAGATTTCGTAGAGAAAACAATATTTGGTACCAAAAATAGTCTGGTCAAAATTTAGAAGCATTATTTGCATTATTTGCTCTGCTTTTTGCGTAGGTCGTGAGTTAGATCGTGTGGATCTAACTACGAGAATAAATATTTGTGTGATAGCTCTGTTCATTGGTCCAATGTACAGCCAGCAAAATCAGAAACAATAACAAGTTATCGCACACGCCAGTGAACTTCCGTGTAAGCCGATTCAAAGCTCCTCCAAATGTGAATTGCCAAGTAAACCACTCGAATTGAAACTGAAGATGGACTGATTTTAATAAAACACGCACGAACCGTGCCTTCAAAAACAAAGACGGAATCCAATCAAGATGGTGAGCATTAGTTTTTAACCTCATCGATTCGTTCGAGACTACTTAGCAATCCCGCGCGAAAGACATAATTCGTTTGAGACTACTATTAATTAGCAATCCCGCGCGTAAGACAAATACCCAAAGGACCGACGATTATTGCAAAGATTGTCTGTGGATGGCGAGGGATCAAAATCATTCTTCCTGGAAATTAACAGGAAGAAATTAGTCTGATAGATATTAATAATAATGATGAGAGCATTTGTCTATAATATGATATTGATAATGACTATTGAGGAAATATTTGTTTTTGTGCATTTAACGAATAAACTCAAAAACCACTAGTGCACCCTAGCCAACCCATCTTATTATACGCTTCTCTCCATCCAAAGGTTGTCTGGAAGAGATCACTATTCAGCGATAAGACTGCCCATTGTACATTTCTATATTTTAAAATTATTGTTAACTGTCCGTTTTAAGGTGTGCAATAAAGAATTTTCTTTCTATCAACTAGACTGATTTCAAAAATTATTTCACCATTACAAAGCTACATTATCCTTGCGTAAACCAGCTATACTTTTTAAAAGCGACTTGTCCTGGATTTGCACGGGTGTTACTTAGAAAAAATAGGTAAAAATGTGAAGTGAAGTGTGCGAAGCTGGGTCGGTTGGCTAGTTTATTAATATTTTTATAACAGTACTTGTGCTAATGACCCAACTCGCTCTTGGCACTTCGTTTTTCCGGTTCCTTCGTGCTTTTGGAAGCCGAATCCAACAAACCTCAGATAAAAGATGGCTCACACTAAATCGAACGGATTTTTCCACGAAAACTGAAACTGTAAAAGGTTTTAGGTGTTGAAGGTCGAAAAAGTGCTAAAAGGGGTTTGGAAAGCAATGAGCGTGGTTTGTTTATTTGTCACCTTTTTTTTGTACAGCAGCTGATGGAAAAAGCATATTATGCCCCAACTGATGTTAAGTGGTACCTAACCATCGCCTATTACAAAGTGTTGTAGGTCACGCACTTCAGGAACGTGCCCACGAACGTTACTGCTAATAAAGTGCTATCTATCAGATCGGTAACAAAATTCTGGGAGCAAAATTTTTTGTTAGAAATTGTTTTATCTATTGTGAACCCTAAAAATAAAACTTTTCGGCGCAAAATCCCAAAACATTTTATATCGTGAATGGCAATGCATTTTGTATCTGGTGTGGATCCGCTTCGATCCGGCGCAATCCGATTTGAATGATCACACTATTCTTTCTTTCGGAAAACCCAATTTAGAAGCTGGCACTAGTTTCTAACTCACTACTTTCTAGACCGACAACCGTTGGGGAATAAAGGTTCTCGAATGGCGACCACGAACCGGAAGACGAAGCGAAGGGCGCCCACCCACCAGATGGACCGACGACATTGTTAAGATCGCAGGAAGTCGATGGATGGAAAGGGCTCAGAATCGTTCTTCCTGGAAATGTGTAGGGGAGGCCTATGTCCAGCAGTGGACTTCTTCAGGCTGATAATGATGATGATGATGAATTTCTAGAGCATTTTTTTTTCTAACCTCTATCATCCCACTGCTGGGCAAAGGTCTCCCTCAAATCCTTTCAATTTTTTCAATTTTCAATTTTTTCAATTTCAACTAGAGCATTGACTACTACTTAAATTTAAATTTTAGTTTTAGTTGAAATTCATCAGACAAATGTATTCTGTTATATTTTGGAATAAATGAATATGAGTATGAGCACCGGTGGTCTAGTCTTCTCCTTCTTCTTATTGTTTCACTGGTTCTTTCAAGCTAGTGCGGTGAATGGATTTCAAGTGCGCCTCAGAGAGGCTCCTTTCATTCATTCGACGCATGTTTTCGAACTTTTTAGATTGCCGACGACAAGTTGGTTTTTTCTCGGTGTTTTTCTTCACCGTTTGAGATTTCTGGCGTAATGTACATTCATTTTTCAAAAACTCATTGATATGTCACGGAGAAGGAAACATCATGAGGAAACCGGCACGTTCTTGATTCAAAAAATTTCAAACATTCTATTCTTTTCGTAACGTTTGTTATTAAAAAAAATCATTGTAGGGTGAGTACATGCTTGCTGATGAGTCGATAACGTTGGAAACTAGTGCTTAAAGATCAGTTGATGGTGGGTTCGATGGAACGTGGCTCGTCGTTTATCGGAACTGTATTTGGAGATTTGTTTTTTCTTATAGAAGACGTTCTTTTTGAGAAACCAGAAAACTCGACTCAACATCATTCTACTGCGAAATCGACACTTTTTATCAGAAAAAAAATTGCTGAACTATCATAATGTAATTAAATTAATTATCATAATGTAGTTAGACAGATAGAAGAAAATATATATCAAGAAACATTACAAATATAGATACAATGGGCGGCCTTATCCCTAAAAGCGATCTCTTCCAGACAACCTTAAATTAAAATAAACCACAAAATGAATCAAAATGAATTTACGAATCCCATGGGGATCTTTAAGATTTTTGTGATATCTTGAAAAGTCACTTAGAGGAACATTTGTTATAATGAGGAAACTTTTAAATTGTAACCTTCAGCGCTGAAAGCCAAAAGCATCGACAACTCAGAGAATACATGAAAAATTAGGTCGTGGGTTCGATCCCTACTGAGAACAAATATTGTTCTCTGTCTGGGAGTTGTATTGTACTCTTAAATATTCTCAAAAAAAAAAAGTGTATATTTTGTAAGTTCCCATTGTGCACATTCTGCTTAATTTGGAGCTAAATACTTCATACACACAACAATATTCTAGATTATTCCAGATGCTGTATAAATCATCTACAAGTAGAATTTCATTTGTTTCACTCACTTGACATTGACAAGACTTTGTGTCGAAAAAACAGGCAAAAGTCCTAAATGAGGGTAGACAAATAAATGTATGGTATTGATTATCGACGGAAGCCCATAGTACGCGTGAGGGTAGAGAAGAAAAAATCACCTCCAATTCAAATTTCCTATAAATCATAATGAGGGTCATATTTTCTTTATCAATAAGTTTCTGAAAAAAAGAAAAACATACAAGCACGTATACAAGGTGTATCTAAATATGTGTACTATGCGAAGGTGGGGGCTTTCAGACCACAATGGTGATCAGTTGTGGGGGGGAGATAATTAAAAATTCCTATTTTCAGTTTCCCTTACAAAAATATTTAATTTCATTATGCCTAAATAAATTGACAACCCTATCCTTGTAACCCCTTGACCCCTTGACCTACTACCTCTGTAGGTCTACTACTACTACCTACTACCTCTGTAGCTGAGTTTAGGGTTGTCACTTTGTATAAAGTCAGCTGTTAATGTTGAAACTTCGTTTCAGTTTTTTTCAGAGATACCAATCGAAATTCGAAAAGTCGTTGAACAAAAGTTGTTCCCCGGGGGGTGGAAATTCACCCCCCTTCAGGATAGTACACATATTTTGATACACGTTGTATAGCAGATCTGGATTTTATGAGACAAAATGGTTACTCTAACTAGAGGCATTATCCAGGGAGGAAATAGGGGACTACGTTTGTATGGAGAGTCGCCTGTATGATTCCCTCTTAAATGGAACGCCTTAGAGCGAGGTAACGCCGCATGAGTCAAGTTTTTTCATGCGTGCAGCCGGCTCCTTCGAATTATAAGACGTTGTCACGTCAAAATTAAAGTAAGAACAAAATCTCGATAAATCAGAAAAACCATTAGAAATAGAATATCGCTAGACAATGTTGATGTGTGTACCTACATACATGTATTGTGATTGACTTCTGTACCTATTTGTTTTGTGGTTCGCGTGAGGGTACCACCGCTAAAGTAATGGCGGAGTGTGGTAGATCGACCAAGTGGCCGCCCTAATGGGTTGGCTGTTTGAGGAAACTACGGAATTAATGATGAGGCCCTCCATTTCAGTAAGTATTTTGGATCAGCGTTTTTATATAGATCTACTTCGAAGTAACTGAATTGTCAAATGTGATGTTTTATATAGAATTGATTTATTATTGTTACAGGGCTTAAAAGACGCACTTTTCAAACAATTTTGACTTTTTAACCACGTGCTCTATTTTGATGACCGAGCAAGTGAAGTATTCTAAAAACAGAATCCTGAGCGTTAGAGAGGGAATCAAAAGAGCACGAGGTGAAAAATCTCTACACTCGAGTGCAACACGTATCTTTTCATCCCGCCTCAGCGAGGAAATGGCTAAATGCAAAAAACAAGGCACGCTTAAAGCAAATTAAAATAAAAGTTTCCGAGTCACACCAAGAAGGTTTCGAGTGTGAGTTTTTAACAAATTAAAAAAGATTTATCATCAATTCGGCACCATGAAGGTAGAATTAAATAAGGTTAAGGTTTTGAATTCACAAACTCAGTGCACATGATGTTTTAAATTCAATTCACTTAATCTTGCAGCGGATAAAAACGGCTTTTGCACTCAGATATAGAAGAGCAAAAATACTCATGCCGAGATGGGGGGATGAAAAATAAATTGGTTTATAGTCTTTAAATTGTTCTAAAAACTTAAATTCATTGCTATTTTTGGTCAAACCGTACGTGCATAAATTATAAGACTCCACTGGCGGTCTGTTAGCCAAAAATTTTGTTCAAAACTTTTCTTTTTTCGTTGAAATTAAAACATTTTTCGTGTTCCATTGCTTGTTTCGTGATGATGTATTGTCTTGCCACGTCTACTTTATTATAGCTGCCAACAAAAATAGGTGATCATTTTTTTGGCACCACCTGACTATCAAATCATTTTAATTTAATTACTTATCACCGATGGAGGACCGTGGATTGGAAACGTGATTGGGCAGGCTACGTCTGCCGTTGGATGCGTTACGGGCTAAATCCACACCGTTTGGACGCCTAAAAATGGAAAATGGCCTCGCGGCAGACCATGGCGAAGATGGAAGGACGAATTAAATGCCGATTAGATGATCGAGGGAAGTGGATAACCTTAAAGAGAGAACTTTGCCCAGCAGTGGATCATTGTTGCCTGTTCTTCTAGGCTTGGTCGCGTGGAACTGGCACTTAGACTCATCTAGCTTTGAGACGTTTCAAAGTGATTCTTACGATCCTACTGAATAAATACACCTTTGATTTGATTTGATTTGAGTATAAAAATAAAATAAATAAAATAAAATGAGCCTTCATTTCTACTACTTTTTACACAAATTTTATAACAATGGGTATACAATATACATGCTTAAATTTTTAACAATTTTTATTTTTTATTTTTCTTCTTATTTCTTATAAAGGTTTATTTTGTTTATTTACTTAAAAACTACTAGCAGTAATTGACCGAGCTTCGCTCGGTATTTTTTTGATAACGTACTTATGAATGATGAAATCATATATTTCGATCTCACTAACATACTACAATAATAAAAAATAAGAACTGGTTATTTAAAAAAAAAAAACAAAAGTGCAATGGATCTCAAAGTATTTACGTAGTCCTTTAGTTCCAAAACTCGACAATAGATGGCGTTCTCTGTGAAACATAACCCTTGAGTTCTCAGGTTCTCACAGAGCTTAGTTTTTGCTTCTGAGCAACAGATGGCGCTAGGAGTAATGATATTATGAAAAAGTTATTTGTTTTTAACTCCGAACGCCGATATTTTCTAAAAATAAATCCTAGCTAGATCGATTTATCGCCCCCGAAAACCCCTGTATACTAAATTTCATGAAAATTGTTGGTGCCATTTCCGAGATCCTAAATATATATATATATACAAGATTTTCTCGTTTAAAGGTATAAGATACTTATATTTCTAATTTAATTTATAGTAGTAGTTGCCTTCTTGGCGTAGGCCTCTGATTTGAGTAGGTATAGGTTAGAGAAAATAAAACAAATACTGTCATTTCCTAAAAACGTCTACTAAATCTCTTTTAAAATGCACTCTATGTATGAACTGTTTCTCTTGTGTTTCATATTTACAGTTTCATTTCATTAAAAATCTCATCATTCATTTGAAAATTTTAAATTGCCTCTCTACTGAGTAAAAGTATTGCATTTTTAATTTTGCAATCAGCTAGAATTATTCCAGGAACTGGTGCTTTGGTATAAAAAAGGTTATTTATAGACTAATCGTAAATCCTATTGCACCAACGAATATTACCCCTCAGCAACGCTGCCTTACCCCAAGTTTTTAATCACGCTGGGTTAAGGTGAAGACAACGATTTCCTTCTCGCTCGAAGATTTTGACCTTTTGAAAGAAATAAAAAGTGAAGTTTAAAAAACTTGAGAAGCCGTATTCATGGCCAAACTGCTGAACCAATTTTGATAAAACTTCTATGGGACCAATATGGAAGTATTTACCATTCAGATAAAAAATCGGTTGTCTGTAAAGTCGGTTTACTGACGATAGTTGAACGTGATAACGTCATAAAAAAATACTCGCGGACTCGCGGACTCGGACTCGGACTCGAACTCTCGGACCCGGACCCGGAACCCGACCGAACCCTTACCCTTACCCTCATTTACCCTTACCCTCATTTACCCTTACCCATTACCCGACCCGGGCTTGGGCTCAGGTAAATGGAACGACGAAACGACGTAACGACGCATAAGTCATGTTTTTTCGTGCGTGCAGCCGGCTCCATCGATTTATAAGACGTTATCACGTCAAAAAAATCATGTGTTCATAAATGACGAAGTAATGCGATCATCATCATCATTTTGTTGTCCTTAGTTCGAATGCGATAACAAACATAAAAAACCGTATCCCCCTTTTTTATTTGAAGGTGGTTAATATTACTAAAATTATAGAAAATCTCGAGCAAAATTGCGAGCAGAAAAAAATAAGTTTAATGGTTCTATGTTAGTAGTATGTAAGTAAGTACTAGTACACACATAAACATTGTCTAAAGATATGCAAGTTTTGTTGATTTTTACAAAACTGAAAATAATTTATTTAATAGGAACTAGGTATGGAGAGAATCTTAATTTTGTTTTGTTTATTAATCTTATACCTTTAAACGAGAAAATCTTGTATATATATATACCTACATAATCAGAATCTCGGAAACGGCGCCAACGATTTTCACAAAATTTAGTATACAGGGATTTTTGGGGGCGATAAATCGATCTAGCTAGGATTTATTTTTAGAAAATGATTATTTAACCCTGAGTTAAATGATTATTTGAAATGGACCTAGACAATATTGATGTGAGTATGATGTATGTTAAAATGTGCGTAAAAGAAGATGTTCCACGGTTTTCAGCATCTTATACTAAAGCCTCTATTCTTGAAGTATTTTACTCGTAAGTGCCGAAATTGCACCGTCAGGTGTGTATTTGCATAGAGATAGACGAACTTTATACACAGACGAAGTAATAGTATCTTTTTAGACCGTTTTCACTATTTTTGTAAGAGTCCACAACGATAAAACAGGTTGTATATTGTAATACAAAAATTGAAATCTAGAATGCCCGAGACGGTGTTATTTTTTTTTTTAAATATAGAAAGCTAAGCATTTAGCTGATCAGTGTATCGTTGTCAAATATCGCACTGTCAAAGTATGTGGCAATTATGAATAACCCTATCTGCAATGGCGATGGCGATCAGTTTCACACATGATCGGCATCACCATTGCAAATCCCCTGGATGTGCGCAAAGCTCGTATTAAGCTTGTCGCAAAAAGATTACAATAATATCTAAGAATTATAAGAAAATTATTCTTATAATAATATCAGTTTATTTTTCATCATAGTTTAATAAGAACCGTCTTGAACAGTTTTTTTTTTTTTCAGGTTTGTTAAAATTTAAGGATCACTTTGAAACGTCATAAAGCTAGGTGAGTTTAGGTACCAGTTCCACGTGACCAAGCCTAGAAGACCAGGCAATAAACTACGGCTTGGTCCAAACCGTTTTTTTGTATGACCCTTTTACAAATCAAAAGTTATAATAATAGCAGCGAAGTTCCAGTGTGGTGCCACTTCACGTTTTCGGTTTTAGGTTTTCAATAGAGATGTTCTTTAAATGTAGCTTATAGTAAGAGATATAGAGCACATTTTCCATTGTCAGGTTATATCCAGTGAGACTGCTTTTCTTTGGATCTAGTAAGAGGAATTTAATCTATCCCATACAATGTCTGCAAGGAGATATCTATTGCAGAAAATTGAAAGACTATTCAATTTCTAACTCAGACTTGTCTCTAGGCTACTTTATAGATAAACCTTTTATTTCGGTGGTAGCAAGTTCGGAGATTTATCATGCGCACTTGATGTGCGGGCAGGTTTTTCCGCAAGTAGGCCGCTGGTGGGCCTTTTTGCGTGACCCTTGACACGTGTTGCTCGAACTTTTTTAAGTTCTACAACACACCGGTTCCTCACGATGTTTTCCTTCACCGTTTTGAGAGTACTGGCATAGTGCACATAATTTTTTCGACAGAAAAACTCATTGGTACACGAGTGGATTTGAACCCACGACCTTCGGATCGGAAGGCGGGGCCACTACCACTAAACCACCAGTGCTCTTTTCGGTGGTAGCACTAGACTACCGAAATAAAAGGTATGTACCATGGTACAACAGGCTCCCATACAATACAGGTTCTTACAAACTTACTTCAGGTACCAGTCTTTTATAATGCAGGCATACTTATCTTTGTTTGTAAAAGCCATTATTATTCATTATCATTCTTCATTGCATTGTGAAAGAAAATAAATCCTTTTCTACTTTTATTTTCTTTTTCATGACACTTTTTTTTTAAACAACAAAATGTCCGACTCACACTTAGCCGATATTTTAAAATTTTAAAAAGGAAGTTAAATTAGTGATTAATAATTCATGCCCACGTGGGTGCAAAATGGCTGAAATGATGATGATGATGAATGTATGCCACCGAAGTCAAAGGAAAAATACCAATTTGTATATGAAACATCAGCTTATTTAAAGCTATTTTGGGTAAACTACTTTTTTTTAATATTCGGTTGAAGATCTTTATTATTATATAATATTTAGTTGATGAAACTAGCTTATGGCCCACCTGATGTGAAGTGGTAACCATCACCCATAACAAAGCATTGCCTCAAGGGCTGCTAAATAAAAGTAAGTAAACAGGCTTTTGCATCTATTGTAGATGATTTATATAGCGTCAGGGGCAACTGGTGATTACACAAGCCCTACTTGCGGGACGGTATAGTGCCTGGGACAGGATTTTAGATGGAATAGACTTGCCCAGCACCTATACCATCCTGACAGCATAGTCGGCCTAATCCACGGGAAAGAATCAATACGTGTGGAGCTGGCTAAGCCACGGGTTTCCTCACGATGTTTTCCTTCACCGTAGGCTACTACAAGGCACACAAGGCTTAAAAACGCATTTTTATATTTTGTAACGTGCAATTAGGTATAATAATTTAACCTTACATAGTTCCTCAAGAGTTATCGGAGCCTAGAAATTTATGTAATGCAATATCAGAATACCTACATTCTTAGCCCAAGTTAGTTTCATCAGTCCAACCGAACGTGGTTGTGTTTATACCACCTTTCCACCCCTTTAAGTATGAGGAGGGAGTGATAATGAGTATGATGATTATGCTTGATTTTTAATCGTTTTTACTTTTGGAAACGTCTCAAAATGATAAATATTAATAAACGCCAAAGATCGTTTCGAAGAAACCGCCCCAAGCAATAAGACCGCACATTGTACTAGTGTACAATGTACTAGTGTATGTTTTGTCCGCAATAATAAAGATTTTATTTATTTTATTATGTAACACTAGTCTAGCCCTAAACTAAGCAGAGCTTGTACTACGACAACCAGATGACTGATAAAGTACGTGCATACGTTTTTTTATTATTTTATTTAAAAAAACGCAATCTTATTATTTTCTTCAAATAAGTTACTTCAGTGGGTGGTTTAAATAAAATATGCTACTTCATTTTCTCATTTCCAATATTAAAAACCCCATAAAAAAAAAACTTTCCTACCAATTCGTAAGTAATCAACGTTTACACAAAATATTGGAAATTTCCTCTGTGTTATTATAACAATTTTCCGCATCCTGCTTTTGAGATTATTAAAAAAGTCGAAAGTGGTTCATCGGAAAATGTATTTTTGACTACTTTGTGTGCAAACTTGAATTGGTATTCTAAGATAAACGACAAAAAATACTTTAAAATGGACTTTGGCCTTTTGACTTCGTCAAATGTTTTGTATGTTTGATTTACACTACACCTACTGTGCTAATAATAATGATAAAGTTTGCAAAAGTTGGTTGGGCCATGTTTAATAATTTTTGAGTGATTTGTGTTTGAAAGCTTGTAATCAAAAATATGTTTAAGCTTTGTAAGGATATTATATTATTTGTTTAGTGTTTGCTTTTGGAAATACCACAAAAAAAAACAAATTTTGATTACAGCAGCCTGCATACAATGTAGATAATTCTGGACCATCGTTTTTTATACTAGCTGAGGAACAAGGACATGGGCCACCTGATGTTACCATCAGGAACGTGCCCTACAATGCACTGTCCTGCGTCCATCTTGAGGCATACAAATGTTTAGCCTCGCGTGCCAGTAATTTCGCTGGCACCCACACCCTTCAAGCCGAAACACAGCAATGCTGCTTCATGGCAGAGAAAGGCATGGCATATGTACGTAAAGGTACGCGGGTGCAGAGTGGGGTGTACACTGATTGAAGATAAAAGAGTTTATTCTGGAACTACGCTATAATATATGATTGCTGCTTATGAGTGCGGACCGATCGCCGTCCAAAAGTGCACTAACTTAGGTAAACTACACAGACGCTGCCTCGTGCGACCTACTTAGGCCAAAACTGATAACCCAAATTATAGTGTTCAATATGTATTAAGCAGCATATATTATACTAATCCAACTAATTAGACACCTCTAAACATACCTGTATCACCATTCCTTCAGCGTGAAACAACCACGTCGGCAGGATTACTCCAAAATAGTTTCAGTGTAGTTCATTTACTAGACCCTTGTCATTGCATGGAATACCTATCATTTCTGGACGACAAGTTGAAGCTAAATTCAAACAGTAGGCCTACCACAAGCTCTGTCTGGCTCTGTCTCTGGCTCTGGTTTTGAGTCTGTGTGAGTGTTGACTAAATAAATAATGCGTCAAAACGTCACACACGGTATCATCATCATCAACCTACATTAGTACACTGCTGGACGTAGGTCTCTCCCAAGACGTGCCACTGAGCCCGGTCCTCGGCTCTTCTCCTGCAGTGCTTGCCAGCTACATTTCGCAGATCGTCGCCCCACCTTGCCGGAGGGCGTCCTACACTACGCTTACCTAAACGCGGTCTCCACTCTAGTATTCGTTTGCTCCAACGATTGTCTGTTCTACGGCAAACATGACCCACACACACACAGTATAGTACATTATAATACATTGGTGATCACTCACACAGACTCAAAACCACAGCCAGATAAGAGCTAGACAGAGCTTGTGGTGGACTTACAGAGCATGGTAAATTTCATGAATACCTATTTTGAATTTTGAGCATAATTATAGTAGTAGAGCTGTTAAGTTGATGTATAAACTTTGTAAAAGATGACACGATAAGACAGGAGTGAATGTAGAGATGACGGCTGTCAGAGGGGAATGGAGGAGGAAGACATGTTGTGCCAACCCCACATAAAGTAGGATTTGGGCAGGAAAAAGAAGAGTAGTAGTAGTGAAGGCGTCGTTCGGAGAAGTACTACTACCATGCTTTTTATATTTGTATGGACGCAGAGCAGTGCATCGTAGAGTACCTTGACGTGCGTGATCTACGTGAGCTTCTAGTGTACTACTTCGTAATTTAAATATTTTGGCTTCAGTAAATATGAATTCTTTATCTATACCAAAACCATAGAAACACAACTAATACCGTGTATACTACCGTGTATACACATTCATTTATTATGACTGTTAGAAAACCACAAACCCGTTATTACAGCGACAACTCATTAAAACACTAGACATAACAGTTTCAAAGACCATTATTACCGCAAATTACTGTATTGTTCTACATTTATTGTAATGAGCATGCCTACTGATAACAATGAACACTGTGTTAAACTATACTCACTAAATATTTTAATATGAATAAGTAGAATAAACTAGTTTCTGCATGCTACTTTGCTTGTGCAGATTTTCATGTTCGTTTTTATATAGGGCATTGAAAAATTATTTAATTAAACTTATAACAATAACTCACGTTATTATTTTTTTATTTATTTCGCTAAAGGAACCAAATTGAGTACTTCCTTCTTTTTTATAATGCTAGGGCTACATTAGCGGGCTACGGCGAATATTCGTGTTAACGCGATGAATGTGGCCGGGTACATCGTGTCTTCGCGTAGTATTCGGACGAAGACGATGTAGTATCGGGGAGCTGTCGGTAAACTGGCGCGAATCAAAGGGATTTGTCGCGACAATATTCGCTTAGGTGGCTACATCTACGTCATTTCAGTGTCATCCAGACTTTGAACCGAGACGGACGTGCATTTAATTTTTTACACTATGGAGTGGAGTAACGAAAAAGTGTTAGAATTCATTCAATTTTATGAAACTGAGAGTATTATATAGAATCCTAGTGACCCCAACCATAAAAAAAACACTGGTACATGATGCGTGGATTCGAATTAAAAATATGCTCAGTTGGCTTACCACAGTAGAAGAAATGAAGAAGAAAAAAGATTCATTGGCGGCAATGGTTTAGACTGGCACAGATTCGAGGTAGATGGCACAAACTAAGGGAGGCCTATACCCAGCAGTGGGTGAAGTCGGGCTGTGGATGATGATGATGATGATGATGGCATACTACAGAGCCCATCTCAATAAAATGAAGAAATCGATTAAGACACAATCCAGCACGATGCATCGCGTCAACTCGACACGCATCTTCGCCCGCCTTAAATGTAGACAAGAACATCGCCTATACCCGAACACGATGTTTTTGTCGCGCCAACGCGACACGAATCTTCGCCCGCTAATGTAGCCGAAGCATTAGAAGACGGTTCAAAATCTGGTTTTGGCTAAAAACAGACTTCATTCTTCCTTCTTTTACCCTCTATTAAAAAGTTCTGACGGTGCTATTGTCTACAGGAGCCTCTGCTGAAACTGTCTTTATTTTTTCCTGGTTTTTACTAAATATCTACACTAATATTATAAAGAGGAAAGATTTGTACCTATTTTTGTATGTTTGTATGTTTGTAATGAATAGGCTCAAAAAGTACTGGGCCGATTTAAAAAATTCTTTCACCAATAGAATGCTACATTCTTCCAATTTGACATAGGCTACATTTCATTTTGAAAAAAATTAGGGATCCTTGGTAAAATTTGAACAATGTAACCGAAGGTGTAGAAAAATGAGTCTTAAAATGTCTTTCGTCGAATGCGCTGCCGAAACTATTAGCGATAGAACAAAATAATGTACAACAATATTGTCTACCCCGTGCGAAGCCGAGACGGGCTGCTAGTATTTTATAAACAAACGCACAGACAGACCGACAAACATACAAAAAATGCGACAAACATTGGTTTGGGTTCTATTTGCGTTAATAAAGGTCGCAATAATATTTTTTTCTCATTTATCTTCCATGCACAGTAGGCCTACCATGAGCTCTGTCTGGCTCTGTCTCTGGCTCTGGTTTTGAGTCTGTGTGAGTGCTCACCAGTGCATTATACTATGTGTGTGACATTTTGACGTAGATTTATTTAGTCAACACTAACACAGACTCAAAACCAGAACCAGAGACAGAACCAGACAGAGCTCATGGTAGGCCTACAGAGAGCGATCCGCTACATTTTTATTATGTATACTCAACACAAAAATGTATATAAAGACGGGTATCTTAGTTTCCAGAAGGTAGGCTCGTGTTAGTTAGTTCAATCGAACTTTATTCAAAACTTTATGGAACATATAAGATTAGGTAAAACCCTTTGCTGGATTTCGTAGACTTTTTGTGACTGAAGTTTCGGCTCAAGACAAAACTTATCTCATTATCGTTCTATTTGTATTAAGTAAGTTCTATGAACGTGCTGGTTGTTTGATAGAGAAAAAGCCTTAACTAAGCAGTAGGCCGGCTTATCACAAGCTCTATCTGGCTCTTTGAGTCTGTGTGACTGCTCACCAGTGTATTTATTATACTGAGTGTGTGACGTTTCGAAGTAGGATTTATTTAGTTAACACTCACACAGACTCAAAACCAGAGCAAGAGACAGAGCCAGACAGAGCTTGTGATAGGTCTACTGTACCAACGTGTTACCGACTGATTAGATCGATGCAAGTTTCTATGAGTTACGGCCAGGATAGTAAATAGCTCACAAAACTATTTATTCCTTTTCCTTTGTAGTGAGTTAAGTCTTGCATACACCAAAGCGTTCTGCGGTGGCGATCAGTACAACGTGGTCAAATATCACTGTCATATTTGACAGTATTTCACTGATTGCCTAGGAAACTCATATCTATATCTACATCTATATTTCTATACTAATAAGAAAAAGAGGAAAGATTTGTACTTATTTTTGTATGTTTGTAATGAATAGGCTCAAAAAGTACTGGGCCGATTTAAAAAATTATTTCACCAATAGAATGCTACATTCTTCCAATTTGACATAGGCTACACTTCATTTTGAAAAAAATTAGGGACCCTGGGTAAAATTTGAACAATGTAACCGAAGGTGTAGAAAAATGAGTCTTAAAATGTCTTTCGTCGAATGCGCTGCCGAAACTATTAGCGATAGAACAAAATAATGTACAACAATATTGTCTACCCCGTGCGAAGCCGAGACGGGCTGCTAGTATTTTATAAACAAACGCACAGACAGACCGACAAACGTACAAAAAATGCGACAAACATTGGTTTGGGTTCTATTTGCGTTAATAAAGGTCGCAATAATATTTTTTTCTCATTTATCTTCCATGCACAGTAGGCCTACCATGAGCTCTGTCTGGCTCTGTCTCTGGCTCTGGTTTTGAGTCTGTGTGAGAGCTCACCAGTGCATTATACTATGTGTGTGACATTTTGACGTAGGATTTATTTAGTCAACACTCACACAGACTCAAAACCAGAACCAGAGACAGAACCAGACAGAGCTCATAGTAGGCCTACAGAGAGCGATCCCTTACATTTTTATTAACCGACTTCCAATCAAAAAGGAGGAGGTTCTCAATTCGGTTGTATGTTTTTTTTTTTTTTTATTTTTTTTTTTATTTTTTTTTTTAATGTTTGTTACCGCATAACTTCGTCATTTGTGAGCCGATTTGAAAAATTTTTTTATTATCTGAAAGGTACTGCTTCCAGATTGGTCCCATTTTAATTTTATTAAAATTGGTGATGCCATTTTTTTTTAAATATTTTTTTATCATCTTTTCGACATGTATTTCAAGCAATAAATATAATCTGAATCTGAATCTGAATCTTATTATTGTGTATTTAACTAATTGGCTAAAACAATTACAAATTCCTCTACTTTTTAACCGACTTCCAATCAAAAAGGAGGAGGTTCTCAATTCGGTTGTATGTTTTTTTTTTTTTTTTTTTTTTTTTTTTTTTTTTTTTTTTTTTTTTTTTAATGTTTGTTACCGCATAACTTCGTCATTTGTGAGCCGATTTGAAAAAATATGTTTTTATCTGAAAGGTACTGCTTCCAGATTGGTCCCATTTTAATTTTATTAAAATCGGTGTTGCCATTTTTTTTTAAATATTTTTTTTAATGTTTGTAACTGCATGCCTCCGTCATTTATGAACCGATTCAGAAAATTATTTTTTTATTTGGAAGGTTATTCTTACGTTCAGATTGTCCCAAACAAATTTGATTAAAATCGGTTTAGCCGTTTGACAATGAAGTCGGTTTCTCAAGTTTTTTAAACTTAAATTATTAAATAAATAAATATTCTGGACAATTCACACAACACTACCCAGCCCCAAACTAAGCAGAGCTTGTAATATGGGAACCAGATAGCTGATATAATACTTGAATACCTTTGTTTTTTCTTTGTAAATACATACTTGGAATACAATATAACACCCAGACAGAGAACAAACATTTATGTTCCCCACACAAATAATTGTTCTCGGTGGGGATCGAACCCACGACCTACGGCGCAGAAGGCAGAGCTACTGCCAACTGAGCTAGAGGCCAGTCATATATGTTACGTTATATTATATATGTTACGGCTAATACCCGAAGTGCGGCTACACCTAGTTTTAGCCGGTAAGAACTAGGTGTAGGGCTCCTCGCAAGTGTTCTGGCTGAGCCATTGCAGATTCAAACTCGGGGCACCCGACTTAAGTCACAAAAGTAACAGCAGGTTGTTAGGTTTTTTTTTTATACCTACTTAATTTCAAGAATAGTGCATGGCAGTATCCGAAAACAATCGGCTCGTACTAGGTTTAACCAAGAGTAAGTGGCTACACCTAATTCTAACCGGCTAAAACTAGGTGTAGCCGCACTTCGGGTATTAGCCGTAACATATATCGTCGTTGTGGTGCGAGAAGTCACTAAGTGACATTTTTTGCCAAAATGAGTTATTGACGCCAAAGTGTTTTGAAACCCATTATGTACCTTCTCAGAATGTAAAAGAGTAGATTTTACTAAAATTATAGATAATATAAGAATGTCAGAAGTACATAACTACCCGTAGAGGCAAAAAGCTGTCTACAAAAATCATCTAAGGGATCTTAAGTAGTTTAATTCAATCACTTTACTTACAATATTCTTCAAGTCTTGGGGTTGCACTGCTCACTAAAGTCACTTAGTGATTTCTTGCAGATAAAAAGCTATTGAATGAAATGAAATTTTGTTGTCGGTAAGAGTCATCAACAGATCATAATTAAGTAATATTTAATCAAGGTATTACGTTAATGCGTATGCCAGAATTAATTAACTTACTTTTTGTTATGTATCTTAGTAACCATATAATTACTTACATTAATTTGTTGAAAGTTAGTGTGTAAGGTAAAATTATCTATAATTTATATAAAGAAACCTCTTTTGTAACTATAAGTGTTGATAAGTTACACTCATTTTAAGAACAAAAAAACTTTAAAACGCGATTATCTCGAGACTAGCTTTTTCACTTAGTTACTTCTCGCACCACAACGACGATATATACACTCACAAAAATGTACATAAAGGCGGGTATCTTAGTTTCCAGAAAGTAGGCTCGTGTTGGTTAGTTCAATCGAACTTTACTCAAAACTTTATGGAACATATAAGATTAGGTAAAACCCTTTGCTGGATTTCGTAGACTTTTTGTGACTGAAGTTTCGGCTCAAGACAAAACTTATCTCATTATCGTTCTATTTGCATTAAGTAAGTTCTATGAACGTGCTGGTTGTTTGATAGAGAAAAAGCCTTAACTAAGCAGTAGGCCGGCCTACCACAAGCTCTATCTGGCTCTGGCTTTGAGTCTGTGTGAGTGCTCACCAGTGTTTTATACTGAGTGTGCGTTTCGACGTAGGATTTATTTAGTCAACACTCACACAGACTCACCAGAGTCAGAGACAGAGCCAGACAGAGCTTGTGGTACCTCTCTACTGTACTAACGTGTTACCGACTGATTAGATCGATGCAAGTTTCAATGAGTTACGGTCAGCATAGTAATTCGCTTACAAAACTTTTTATTCCTTTTCCTTTGTAGTGAGTTAAGTCTTGCATACACCAAAAAGTTCTGCGGTGGCGATCAGTGAAACGTGGTCAAATATCACTGCAATATTTGACAGCATTTCACTGATTGCCTAGGAAACTCATATCTATATCTACATCTATATTTCTATACTAATATTATAAAGAGGAAAGATTTGTACCTATTTTTGTATGTTTGTAATGAATAGGCTCAAAAAGTACTGGACCGATTTAAAAAATTCTTACCCAATAGAATGCTACATTTTTCCAATTTGACATAGGTTACATTTCATTTTGAAAAAAATTAGGGATCCTTGGTAAAATTTGAACAATGTAACCGAAGGTGTAGAAAAATGATTCTTAAAATGTCTTTCGTCGAATGCGCAGCCGAAACTATTAGCGATAGAACAAAATAATGTACAACAATATTGTCTACCCCGTGCGAAGCCGGGACAGGCTGCTAGTATATTATAAAGAGGAAAAATTTGTATTTTTGTGCGTATGTTTGTAATGAATAAACTCAAAAACTATTGCGCCGATTTAAAAAATTATTTCACCATTAGAAAGCTACATTCACTCTTAGTAACATAGGATATATTTATGTGTTTAGAAAATAAATGTCCACCCGTGCGAAGCCGGGACAGGCCGCTAGTTTTTAATCATTTGCATGCGTGTTTTCTTTGTGCGAGCAGCTGGCCTACCATGAGCTTCATATGGTTATAGTTATGGCTGTCAAAATTGTGTCAACAGTGTCAACACATTTAAACCCAAGAAGAAAATGAATGTGTGGGTCAGCCTATCTATACACAAATTGACAGCCATAGCCATAACTTTATGGAGCTCGTGGTAGCCCTGCAGATATGATGTGCGTTTATAAGCGTAAAATAACGCGTGGTACGAACAAACGCGAAAGAAAAAAAGAAGATACGCCTGGTGTGTAATCGCCTCTATGTCGTAGAACAAAAAAAATGATTGCGTCATAACTTTTGAGCAAAGTTTTTAAGGAAAATTTTTATAAAAAGAAAAGGGTTTGCATTATAATTGAAATTAACCACTGGGCCTCTGTATTTTAACTGTCGTTTAGCCAGTCCTTTAAGGTTTTGTAAATATTTAAACGGTGAAGAAACCTTGTCTTTTGCTTTGTCCTTTAGAGTTATCATCAACCTGAAGAAGTCTTAGAGGTATTCATTTCCCCATTCATTTTAGCAACGACATTACTCTTCTTCAAACACTGATTTGTCTCGATTTATGCTTTGTTCTCTGGAGTTATCATCATCCTGAAAACGTCTTGTATTCCTTTCCCCATTCATTTCTACCATGACTTTACTCTTCTCCATCCACCGACTTCTATCGATTTATCAATGTTATCGGTCCATCAGGTAGTAGATTAAGGCCCGTATGGAGAAACATGGCTTGAGTCTGAGTCGAGCTTTTTGATACTTTGAAATGTTCACCACGATACGCACAGACACATTCGACGCCATCTGGCGCAAAAAGACAGCGTCTCTGCTATGAAGACTGCGCGGGAGTAGCAGCAGCATCCCAAAAGCGATTGTTGAAAAACAAAGTTGTCCTCTGGTATGGAGACTCATCTAGAGGACTAAATCATTACTAAAAACAGAAAAAGTGGGTTAGTAACTTATAACTAAGCTACTAACCCACTTTTTCTGTTTTTGTTACTAACACCATGGACTCCATAATTGTCTATTTATTATTATTATTTATTATGAGCCTTCTATGTCCCACTGCTGGGCAAAGACCTCCCCCAATCCTCTCCACTCAGTGCGGTCCTGTGCTGAGATGTTTCACTGTGGTCTGTGCTTGTCGAGCTCGTCTCGCCATTTTGTCTAAATAAATAATTTTTATTATTATTAATTAATAATGGAGAACTGACAAAAAATCTATGCTTGAGGCTCACACTCAAGCATTGTTTAAGGGCCTATGAAATTTCGTATGACGTTCTCTCTCCACGTCTAGATCTTCGTTGCTTATAATTGTCCGTAAAGGACAGATGCCATTAATTAAGAAGAAGAAGAAACATTGTGTATGATGAAGTATTATGCGTTACACAATAAGCCGGGCTTGTTAAAAGTTGACAAAAAGGTGACGGTACTTAGGATGCCTTTCAAAGTAACTCCAACATAAATATTCGTTCAAAATACATGGAAAAGTTTCTTACGGAATTTTTCAGTTGCTTTCAAACGGAGCGAGATTACGCGCTGCTTATTGGAGTTTACTCCTGATGAACCGGTTTTTTGATATAAGTCGCCCGGTATGAGAAAAATGTGGAGAGTAAAATCTACTGAACGAATGACCTCGTTACGTTTTTGGTGCGCAACCTATCTTGCGCAACTTTCTAATTTGGTGTGAGCAGTGCAGCTAGATTGCGGGTAGTGTGTACCCTTACTTTTCCTTTAAGGAGTAAACTCCAGTCGTGCGTCGGAGCTGACACACACAATTTTAACGCGCGGCGAGGCGTAACTAAAAAAAAATAGTGGTACTTTAATTCGTGTTAGTCTCAAACATCGCCGTAAAGTTGCCAGTCTATCGGTATTATACTAGATACATTTCGGAGAGTGTGTGATGAACTTCAAGGATTAGTTCTCCCATCCTTCATCGGAACACAAGACGCACGGAAATGCGAAATCCATACATGGTTGATGTCCGCACCAAGCGCTATTCTTCAAGTTTTATGTTGCAGACAGCCAAGGAGTGGAATTCCTTGTCGGCGTCTGTTCTTCCGAGCACTTATAACCCGGATGTTTTTAAGAGTAGCGTGAACAGGTACCTTCTACGCAAGCGTGCTACAGAATCACTGAACGCACTTAACGCGCGCACTAAACGCGGTGAGATGGCGGTCAAACGCAGGCTGATTGTTTAAAAAAAAGTATTTCGGACGGTAGGTATTTGAAAATTGTCGGTCCCAAGTCATGGCTATGAAAAAGATGCTGTGGTGGCTTAAACAGGTTTTTAGAGTGTTTTTATAGCCCATTTGATGCTAATAATTTCTGAAAACAACTCAACTGGTAATTCTCGCTCAGCGTAATCGATCTGTCAAGAAGAATTAAGCAAATTTTCAGTGATACAATAATATCTTCTGGTCCAGCCATTCTGTGGGAATAACAGCTATAGCTTTATAGGCTCATTCTTCATGTATAATTTTCCATTTCATTACCGTCACTCCCAATTCATTACTATGACGTGAATTATGAATCAGCTTATAGCTCACCGTCTGAAAGCAACTTCAGAGTGAAATAAAACGGAATAATGCTTGTTATTTCTTTGACACCTGCCATTTTGGACGTAAGGAAGTTCAAGTTAAAACCAAAGTTGCCCAAAGTTTTAATAATGCCGTGCGCTGAGATGTCTTACTTATCGTAGACTAGCTGCTGCCTGCGTCTTCGCTCGTACTTAACTAGATTAAATATACTAAATACTGTGGGTCTTACCAATATAAATATTGTGGACAACCCTCAAAACACTATCCAGCCCCAAACTAAGCAGACCTTGTACTATGAGAACCAGATAGCTGATATGATAATTGTAATATTTTTTTGATAAATACATACTTAGGATACAATATAACACCCAGACGGAGAACAAACATCTGTGTTCACCAGACAAATATTTATTCTCGGTAAGGATCGAACCCACGACCTAAGGCGCAGAAGGCAGAGCTACTACCAACTGAGCTGAGAGTTCAGTCAAGTAAGTATAAAGTTGGCGTTTACTTCAGTTTTTAAGAGCAAACTCAGTGGGAGTAAAATCTAACATTTAGTACTTGGTTCTTGGAGCATGAAGTTTGTAATAAGTTAATGCAAAAAACGGAAACTTTAAGCTTTAAGACCTAATATTTACAGCGTTTTCCTTCCAGGACCCGTTTGCTTTTCTACTTTGTAGATCTTGTAAATTAGTTTTTCGCGATAACAAATTCTTAGGGTTACTATCTTTTACTATAAATTTCTAAAGGACAGGTGTTCATAAAAAATAGCATAATATGTATTCATTAAAAATTTGCATGGATTAAAAAGTTTTATTTACACAAATAAACTTACAATTAAACAAAATGTTTACAAAATACACAAGAAACAGTTGAGCTATCTGCAGATCGTTACAAACGATCTAGAGATAGCTTTTATTAAAAAGTATTATGTAAGTTTATCATCTATCTGATTTCCCACAAGCTTTGTTAAGTTTTCTTACATTGTTTTTTTTATATATGTAAATTCACAAATCAATAAGTCAGTTCAAATCTGTGTGGTTTTATTAAATAAAAATCATTAGCACTTTTTATTTCTGTATAAAATATTGAATGTTTAATAATACACGTTAAAATATATAATACAAAATTGTACGTAATACATTTAAGCTTTACTAATCGCCAGTTATACATATTCAAATCAAAATTTCTTTATTCAATTGTACCACAAGAATCACTTTGAAACGTCTTAAAGCTAGGTGAGTCTAGGTGCCAGTTCCACGCGACCAAGCCTAGAAAAACAGGCAACAAACTACGTCTTAATTCCTACCATACATAAAAAAATGCAGTGAAGTTCCA
The DNA here is from genome assembly GCA_947578465.1 of Thera obeliscata. NCBI lineage: Eukaryota > Metazoa > Arthropoda > Insecta > Lepidoptera > Geometridae > Thera > Thera obeliscata. The sequence continues at coordinate 23,950,932 of OX387917.1, forward strand.
ATGTAGTGACACTCCAACTTAGAGAGATATAGGCAACACAAAAAAAACTAGGCCAAAAGATATTATAAAAAAACTAGACCGTGGCAATTTCCGAAAGCCATATTGGGCCGTAATTTATAATGGTGTAAAAGTCGTTCCAATGTCGACCATCGACATAACAAATAACGCTTTAGATAAACTATTGGGCACATGGAACACATAATTTATTTTTATCTAGCTTTGGGAAACCTTTGGGAACTATTTTCGACCTAGACTCCTAAGAAGATTTAAGGTTTTTCTTTTTTACTACAAACACTTTTTATACAGGGTTATTCATAATTAGCTGCAAATACTCAGGAATTAGGTTCAACAAATAAAATAAAACATATTTATGAAATGATTTTATTTAAATTTTGATTTAAGTTTTTGTATCAAAATTTTATTTTTATTAATTTTTTTACGGCTATTGCATAATGATTGCCATGGAGAACAGGACGATGACCCACCCAGGCGGTGACTGAACGCAGAGTGTCGCTCACGGCGCGCGGGCGCGGATCAAAGGTCAAAATAGGTCAGGCGCCAATGATTCCAAAGGATATTCTTTATCGATTTTCTCGGGATTTTCATAACAAAACTTAAAAAAAATCATTTCATAAATATTTTTTATTTTATTTGTTGAACCTAATTCCTGAGTATTTGCAGCTAATTATGAATAACCCTGTATACACAATAATTGCAATAAATAATATGTGTAGTACACAAAAAGTATTGTCGGGTGCCAGACGGGAAAAAAGCTTGTGCTTTTTGAATACCAAAAATACCTACTATATTAAATTTAAATTGCGTTTATATAGGTACATATAAGTATGGCTGTAATTATTCGTTCAAACTACATACAATTACACAAGTTCCCAACTACAATTACATAATAGGTAGGTACTGTAAGGGATGGGCAGTGAGAAGACGATAGTTCCACAAAAGGGTGGACGAAGGGTTGGAGAGGCAGTACTACACGACCGCGCGACGAACACTTGGCAAGATCACTGATTACTCACGCACTGCACACAGCAAGGCTCGCGTCCCCCCCATCCCCTTTCTTGCGTCTCCCGCACCCTGTCCGACCCTGCATTTATTTTAAAAGATGTCTTACACATAGGTTTTAGTCTAGGTACACAGTATACAGATATACTCGTATGTTACGTGCACGCGTCGCCTACATTCCCCTACCTAGTGCTGTTGCAGCACTCAGAAGCTATGGAGATCGGCGCGATGCGTGTCGCGTTCCTTCGCAGAAGACCTGACTTTGTCTTCACATCGACCACTCGAACTCGGCCATCTTTGCCAGCTAGAACTGCTTGTACCAAGCCTTTGGGCCATACGTTCCTCGGTGAGGTAGGATCCACTATCACCACTAGATCTCCCACTTGCAACGGTCTTTGCTCATCATGCCATTTTCTCCTTGGGCGCATATCAGGTAGCACTTCGCGTACCCAGCGCTTCCAAAACATGTCTGCCAGCTGTTGGGATAGTCGCCATTGTTTACGGAGGTAGGTGTCAGTCTCATCGAAAACACCTAAAGTGGGCAAGTTAGCGGACGTTCCCAGAAGAAAATGGTTAGGTGTAAGAGCTTCCTCGCTACTCGGTTCCACCGCGACGTGGGTGAGGGGGCGACTGTTTATCATATTTTCCACCTCGGCCAACAAAGTTTGCAGCGTCTCGTCACGTGGTGCACGTTCTTTTAATATGACTTTAAGTGCATCTTTTATTGATCTAATGAGCCTTTCCCAAGCCCCTCCCCAGTGAGGACTAGCAGGCGGAATAAAAATCCAGGTCGTCGCCATGTTGAAGCTTGTAGCTCCTTCCTGGAGCTTCTTCGCGTCCAGCTCAAGCACACACTTTCTTAGCTCTGCGTCAGCTCCTCTTAAATTTGTGCCGTTATCGGAGTATAGGTATCGTGGCCATCCTCTTCTGGCGGCCATTCGACGCACCGCCATTATGAGGGCGTCTGTTGTCAGCTGGTTCACTAGTTCTACGTGAACAGCTCTCACGGTCAAACACGTAAAAATTACTCCATATCTCTTCTCTCGACGGCGGCCGACGGTTACTTCTAAGGGTCCAAACAGGTCAACTCCGGTAAAAGTGAACGGGCGATGATGATGAGAAAGCCGCGCTTCAGGTAAGTCACCCATTCTGGGTGGATGGGGCTGAGCCCTCCTTATTCTACATAGCATGCATTTTGAGCTTATATACTTAACAGTAGGTCGTAGTCGTATAATCCAGTATTTCTGTTTCAGTTCGTTGACGACCATTTCCTGATTACCATGGCATGCTTTCACGTGGTAGTGCTTCACGATGAGGTGAGTGACATGGCAGCGGCCGTGCAGTATCACTGGACGTTTTACATGTGTAGATATTCCAGGTGCAGCATCAATGCGGCCCGCGAGTCGCAGGAGGCCATCATCATCAACGATTGGAGTCAAGGTAAGTAATTTACTTTTTTTATCTAACCTTTTTTTTTGTTCCAGGTCGTACAGGTCATCTGGGAAGGCTTTCATCTGGGAGTACTTCAACAACAGGATCTCAGCACGTTCCATCATCGCGCCATCTGCACCGACACTGGAAACTTTCCTGCATTTATCTATAAAAGATAAAACCACACACATGGATCTCACCAGTCGAAGCCAAGAAGAAAATCTTTCAGGTTCAGGAACAGCAGGTAAACATACAGGTGCGACGTGAATATTATTTATGCATTCCAGGTCCACATCGCGAACACAAGGTAGCTGTATCTTCGATTCTCCAGGCCACGACTCTTCTTCTTCGTATAAAAATGACGGCCCATACAACCATTCATTTTCCAATGTTTTTATTTCACAGGTTTCTCGTGTAGCAATATCAGCGATATTCAACTTCGTAGGTATGTATCTCCATTCATCAATTTTCGTAAGTTCGTCTAATTCGCCTAGGCGGTGAGCGATGTAGGCTTTATAGTTCCGCGCATCATTGCGTATCCAATGTAAAACCGTCGACGAATCACACCAAAATATTTTTCTTTGTGGCTTTATTCTGTGCTCGTTAATTATGTTACCGGCTAATCGTCCAGCCATCACAGCGGCTTGTAACTCTAAGCGTGGCATTGATACGTATTTTACAGGTGCAACACGGCACTTACTGGACACAAAAGCGACTTGAATATTTTGTTTACTATCGATCCAACGCCAGTATGCGGCAGCGCACATCGCTTGTGTTGATGCGTCACAAAATATATGTAGCTGTAGGCTTCTATAGCGGCCGGCGTGCGATACCAGCGGGCTTGCGGGCGGAGGCAGCGCGCTATTAGGTGCATCTGCACTGAGGTCGTGCGTCTCGCTCTCGCACGCAGGTACAGCGTTCTGTGTACTTTTAATTCTTGTTGCCGACTCGTAGTGCCTAGGTAGGCGTATTTTATCAATGTCTTTCATTATGGTTAGCCATTCAGTCCATTTTATAAATATTAGATCTGTTATTTCGTGGTCCCAACTGATACCAGATCTCCAGGTTTCTTGTAACATTATTTTGCCTTTTATCGTGATAGGTGAAAGAAATCCATAGACGTCGAATATTGACATTAGTACCCGAAGCATTTCTCGTTTAGTAGGTTTTTTTTGTCCGAGCAATATTGACTTAGGGATTTTTTTGAATGACACGTCGAATCCCAAGTTATCATCAGTCGGATACCAAATGAGACCCAGGGTACGTTCTCCGTCGTACAATTGTCCATTTTTGAAAATTACAGATGTCGATCTCAGGTTTTCCTTGGGTACATTTTGAAGTACTGAGGGAATATTAGATGTCCAATTTCTGATTTCGAATCCACCTTGTTTGTGAATAAAGGTGACGTCATTCACAAGTTGATTTGCTATTTTTTCATCAGGTAACGAGTCTATGTAGTCGTCAGCGTAATGTTGATTGTGTACAGCTTGCACAGCGGCCGGCATTGTTGACTGGAACATATTGGCATTTTTGTTTTTTATAAACTGTGCTATAAATGGGGAACAGTTCGCGCCAAAAATAAGACTTTTCATAACCAAAGTTTGTACTGGTTTTTCAGGTGATTCTCGCCATAGAAAACGTAAAGCATCTCGATCAGTATCTATTATTTTTATTCTTAAAAACATATCTTTTATGTCACCAGCCACCGCCACTCTGTTTTCTCTAAATCTTAGCATTATCCCATACAGTGAGGTAAGTAGGTCAGGACCTTGCAATAGGTAGTCATTTAAACACATGCCTTTGTTCCTTGCCGCGGCATCAAATACCAGTCTCAACTTTTGTTTATTAGGGTTGTCGACTCCAAAATGTGGCAAGTACCATATTCTATTTGGACTTTTAGTTTCAGTAAATTTTGTGGCAAAGTCATTTTTTAACAGGTGATCAACTCTTTCTTTATAGCGCTCTGCGAAGCTTGGATTTGCTTTCATTTTTTTCTCCACATTTTTCAGCCTTGTCAGTGCATTTTCATATGAGGTAGGCATTTCACCGAGCGTATCTTTCCATGGGAGTCCCACGTACCATCTTCCGTCTTTCAAAGTGGCTGTTTGTTGAAGATGTTTCACAGCTTTTACATCTAGTGCGTTCTGACGTGGCTTACTTGTTACTCCCACAGATTCCATTGCAAATGATTGGCGCATCTCATCCTGCATTTCTCTTAGCATACGCTCACATTCATTGTTTTCTCCAGTTGACAGGAACAAAGCAGACTGCTGACTCACATCATGATCGCCCACTGCCTTAGTGCGCATGCACCCGTGCATGCACCAACCTAGCGGAGTGCGGGTGAAATAAGGCTGCATAGGTTTACCCTTCACTACCTCTAACGGTATAATTAGGTCATAATTGTCCTGCCCTATTAAAAGCTCCGGTTTGTACCGTCCATCGCAAATTACACTTTTCATTTCCGGTTTCATGTCCACAGCAGTAACATTTTGTAATGGTAGGTTCATGTTTGCCACAGCACGCGCCCGAATCGCAAACTTAGTCCCTTCGCGGCTAGAGAGCTCAAAGTCCAGCACCTCACTGTGGCACACCACCTCACTATCGTCCCAGGCTCCACACACACGCAAGGCTTGTTTTTTACCTTTTAATCCTACTTTGGACGCAAGCGCAGCACTTATCAACGTCACCGTCGAACCGTCATCTAGCAATGCGACACTACGAAAAGTACCGTTAGGTCCGTGTAGGTAAATAGGCACAGTTTTTAATAAAACTTTACAGCTGTTCACTTGAAGATGATTTATGGTTTCCACTTGCGGCTCGGTCTCAGTCTCAGTCTCTGTAACATCCGTTATATTCACACTATTAGTCGGCACTTTGTTTTTATTCACAATGTAATGCAACAAACGATGATGCGATAGTCCACAGTTGTCTACGTCACAAACCGGTGCAGTACAGCTATCTTGTTTATGCTGTGACGTCAGACACTTGTAACATATACCGTGCCGTTTCACAAATGACCACCGGTCCCTGCGCAGCGATTTTTTAAATCTTTTACAGTCTTGTAATAAATGCGCCGACACATGACAGTACCTACACTTGTCATCACTTTTTTGTTCATTGTTCACCACTAAAGCACGATGTTTATAGTTCTCATTATAACTTTGTTTACTAACACTGGGCATGCTTAAAAAATTAACGGAAGTTTTTGTTATTTTCACAGCTTCTTCACTTAGAAAGTCAGATAATATCAGTCAAGATTCAAGATTCAAGATTCAATAAGCGTTTATTCAATACGATACAAGAATCACTTTGAAACGTCTTAAAGCTAGGTGAGTCTAGGTGCCAGTTCCACGCGACCAAGCGTAGAAGAACAGGCAACAAACTACGTCTCGGTTCCTACCGTTTTTTTATATGATCCTTTTACAAATCAAAAATAGTCTAAAATTATAGCAGTGAAGTTCCAGTGTGGTGCCACTTCACTTAGTCAGACGTATGCAATGTAATTATACAAAAGCAAAAGTTTCAAAGACAGCACACGCTACGCTTCAAAGTTATAATAAAGTATCTACACAGATATAAAAATAAGATATTAAATAGTAGGCACAGACATTGCAAATTGACATGCTAGCTTCCTATGGGTAGAGTGACCGGGACATCGGGCCACGCAGTTTTATCATTCATATAGCTATCTAGAGTATAGTACGCTTTCTTTATCAAATTACTCTTAATATAGGCTTTAAACTTCCGAATTGGAAGCTTAGTTGCATTTTCCGGAAGTTTATTGTAGAAGCGTACAGTAGTTTTGGTTTTTCGATGTCACTGAGAAGAGGATAACAGTAATCCGTCCATTTGGAAACCAGTACTATTGGTAGCTTTGACAGGATAACTGAAACTATGTTCATTCCTTTCAGGTAATCTTCACGTCCGATGGCAGTCACAGCTGCGACGCAGTTCCTGACTTTCACTGAGAAAGGAATAATATCCTTCTGATATTCTTGTGCCATGGGGCGTAATTTACTTATGTCCTGTAGGATCCTGGATATGATGACATCAGGATTTCCAAACTGGAGTTCCAGGGTGTTCATTACATCGACTGCGGAAGTAGCACCGATGAGCAAGGCTGTCACCGCTTCTTTGGCTGGTCCTTGAAGACTTTTTCTCAGTCGCCACAGGTTTTCTTTGTCACTGAAGTTGCAGACCTCAGAGGATTCTTCAAATGCTTGTTTATATTGAAGCCATTCAAGCGGATCACCAGAGTATTTTGGTAAGTCTCGCGGTGTACACAACCGATTCATCATTTTATCGTTAGACTTGTTGGTACCAGCAGCTGAGGTTGCAGCTAGATCCCTCAGGGCACTCGCCAGGGCTTGTACGGTGCTATCAGTACCGGCAGGAGCAAGTGGTGGAGGCCGAGCTTCGAGTGCGCGTTCCGTGGCGGGTTGTTGCAGGCCGGCGGGGACCATATGGTGCAGGTTCGATTCCTGCGGTGCCGGGCGCAATACATCATCACGGGTACCACGGTGAGTGACGCTCTGGGCTTTCAACTCTTGCCGACTGCTTTCTAGCCACTTTTCCACTACACGGTCCTTGCTTCTATTAGAAGATTGTTCTGATGCTAGACTGGAGCCGCTAGCCTCGTCTTCTAGTTCTGCGAGGTCCGCATCAAGTTTTTTATCGATCAATTCCATTCTTATTTGGGCCTTTGCTTGAGCGGCTTCTAGTTGTAGCCTTTTCTTTTGCGCCGTAATAGATGAAGTTGATGACGACTTTTTGCGGGTAGACTTCTGGACACTTAGAGCTGTAGAAGGTCCGGGTTGTGTTTGTTCCATCTTGTTCCCGGGTTCAATAGGTTTTACAGCCTCTTTTATAGTGTCTGGTTGTTCGGTTTTATAAATTTCTACAACTTCTTCAACTTGTTGAGCATCTTTTTGTTTCGCTTGGTTTTGGTTCTCCTCCTTTCTTTTGGCACTTCTCGTGCTCACCATGCTTCTCGGAGGTGTTTTAAACATCCAGAGATCCGGCTCGAAGGACCAACAAATGTAAGGGATGGGCAGTGAGAAGACGATAGTTCCACAAAAGGGTGGACGAAGGGTTGGAGAGGCAGTACTACACGACCGCGCGACGAACACTTGGCAAGATCACTGATTACTCACGCACTGCACACAGCAAGGCTCGCGTCCCCCCCATCCCCTTTCTTGCGTCTCCCGCACCCTGTCCGACCCTGCATTTATTTTAAAAGATGTCTTACACATAGGTTTTAGTCTAGGTACACAGTATACAGATATACTCGTATGTTACGTGCACGCGTCGCCTACAGGTACCTACTCATATATACTGATATCTAAATTCATGTTTCAGGCACTATAGCGTCCCGCAAGTAGGGCTTGAGTAATTACCAGTTGCCACCAACGATATGTAAATTATCTACAATAGATATACGGGTAAAGGCCTGTTTACTTTTTACTGAATACTAGCGGCCTGTCCCGGCTTCACACGGCTGAACAATTATTTTTAAACACATAAATATAGCTTATATAGATAGTGCAATCCACGAAGGCGCGCCCCACTATTCCTCCTAACCGTTTATAGTATATGTGTGCAAGCTTCCGTCAATGTTTGAGTGTTATCGGTACACACTAATTACCTATGAGTGCACACGCACACTACAATGAATAGACTACGGTTCGCGACTGCCGCTCGGAGCAAACTCCCCGCACCCCGCGAGGGGCGCGTCTTCGTGAATTGCACTATCTATAATATGTTACTCAAGGTGAATGTAGCTTTCCAATAGTGAAATAATTGTTGAAATCGTCACGTAGTTTTTGAGTTTATTCATTACAAACATACAGAAGTACAAATTTTTCCTCTTTATAATATTAGTAGGTATAAACTTACATAAATAGACATAATAAAGTCTTGGTAGTAAATTAATGACATAGCGACTGGTTTATTTGATTAGTTTTAGCTGTATTTAAATAGATTTGTAGTTGTAAAGTTACAAAGCTGATTGGTTTGTATTGTCCTCAATTTACCGTACATTTGACCGAATCAACGCTTTGTTTACCGTATCAATGATTTTGCTTTGTTCACTTGCGGGTTTGTGTAAAGCCTCGAAAGTTCGTGATATTTTAGGTTACATTGTGAGCTGTAATCATCATCATCATCATGGTGCCCGCAGCGGACTTTTATCATCGCCAGCATCTCCTGAATGTGAAGTGCTGTTACATTACATCCCCTTCAGAATAAAGTCTTCTGATTCCGTCTAAAACAGTACCTAAAATCAGTCTACTGCTGGATGTATGTAGGTCTCTCCCAGACGTGCCACTAATGTGTATAAAAAATTCTGATGAGTGGTCTAGTAGTAGGAACTATCCGTGCTTGTAAGGTCATTCGAAAAATTAGGCTGCATTTCTATCCTTAAGAGAGATTTTACCGAATGTTAATCTGAGAATTAGTATTAAGTATATTTATTGCCTTATTAATTATTATAGACAAAAAACTACTTCTAAGATCTGAATCTTAGGACAAGTTTTTTTGTATCAATAAATTATTTACACTGCAAGGACAATATACTCGAAGCGGACCTATATAAATAATCATGTAGATTGAAAGCAGGTTTATATAAAATGATAGCAAAGGGTATTTATAATGAACATTATTCCTGTCCATCCAAAGGTTGTCTGGAAGAGATCGCTAATAGCGATAAGACCACCCATTGTGCCTCGCTATAGTTTTAGTTTTCGCTATGTGTAATGTCCTATTCTTGTGGTGTTAAAGTGTTATCTATCTATCTATCTATTATGAAAAAAAGAGGATGTCCTTACCATGAATGTGTCTAAAAAAGGTAGAAAACGCTTGTAAAACGAATCACAGCACTTATTTGAAGTACCATCCAATAAAATCATTAAATCTCAAACTCGATGAGAAACTCATAAAATCATTAGGCCCATTCGTCTGAAGGGTTTACTTGAATACCAAATCACCTTGATGAAATCAGGGGGCTAATTCTCGGGCCGATCTCGATCATTTTGAAATTTTATTTTATTGCTTATTTTCGAAGGGGGAATAGATAATTTCCTTGAGTAATTCATAAACGACCTCTTCGTAAAAGCCTCGACAGCTACGATATACGGAAAACGTACAAAAAGTGCGGGGTTGCGAAAAGAAGCAATAAAATAAAATTTCAAAATGATCGAGATCGGCCCGAGAATTAGCCCCCAGGTGTGGTGACAGACACCAATTTAAAATGAACTGTATCTTGGGCAGCTAAGACTCAATTTAGTTCGGATTTTAGAAAAGGATACTTTGATTTATTACAGGAATAAAATTTCTTGAATTGCAACCACCAACCAAAAGCTAAAGGATAAGACTTAATTATTTTATGATTGACAAATCCTAAAAAATCCAGCGAATTAAAAAAAAAATGATCTGAAGTTGAAATCACTTATGGAACTTAGTCCATTCAACTCAACTCAAAGTGTCCTTTCGTGAAATTACTTCCTTACACTATGAGGCAAGTTTGAGGCCCATAATAACTTGAGGCACGGGTGTGCGATATCCAAAAATGTTTCCAATTGAGAACCTAACTTTTAGAAATCAAAGCAGTTTTGGCTCAAAATTTCTATATGAGTGGCTCATTCATGACTTCTCGTTGGAAATACCTATATAGTTCATTAGACTGGAGTAGGTAATAAACCAGTTTCTATGCAAGTTTTTTTTTATTTCATCATGATTTTGACCTACTTGCGAGTGTTTGGTTCAGTCAGGCAACGGTTGAACCGGGAATTCTTTGGTAGCAACGCACATGCATGTATTGTTTCGTCTTCTCCAATATTATTTCAACTTACGGCACTCACAGTAACTTTTTCAACCAGCCCCAAACTAAGCAAAGCTCATACTAAAGAGACCAGATGGCTGATAATACTCATACACTTTTTCTATGTAAATGCATAGTAACCTAACACCCAGACAGAGAACAAACATATATGTTTACCACAAAAGTATTTGTTCTCGGTGGGGATCGAACCCATGCCTTCTGCCCTGAGCTATGAGGGCTATCGGACAGTTAACGTATTATGTGTTATTAAGTCTATATTCATCACAGATTATTAAATTACTTGAACTCAGTTCTGGCACAGCGTAACCCAGTTTAGAGAGAAAACTACTCCACTTTATAGGGCATTCAACACTGAGAAAAATGGATTTCTGGCCTAAGATGAATTCCACCTTTGACGGCTGAATTGTAATGACGCGAGGCGATTTTGAAACGTTTACGGTTAATTTGACTTTACTATTCGTTTGCGATAAACTGGTACGTCTCTTATGATAAACACGAACCGTCTCAAATGACTTACCGTAAGGTAGTCTTGGAATCCAACTTAACACTGTTAATACAGCAGTAATGGATTATTGAAAACGCTTTAAATTTACGACGTTGAATATGTGTTGAATATCACCGTAATTAAGGCAAAATTTAACTTAAATTAAGGCGATATATGCTTTAATAAAAACTAAACAAACTTAAACCTAAGTCATAAACAAACTTTCGAAAGTGGCATAAATAATCTTAAGCATGACAATATTCACCTTACAGTAAGGCAGAATATACTTTAGTCACAAAAATTTGAACGTAAACCTAAAGTCTTTCAGCAACGTATGAATTCGGCAACTTAGAGGTATAATGTGGCCACATTTGCCCTTTTATAAGGCCAAATATGCTCAGGTTTCGACGAATCAAATGTTAACATTACGTCATAAAACGACTCACATACTTGGTCAATATAACCGTAAATTTGGTGATATTAGTGATATCATCAGGCGAAATACGATCAAGTTACGACTAATCAAACGGTGAATAACATCATGAAACGATTTCCTTATTCGGTTAATTAAACCGTAGATAAGACAAAAATCACCTTATGGTAGGGTGGATGATACTTAAGTTACTATTTAATCAAAAGTTTAAAAAGTCTAATAACGCCATACATATTTGGCCAATTTAACCGTAAATTTGGTAATATTTACCGTATCTTAAGGCGAAAAACGATCGAGTTAAGACTAACCAAACGGTGAAATAACTTCATTTAACGACTTTTATATTCAGTAAATGAAACCGTAGATATAGCAATATTCACCTTAAGATAGGGCGGATGGTACTTGAGATATTATATAGTCAAACTTTAAAAAAGCCTAAAAACGGCATACATATTTGGCTAATATAACCGTAAATTTAGCAAGATTTGCCTATATTAAAGGCTCAATAATGCTCAAGTTACGACTGATCAAATGGTGAAATAACGTCATCTGGCGACTTACATATTCTGTGAATGAAACCATAGATATGGCAATGTTCGACGGATAATACTTTCGTAACTATTTATACAAACGTTTAAAACCTACATAAGTACGATTCTAGGTAATAGATAGGTAGGCAGATTTGTACATTACCTACCTAAATACTTAAGTAGGTACTCTACCCACTTAGTGTTTCGTTGTGTTTTATTAGGGAGGTTCCTATTGAATCATAGCGAATCATACCCATTAATAGCTGTTCCATTCAAAAAAGTTTGCTGCGCTCTATGACTCCTTGTTGCTATTCAAAGGCAGAACCCTCACTTCTACATACAACTTCTGTACTTCTGTAGAAAGGTATCTACTTAGATCAAGCGAAAAACCTAAACCAATGTCTACAAAAATTTGATAGGTACCTATTTAGGTAATATAGGTCTCAGCTACCTGTTTTTCATATTATCAAGCTTTGCTTAGTTTAGGGCTAGATTGTGTTGTGTGGAATGTCCGCAAATATTTGTATTTAATTTGGTGGAAAAAAAGTATATTTTACTCAGTTTTATTATTTTAACGACTTTCAGTCAATTGGTGGGGGGCTAAGTTTAAAAAAGCTCTCTTAATACTGAGAGATACACCTTTGTAAGGCACTTATCGTAGGTACAACGAAAATCTCAATAATGCTGCCAGCTACTAAGGCAAATAACCTTGGTTCGTATGACTGTATGAGAGAAAGTATATAAACTTGAAAACCCAACGTCGAAACTGCCGAACCGATTATGATGAAATTTCTATGGCACTAATCTGAAAGTAAAGTTAAGATATAATTTTTCAAATTACTTTACGAGTTATGTGGTAACAAACATTAAAAAAAATCAAACGAATCAAATATCCGTGAAAACACCCATTTAGAATCATTCCCTGACTTTACTCGCTTTTTGGTTGAAACCCTGACGAACGAGATTCAATACCTACCTTGCTCTGTGCTGTGTGCTAACTACACGAACTATGCTTGGAGCATAAGCCAATCGACACACATATGACACAGGCAGTTAGTAATGCAGTACAGTTTTGGCTTAAAGATTACGTATAGCATATTTTTGATTGGCCTCTCAGCTCAGTTGGTAGGATCTCTGCCTTCTGCACCGTAGGTCGTGGGTTCGATCCCCACCGAGAACAAATATTTGTGGTGAACACAGTTGTTTTTTCTCTGTTGGGGCATTATATTGTATTCTAAGATGTATTTACAAAAAAAATGTGTGTAAGTATTATATCAGCTATCTGGTTCCCATAGTACAAGCTCTGCTTAGTTTGGGACTAGAAAGTGTTGAGTAGATTGTCTTGAATATCTATTTATTATTATTTTGTTATTTTTAACACCCACCACTAGCATAATCTGCAGTAGTCGAGTTGGCAGCACTGCCCACGAGGCCACGAGCACGTAACGACTTGTTTCATTCGTCAGTTTGGTTTGACTTTGGACGGAGTGTTTGGTTTAGTTATGAGTCATTCAAAAGTTTATTTTGCGGGTTTTTTTTTATTTTCCCTCATTTTCTGAACGCTGCTGGCTGTGTCAGTGTATGGAAGCACAGACAAACAGATGTAGAGAGGTCCAAGACAGACCTATCAGCAGCAACCAACCAGACAAACATCTTCGTGCTTCGAACGTGGCAGACCAGATTCCCACAGATTTGTTAACAAAATGGGGCAAACACCTGATTGATACGTCATTTCGAGGTAAGTAGAGTACCTGTATCAAACTCAGTTATTCCCTAATGTTTTTGAACCTAATCATGTTTTGTATTTGATAAGTTTAGGTACCTAATCCCTAGATTCTGGTTGTGTTGGAAACTCGAACGAAAAATGATTTATAAAAATATGTACTTAGTGTTTTCAGTTTTGAACTTTTGCATTTAATTTTGTAAATTGGTACAAAGGAGTTTTTAAACTTAGGAAAATTAATTGTTTATTTTTTTCAGATAAGGTGTACTTAACATAATACGCAAAGAGGACGGGCTACTTAACAGACTGTTAATGGCTTCCTGGATTCCAAACAAAGAAAATAATTGGCCCATTTGGACTCTGGGCTAGAAGTAAATCCAAACACCAAACTTCAATGGAGTGATTTCAATCATGGGCACGCGGTATTGGAGAACAATTTAAAAAGGATTATAGCTGTAAGTACTTGTCATTTTCTATCAGTTATTCAAACGATCTCTCTGACTTAGAACCTGCAATGCCAGGCCGACCTGTCCTCTAATAGACCTGTGGTCGTAGTTTGGTTAGATAAACATAATACCTACTTGTACTCAGATATTGTAAATTTTATTTCAGATATTGTAATCCAGTTGAGGAGGCTTCACTTGCAATAACGGATGCCGGGGAAGGAGCTACGCCTTGAGAGGAGCTAGCCTGTGGGCAATAACAGCAAATGCGCGCCTACAAAAGCTTTACAACGAAAAGGACATTCTCCAAGACGATTTTATCTTGTTTTAAGTATTTAAAAAGTTAATTATTTATCTAAATTGATTTTCTAATACAGATTTATAGATTTTAATTGAATGGTTTTATTGCAATACCACTATTATTTATATAAAATGCAAAAGCTATTAGGCTAGGTTGAGGTTAAACTGTTGGGTTGAGAAAATACTAGTCTATCTAGTACATATCTTTGGTAACCTGTAATCAGTTATTATTGAGGTGCTTTATAAATTTTTGTTCTATTAATTTCAGAAGCTTACAAAGACTGGGAGAACAGCTTTCTGAGGCAGCAGGCTACGCTGTTCACTGAAGGCATGTTTGGCTGATCTATCATCATAAAGTTCATGTGAAGGATATTGGCCCGCGTTACCTAAGAGTGACCTTTGAGCGGCCCAATGCCCTTAATATGAACTAAATGATAGTAAAGCAAGTCAATCATGCCCTTAGGGAACAGCGTTACTAGCCGTTAAAAGGCTTTTTTCCGGTCTTTATAAAACGTTTCTGCTCGTAAAGAAAGCACAAATTACCGTACGATACGGCTAGCCTAATCGTATGAAACATTCTAAAATAACTTCTAGAAGGCAAATACGACTAAGTAAATGTTGAAAACGCTTAATGCTTAGGTTAAACCCATAGTAAGTAAAGACGTAAAACACCTTACTAGAAGAGAATAACGACTTAAAAAACCATCAATATCGGTTAATGAACAGGTTAAACTACAGTAAGGTAAGACGTACGACGCCTTACAAAAAGTCGATTACGACTTAGTAAACTTTGAAAAAGCTTAATGAACAGATTAAACTACAGTAAGATAAGACGTACAACGCCTTGCTAGAAGTTGATTACGACTTAGTAAACGTTGACAACGCTTAGTGGACAGGTTAAACCCACAGTAAGTAAAGACTTAAAACGCCTTTCTAGAAGCGAATTACGATTTATGAAACGTTCAAAACTCTTAGTGGATCGGTTAAATTGCAGCGAATAAAGGTATAAAACACCTTACTAAAAGTCTATTATGACTTAAGAAGCAGTCAATAAATATTCAAAACACTTTGTGAACAAATTAAACCGCAGTAAGAAAAGGCGTAAAACGCCTTACTTGAAGTAAATTGGGGCGCAATGATACGTCGGATATTACTCTAGGAAAGATTTACGTGTGTGACCCGAGCACCTTCTTTACCGTTTATATCGCCTTACCGGAAGTTAAATCCCATCGTCATTTTGTCGATCCTATCTCACTTACCACGTTAATAGCTTTTTATTTAAGGCTAATCTGTAAAAAAATACGTCTAAAACACATATTAGAGAGTATAATGCTGCTTATTTGTTGCGCCTCACGCTTAAGGCGTAAAACGCCTCCAACCTAGGAAGGCGTTTTTCGTCCAAGTACGCTTGGTCGTTTTTTTGCCTTTATTACGAATAAATCCACCTTAATTACGAACTTTTCAGCCTTACATTTTTCTCAGTGAATCATGTGTGCCAATTGGCAACCGGCCCGCCTTCTAGTGGGGAGCTGGTGTCAGCCGCATTATCGTCCATCAACTTTGGTAGAACCAGCTAATCTACTGTATAGCCTACATGAGCTCTGTGAAAGACTATGTCCGAGAATGTACGAGTATAACCACTGAACTTAAGAGCACTGGTGGTCTAGTGGTAGCGGCCCCCCGCCTTCTGATCCGAAGGTCGTGGGTTTAAATCCAGGCGTGTACCAATGAGTTTTTCTGTCGAAAAATGTATGTGCACTATGCCAGTACTCTCAAACGGTGAAGGAAAACATCGTGAGGAAACCGACGTGTCATAGAACCTAAAAAAGTTCGAGCAACACGTGTCAAAGGTCACGCAAAAAGGGCCTGCCAGTGGCCTACTTGCGGAAAAACCAGCCCGCACATCAAGTGCGGATGATGAAAAATTGCCGAAAAAATTACCACTGAACTTGTTTATTTCGCCAAGTAGTGATGCACGCATTGCTTTATTCCGATTTGAAAAGATACCGTTGTATAACTTTGGAGTAATTTTGACCGATGATTGATGTCATCTTGATGTTTTACCTAACATAAGTAGCTACCTAAGTTCAAAAATAATGTAGTACCTAAGTAAAAAAAACAGTTGCCTCTAAAGTCGGTTTGCTGACGATAGTTGAACGTGACAACCATACGCTCACTCAAGTAGGAGAGAGACAGACGTCGAACGCTGCCGAACGTGGAGGCCGATTGTGCCTCTTTGTCGCTCGTTCCGCGCTCTCGCTTGCTCTTCAAGCCTTAAATGGAACGCCTCAGAGCGAAGTAACGCCGCTGAGTCATGTTATTTCGTGCGTGCAGCCGGCTTCATCGAATTATAAGATGTTGTCACGTCAAAAATATTCACCAAATTTGAAGCTATGCGTTTGACCTTTTGCTTTATTTACAACTTCAAAGGCATTGGTAGTAAGGCACGGTACACATGAAAAAGATAAAAATAATTCGCTATTAAAGTACAGTACTGAATGGTTAATATTTATTCTGCAAAGAGCTCCGGAGCGATGAATTATTCACGGACCTTAGATGGGCGAACGATGAAATCTGCCCCTAAGGTTGCGTTGTGGTCCAAATATTTATTTACTTCTTTTTCTTTTTTTGGAATTGCTGGAAGGCGAAGTCTTCGGCGCTTGTACTGTAATGGACATTCAAACGTATCGACATAGAAATATGACATAAATTGCTATGCTTCTAATGCCGTGGTGTATCTATCGCTTCTTCCTCTTGAATTCGCACGGCGCGTCAAATACTTTGACATTCCTTGACATGACAGATGACAGACGGCAAACCTGATCACTGAATATTAATAATAATAAATTATGCGGACAATCCACACAACACTATCTAGCCCCAAACTAAGCAGAGCTTGTACTATGTGAACCAGATAGCTGATATAATACATAGATACAATTTTTTTTTTTAAATACATACATAGAATACAATATAACACCCAGACAGAGAACAAACATCTATGTTCACCACACAAATATTTTGTTCTCGGTGGGGATCGAACCCACGACCTACGGCGCAGAAGTCAGAGCTTAGACCAACTGAGCTGAGAGGCCAGTCACTGCGCGCCAAATACTTTGACATTCCTTGACATGACAGATGACAGACGGCAAACCTGATCACAGAATATAAAAGAATCATAGCTTATTAAAATGGTAATGGTACAGTACTGTAGGCCTACCATGAGCTCTATCTGGCTATGTCTCTGGCTCTGGTTTTGAGTCTGTGTGAGTGCTCACCAGTACATTATACTGTATGTGTGGCGTTTTGACGTAGGGTTTATTTAGTCAACACTCACACAGACTCAAAACCAGTCGCGCAAAAAGGGCCCACCAGCGGCCTACTTGCGGAAAAACCTGCCCGCACATCAAGTGCGCATGATAAACTTGCCGAACTTGAAGGTTTCAGTCTATCACTTGTGCCTCAAATGCGGTGCCGAAATTAAATCTACCCTCAAGACCACTGCTCGTAGCGAGCATTTAGCCAACATATTTACTAGTTCACGTCGGTTTATACGTTTGTTATTGCGCCGTTTTGGGTAATAAATTTCACACTGTACCGAAATTGAACGGTAAAGGGGCCTTTGGCCTTTAAGCTCTCGGAATGAGTAACGAGGTGTCTATATTATGATTCTAAAATGGGCTTGAGGTGAGAGAATTTTTTTTTCACACTAGGGTATTATTTTTAGAGAGGCAGATGAGTATAACCTTCTACATAGATAGATAGATAGATAGAAAATTCTTTATTGCACTAAAACAAAAAAAAACTGCATTGTACACAGGCGAACTTAATGCTAGAGAGCATTCTCTTCCATTTAACCTTTGTGTAATTCAGACATTCTTAGCGGGTAGTGCACATAAAATTTATGAATATATATATATATATAAAAGGGAATTGTTTTCAAAATAATTATCTGAACAAAGCACAAAGGTAAGACACAAATTAAATTTTATATTAACTAAAAGTATAATAATATAATTATAAATAAGTATTTATACATACCTAGGCAATCTGTGTTGTCGAACTGCGATGGCGATAGCGGTCAGTTTTAGCGTTAGGTTTTGCATACATCCGCAAAAAAAGGCAAATAAAATATATCTAAGGGCAAGACATACTGGGGTTAATTTTGACAACGATACACTGAACACTATCGTAAGCGATGTTGATATGGACAAGGCAAAAAAAGAAAAATATGCGGCAGAGCAGGCTTAGAGCAGACATTGCATTGAGCAGACTTATCCTATCGCGGATTCTACAGGCCTGCGCACACCTAGGTCGCTGGCGATGGTGATCAATGAAACGCTGTCAAATATCGCTGTCAAAGACAGATCGCTATTGCCAGTGACCTAGGTGTGCGCAGGCCTTATGTCCGTGGGTTGTATGCTACAGCTTTAAATTATTAAGCGCTGTTATTGACAGATCGCCATAATATAGCCCGCCCATCTCCCTTGCGTTTTTACGATAAATGCTGAGTGGAAGCCCTTTTTTTTCAACCCTATTGTATTGAAAACTAAAAACTTACAATTATTATGACAATTTGTGTAAAAAGTAGTAGAAATAAAGGCTTGTTTTATTTTATATATTTATTTTTTTATATTAGTAGTAGTTAGTCTATCATGGTTGTGCATGACATAAAATAAATGTTTTCAAATTTATTCCATATCTAGATCCATTCTAAATAATGGCCTGCGCACACCTAGTTCGCTGGCGGTAGCAAACAGTGAAACGCTGTCAAATATCGCTGTCAAATCTCAAATCTGACAGCGATATTTGACAGCGTTTCACTGATCGCTACCGCCAGCGAACTAGGTGTGTTCGAGCCTGCAATCATGTTGTAATATCAAAACCACTAAATACCAAGTTTTACTTTAAGTTCAAGACTTCCCTTACCAACACACTACAGTTTACAATAATTATCTGATAAAGTTACAAACTAATATCCAAACAATTAACATCCCTACATACTGAAACGTTCAAACTGTGACCTAGAGATTCCATTTCTAGTACCCTCCAGTAGGCCTACCATAAGCTCTGTCTGGCTCTGTCTCTAGCCCTGGCTTTGATTCTGTGTGAGTTATAATCCAGTGTATTATACTGTGTGGGTCTTATAAATAATCCTGGCGTAGCGTTGGACTAGTTAATCCGTGTTTTGTCACATTTGCTCGAGTTGACAATTGCATGTCAATGCAAGAGACAAAACACGGATTAACTAGTCCAACGCTACGCCAGGATTATTAATAACACCCTGTGTGTGACGTTTCGAAGTAAGATTCACACAGACTCAAAATCAGAGGCAGAGACTGAGCCAGACAGACCTTGTGGTACTACTGGAAATATTTTGATTAAACATTCAGGATTAGGAATAGTTTATGTTTAATCAACATATTTTCAGGCTGATGGTAAGGATGATTTTTCAATTTCAATTTCAATTTATTTATTCTAGAACCACTTTGAAACTTAACTAAACTTTTCTTGGGCATGTTTTTCCCGTGACTGCTAACTGAGAGGATGACATCAGTGCTAGGCATACCTCATCATCATCATCATCAGCCTGAAGAAGTCCACTGCTGGACATAGGCCTCCCCTACACATTTTCAGGAAGAACGATTCTGAGCTCTTTCCATCATCGGAAGGAAAGGGCTCAGAATCGTTCTTCCCGCGGTCTTAACAATGTCGTCGGTCCATCTGGTGGGTGAGTGCCCTACGCTTCGTCTTCCGGTTCGTAGTTGCCATTCAAAAACCTTTATTCCCTAACTTTATTTATCACTTATATACCAAGCGGAAATTCATATCGACAAAAGATACAAAAACAGCACAGTCTTCAACAAATACACGTTTCTATTAAATTTCTATTAAATGTGGATATCCTTAGAAGAACCAAGGTCACCGACATAGCTCTTAGAATTAGTAAGTTGAAGTGGCAATGGGCAGGTCATATAGCTCGAAGAACCGACAACCGTTGGGGAATAAAGGTTCTCGAATGGCGACCACGAACCGGAAGACGAAAAGTAGGGCGCCCACCCACCAGATGGACTGACGACATTGTAAAGGTCGCGGGAAGTCGGTGGATGGAAAGGGCTCAGGGGCCTTATTCTCGAGCCGATCTCGATCATTTTGCAATTTTATCTTATTGCTTCTTTTCGAAGAGAGAATGGCAGATTTCCTTGAGTAATTCATCAACGACCTCATCGTAGAAGCCTCGACAGCTACGATATACGGAAAACGTAGAAAAAGTGCGGGGTTGTCAAAAGAAGCAATAAAATCAAATTGCAAAGTGATCGAGATCGTCCCGAGAATTAGGCCCCAGAATCGTTCTTCCTGGAAATGTGTAGGGGAGGCCTATGTCCAGCAGTGGACTTCTACAGGCTGATGATGATGATGATTAAATTGGTCTTGAATTTGAAAATATCTGGAACATATGGCAAATAAGTCTATTCGTCCCAGGCCCAGTCGTGGAACTGGCACCCACTTTAGAAAAAAAGACAATTTCTTTTTTATAACGCTTTTATTAGCTTCACCTGTATGTTTGTATGTAAACTTGTAATGTAATCTTGTATGTAACCGACCCCTTTGAGCTCGATTTTGTCCTACTTTGAACGATCAGATTTGATTCAAACTTTGCACACCTGTCAAAGGTCGATGACAATGCGATAATATGAAAAACAAAAAAAAATAAATGTAAAAAAAAAATATAGTTTAAAAAACTAAATAAAAAACGCTTTTATAACTAATTGAACTAAAAAGTTAAAAATAAAATTGTAATAATCAATTGAAAAATTTATATT
The DNA here is from genome assembly GCA_947578465.1 of Thera obeliscata. NCBI lineage: Eukaryota > Metazoa > Arthropoda > Insecta > Lepidoptera > Geometridae > Thera > Thera obeliscata. The sequence goes on from OX387917.1 coordinate 23,971,960, forward strand.
ATTGTACAAAAAGCGTGGGGGGCCTGATTTTGATTATTGTAAATATTTTATCAATAGTTTATTATATTATCTGAAGTTATTATAAAAAGCACCCCACGCTTTTATGCACAAAAATATAAATTTTTCAATTGATTATTTCAGTTTTATTTTTAACTTTTTAGTTCAATTAGATAAGAGCGTTTTTTTTTTAACTATATTTTTTTCTAAAGTTGAATAGGTCTTCGCTTCGTTCGTTTGAGCTTTCTTTTAAACAAAAGACCGCGTTCACCTCACTTAATTCTGCTTATTGGACATGGAGACCGCAGCTTACTCCAGTTAACGCGGCAAATGAATTCAGTTTATTAGATTTGGATGACAGCAAAGTGTCAGCACAAACAGTGTTTAAGCTGCAAATATTTGTATATAACTCTGCGTCAGGGATAAGTAAGCCGACCACAAGCTCTGTCTGGCTCTGTCTCTGACTCAGCAGGGCTACCGCGAGCTCCATATGGTTATGGCTATGGCTGTCAAATTGTGTATAGATAGGCTGACCCACACATTCATTTTCTTCTTGGGTTTGAATGTGTTGACACTGTTGACACAATTTTGACAGCCATAACCATAACCATAATATGAAGCTCATGGTAGGCCAGCTGTGGTTTTGAGTCTGCTCTGGTTTTTAATTGTGTATTTTGCGTGTGAGGTGGTGTGTGAGTGTTGTCTAAATAAATCCTACGTCGAAACGTCACAACAATATAATACACTGGTGAGCACTCACACATACTTAAAACCAGAGCCAGAGACAGAGCCAGACATAGCTTGTGGTAGGCTTAAAGGTTGAGTGTTGGAATAGACGCTGAAATCTGAGGTTTACCGGCTTGCATAGACAAAGCTGGGATTGGAATGTAAAGAGACAGGAAGGAAATACCTGGGGTTTCGTAGCGGCCGCAAGTGGTGTTCTCGACTGCCTTTTCTCTACACTCCGTTGATTTGCTGATGTTGGCGGAGGGCGCTGAATTTCCGTTGATTTGATGATGATTTGATGATGAAGGACGCGCGGCCGTATATCGCGTTGGAAATATGATTTTCCTGAAATTCTATGGAGGAGCTCTGTGTGCTCGACTCACTCGGATCGCGGCTCGGTGTCAATGACAGTAATGGCCGGTTTCTCTTTCTACCCACAGGTAAGGGGGAGGAAAGATGAGTTGGTGGTTGAGGGTAGCGAATAATAAAATACGTATATATGTGACAGATAAGATTTCGTTCCGAAATTGCCATCTTTACAGAACATACTGGCCCCGAAAGAGCTGCTAGGCTCTTTAGAAGCGCTAAAAATAATATTAAAGTTAAAAAAGCTGAATATAAGATGATTAAAAAGACGGTAGATTTATAAGATGATGAGCCATGAGATGAAGTTAAGTTGATGAAAAGAATAAATAATAGGGATGAAGCTAAGTTAGAAAGAATGAATTTAGTTATCGGGGAGGCCTGGCAGTAAAGGACAGATGTTTACTACCTTGGTCTGGACTGTTCTTCGTAGGAGGTTCTTCTACCTCCGAAAGCTGAGTGAGAGCATGGTTTGAACCAATGGTACAAGTCATGGAATTGACGCTGACTAAACCTTGAGATGATGCTGGTGCTTTTCCCATGATGATCCAACCAAAGACGGAGGAGTAGGCAGTAGGCATGTTATCACCTAGACTGAACTTCCTGCCGTCCAAGATCTGGTCATAAAGGTCTACACCTAACAGCATGTCGATTTGGCCTGGAGCTGTAAAGTGTTTATCAGCCAGGACTAAATTATGACAGAGTTGAAGAACTGAGTGGTTTACTGGCACCGATGGAAGCTGACCAGTTATCTGCGGCATGATAAGAAAATCATTAGACATGCTGACAGTTGAATCTCGCGTCGGTGAGATATTACAAGTTGTAAGGCCACGGGTTGGCTGGGCAGCTGAACCACCAATACCTATAATTGACCCAGACATGGTCCGTGGGAGCTTAAGTTTTTGAGCTAGATTTTCAGTGATGATTGAAACTTGGGAACCACTATCAACCAGTGCTCGGGCTACTTGATAGTGCCCGCTGCTATCCTGAACTCGAACATAAGCTGTCCCTAAAACCATGGTTGACGCATTGTCGACACCATGCATAGACTGCGGTTGGGCTGTGGAACTTAAGTTCGCCACAGCAACTTCGTCTGGCTTGTGTTCAGTTACTGAATTGCTTGAGGTGCGGGGTAGGTTTAGCTTTGTATGATGCCGCCCGCGGCACACTTGGCACACACTTTGAGAAGCACACTTGGATACATGATGAGTGCGCAAACAATTAAAGCACAATTTATGTTGAATTACAAAAGGTTTTCTTTGTTCTGGAGTCATCGCTTCAAATTTGGAACAATAATAGATAGCATGATTTTCACCGCAGCATGTGCAAGAGCAGGCATTCACTTTAGGGTCCGCGTTGACCACATTCACTACTTTAGGAGCAGATGGCAATGTGGAACCGGCCACATTCTCAAGAATACGCAGGTGGTTTTCTAAAAACATTGTTAACTGTCTACATGATGGAATACAATGTGGATCTATGGTTGTTTCAAACTTAGTGCGAAGGTCACTATTTAGTTTGTTAATGATGATGTGAAGCAACAAGAAACTCCAAGAGGTGACATCAAAACCTAATACCATTAATGCCTGTAAATTTTCCTTTATCGTGCCAATAAATTTATTTAATGTTTTGAGGTTGACCTGAGTAAGATTAGGAAGGTTAAGAATAGCCCCCACATAATTATCGGCTATTAACCTTTTGTTTTCATAGCGCTGAGTCAGAATATCATAGGCCACACCGTAGTTGGCTTCAGAAATGATGAGATGCTTTACCATAGAAAGGGGGTCTTTGTCTAGGATGCTCAACAAGTAGTGCATTTTTTGGACGGGTGTAAGCCGTGCATTTTCATGAATTACACTGTTGAAAATTGCTATAAAGCTTGGCCATTCAATGTGTGTACCTGAGAATCGTGCTAACTGTATTTTAGGTAAGTGAAACTCAACGTCACTAGATTTAGGAGCGGTCAAAGTGGACGGAACATTCGGCATTGGCTTGGCAGGCGACAATAGTTCATACGCAACCTGAATGCTATAAAACATATTCATACACTCGTAATACAAATTTTCTATGTGAACCTGCTTTTCTGGCTCTGGTTGGCCAGCAAGAATAGCAGTGTAAACATCGTCCAGCAGTGCCCTATGACGCTCCAAATCACGATAACGCACTAGGAATTTCGTCTTTTCATTGGCGCTTACCTCTTTCTTATGGCTCAGTTCTTGAGATAAATCATACGTTTGTTTAATGTGTTTAGTATACAGATTATACTTGACCAATAATATCTTCGCATCAGACATGCTTTATGGCTTATTTTGCAGGAAATAAACCTCGATTATTTTGCAAAGTGCAAAGTAAGTTTTGCCAACAAGAAGGAAGCTGAGATGACTGACAGACTGACAGTTATGTTGACTGACAGAATGAAACTGATAAAAATTGAATGAATGAAATGAATGGAAACAACTGCTTCTTGCTCTATTTGCCTGTTGACTTACCGGTAAAGTGTAACTAGCCTTTACGGTTGACACAGACAATAAATTAGTTATAACCAAAGACAAGATAAAAGTATGATTACGTGAAAGATGACAATATGGCGGACGAAAAAATAGAAAATTAAACAGAACAAAGGACAATGATGATTTGGCAAAAAATATGAAATTATAAAATAAGTATGTAGGATTGAGGATGTTGATTATGGAATCAACAGGATCAGGGATCGGGATCGAAGGACCATTTAATGGAATGTAAAGAGACAGGAAGGAAATACCTGGGGTTTCGTAGCGGCCGCAAGTGGTGTTCTCGACTGCCTTTTCTCTACACTCCGTTGATTTGCTGATGTTGGCGGAGGGCGCTGAATTTCCGTTGATTTGATGATGAAGGACGCGCGGCCGTATATCGCGTTGGAAATATGATTTTCCTGAAATTCTATGGAGGAGCGTTATGTGCTCGACTCACTCGGATCCGACTCGAAGGACCAATTAATGGAATGTAAAGAGACAGGAAGGAAATACCTGGGGTTTCGTAGCGGCCGCAAGTGGTGTTCTCGACTGCCTTTTCTCTACACTCCGTTGATTTGCTGATGTTGGCGGAGGGCGCTGAATTTCCGTTGATTTGATGATGAAGGACGCGCGGCCGTATATCGCGTTGGAAATATGATTTTCCTGAAATTCTATGGAGGAGCGTTATGTGCTCGACTCACTCGGATCCGGCTCGAAGGACCAATTAATGGAATGTAAAGAGACAGGAAGGAAATACCTGGGGTTTCGTAGCGGCCGCAAGTGGTGTTCTCGACTGCCTTTTCTCTACACTCCGTTGATTTGCTGATGTTGGCGGAGGGCGCTGAATTTCCGTTGATTTGATGATGATTTGATGATGAAGGACGCGCGGCCGTATATCGCGTTGGAAATATGATTTTCCTGAAATTCTATGGAGGAGCTCTGTGTGCTCGACTCACTCGGATCGCGGCTCGGTGTCAATGACAGTAATGGCCGGTTTCTCTTTCTACCCACAGGTAAGGGGGAGGAAAGATGAGTTGGTGGTTGAGGGTAGCGAATAATAAAATACGTATATATGTGACAGATAAGATTTCGTTCCGAAATTGCCATCTTTACAGAACAGGGATCTTATGCAAACGTTCGATGAAATGTCTTTCGGTGGATTACGGCTCATCTCGCCCTAAAAGCCTGCGCACACCTAGCAACCTACACCTAGCGATGGCAATCAGCTGAAACGCTGTCAAATTGAAATTGATTGCCATCGCCAGCGACCTAGGTGTACGCAGGCCTTAAGAAATACGCGCCATAGCTTGAGGCAGGGTTCACCTATACCGTTTTTTTTTTCATTTGAACTGCCAAAGTAAAGAAATTATGTCTATTTACTCGTTTTATTTCTCTGTGAACTTATTTTGTTGGCAATAATATCGAGTTGTACAACTGGCTAATAGAACAAGATGTTAAGTGGTAACCATCACCTCTAAATCGCATTGCCTCGTTAGGTTAAGTTAGGAACGTGCCCTACGATGCACTAACGGCCGATTTGCACGCTTGTTTTAGTTTTTTTCCGTGACTGATATTTTTAGGCTAAAAAGTTTTCTAATTTTAATTCAGGTTACAATCGAAATTTGGTACAAATTTTTTTTTAATTGATAGTTGAGCCACAAGCTTCCAAACTTTCGCGTTTATAGTATTGATGTTAGTATTTTTTTTATACAACTAGCTGATAGAACAAGCATATGGCCCACCCGATGTTAAGTGGTAACCATCGCCTATTACAAAGCATTGCATCATAGGTCACGCACGTCAGGAACGTGCCCTACAATGCACTGCCCTGCGTCCATCAACTTTAGGCATACAGATTACAGATGTTAGTAGGGTTGAAAAAGGATAAGATAGGGTTATTAAAATAAAACAAATAAAAAAATATTGTAGACAATTCACACAACACTATCTAGCCCCAAACTTAGCAGAGCTTGTACTATGGGAACCATATAGCTGATATAATACTTATTGTAATAATTTTTTAGTTGCAAAAGAATAGATACTGTTGAATTTGTGTGTTTGTTTAGTGGGGAAGTTGGATGCAGATGTAAAATAAACTTCACTTGCTGTATATTTCCATTTATTGCCTGCCGGAGGCACACACGTCCGTACACCACAGCGGTTTCGGAGAGAGAGCGAGAGCGATAGTGCTCTTGTAGTATAGACAATAAATCTTATTTGACGCAAAAACCTAGTTTAAGCACAGACTAAAAATACTTAATGTCTCGGACAGATACTTAGAATACAATATAAAATATTATTTTTATTTAAAAATGCATCTCTGCTCTTTGGTACTCGTTTGCACTAAGGGAGTAAGTAAGAGGAATAAAAGACTCTCAAAAGCGAAGCTCCTTGAGAAATCGAGATGTCGATAGCCTTAACAATACGACTAATGACGCCCTACATGGTACCGTCAGCAAAAAAGTTATTTGACAAACAAAAAAACATTATTTTTCCGTGAACAAAAGAAGTAGGTACTGTTGAAAGGTTACCTTTGCCTATAATAATAATTTCATAATCTTTCAAAGAACTTCTACCAAGATTTCACTATGTGGTATCAGTCCCGCGTTAACCAGAGCACGAAAAAAACTTTTTAAACTTTAAAAGTTTAATATGTTCTGCTGTTGCTAAGAAGGGGACAGATCTAATTATTTTATTCCCGAGTGTCCTCTTAAGAAACAGAGCAGAGAGGCAAAAGTCAATATTGTTTATTATTCATACTACAGACAGTTATTAGCTCGTAAGTTATTTTTTTAGTATTTAAGATATTTTATAGTTTCTAATCTAAAGACTTAAGTAACGCATTGGATTAAATATCTGTTTTGTTATATTTAAGTGACTTTCCGTATCTTCTCGAAGATGTAACTTTTACACTTTTGTAAGAAAAATACCACCAATTTTTCTTACAAAATTCTTATTCCTGCCCTTATCTTACTAGGTGGGGTCGGCACAACATGTATTTTTCTTCCATTCTCCCCTATCATTTCTGAGTACTCACTTCTTTCTAAAACATAATCATCTCACATAATCTATACTATTAATAAATATAATTATTATTCACAATCCCCATAGAAGTCACTGCTTTCACTTCCATGTGAGCCTTTCATTCATTCATTCAATCATTCATTCGTCCAATTACATCCAAAACAAATAAATGCAAAATAAAAAAGCCTGTTTTTCCTCGCGGCCTTTCGACACTGTTCCTGTCAAAGTGACATTATTACAGATGCTTAATTTAAAAACCCGTTCGGGGTATTTTGTACAGCCTTTTTTCGTCGTTTTTGTTTCGTGAGTGTTTTATGAATTTGGTATGTGATATGTTAGATTGTTTCGAAATTGTTCGTAACGTAAAGGAGTTCTTTTTTGTATTATGGTAACATATTTTTCCCCAATAAAGGGATGTGTTTGAAAAATGAATATTATAGACAATCCACACAACACTATCTAGCCAAACTAAGCAGAGCTTGTACTATGGGAACCAGATAGCTGATAAAGTACTTACATACATTTTTTTTTGTAAATACATACTTAGAATACAATATAACACCCAGACAGAGAACAAACATCTGTGTTCATAACACAAATACATACCCAACAACAACATACACACATACATACATACATAGCGACATATTTTGACGAATTTAGATGAAATCTATAAATTATTTGTAGCACAGTAAAATAACAACGCTATTTTTTTTCTGTTTCGATATCTTGCGGTTCAATTTTTACAATTGTTTTTAGATTAGCCTTTCATTTTGCTTTTCTCACTGAATATTTTTCTATTAAACTTGTTTGTTTGTAAAAAATAGCTCAAACAAAAATAATGTGAGCTCATGTTGAAAACTTCGATGAACAGGAAAACAAATTAAAAATAAATTTAATTTATTTTGTTTGTTGTGCCACACTAAATAAATGGACACCATGCAATTTCACACCACATCGCATTCATTTTCAATTAAGCAATTACTAGTTTGAGTTTTTATTACTGCTGGCCTACCATGAGCTTCATATGGTTATGGTTATGGCTGTCAAAATTGTGTCAACAGTGTCAACACATTCAAACCCAAGAAGAAAATGAATGTCTGGGTCAGCCTACCTATACATAATTTGACAGCCATAGCCATAACCATATGGAGCTCGTGGTAGTCCTGCTGAACTCTGCCGATAGCGTACTTAAAATAAATAAATAATTATTTTGGACAATCCACACAACACTATCTGGCCCTAAATTAAGCAGAGCTTGTACTATAGCGACCAGATATTATTATCTGATATAATACTTAAATATATTTTTTTATATTGACATCCTTAGAATACAAATCTGCGTTCACCACACAAATATTTGTTTGTGACGACGTCATGGCCAAACTGAGTCGATTTTGATAAAATTTCTATGGGACGTATTAGATTTCAGTAAAAAAAAATATACTTTAAAATCGGTTCATAAATGATGAAATTATGCGATAACAAACATTTAAAAAAATACAACTGAATTAAAAATCTCTCTTTTAAATGAAGTCGGTAAAAAAATATATTTACACGTTTCAATCTGTTAAAATACTACGTTTAAGAACTTTGGCATACTTAGAGTAGTGTCGTATTAATCATCGAATTATGTGACCATTTTATCACAGTCTCTTACCGATAGGAAATTACAAAATAGAGACGAACCTAATTTTAAACAATGTGCATATTTTAGTAATGTTTATTACTATGGAATTAAAACTTTTTGGTAGTACCGCACTCTTGGGACTGGCTTGTTGGTGAAGTTAATTATGACAGGAAACCTACCCTAAAAACCTTCATGGGGTAGGCAGAGAATTATAACGAACTAAGTGACAGAGATAACATAGTAGTGTTTTAGAAGTGAAACTCATTGATTACCGCTAGTTCCTTGCTGATTAAAAGTCCCCGACCCGGCGTTAGATAGCTGATGATCTGCGAATACTTTTTTCCTCCTAGGTAACTGTTTATTTTACATACAAACAAACATACATAAAATCACGCCTTATTCCCATAATGGTAGGCAGAGATCACGGATTTCTACTTGCTACGATCCTGACACACCTCTTTCGCTTCATTCACTCTCATAACATTCTTCATACATGCTCGTCGGTTTAGGGTAGGTACTCCTAACCTGGCCTACCTGGTTATTTTACGCTAATTATTAATTATTCATCCAAGATGTATACGACAAATGGAATAAGCAAATGGCACATCTGATGTTGGAGGTTACCATTGGTTAAGGCTAAAACAAAGCATCGCATGTCTACATTATTTATTAAATAACACAAAACAAATATGACGACGTTATTAAATTTGACAGTATCTCACTGCCACCGCAGAAAACTTACATGAGAGCAAAACTTAAGAGAAATTCGCTTCTATACTTTTATTTTCTGGGACTTAGCGTGTAATAATAATGAAATTTTCACACAACGCCGACGGACCTAACGACACACAATCACACGTTTAATTTTGCTCACAAAGGCTTCATTTCAGTGATATTGGACTAGCGGATTTGAAAAGGCGAACAAAAACATAATTGAAGGGATTTTACAGACAAAAATGCTACGCTGAATTATATTTGGCGTAACATTTTACTAAAGTCCCAATGGGAAATCTAACGTTGTTAAACTAAACGTATTTTTAAAGCTTCCGCTTTTTGATTTAATTGTTGTGACTTGATTTAAAAACAAAAAACTTAGTTGATAAAAAAAAAAAACAGGCTTTTGCATCTATTTATTTATTTAATCGTATGACAGGTACAGGTACAATGGCGTTACTAAATAAGATTAAAATCTTAACAAGAAAAGAAAACAGAAACAAAACTAAGTTATACACTTCAAATAACAAAAAAATAAAACTTATATCACTAACAAAACTAATCATAAGTCAATGTTCAGGTTCCTAAGCCAGGTTACCGCTTCTGAAGGAAGGTCCATGAGGTCGCTCCAAGGTCCTGAGTACGAGTGAATGGGGCAGCGTTGGATGATGTGTTCCATGGTCTGGTCCTCTTCACCACATTCGCAGAGCGCAGAATCTGTCCAGCCCCACTTTTGCCGAAAGTAATTGCATCGGCCATGGCCAGTCCGGAGTCTGTTAAGGCGGCACCAAAGTTTTCGTGGCAAGTTAAAGCCTTTGGGTTTGGCAGTAGGGTCGATGTGTTCGGCGCGTGTGCCTTTGGTACTCTCAAGCCATTCTCTTTTCCAGCTGTCTTTTACTTGGAAGTTTGTAAGGCTTTGTGCAGCATTGTAGGGGGGATGTCGAGATTTCAATCTGTTTGGTGGTGGGCATGAAAATAAATCATGCACAGGAAGTGAGTGATGTGAGCTGATTTTATCAGATTCTCTTTTTAGTGCGTGCTTTCGACGAAGATGGGCTGGCTCTATGTGGCTAAGAACTGGTAGCCATTGCTGCGGTGTTGATTTTACTGTGCCAGAGATGCAGCGCATAGCGGTGTTTAATTTAGTATCTACTTTATGCGTATGGGCACTTTCTAGCCATACAGGAGAACAGTATTCTGCTGCTGAGTAGACGAGGGCGATGCCAGTCGTGCGAAGGCAGTTTGCGGATGCTCCCCAGCTTGTGCCGCATAGTTTCTGCAGGATATTGTTTCGGGATGAAAGTTTTTGTGATAGTTTGCTGAGGTGTTCTTTAAAAGTTAGAGATCTGTCAAGGGTTACGCCGAGATATTTGGGAGTGGTATTAAACTTTAGCTGCTCTCCGTTAAAGATGACCTTGGATTCGTAGTTTGCGAGGCTATTGTTAAGGTGGAAACATGAAACTTCTGTTTTGCTCAGGCTAGGTATAAGTCGCCAGGATTCAAAAAACTTTGAGAGTTTCAGTAAGTCGTCAGTTAAAATATTCTCACTGGTTTTCATGTCTCTGCTCTGGGCCACTAGTGCGATATCATCGGCGTAAATGAATTTAGAAGCTGTAGTTGCTGGGAGATCAGAGATGTATAGGTTGAAAAGCTGCGGAGCCAGCACCGAACCCTGTGGTAGGCCGTTGTTCAATTTACGCCTATGGCTTTTGTAGTTTCCTAGGTGAACCTCAAACTCTCTTTCACTCAGCATGTTTGATATTAAGTCCACAATTTCTTTGCTAGGGATCACCGATAGAAGTTTATATACGAGACCCTGTTTCCACACCGTGTCGTAGGCCGCTGTAAGATCTATAAATACTACAGTAGTCTTCAACTGTTTTTGGTATCCAGCTTCTATGCAGGTAGTGAGGGCCAGTACTTGGTCAGTGCAATTTCTGCCGCGCCGAAATCCTGCTTGCTCGATGGGAGTCGCATTGTCTATAAATGGTTCGATTCTTGTCAGTAGAGTACGTTCTAGCAGTTTGAAAATGCAGCTTAGAAGAGCAATAGGACGGTAGTTTTCTGGTTGGTGTTCAGATTTGCCAGGTTTTGGGATAGCTATGACTTTGGCTAGTTTGAACTGCCTAGGAAGTTTGTTGTTCTGTAGAATAAAGGTAAAAAATGAAGTGAGCCAGCTAACTGCACGCGGACCCATGTGGCGAATGAACTCGTTGTAGATGTTGTCAGGGCCAGCAGCCTTGTTATTTTTTAGTAGCTTTATAGCTGCTGTTGTCTCTCCTATTGTAAAGGGTCTCGATAGATGCTGGTTCGTTGGTGATCTTTGTTTGAGTGCCTTGAGGTCTTTCTTAATTTTCTTGGTGAAAGGTTTGTTTCTTTTCACCCGAGTGACATCCACCATCCGGTTTGCGATGGCGTCTGGTTTTACACATGAGATCTTTTTAGCTGGGTGTTGTTTTCCAGTGAGCTCATGCAACACTTTCCATGCTTTTCTGCTTGATCTTTTGAAGTCCATACTTTCAACCGTTGACTCCCACTTTGCCCTTCTTTGCTCATCTAGTGACTTCAGGAGCATAGTACCCGTATTATGATCTTCAGTTCTTTGAAACTCTTTATATAGTTCTTCACTCTGTGGACTCCAGCCTGGGATGTATTCTTTTCTGTACCCTCTAGGGATGTTTTGTTTGGCGGCTTTAATAACAAGGGCAACAAATATGTCATAATTTGGAGAAGTGGGTTCCAGATTGGTCGATGCAAGGTCTGATTCGAGATGCTTGCCAAAGCCTTTCCAGTTGGCCTTGTTAAAGTTCCACCTTGGCAGGGGCATTGAGTTCACTAAAGGAATGTGAAGGCCTACTTTGACAAGAATAGGACGATGTTGACTGTTTGGGAAATTGGACAGTACTGTTTTCGTGGTCGGCAAAGGTTGGTTAAGGTGGTCTATGGAAACGAATGACAGATCGGGGTTGTAGTCTCTATCCCACCTTGCAGAATGGAAAGAACCCTTGTCTTTTGCGTCAAAGACAAGATGCAGGTCGCAAATTTCCATCCAATGGACTAACGCACTTCCATTGCTATCCACGTCTGCATATCGCCAGTTGGTGTGATGGCTGTTGAAGTCGCCGGTGTAGATGCAGGGATGATTGTATTGTGGTAAGACACTTTGGGGCCAGTTTACCCTTGGAGGTTTGTATAAGTTTACAACGGTGAGGTCGTTGATTTTAATTGTTATTGTAAAAACATGTCCCGCTTCACTAGAGTCAATAAGGTGCACGCCTTGAAGATCCGTTTTAGCGTAGGTGGCTATACCGTACTTCGGATGATGGACTGCTTTTATCAGAGCATAACCTGATAAACTACATCTGTTTTCTAGGTCGATGTCGTCTCTAGTGTGGGTTTCCTGAACATTGACTATATCTACCTTGTGAGTCTGCACGAGATTAAGCAGATAATCACTTTTGGCTTTACTTATGCCTTCGATATTTAATTGTAATATACGGACAGACGGTCCGATATCTTTAATCAGAGGGCTCTGAAAAGAGCCGTTTGTAGGGCTCTGAAAAGAGCCGTTTGTAGGGCTCGGGGGGGAGCCATTGTTATTCATTTTAAATTTTGAAAGCTAATTTTAACGCCTATGTTGTCAAATTTTGAGCTCGTTTAGCACCACCCAGGGGACACGTGCAGGGTGATAAAAGGTGGTTCCTGCGGACGCGAGCATAATGTAGATGAATTATAGCGTTAGGGGCAAAAGATGATTACTCAAGCCCTACTTGCAGGACGCTATAGTGCCAGAGACAGGATTTTAGATGGAATAGGCTTAGTTAGTAATAAAATATGGTCACATAATATATATTTTTTTAATTATGAGATCATGAATCTCAGTCTTATTGTATAACAACCTACCTACCTACTTTTTAAGACGTTTGTTTGAATGTTTAGGGGACTTGGATTTTATTTTATGTTTACAATTTCTTTTCACACTCATAATTGTATCTATTTTTCAAGGTTCAATAAAAAAAGAAACACTTATTTTTACGGAACTCTTTTTCAAAAATTAATTATTCAGTTGTATCACTTTGAAACCCCTTGAATCTTTAAGTCTGGAAGAAATTGCTGTCAGCGATAAGGCCTCCCATTGTACTTTATAATTACGCTTTTACTGTGATGTATCCTTGTGTACAATAAAGTGTTATCTATCTATAAATGTATAGGTAAGTCTAGGGGCCAGTTCCACGCGACCAAGCCTAGAAGAAAAGGCAACAAACTACGGCTTGGTTTTGTTGTCGGTACCTCCTGAGAGGCGTGAGATAGCAATGTTGGACCACTCAGGCGGCTCTCAGCGCGATTGCTCACACCACCTATTGCACCTACGCGCTTAAATACCGTGTCTTGTACTCGTACCTTTAGTTGTCTACCTTTCTTCGGTCACTATCATCCTACTAATATAATAAACGCGAAAGTTTGTAAGGAGAAAGTTTGTAAGTATGGATGGCTAGATAAATAAATAAATAAATAATGCGGACAATCCACACAACACTAAGCAGAGCTTTAGTTTGGGGCTAGATAGTGTTGTATTATGGGAACCAGATAGCTGATATATTACTTAAATACTTTTTTTTTGTAAATACATACATAGAATACAATATAACACCCAGACAGAGAACAAACATCTGCGTTCACCACACAAATATTTGTTCTCGGTGGGGATCGAACCCACGCCCGCCAGCGCAGAAGGCAGAGCTACTACCAACTGAGCTGTGAAGGCAGTCAACGACGAAGGATGGATGTTTGTTACTCTTTCACGTAAAAACTACTGAATGGATTTTAATGAAATTTTACAATAAGCTTATACATTAGATATATTATAGATTAGCTAATACATAGGTTACAAATTATATAGATATTGTAACGGAGAACGGATGTAAGTAACGGGAACGGGGCGAGCAAAGCCGCGGGCGGCCGCTAGTAAAAAATATTTTAGATAATGATATCTAAGCAAATGATGAATCCTGTTCTAGGTATTGTAGCGTCCCGTAAATAGGGGCATGAGTAATCACCAGTTGCCCCTGACGCTTTAGTAATAATCTACAATAAGATGCAAAGGCCTGTTTATTTTTACTTTTTTCATAGCTAAGCATTTGGCTGCCATCACACCTGATGGAAAGGGAAGATGCAAACTAAGATGGAACATCATCATCATCATCAACCTATATTAGTCCACTGCTGGACGTAGATCTCTCCTAAGACGCGCTACTGGGTCTGGTCTTCGGCTCTTCTCCTCCAGTGCTTGCTACATTTCGCAGATCGTCGCCCCACCTTGCCGGAAGGCGTCCTACACTACGCTTACCTAAACGCGGTCTCCACTCTAGTATTCGTTTGCTCCAACGATTGTCTGTTCTACGGCAAACATGACCGGCCCACTGCCACTTCAGCTTACTAATCCTTTGAGCTATGTCGACCACCTTGGTTCTCTGTCGGATAACCACGTTCCGGATTTTATCCTTAGAGAGACTCCGAGCATAGCCCTCTCCATAGCTCGCTGAGCGATTTTTATTTTGTGAACCGATCCTGCTGTTAGTGTCCACGTTTCAAGATAGAGCATGCTTAGCCATAATCCACTTGTTCACTCCTTAAAAATTCCAAAATTAAAATGTCCCGGAAATACTGACGCCGGTAGAAAGTTCCCTTTGGCAGTTCGTACTGTAAAAGTGGAATCAAAACGCTTTGCACGAGAATGTTGGATATCTACCATGAACGAGTGGCACTTATCCGTGCGTCTGGAAGTCGGTAAAAGGTTGAATAAAATAAACTTTGCTCGATATTCGGACAGAATTTCTCTATACCTATTTTACCTATATTATTTTATACTGATTTTGATACTGCGTATTCACTTTTATAAAGAATATTTTCTTAATTTTATTTGAGTTGATTAGCCTAAAACATTTAAGTATAAAAAAAAATATAAAAAAAAGTTAAACGAATATTTCGACAGCTTATCTCAAAGCAACAATTTTACAAAAACTAAGTTCAAAACTAAATTCAAACATTTCTGTATTCAAGACAAAGATAACTTTGAAACGTCTTAGAGCTAGGTGAGTCGGCTAAAAAAGCTTAATTTTTAAGAGTTCACAATTTCTCCAGCCTTTTTATTCAGACCCAGTTATACAAAGAACCCCTGAAGTAGGTCCTACCGGAACGTTTATTAAGAGAGTTAATATTGCCTGATAAGCAAATAATCCGTATCAGTGCGTATCTCAAGATGAAACGTGGGACGCCGTGAAAGTAATTGAAATCGGCCGCCGTTCTCTAGATTTCAATTCTTCTCAGCGTTTGTTGCTGCGTTGGGTCGCACTCTGGTGCCAGGGGAGACCAGCGTTACAGTATTACTCGCTTCAGGCTGGTTTACACTTTGATTAGTGCGAGTGCAGGTGTTTAGTGCAGGTGCTTAGTGACTAGGTGTGGACAGCGACTGATTAGTGCAAGTGATTATTGGGCTGTGTAGTATTAAGTGAATAGAAGCGTGTTCTATTTTTTTGCGAGTGGACTGCGAGTAGCCATCCCGCGCGCCCTCCCTTCCCCCTCACTCGCAGCGTGCCTGCCACTAAACACGTCTGGACAGGAGTGTTTAGCGTTTAGTGTGTAGCGTCAGACGCTTGTTGTTGTAAAAATTGGTAAAGTGGACCGAAGACTCTCGCAGTGAATTGGACACTACTCGCACTACACACTTGTACTCGCACTAATCACCTGCACTCACACTAATCAAAGTGTAAACCAGCCTGAGTGATGAACTATTTTTATGTTATTGTCATAATTATCTGCTCCTATGATTTTGATTTGATTTGATTTTGTTCCAGTAATGTCAAACAGTGACAGGGCGAACTTTAAGCAGCGCGTGACGAGGCCTGCGCACACCTAGGCTGCTAGCGAACGCGATCAGTGAAACGCTGTAAAATTTAACAGCGTTCACTGATCGCTACCGCCAGCGAACTAGGTGTGCGCAGGCCTTTAAGTAACGCTTGTAAGTAGGGCCATTAAGTACTAAGAATCCAATGTATTTTGAGTTTGTATGATTTTGTATTAAACGTTAGTAAACTAACGGACGTTCGTAGAATTTAAAACCTGGACATTAATCGCTGCGATTACAGAGAAGTAAAGCCTTTCAAACTTTCTCGCCAACTTAAAAACTTGGGATCTCAGTCAAAAAGTTTGAAAACAAACGTTGAAATGATAACAGAGCTGTCACAAGTTGAATGAAAAGTTTCAGACCCCTGAAATCTTAAGATAGTACCTTTGTTGAAATTATAAATGAATTCAAAGATTTTATTCGTTTAAAATGCAAATCAATTTATTATTCAATTGCTGAAGTGAGGTCATGCATAAAAGTTGAATTTTGAATTTTTTGTGATTAATAAAGTTTAAAATTTTGAAGATATTATTAAATATTTCAGTTATTGAACCTAACGTTTGCTCAGGGTGCAAACCTTTACCCCCCCATAAATTATAAAACTTACGCGTTTCTTTGACTAGAGGTCTCCTAAAGAAAGGTTTGATTAATACTAGACAAGAGTGTAGTGGCGGTTGAAATATTTGTTACATGGATGAATTATTCTGTTAGAAATTATAGTAATTCCCAAGAAATGAATAAGCGAGTAAGATGACGAATGATAGAGGAGATGATTTCGATGTTTATTGCATAATTTCGTCATTTATGATCCGATTTGAAAAATATTTTTATAAATTAATCGTTACTTAAGAGGCCGGCGGAGGGCGAATTTTCATACAAACGTCATACCAAAATTATTACCTACTAGTTTAGGCAGATTTTCACTATATTATTGTAATAGCGGTATTCGTATTGTATTTATCTAGGTTCCTGAAAAGTTTTTATTTTAAATTACTTACCTCAAATGACCAATCGCATTTTACACATTTTTTTCATTGCAAAATGTGATTGGCGTTAATTTCATTTCAGGTAAGTAATTTAAAACAAAAACTGAAGGGACCTAGATAAATACTATACAAATACAATTATTAAAATAATATAATAAAAATTTTCTTAAATTAGTAATCATTTTGGTACTACGTTTGTATGGAAATTCGCCCTCCGCCGGCTTCTTAATTCCAATCAAAACAATTAACTATACGTAAACATGTACTTTTAAGTAAACTGGGGCGTATAATAAAATCGAGTGAGGCCTTTAGAGGCAGTCAGTTAAGTCGTTTTAAGATAAAGCGCCAATATTATAGATAAAATGAACGACTGAGGAATGGGTTCCTTTGGGGTTCGTGTGGGTGACCGCTGGTGAGAGGCGTAAGCGGTTAGCGGATAGAATTCAGGGTCTCGTGACAAAATAGTGAAATAAGTAAATGAAAATATTACTGAAACAGACGTTTTTTTGAAAATCTTTATACAAAGAACTTTGCTCGTTTAAATAACGATTATCAGAATGAATAACAGCTGCATTTTGTTAAATGCAAAATTGCTCGTATCTTAGCTCCCACGATAGTTTGACCAGCACTTATAACTACCATCCTGACAGAAAAAACGTGGGTCAATACGTACGGAGTTGACTTAGCCACGGGTTTCCTCACGATTTTTTCATTCACCGTTTGTGAGCACTAGCATTGCGCACATACATTTTTCGAAGAGAAAAATCCATAGGCGCACCACCGGATTAGAACCCGTGACTAAGGATTGGAAGGCGGGGTTTCTACCACTAGATCACTAGTGGCATATTACAGTACCCATAATTTCAACCATTTTCTACTTAGACCACCATAAAAAGCTACGTGCGAATAAGCGTACCGACGGGCGCTTTAACAAATGGCAGCGAGTGGGTAGGATCTGAGATTGCGATTGTCGTGGTATTAGTCGATAAGATGCTTTATCGGCAGTATATTAACGTCTGTGGAGTTTGTCTCGTGTACGCTTACACAATATCGCTTTTTTATTCTTTTACGTATTAGGCACGAACCGGAAAACAAAGCGTACTCGATACTTAATATATTTACATCATACATGTTCAGTAAGTAGGATTTACTTTAGCGCAAAGAGGCTGTGTAAGTAGGCGTGTGCCACCCAGTGCATTGTAAATGCGTTCCGTTTTCAAATCACTTTACCGTCACACTATGATTGATACGTAATGGTTCATTACAGTTCAAGCTATGCAAACCTCCTTGGTGAAACAATCTCTTTTCTTACAAAATTATATGAAAACTTTTTACTGAAAAAATATAGTAGCAACACAGATGTGTGCATAAATGCGTCACTTACTGCCTTTGTATAACAATCACATAATATTGCATACGCATGGTTTAGTTTAGGTCCATGTTCATGTCGGTCATGTCGGTCCGCCATGTTTTAGTTGTGTTGTGTTGCTCTCTTTGACCAAGAAAACGAAGAAGAATTGAAGAAAAATAACATTTGAAACTGAATTTGTCATGGGCTTTAATGAAATATCTCACTTATTATTGTCTTTTTTGTCTTAGTGAACTGTTTGACGGTAGAATAGGTAAGATTTGGTCAATAATTATCTGGACAAACTCTTTCTCAAATAGCTAAACTGCTGGCTCGTGTTATGACCTATCATAAAAACACCAAGCTTGTAGCCAAAAATCTCTTTTAACGTACACTTCAATTTTACCGACTACCCTCAGCTTTTTCAAGTGCAGAACCTCACTTCCCTCACTGTAAATTATTATCACGAAAGCCCCACTACGTTTTTACGATGGAGACCGAAAGATACACTTCGACTTTATCTCCAGTCATTAAGGTTCAAAATGAAAAGAGGTTTAAACTTACGAGGGTTAATTTTGGACGCTAAGCTAATATAAGGGTAATGTGCTTTTATAAAAGATCAGTTACTTTGTTTGTGAGGATGAAAATACAGTGTAATAAGGAAATATTACAGTAAAGTCTTAAATTAAATTATCTAAAGTTGATTATGATAAAATAACATTAAATAAAATACACAAAGAATCCAAAGTATTTTTATAATGTCCCAAAAGTTAAGAGCCGAGCGGAATTTGAGCCCGCGACCACGTTATTCGTCGAGTTTGATCTGATGGCGCAGTGGTCAGTGCAACTCCGTTCCTGAGGGAAGGTCGCGGGTTCAAATCTTTGCGATTTCCTATAAAATCAATAAGAAATCCATTTTGTGTCTGCTGCTTGTCATGTCACTATTTTTTTCCAAACGTGAGAAATATAAAAGATTGGTACATATGGTTGGAGGTATTTTACTGTTCGGTATAAAAAATGCGAAATTATTGCGTATTGCGTAGCAGGTTAGCTACGCGCGTAGCAAAGTGCTACGCGCGAGCTTTAGATAGACAGTCTTTGCAAAGCGGAGACCGACAACTGAGGTTCTCTGATTCCGTTCATTCCTACTCTCGTCTAATTTCTTTGACCTTAGCAGTTTCAAATCTAGAACGCTTTTTTCCGGATTACATTCAAATCTATTAATCTCAGACTCCAAATTCAAGGCAAGTCAGCGCTGACATGAAAAAAATCAATGAAAATTGATATAAACTACTGATTTCTAAACTTACCTTGTTTTTTAAGGCTTTATATTTTATGGCAGTTGCAAATTCTTAGAAACCCAGTTTCAGTAAGTAATCATTTAACCCTATACATAAACTTTATATTAATCTGGTTCACGTAAACCGCTGCGTTCCGTTTAGGCCGTAAGTAACGACCCCATAATTTAGAAGACGACTTGCAATTTAACTTGTAGTGAGGGGAAATGGAATATTAAGATGGGAAGATAAAAATAACATCATTTCATCATCATAAGCCTAAAAATGTATCTTGTTGGACATGGACATTGACCCCACTTTTAAGTTACCAGGAAGTACGAACTTCACAATGTTATCGATTCTTTAGGTTCTGAAACCTTCCCGTAGTTTTCCTTCCATTTTTCCAGAACAGAATAGAACATTTTGGTGATTCTAGACGATGGAGCAAGACGTAGGTTCGATCCCCACCGAGATCAAATAAAGAATCAAATCAAATCAAACAAATAAAGAAAAAATATGTTTGCTCTCTGTCTGGGAGTTGTATTGTATTTTAAGAATGTATTTACAAAACAAAGTACATAAGTATTATATCAGTTATCTGGTTCCCATATTACAAGCTCTGTAACTGAGCTGAGAGGATAATAGTATTGAAAAAAATAAGTTCCACTTCTTGACAATACCTAAATATTATATTGTACATAGATAAAGGCATATGCACATCACTACACCACTCCACCGGTATAGTGTCGTTAACGTGGTTTCGTGATGTACAACCCAAGTGGATTGTACATACATACCCCCGTCATCCCCCCTTCATCAATATCAACCAACGCGACGCAGAGGTCACACATATTTATTAATATGACAGAACTAATAGGAAACACATACGAGAACATTTTTGGGTCACCGGTAATTCGTTATTTATTACTATTGTGTTTAGCTACGCATAGTAAAATTCCAGTTGTTGTCTCCGACGAAGTATGTGGGGTTGTTCGATTCCGATAAAAACTGAATTTACACAACTATGGGCAAACAAAGTATAAATTATGTACACTGAAATAGCTGTAATAGAACTTTACAGTGGTCTTTATTGCCGGCCAGTTATATAAAGTTGGAGAAAACTGTAGGATAACAGAAATATTAATAAAAAAACAAAAAAGTAATTTTTTCGTCATTCTTTTTCTGAAGCCCCGACTGCCACGACCAACGGCTGACACTCCAACTTTATATAACTGGCCGGTAATAAGGACCACTGCATGTAAGAGCCTATTAAAGCTATTTCAGTGTACATCAATGCTTTATTCGCCCATAGTTGTGTAAATTAAGTTTGTATGGAAATCGTACCCCCTTAAGAAGTTTTTCAACATTGACCATACTTCAAGCGAATAAATACATTTCATTTAATTTCGTTTCGTTTCGTTTTATACAGGGTTATTCATTATTAGCTGCAAATACTCAGGAATTAGGTTCAACAAATAAAATAAAAAATATTTATGAAATGATTTTTTTTCAGTTTTGTTATGAAAATCCCGAGAAAATCGATAAAGGAATCATTGGCACCTGACCTATTTTGACCTTTGATCCGCGCCCGCGCGCCGTGAGTGACACTCTGCGTTCAGTCACCGCCTGGGTGGGTCATCGTCCTGTTCTCCATGGCAATCATTATGCAATAGCCGTAAAGAAATTAATAAAAATAAAATTTTGATACAAAAACTTGAAAAAATTTTTGATCAAATTTAAAAAAAATAATTTCATAAATATTTTTTATTCTATTTGTTGAACCTAATTCCTGAGTATTTGCAGTTAATAATAAATAACCCTGTATAATTATCACTAGCGGCCGCCCGCGGCTTCGCACGCCGTTACCATTCCCGTTAAAAAAAAAATGTTTTAAACCTTCTCTGGACCTCCACAAATCATTCAAGACCAAAATCAGCCAAGTCGGTCCAGCCGTTATCGAGTTATAGCGTCAGGAAAGAAAACCCGACATATTTTTTTAAAGTAGAGAAGAAGATAACCACAACCGAACAGGGGCTCAATTCTAGACCAGTGACTTTTTTGGCACGGTAGATAAATATCACAAAAATTGTCAAATTCACTAAAGAAACTAACAGTTCTTGTGATATATATCTACCGTGACAAAAAAGTCACTGGTCTAGAATTGAGCCCCTGACCTTCTGTTGTTTTTGCATTATCATTTTGTTTGTGCGAATAAAATAAAGAAATACTTCTCATGGTGTGAACCCATCAATCATAAGATAAATACAGACGTCCGCCGCTACCGGACAACGATCGTTTCACGCTTGGCAGAATTCTATTCAATGTCGGTGAGCAACTTTATGATACGGCAAAATAAATTAAGTCATAATGGTCTTTATTCCTTAGTGTTAAGGATTGTTTTAAAATGGCATATAAACTAGAGAATCCAGCATTTTCTGCTTGGTGTTTGAAAACATTATTATTATGTTGTAGTATACTGCTTAGGAGGCGTAATATCGAATTTCAGTACACTTCATTATTGTAAAAAGCAAAACATGGTTAAAAAAAAGTAAGATAAAATAAGAAAGTAAAAAGTAATCAGGGCTTTGCAGCATATTGAAGACGAGTGGTATAATATTAGGGCAACTGGTGTTTACCCATGCCCAACCTTATGTTAAGTGTTAAACATCGCCTATACGTTGCCTCGTAGGTCACGCATGACAAGAACATGCCCTAAGATGCACTGTCCTGCGGCAAACAACTTGAGGCATACAGATGTTCAGCCTCACGTACCAGTTATTTCACCGACACCCACACCCTTCAAACAGAAACACAGCAATGCTGCTTCACGGCAGAAATAGGCATGGTGGTAGTACTCCCCAGATGTGCCCTTCACAAAGAGCTTAAATACTTACTAGACTTACACTTAAAGATGGGCTATTCTAAGTTTTGTCTTACGATTCGTGGTGGTGATCCAATTTTGATAACATTTTTTTTAACTGTTCTCAATACTCAATACATTATTGCTATATACATGGTTTAGTTTGTTCATACATAGTTTTTAGGTGTAAGTATAGATAGTGCAATTCACGAAGACGCGCCCCTCGCGGGGTGCGGGGAGTTTGCTCCGAGCGGCAGTCGCGAACCGTAGTCTATTCATGTGTGCGTGTGCACTCATAGGTAATTAGTGTGTACCGATAACACTCAAACATTGACGGAAGCTTGCACACATATACTATAAACGGTTAGGAAAGAAAGAAAGAAAGAAAATCATTTATTCAACCACCACAATTGTATACCTAAAAAAATAAACATAAAAAAGAAGCAGAAAACTTAACATAATGTATACCTACTTACAAAAAACAATAAAAATAATATTCACATGCATAGTGGTGGTGAAAAGGCCTACAGTTCAGCATATGCTACCATATGCTAACATATAGTAGCGCTGGTCTTCCACTGAGACCTGCGTTGACTTCACGGATATCTAATTGAGTCAGAGTAGCCGTACATTGTTTACAATATATTAATGAGCACAGTAGTAGTAGCCAAGAAATATTACAGTCAAACCATTCCTACTTAACTCTAACAAAACGAGTACTAAAAGAGTAAACAAAAAACTTATAGAAACAGCACAGCCTTAAAATAGACACACAAATGAGACGCACAGAAGTGAGTGGAGAGGGAGGGAAGAAAACCAAAGTTACCACTATGCCAGCCAGGGTTGGTTTATTTGTTTTTCTAAAACGTGAACTTTGAGCTTTAACCTAAACAAGTCTACATTATTTGCGTTACGTATTGGTGGTGGAATAGTATTCCAACACTTGGTTGCTGCATAGCGGAAACTACCTCGGAAAGCTGCAGATCTATGCAGCGGGGTTGCCAGTAACATATTGATACCAGATCTCGTGTTATACCTATTTCCGTCGCTGTACCACTTTAGTCTTCTATAAAGGTATTCAGGTTTATGGCTCTTTATAACTCCGAACAAAAGTGTCGCAAAATGAAGATATCTTCTCCTGGACATTTTCAGTAGCTTAGCTTTATTTATAAAAGGTGTAACATGCGTTCTAGGCGGTATTGGAAAGCAGAACCTGGCACACGCGTTTTGAACGCGTTGTATAAGTTTATCTGTTCTGGCAAACAATCTGGGACCGTATACAATATCCGCATAATTTAATTTGGATAGTACTAGTGACTCACAAAGGCTAATGCGAAGATCAACACTAAGACAATCGCGAATGCGATAGAGAACCTTAAGGCGATAAAAACAATTCCGGACTGATTCAGTAATATGTTTTTCAAAGCGTAAATCGTTACGCGCGTTGTTAGGAGGAATAGTGGGGCGCGTCTTCGTGGATTGCACTATCTATAGGTATCACATGGACCCTGCATAGGGTATAGCAAACATGGAGGCTGTTAAGGCGCACATTTAGCGCGATAGCCATGGTGATAAGTAAAAAGCTGTCAAATACAGCTGTCATATTTAACAGCGTTTCACTAATCGCCATTGCCATCGTTCTACAAGTCTTAAGGCCAGCTCATTGTTGCTTTAACTTGCTAATTTTGAGAGAACTGATTCGTATGCATAATAATTTAATTAAATCATGGTTTTCAACCGCAGATTTAACACGGGTAAGCCACAGTAATAATTATTATGAAAGCTAATTAATTATTTAATTTTGTAAAAGCCGCGATCAATTACAATTTGTAATCCTTTACTGCTACTATTTTTGGGTAATATGTATACAATAAGTATTTATTAAATAATATAGTGTGTGTTATACCTCTATAAACTGAGGTTTATAAAAACATTACACGAAGAAAATTACAAATAACAAATATTTACAAAACATATTCACGAGAAACAGTTGAGCTATCTGCAGATATACAAAAAATCTAGAGATAGCTCAACTGATACAAATCAGTGTCAAAAACCCATAGGATTTCTGTCAAAATTCCGTCAAAACTTAAGATTGGGATCGGAATCGCGTTCAAGAGTAGACCGGCAGAAGCGTCCCGAAGATCTTTATTATTAGTAAATTTATTATTCCGAGTGATTTAACTACGCTGCTGGTTTGTTTTATCACCAATAATAATCATAGTAAAATCAACAAAAAGTTTGAAAACAATGTACACGAATACCCATTCGCCACATTGTTGGTTCGAAAAACGATTTCCACAAAAAAATCATTTTGACATAAGATAGCCTCATGCCCTTATTTATGTCAATTCCACCACAGAATACTTCCGCTATTTCAAATGTTCCCAATTTCTTAAAAAACAAACGTTGCGCCCATTTAATCATTGTCAATTGTTATCACTTACAGAGTGATGAGCTGATCGATGCCCTGATTTCCCAATGGAAGAGCCGACTTGTAGGCTTAGGCATTCCCGAAGTAGCACTACTCGTTTGAAGAGAGTACGCTAGTTTTAATGTTTGTTACCGCATAACTTCGTCATTTGTGAACCGATTTGAGAAAATATTTTTTTAGCTAGTAGAATTAGTAAGTTAAAGTGGCAATGGGCAGGTCATATATATAGCTTGACGAACCGAAAACCGTTGGAGAAAAAAGGTTCTTGAATGGCGACCACGAACCAGAAGACTAAACGTAGGGCGCCCACCCACCAGACGGACCGACGACATCATCAGGCTGATGATGATTTGTTATAAGCGTTTTTGATAAGACTCCAATACTCTATAATTCATAATTCATAATTCTTTATTGCACGCAGAGACATTTACAAATAAGTGATAACACAGGACATGTGCATAGGCGAGCTTAACCCTAAAAAGAGTTTTCTTCCAGCAAACCTTTGGGGCTAAGAGAGAGCTAAAAGTAAAATGGTAGTAATGTGTACCAACTCTCTATTTGTTTCTCTTAGAATTTCATTTCATATCTTAAAATGTTTGATCTCAAGCATTTGTACTGAAGTAGTCTTCCTACAATAGTAGCTTGCCGGTAATTTGTCTGCGCTAGATGTGACTGTAGTAACAACATCTGTTATATGAACGTGCCTAGTATTTTTTCATAACCTTTGTATTTCTAAATCTGTGGGAAAAACAGCAAACTTGGGAAATATGCTTGTAATAAATCTTGAGTTGTCTAGATTTTTATTTCGGGCGCAAGTTTTCTAACGTAATAGGTTTTGCGTCTTGCTTCGTGTTTTATGAAATATGTAATTATTTTAGTGATAAATTTATCATCCAATATCAAGGATAATGTTTATTATGTATTAGGCATAATAATATGTTTCTATAGTTTCGACAACCTTCATAGATATGTTGGTAGATATCTGTCTTCTGTGGAGGACGCTGGTATCGATCACCACCGAGAACAAATATTTGTGTGGTGAACGCAGATGTTTGCTCTCTGTCTGGTTGTTATATAGTATTCTAGGTATACATAAACAAAGTGTATAAGTATTATA
This sequence comes from Thera obeliscata, assembly GCA_947578465.1. Taxonomy (NCBI): domain Eukaryota; kingdom Metazoa; phylum Arthropoda; class Insecta; order Lepidoptera; family Geometridae; genus Thera; species Thera obeliscata. The sequence goes on from OX387917.1 coordinate 23,997,832, forward strand.
TAAGCTATCTTGTTCCCATCATACAAGCTCTGCTAAGTTTGGAGGTAGGGAGTATTGTCTGGAAAGTTTAAATTCTTTATTTATTTATTTAACATCTTAGCACAGGACCGCACAGAGTGGAGGGGATTGGGGGAGGCCTTTGCCCAGCAGTGGGACATTAAAGGCTTATAATAATAATAATAATAATTTATTTATTTAGTTAATTACATGCTAATTTTAATTAAAATAAGTTGTCAAAATTCACATAATGTTTGTTATTGTAAGGTTACTTGTTTAGTTGCGTTTAATTATTGTAATTATGCATTATACGTAGTCCATAACCTTTAGTTTATTGATTAGATTTATTCTCAGCAAGTGTATTTTAAAATTCTTATGATAAATAAAGAATATCTTCCGTGACTTTGGCTCATAAAAAAGTATTATTCTAAATATACTAGGAAAATAAAACACCGATAATTTGAAAACAGTTTATTTAATACAAAAATGTGAATTTACAGCTGATCAGATGGTAAATGAATAACACTTTGGCATAATTTACTTATACAAAATATTTTTAGATATTAATTATAAAACATTGCACTATAATATTCTAACTTTGGTATAAAAGCTTTGGTTGTCTGCACCGCATCAGGTTTTGAGGTTTACCTGAAAAGGAAAAAATATATAATAAAAGAATATTGAACTTCAAGAATAGAAAAAATAAAAATTACGGGTAGGCATATCATGAGAAGGAATGAAAACCATGCTACCACAATATACTATTAATAATAGGCGTATGAAAATGCCGCTGTACAATTAAAGAAGAAGACACTTTGAATTGACATAAAACCTTCATGGTGTGAGATTTTAGGGTGAAACTTTTTTCACCTATGGGTTCTTTTTTTAAAAACTGTGCAACATTCTCTTTTTGACTTTCAACTGTTTTTTTATTCAGACTCGAAATATCGAGAAAGATGAGATTTTAAGTTCTACGTCATACCGGTTTCCTCACGATTAAAAATTTTAAAGGACTTGGAGTCGCACAGTGACTATATCAGCCCAGTTTTAATTTGCAAAAAACTTCTACGACTTATATGATAAAAGGTTTAAAATTCTTCACGATGTTATCCTATATTATCCTTCAATGTTTGAGAATACTAGCATAGTACACATACATCTATAATTATATTATATAAAAGAAAGTCGTGTTAGTTACTCCACTTATAACTCAAGAACGGCTGAACCGATTTGGCTGAAAACTGGTTGAGAGGTAGCTTAGAACCGGGAGAAGGACATAGGATACTTTTTATCCCGAAAAAGCAACGGGAACGGGGTGTTACGGGAACGGGCGAGCGAAGCCGCGGGCGGCCACTAGTTTTACGATAAAAGAACTTCTTGATACACGACTGGATTTGAACCCACGACCCCACGAAGGCAAGACCACAACCACTAGACCCAATGACGGCTGAAAGAAGAAAACATAAGGGAATATGAGAGGACCTTACGCATGGACGTAGAAATATGAACTCTCACCTCAAAACACCTGGACCCTATGGTTCTCTCGGTCGCAAACGATGATGTTCCCTCCCGACATGACAGCGATGCCTTCCAATCCCTTGAACTCCCCGTCTCCAGACCCCCAGGACCCGAAGGCGCGGAGGAAGGTGCCGTCAGGATGGAAGATCTGGATGCGATTGTTGCCAGAGTCAGCCACGACGATGTAGCCTTGGTCGTCTACTGCTACACCCCTGAGGACAAGATGTATTGAAATAAATAATAAAATAAAGTAAACAAATAAATATTTTGACCATTCCACGCAACACTATCTAGCCCCAAACTTAGCAGAACTTGTGCTATGGCAACCGGATAGCTGATTATAAAACAAATATTTGTAAATACATGATTAGAATGTTCTCCATTTAAAAGTTCAAAAACCTGTGCTTGAGGCTCGACTCAGACTCAAGCACTGTTTGGAAATACGGGCCTTAGAATACAATACAACGAAAAAATACATTAAACAAATATTTAGAAATAGTAAAAACTTCAACGTCTGGCAACCATTGGGGAATAAAAATTCTCGAGTGGCAACCACGAACCGAGCTGTAGTTTGTTGCCTGTTCTTCTATGCTTGGTCGCGTGGAACTGGCACCTAGACTCACCTAGCTGTAAGACGTTTCAAAGTGATTCTTGCAATTGTATTGAGTACAATTTTATTGAGTTTGAGTTTTGAACCGGAAGAAGAAACGTAGGACGACCATCCACCCGATGGAGTGACGACATTGTTAAGATATTAATTCGAATTTAGGTGTGTTAAAAAAATATACTATTTAACATGACATTCTATTTAACGCTAATGAAAATCGTATGTCAGCGTTAAATAGAATGTCATGTTAAATAGTATATTTTTTTAACACACTTAAATTCGAAATAATCTCAAATGTATAGTCTACAATTAGTCCTTTTGCGATTTTTAAAATGTCACTTAGTTACCTATTTAGTTATGTTTTTTTTTTTTTAATCTCAAATTTTCGCACGACCCGCTCTTAAGATCGAGGAAAGTTAGCGGATGGAAAGAGCTGAGAATCGGTCTTCCTGGAAATGTATAGGGGAGGCCTTTGGCCAGCAGTGTACTTCTTCAGGCTAATGATGAGCACAAATCTTGTTTGTAGTATAGGTTTGAGCTTATCTGCTGAAAATGTCACTGATTGACCTTTGGCTAAATTGCCTTCGAAGTCGTTCAAAGCGGTCTTTGAAGGTCTTTGAAGGCAGTGATTAAAGATCGATTGGTCGGCTTTGGAGAATATCCTTTTTATTGACCTTATCCACAAGAAATAAGTAGTTTATTAAACTTGCATAGATTCTTTGAAATCTATATCACACTTGATATTGAAATAATCTAGTTTGGTCTTACTTTTTTTACGATAATTGGAAATGAATGAAGCGAAAAAGGTGTGTTAGGATCGTAGCAAGTGGAAATTCGTGATCCTTGCCTAGCCATGGGGCGTGATATTATAATAAGAATGTATTTATAAACTAACAACTAAGAAATACTTTATCAGAGATTTGTTTACAAGCTTCGCCAAAACTCGTAAAATGTTTGCAAGGATGTCACGTATTCAGGTCATTTTAAAATTCATTGTTTATTCGGAGAAATCGGTTAAGGTGCCTTCGAACAGCTGAAAAATAAAAGCATAAAAGTATCTACGTTACTATTTATGACCGACGGTTTACGACACAGGTTTTCTGAGAATAAACTGTTTTAAACTTTAGACTTAAATTATTTCAGACACATTATTCTTATCGTGTCACTGATTCTTTCGAACCACGTGTGGTGAAATAAGTTTTAGTGCGCCTTGAGGCTTCGTTTGTGCACTATTTTGACAAGCCTCTTCGAGATAAATCTGATAAAACTGTAGGCCTACCACAAGCTCTGTCTGGCTCTGTGTCTGACTCTTGTTGGAGTCTGTGTGTGCTCATCAGTGGTGTGTGACGTTTTGGCGTAAGATTTATTTAGTCAACACTTACACAAATTCAAAACCAGAGCCAGACCGAGCTTGTGGTAAATTTACAGCTCAACTTATCTGATAGACCAACCATACCAATGTCAAAGGCTCACAGCCGATCCCTCTCGTAACTCAACGCTGCGGTTCAGTAATAGTTTTCCGTAAATATTTGGCCAAACTTCACAATTCCAACGGCAGTTTGGAGAAATTAAGACGTCCACAGTTTATGAGGCTATTTAAAACTCATGGTGGAAGTTTCTGCTGTGGGCGGGTCAGTTACGGTTCTCGTTTCATCATCACTGACGAGGATATTATCATAAGCGTCTAGTAATCAGATTCCCGTCCATCTAGCGATCTATCTTCTATTTCTTGAAGTGCCACGAGAGCTTTTTCTACATCTAGATCACATAAGATCAGTGTATCGTTGTCAAATATCTCACTGTAAAAGCTTGCTGCAGTGTGTGTGGATGTATGCAAAACCCTATGCTGAAACTGATTACAAGTCAAGTCAAGTCAATAGTTTTTTATTCAGTACGATGCAAGAATCACTTTGAAATTACCGTCGCCATTACCATTGCAGATTGCCTAGATGTGCGATCGAAGGCTTTTTTTATGCCTTTGTCACTATTTTCAGTCTTTTTTAGGTCTATCTTGAAAGCATATTGTCTTTTAAGATGTCTGCAGGGTTTTCATGTCAATCCTATTCCAAATCAAAAACAGTGGCACAGATAGACAAAGGCATAAAAATGGCTGTATTGGGAATCGCTTCATAGTCTACAGACGTTAAAATACCTTGGGAACTTGAACTGTCCATCCTCTGAGCCTTCCTCTCCAAACGAAGACAGCACCCGTCCATTCACGTCGAACACCTGGATCCTATGGTTGTTGGAGTCGGAGACCAGCACCCGGTTGGTGGACGAGACGGCGATGTAATGAGGATGCTCCAGCTGGCCCAGCTTGGAGCCGAACGAGCCAAACTTGCCCACGAACGTCCCATCGGATTGGAACACCTGGAGTAAGGAATTTTTGTAAAAACTTTTTATAGTCATCTATTGCCAAGAACGTGGTGCAATAAACAGCACATTCAGCTTAAGGGTCAGTTTCAGGGTCTTGGCAAGACTGGCAACACTATCTAGCCCCAAATTAAGCCGAGCTCGTACGATGGAAAATACTATACTCATATTTAACTCTATTCTATGTCTCCTAACTCTTTTAAAATAGTACGTACTAAGATTACAAAATACCACCCAGACAAAGAACAAACATCCTTTGTTTACTGCACAAATATTTTTTCTAGATGGGGATCGAACCCACGCCCTGCTGCGCAAAAGCTGAGCTGTGGCCTGTGAGGGCCGTCAAAGGAGCAAGTTCAAAGTGATCCTTGTAATATTGAATATAGAAATTTCTAATTTGAATTTGATCGGTGTCATGAACGAATCGACTTTCGTTAGATACTAGCTGAAAGATTGGAGTTTAGACTTACTGGACTACACCCCACTACTGGCCCATACGAACTCACTTTGACTGGCCTCTCAGCTCAGTTAGTAGTAACTCTGCCTTCTGAGCCGTAGGTCGTGGGTTCGATCCCCACTGAAAACAAATATTTGTGTGGTGAACACAGATGTTTGTTCTCTGTCTGGGTGTTATATTGTATTCTATGTATGTATTTACAAAAAAAAAGTATTATATCAGCTATCTAGTTCCCATAGTACAAGGTCTGCTTAGTTTGGGGCTAGATAGTGTTGTGTGGATGGTCTATAATATATATAATATGTAATATATAATATACTTTCAGAGTGTTCTCGCTTTTAGCGTGTCAGGTCACTTAGTCTTGAAAAAAGGCGAGGTTTTCCGACACCTCCACTCCAGCACAAACCTGGTTACGCAATAAGCAATGACATACCTGGACTCTGTGGTTTTCCTTGTCACACACGTAGATAAATCCGAGGGCGTCCGTGGTGATGCCCCACGGGTAGTTGAACTTGCCGTCTCCGGTACCCTGGCTTCCGAAAGCACGCAGGAAACGACCTTGAGGGTCAAACACCTGGAACAAATTATACTATGAGCTAAGTGGAACACTTTTACATAGGCTTCTACTCATTTTGGCCATTGAGCTTTCAAATAGTTTTGGTTGCCACTAAAGGCTGTTTCCATTTAAGTTGAAAGTAACAGTTACCAAAAAAATTGTGACCTAAAAATTTCAGGGAGAAAAAAAAATTATATGTGCCAAGTGCAAGGAAAGCCTCTCTGAGGTGCACTTTAAATCCTTGTACCACACTGGTGGAAAAAACCAGTAACACGATAAAACGAAGAAGATGAAACTATCATGGTTTTTAACACTATTTTTATGAAACAACGGGATATTTACCACGATTTAATTTTTGAGTTGACTTCCGAGATTAGTTCAACCGTGATCAGGGTGCATGCAACTATGCCGAAATATCGGAAGTCAACTCAAAAGTTAAATGATGGTAAATATCCCGTTATTTCATAAAAATAGTCTATATTTAATGTAAAATATATGTGCTCTCTATCAGTTTTAAACGCAGATGTTGAACACATAATATTGTTGTGCAAGTTATATTATGTCATTACTTTTGCATTCACGTTTATGCCATTTTGAAAATGTATCTCTGTCCTGCTATGTTTCCATGCGTGCCGTGCAGCCCGGCAGGCTGCCTGGCAGGCTGCCTGGCGGGCTGCGTGGCATGCAGCCCGTCCCGGGCCGGCAAACATTCAAGCTGTTTACATGCATGCCGTGCAGCCCGGCGAGCTGCCTGGCGAGCTGCGCGGCATGCAACCAGTGTTACCAGGTACACGGTAATTACCGTAGATGCACGGAATTTTTGGCTTAAACACGGTATACGGTAATGTTTCACTACCGTGTCATTTTCTACGGTATTTTTAATAATGCATTACATTGACAGTCAATATGTAAATAATTACGAAGTAGGTATTCCCCGATCATCAAAATACGTCTAAATGTAAAAGTATGCCCTTTCCCCTGCCCACTAGTTAAACAATTAGTGTATATGAAAATTAGAGATAGACAGACAGACAGACAGACAGTCAGACGGACAGACAGTGAAGTCTTAGTAACTATATTAACTATACTATATTATCAAAAGTGGATCTAAATGAATATTTTTTGCCTTTATTATGTTTAAAGATGTTCATCTTATCATAGACTTAATCAGATTCCAAAAATCTGTATAAAAGTAGGGTAAAATCTGTAATCTGTAATACTACCCTAAATTCTGTATAAATACAGATAAATCTGTATAATTGGCAACACCAATTTGGCCCGCGCGCGTGTAAACAGTCACCGGGCGCCCGCACATTCATCAAAAAACCGACACTCGCCCGGTTCGCGACATTCACGTTTACGGGCGCGTTTACGGGCGGGCTCGGGCGTACCGTTTCCACGCGCGTGAATGTGAATGTGCACGTTGAATGTCGAGTTGAACGCACGCGTGGAAATGTGGCATCCAATAGTATTAGGTACCATCGAGATGATGAAAATTTAGGGACATTCCTATAACTCATAGTCTCCAATCGATTATTAACTAATTTGTGCAGCAATATCCAACTCCAAATGTCAGCCATTCCAATAGTTCCAGTTTGATCAGATCGCGTTGTATTTCCCCGCGGACAAGGAATTTGTATTCTCCGCTTGTCTTTGACATATTTCATTAGTGCTCTTCAGGTTGCGCAAACAACTTCTGGAGCCACACGAATACATTGTAAGTTTAGTTTTAAAGTTTTACAATCGACAAAATAGTGTAGTAGAAAAAAGCAGATTCGAAATAAATGTTTGAAAAACACCATCATTGAAGTAAATGTTGAAGGAAAACGGGGAAGAGGAAGGCCGAGTATAAGTTATGTGAGCCAGATAAAGAAAAGGTGGCTGTCATGTCGTATAAAGAAGTCAAGGAGGCCGCATTCGAAACACTCAATTACTGCATCAAAACCCCGACAAGAGCTAAGCTCTTAAGTTTAAGAAGAAGAAGAAGTCTACTAATGAAAAATTACTAACTTTAAAAAAGTTATATTTATACGAAAGAATTGGAAGCAAACTTTAGTAGAAAACTGTACAAAATATCGCCTTACTAAGTTTTTCCTTTTTTCTCGAAATGCATGATCATGTAATTTTTCATTCATTTCATGAAAATATCGAAGAGATAAAATCGAATCGAACGAATAGATCCCAAGATATAAAAAGAAACATAGGAGTAACTACTGGAATAATTTAAGTTTCGAACAGTATTCAAAATGGCCGCGTATCAAAGACATACATTTTCATGACCATCTCTCTTAAGGCTTGAACACACCGCCAGCGAACTAGTTCGCTAGCGATGGCGAACTAGCCCCCAAATAATTTGAAGTCTCCGAAATGTACATTGCCATCACAATGGCGCTTTTGGCGCTAGGTCTAGCGCAATTTCAAAGCATTTAACTGCTATTATTTTGTAGGCTAATCTTGGATTAACCTTGGATTTTAAATACGTGTCGCAGTTTGTAGTTCATATAAATTGCCAAGTTAAAAAAAAATACATTTCTATTGAGTTTTCAAAAAAAAAAAGATATTTATTGAGCACTGTGACATGCGCACCTATTTTATCGGACAACTTGTGTCTATTCAAAGTATCTAGAAGCATTTAAAGTGTCTAGGTTTATGACTACAATGCTTAATTTAAAAAAAATAAAAATACTTTAGTAAAAATAGCCAAACCCTGGAATGGACCTGGCAGCACTGGCCGCAATTTAGACTGTCAAGATATGAAAGATATTTAGCCCAATCAAAACACTTAACTACTGCTAGGCATGGGAAATAATTACCTGCAGTTAATCGGCTCATTTACAACCTAGAGCTTGTTCAGCTCAAACAACTCAGCGGCTCAAACATCATGTAGTTGTTGTAGAAGTGTGGAAGTGCGAGTGCAGAAGTTAAGCCGCTTACAGACCTTCTGGCTTCACTTCGGAATCATTCAGTTAATATAGTTACCTACTTTAATTTTTTTCACTGAAATACCTAACCTACCTACCAAAGTAGCAAGCAGCAAATAAACTTAATAAATAAAGTCTGTTTAAACTATTATCGCCACTGTTTGTTTTGAGCCGTTATTTATTAAAATTAAACTGCTAGCTATGCTAAAGTATAAAATGCTATGATGTGCGGTTTTGGCCCTTACGTATTTATTGCAGAAGCAAATTTTCAACATAGTTTCTATTATTGGCTATGCATACCGTAAACCTTATATCTCTTTGTGCTTCTTCCAGAACGACTTCCAATTTTATCAGGGCGAGCAACGCCAGGCTCCATAGCTCGTCTTAATCTAGGTCTTTACCTATGAAATTGTACATTTGAATATTTTTTATGCCATTAAAATTAGATAGGCGTAAGGCTCCAAACCCCACAGCAAGCTCAGCCGTATAATTAGCTGGTCTAACTCCATCACGGCTAAGCTTGCCGCGGGGTTCCAATTCTTCGGTCCAACTTTCTCACCACTTCTACTATCGTCTTCAATTCAAAGCCTGCGCACACCTATGTGCTCTTTACCGTCGTCAGTATTTTCGAAGCATTACAACCTTGGAATTTTCAAGTCAAGAGTGAACAAGTGAATAATAGCTAAGCGTGCTCCACCTTAGGCTGCATTTTCACTTTCCATCAGGTTTGATGGCAGTCAAACGTTTAGCTATCAACAATAAAAAAAAATACCTATATATAATGTCGCTGGCCATGGCGATCAGTGAAACGCTGTCAAATTTGAAAGCGATATTTGACATCGTTTCATTGATAGCCATTGCCAGTGACCTAGGTGTGAGACCTTCATATCGTTGTTGACAACGGTTGCCAGCCGACCACAAGGCTCGTTTTTCAACTCATAATTTGCAGATTTAAATTTAAGGCTTTGCATGGGTGCAAAATACAAAAGCACATTTTGCCCTCCTTTTTTCTACACTAAGCCTGTGCAAAGCTAAGGCGATTGGCTAGTTATGTACATGGAATACATAGTGAGATAACTGGCATGTCGTAGAACCTACATAAACCGTAAAACATTGTCAAGTGCACGAAAAGAGCCTCATTGAGGTGCGTTTATAATTCTTTCACCACATTACTTTTGAATGAACTTTTGTCACCATAGTATTAAGTTTGTTAAGGCTGCAATGCTTTCTAAGTGAGAGCTGAAATAAAAAGTTTTGGTTTGATTCAATTTTGGTGTGAGCTACACTGAGCTGCACAAAACGTAGATAATAATGACTCCTTCTGTCTTCGACCATATCACTTTACCAAACTTTGACACAAGAGGTGGGCGTGGCTACGCCGCCGACACGACCAAAGAAGTAGGAAATATAAAACTTGTTAAACCCATAGAGCAGCAGCATTGTTTTTGACAAAGTCAAACGGCTTCATAGGTATTGCTTTTACCCAACATGCTGATGCAAACAGGAATGTTATGATATTGACCACTATGTGTGTTTAAGTATTTTATGATTGCTCATCTGTTCCCCTATCCTTATTAATATTATAAATGCGTTTGTAACTCTGCCTGTCTGTCTGTCTTCCTGTCTGGCTTTCGCGCCAAAACTACTGAACCGATTGAAATGAAATTTGGTACACAGATAGTTGAGGGCCTGAGGAAGGACATAGGCTACTTTTTATTGCGAAAAAAGGGTTGTAAGGGGTTCGAAATAGGGGTTGAAAGTTGTATGGAAGTATCGTCATTTTTAGAGCTAGAAACTTAAAACTTATTTTTTAGTCTGTTGATTTGATATAAAAAAATATGACATTCAAAGTTTGTACTGGGGCGGTAGAGAGAGGGGAGTACAGGGGGGAGTGTGGAGGGGAGGTGCGGGGGGAGTGTGGAGGGGAGTACAGGGGGGAGTGTGGAGGGGAGTACAGGGGGAGTGTGGAGGGGAGGTGCGGGGGGGAGTTGGAGGGGAGGTGTGGGGGGAGTGTGGAGGGGAGTACAGGGGGGAGTGTGGAGGAGAGTACAGGGGGAGTGTGCAGGGGAGGTGCGGGGGGAGTGTGGAGGGGAGTACAGGGGGTGTGTGGAGGGGAGGAGCGAGGGGGGATGCGGGGGAAGTACAGGGGGAGTGTGGAGGGGATGTGCGGGGGGAGTGTGGAGGGGAGGTGCGGGGGGAGTACAGGGGGATTGTGGAGGAGAGTCTGGGGGGAGTGCGGGGGGAATGTGGGGGGGTGTTGAGGAGAGTGGGGGGAGTTCGGAGAGGAATGCGGGGGGGATGAAAGTGTGGCGTAGTACGACGCCATAATGTCTAAGTTTAGTAAGAGGGCAGACGACTGTGTCACGTGCACGCGAATATGACGTTGTTATTTAATTACTGTTTTCTTCCGCTGCAAATTAAAAATGCTACCCATAGACACTATACCACGCGGACGAAGTCGCGGGCACAGCTAGTATCAAATAAATATAAAAATAGAACTAGTTTATTTTAATTATATGACAGCTGTCAGTTGAAAGCGATTCTATCTAGGACTGAAAAGTATTATTTAAAATTAGACATTTTTACTTTACTTTGACTTTCACTTTGAATACTGCTACTCCATTGTAATCTCCATTTGATAACTCTTTGAATTGCTCGAAATCAATTGTCAATTTGAAAAAACGTCAAAACTATAGCGCTTGCAAAACAGGAAAGTATTAAAAACCGGATTATCTCCGGCTTCCGGCCAAAAACCGTTTCCAGGTTTGGTCAACGTAATATTTTTTCATATAGTAGAATTTTAACAAGAAAACAATATTCTAAGATACCTACAAAATCAACTATTAAAAAATTGTACGAAATAGGAATTAGTATCTAGTGAAGTTTAATATTACTTACTTTATTATTGAGTAGTTTATTGTTGAGTAGATTAGTAGTAGTAGTGGAGCTTTTTGTGAAGTGCTCATCCAGGGAAGTATTACCACCATACCTGTTTCTGCCGTGAAGCAGCATTGCTGTGTTTCTGTTTGAAGGGTGTGGGTGCCGGTGAAATTACTGGCACTTGAGGCTGAACATCTGTACGCGTGAAGCTGATGGACGCAGGGCAGTGCATCGTAGGGCAAATTCCTGGCGTGTGTGACTTACGAGGCAATGCTTTGTTACAGGCTATAGGTACCACTGTTACCACTTACAGGCCTATACCCGAGTGGGATCCTAGCTAAAGAAAAATAAGAACACAAATTAACAAAATGTAAAACTGAAAAAAAAACTAATAAAAATAAATCTAACATCAAAATATATGTATTAAAAATAAAGTTTTAAATTAAATTTAAACAAAATAATGACTATAATGTATGAATGTAAATAATAATGATGATATAATAATAATCGAAATAATAAGTAATAATATGCATGAAATGTAACTTAATGTAGTTATGGAATGAATGGGCTTTTTGTTTTTTTTTTTATAGTTACCACTTAACATCAGGTGGACCATATGCTTGTTCCATCAGCTAGATGTATTAAAAAAAAAAGACGCAGTGCAATAATAGAAAAACAAAGTATTGGTTTTATTATGTTTTATCGGTTTTTAGCTATGTATGCTTTTAGACAAAAAAAATCCATTTATAAAAATAATGCATCTTTTTAGTAATGTTTCAATTACCTGGACATATTAGGGCTAAGAATAAAGTGATGGTGAACTGAACGCGCGAACCTTGTGCAAACAACACCCACACCATTGCCTCCATATTGCCACTGTTATGACTTTTGAGGAACAAGATTTAGCGCAGTTTCAAGACAGTATCTAACACTAATACTAGCTCGCTGCGTACAATGACAGTTCGCGGCGCTGTGTGGGGATGAATGCAAAACCCTACGCTTGAAACTGATCGCCATCGCCATCGCAGTTCGAAACTGTTCGCCGCAATCTTTTCTAAGCTTAATTCATTCACCCGCTAGTCCGGGGTACCTAGGTAGTTTTTGTTCACGGGGATTAAAAACAAAACAATATTTTTGAGGCTCAATCAGTAAGATTTATGTTTCTGATACTAAGGAAAATCGGAATACGTAAAACTTCCCTCACTGTATAGGCATACGCCTATCTATCATTGCGTCCTGAAGTGAGGGTAGTTATTATACCTCCACCTCTCAACGACGATAGCACTCATGTCAATGCTCCAGTCTGCCCACGACCACAGTTATTACAACATAGCCGAAGCGTCGGGGAAAATTATACGCGGTAAACACCCATCATCATCATTATCATCATCATCAACCTATATTAGTCCACTGCTGGACGTAGGTCTCTCGCAAGACGCGCCACTGAGCCCGGTCTTCGGCTCTTCTTCTCCAGTGCTTGCCAGCTACATTTCGCAGATCGTCGCCCCACCTTGCCGGAGGGCGTCCTACACTACGCTTACCTAAACGCGGTAAAAATACCCGTGTAACAGTTTAATGTGTGTTATGATCGCAAAAGTTTAAAAAAGTACTACTTATTGATAAATTTTGCTTAGCTGTCCGGCTTTTCGCAAAACCGGAAAACCGGGTTTGCACGCCCTAGTCAGGACGTAATGTCAGATGGGAAACTGATGGGTGGCTGAACTAATTGATGCCCGCGACTTCATCGACTGTCTCCACGGGTGGTGATTATACACTTCCTTGTTTCGATATTATATTTATGCATTCCATCTCTTATAAAAAAGTCCCCAAATATTATAAATACATTCACTTGTTCTGTTTTTTCTCCATCAATCAAAATATTACACGCTGTTAAACATTCATATCGAATACCATAAACTTAGCCTTATGATTGTATTTGTTTTTGTATTTATTGATTTACTTTGATTATGACGGTTCATTCTAGGTATGTAAATGCCCTTATTTTATTTTTTATTGATATTTGATCTTATTCTAAGCTTCTCTCCATCCAAAATTTGATTGGAAAATACTGATTTGCAGCGATATAAATAATAATAAATAAATAAATAAATATTGTGGACCATTCACACAACACTACCCAGCCCCAAACTAAGCAGAGCTTGTAATATGGGAACCAGATAGCTGATATAATACTTGAATACATATTTTTTTTTTAAATACATACTTAGAATACAATATACACCCAGACAGAGAACAAACATTTATGTTCACCACACAAATATTTGTTCTCGGTGGGGATCGAACCCACGACCTATGGCGCAGAAGGCAGAGCTACTACCAACTGAGCTAGAGGCCAGTCAATATAACCGCCCATTATGCATTACTATATTTTTAAATAGTTTCAAATAAGATTCTATCCTATTATTATCTTACACAACATCTTTTTTTGCTTTTAACGTAGTTAAACAAATATTTTTAGAAGTAATATATTTTTTTTCTATTAAAACTAATAGGAAAAACAATTTCCAGAGTTCAATAATATTAGAACGAATCCTCAATAGTTCTCTTTTTCCAAATTTTAGACTCTACGGGTCGTTTTCACCGATGACTAATCAGTAGATCAAATATTTGACAATTGTTTAATACACAAAATTAAGAAAAATTAAGTAGGGGGTAGTAAAACATTAAATAGGGGATGCTTTGTCTGTCACGATCAGGAACTTTCGTTTTTATTAGTAGTGATCGCAGCGTGCAACTGTCAAAAGACGCGGCAGTGTGTGCGGATGTATACAATTCCCTATGTTGAAACTGAACGGTTCGCCACCGCGCCCGCCAGCGAACTAGGTGTGTTCGAGCCTTTAAGGCTCGAACACACCTAGTTCGCTGGCGGGCGCGGTGGCGAACCGTTCAGTTTCAACATAGGGAATTGTATACATCCGCACACACTGCCGCGTCTTTTGACAGTTGCACGCTGCGATCACTACTAATAAAAACGAAAGTTCCCAGATCGTGACAGACAAAGCATCCCCTATTTAATGTTTTACTACCCCCTACTTAATTTTTCTTAATTTTGTGTATTAAACAATCGTCAAATATTTGATCTACTGATTAGTCATCGGTGAAAACGACCCGTAGAGTCTAAAATTTGGAAAAAGAGAACTATTGAGGATTCGTTCTAATATTATTGAACTCTGGAAATTGTTTTTCCTATTAGTTTTATATATATTAATTTTATATATAGAAAAAAAATATATTACTTCTAAAAATATTTGTTTAACTACGTTAAAAGCAAAAAAAGATGTTGTGTAAGATAATAATAGGATAGAATCTTATTTGAAACTATTTAAAAATATAGTAATGCATAATGGGCGGTTATATCGCTGCAAATCAGTATTTTCCAATCAAATTTTGGATGGAGAGAAGCTTAGAATAAGATCAAATATCAATAAAATAAGGGCATTTACATATCTAGAATGAACCGTCATAATCAAAGTAAATCAATAAATACAAAAACAAATACAATCATAAGGCTAAGTTTATGGTATTCGATATGAATGTTTAACAGCGTGTAATATTTTGATTGATGGAGAAAAAACAGAACAAGTGAATGTATTTATAATATTTGGGGACTTTTTTATAAGAGATGGAATGCATAAATATAATATCGAAACAAGGAAGTGTATAATCACCACCCGTGGAGACAGTCGATGAAGTCGCGGGCATCAATTAGTTCAGCCACCCATCAGTTTCCCATCTGACATTACGTCCTGACTAGGGCGTGCAAACCCGGTTTTCCGGTTTTGCGAAAAGCCGGACAGCTAAGCAAAATTTATCAATAGTACTTTTTTAAACTTTTGCGATCATAACACACATTAAACTGTTACACGGGTATTTTTACCGCGTTTAGGCAAGCGTAGTGTAGGACGCCCTCCGGCAAGGTGGGGCGACGATCTGCGAAATGTAGCTGGCAAGCACTGGAGAAGAAAAGCCGAAGACCGGGCTCAGTGGCGCGTCTTGCGAGAGACCTACGTCCAGCAGTGGACTAATATAGGTTGATGATGATGATAATGATGATGATGGGTGTTTACCGTGTATAATTTTCCCCGACGCTTCGGCTATGTTGTAATAACTGTGGTCGTGGGCAGACTGGATGGAGCATTGACATGAGTGCTATCGTCGTTGAGAGGTGGAGGTATAATAACTACCCTCACTTCAGGACGCAATGATAGATAGGCGTATGCCTATACAGTGAGGGAAGTTTTACGTATTCCGATTTTCCTTAGTATCAGAAACATAAATCTTACTGATTGAGCCTCAAAAATATTGTTTTGTTTTTAATCCCCGTGAACAAAAACTACCTAGGTACCCCGGACTAGCGGGTGAATGAATTAAGCTTAGAAAAGATTGCGGCGAACAGTTTCGAACTGCGATGGCGATGGCGATCAGTTTCAAGCGTAGGGTTTTGCATTCATCCCCACACAGCGCCGCGAACTGTCATTGTACGCAGCGAGCTAGTATTAGTGTTAGATACTGTCTTGAAACTGCGCTAAATCTTGTTCCTCAAAAGTCAAAACAGTGGCAATATGGAGGCAATGGTGTGGGTGTTGTTTGCACAAGGTTCGCGCGTTCAGTTCACCATCACTTTATTCTTAGCCCTAATATGTCCAGGTAATTGAAACATTACTAAAAAGATGCATTATTTTTATAAATTGTTTTTTTTTGTCTAAAAGCATACATAGCTAAAAACCGATAAAACATAATAAAACCAATACTTTGTTTTTCTATTATTGCACTGCGTCTTTTTTTTAATACATCTAGCTGATGGAACAAGCATATGGTCCACCTGATGTTAAGTGGTAACTATAAAAAAAAATAATTAAAAAAGCCCATTCCATAACTACATTAAGTTACATTTCATGCATATTATTACTTATTATTTCGATTATTATTATATCATCATTATTATTTACATTCATACATTATAGTCATTATTTTGTTTAAATTTAATTTTAAACTTTATTTTTAATACATATATTTTGATGTTAGATTTATTTTTATTAGTTTTTTTCAGTTTTACTTTTTATTCATTTGTGTTCTTATTTTTCTTTAGCTAGGATCCCACTCGGGTATAGGCCTGTAAGTGGTAAAAGTGGTACCTATAGCCTGTAACAAAGCATTGCCTCGTAAGTCACACACGCCAGGAATTTGCCCTACGATGCACTGCCCTGCGTCCATCAGCTTCACGCGTACAGATGTTCAGCCTCAAGTGCCAGTAATTTCACCGGCACCCACACCCTTCAAACAGAAACACAGCAATGCTGCTTCACGGCAGAAACAGGTATGGTGGTAGTACTTCCCTGGATGAGCACTTCACAAAAAGCTCCACTATTACTACTAATCTACTCAACAATAAACTACTCAATAATAAAGTAAGTAATATTAAACTTCACTAGATACTAATTCCTATTTCGTACAATTTTTTAATAGTTGATTTTGTAGGTATCTTAGAATATTGTTTTCTTGTTAAAATTCTACTATATGAAAAAATATTACGTTGACCAAACCTGGAAACGGTGTTTGGCCGGAAGCCGGAGATAATCCGGTTTTTAATACTTTCCTGTTTTGCAAGCGCTATAGTTTTGACGTTTTTTCAAATTGACAATTGATTTCGAGTAATTCAAAGAGTTATCAAATGGAGATTACAATGGAGTAGCAGTATTCAAAGTGAAAGTCAAAGTAAAGTAAAAATGTTTAATTTTATTCATTGTACCTTTAAAATTACATAATATCAATGATCACTTTGAGAAGTCTTAGAGCTAGGTTTATCTTGTCGATAAACCTACAGCTACAGTATATCTATTTATATTATAAGATAGGTGATGAACTGACAGAATAGTATACATTGGTGGTGCACGACCAAATTTTAACCCACGATCTTTATAAAATAAATTAATAATGTAGACAATCCACAAAACACTATCTATCCCCGAGCTTGTCTTGTACTATAGGAATCAGATAGTTGATGTATTACAATCAACTATCTCATTCCTATAGTAGATACATTTTACTGCACGTCATTTTGTTAACACATAGTTAGAATACAATATAACACTCAGACAGAGAACAAACATCTGCATTCACCAAAGAAATATTTGTTCTCGGTGGGAATTGAACCCACGACCTACGGCGCAGAAGGCAGAGCTACTGCCAACTGAGCTGAGAGTCCAGTCAATCTTTGGATTGGATTGCTCGCTACCCTCTAAACTAGACTACCCGTGCTCTAATTCAATAGTATAAGGCCGGGTGTTTAATAGGTAGGTACTTAAGTAAGTACATCAGAAAACGTTTGATAGAAAAATTCTAATGAACCAAGGATACTGTTCAGTCTGTCAACTTTCTTACCATTTAGGTCTAGCACAAAATGTGTTCGGCGAAAATCTTGTGCGGATTAGAAATTTAAAACTGATTGAATTTGAATTGTTGTATTCGACGTTTTCTGACCTATCTAATCTATATCGCGCCCGACCTTATACTATTTATACTCGACTAGATATAGACATAGACTGCGGCGAAGAAAATAAAAAAAGGAAAGGTTATGATTTTCACCGCTATGTACCTATGCTATGTATGTTAACATGTCTGTTCCACGCATTTCATTTAATCTTGGGTGTGAGATGTTTGAGGATCGCTGGATGAAAACTATTTCTGAATGCTTGGGATTCTGCGAGCGTGATGTATAACTGCGTGTGATTTTCTACTTTATTTTTGTTTTTAATTTCCTGACATTTTATTTTATATTTTTCATTACTTATATTCAGAAAGAAGGTCTGAAGTTGCCTGAGGAGTGGGTTGAAAATAATACTTTTCAGTCCTAGATAGAATCGCTTTCAACTGACAGCTGTCATATAATTAAAATAAACTAGTTCTATTTTTATATTTATTTGATATAGGGGATACAGATGAGCAATCATAAAATACTTATACACACACATAGTGGTCAATATCATAACATTCCTGTTTGCATCAGCATGTTGGGTAAAAGCAATACCTACGAAGCCGTTTGACTTTGTCAAAAACAATGCTGCTGCTCTATGGGTTTAACAAGTTTTATATTTCCTACTTCTTTGGTCGTGGCGGCGGCGTAGCCACGCCCACCTCTTGTGTCAAAGTTTGGTAAAGTGATATGGTCGAAGACAGAAGGAGTCATTATTATCTACGTTTTGTGCAGCTCAGTGTAGCTCACACCAAAATTGAATCAAACCAAAACTTTTTATTTCAGCTCTCACTTAGAAAGCATTGCAGCCTTAACATACTTAATACTATGGTGACAAAAGTTCATTCAAAAGTAATGTGGTGAAAGAATTATAAACGCACCTCAATGAGGCTCTTTTCGTGCACTTGACAATGTTTTACGGTTTATGTAGGTTCTACGACATGCCAGTTATCTCACTATGTATTCCATGTACATAACTAGCCAATCGCCTTAGCTTTGCACAGGCTTAGTGTAGAAAAAAGGAGGGCAAAATGTGCTTTTGTATTTTGCACCCATGCAAAGCCTTAAATTTAAATCTGCAAATTATGAGTTGAAAAACGAGCCTTGTGGTCGGCTGGCAACCGTTGTCAACAACGATATGAAGGCCTGTGTACACCTAGGTCACTGGCAATGGCTATCAATGAAACGATGTCAAATATCGCTTTCAAATTTGACAGCGTTTCACTGATCGCCATGGCCAGCGACATATATAGGTATTTTTTTTTATTGTTGATAGCTAAACGTTTGACTGCCATCAAACCTGATGGAAAGTGAAAATGCAGCCTAAGGTGGAGCACGCTTAGCTATTATTCACTTGTTCACTCTTGACTTGAAAATTCCAAGGTTGTAATGCTTCGAAAATACTGACGACGGTAAAGAGCACATAGGTGTGCGCAGGCCTTGAATTGAAGACGATAGTAGAAGTGGTGAAAAAGTTGGACCGAAGAATTGGAACCCCGCGGCAAGCTTAGCCGTGATGGAGTTAGACCAACTAATTATATGGCTGAGCTTCCTGTGGGGTTTGGAGCCTTACGCCTATCTAATTTTAATGGCATAAAAAATATTCAAATGTACAATTTCATAGGTAAAGACCTAGATTAAGACGAGCTATGGAGCCTGGCGTTGCTCGCCCTGATCAAATTGGAAGTCGTTCTGGAAGAAGCACAAAGAGATATAAGGTTTACGGTATGCATAGCCAATAATAGAAACTATGTTGAAAATTTGCTTCTGCAATAAATACGTAAGGGCCAAAACCGCACATCATAGCATTTTATACTTTAGCATAGCTAGCAGTTTAATTTTAATAAATAACGTCTCAAAACAAACAGTGGCGATAATAGTTTAAACAGACTTTATTTATTCAGATTATTTGCTGCTTGCTACTTTGGTAGGTAGGTTAGGTATTTCAGTGAAAAAAATTAAAGTAGGTAACTATATTAACTGAATGATTCCGAAGTGAAGCCAGAAGGTCTGTAAGCGGCTTAACATCTGCACTCGCACTTCCACACTTCTACAACAACTACATGATGTTTGAGCCGCTGAGTTGTTTGAGCTGAACAAGCTCAAGGTCGTAAATGAGCCGATTAACTGCAGGTAATTATTTCCCATGCCTAGCAGTAGTTAAGTGTTTTGATTGGGCTAAATATCTTTCATATCTTGACAGTCTAAATTGCGGCCAGTGCTGCCAGGTCCATTCCAGGGTTTGGCTATTTTTACTAATGTATTTTTATTTTTTTTAAATTATGCATTGTAGTCATAAACCTAGACACTTTAAATGCTTCTAGATACTTTGAATAGACACAAGTTGTCCGATAAAATAGGTGCGCATGTCACAGTGCTCAATAAATATCTTTTTTTTTTAAAAACTCAATAGAAATGTAATTTTTTTTTAACTTGGCAATTTATATGAACTACAAACTGCGACACGTATTTAAAATCCAAGGTTAATCCAAGATTAGCCTACAAAATAATAGCAGTTAAATGCTTTGAAATTGCGCTAGACCTAGCGCCAAAAGCGCCATTGTGATGGCAATGTACATTTCGGAGACTTTAAATTATTTGGGGGCTAGTTCGCCATCGCTAGCGAACTAGTTCGCTGGCGGTGTGTTCAAGCCTTTAGTCGTTAGAGAAATTGGCAAAAGTTAAATATTAATAAGTTGGTGCGCGAGTATTGAGTATTCGATGTCGACACAGTTCATAGGGAATTAAACAGTAGCCTAACTTAATTTTTTTCAAAAATATTCATATTCATATTAATTTATTCATTGTTTCATGTGTATTATAGGTCTTAGGAGGTAATAACGTCCAGAACATGAGCCCCGCTGGGGCATTACAATAAATTTAAAATATAAAAATTAATTAAATAATTCTGTACCTAGTAGTTCAGGACCTTTATAAAAACCATTCTCTGATGGAACAAACAATGACCTACCGATGATTTTTCCGGCATGTTGTAGAATATAAAATAAAAGTTTGTAAGCATTTGTGTCAAGTACACTGTTACCTCCTAAAATCCTACCCCTACCTTGGGGATCACAAATGAGAATACACAAAGGTTCGGACTGGTAGTTTTTTATTTATATCCTGCAACGTACACAAGCGTACAAAAATACACCAATAAATTAATTTAGGGCTAGCTTAGTCAGAGAGAAAGGTACACAGGCCTAGGGTCTCCTAGAGATGAGTTGCATTGATGGTAAGTTAAAAAAATATATGGAATTAAAATTGTGTGTGGTATTAAAGTAGTTTAGAATTTAAATAGAAAGTGGGCGCCAACCGTAGAAGGTAGTTCAGCTACGGTACTGAAGAAAGTAGTAATATGATAATAATAATGTTACCGACAGGCAGCCTCCGGGTCTGCCTAGGCCGGAGCAAGGTGGTATGAAGATAGGGTACTGGTATTAGCTCAGCACAGTACACGGAGTGGGGTAGTTGTGGTGTATGAATAATATATCACACCGGTGTCCGTCCAGTGGTGTACAAAAGAACTAAATAAACACTGGGTAAAAACCGAGGAAACCGGAGAATAACGGAGAAACGGAGAAAACCCCCTGTAATTAAAGAGAAAACTCCAATTACAGACTAGTAATGTAAACTGTTCCGACGGAACAGGGTAGAACATGTGGTTTTAATACTGGAAAATCTACTTTTGTGGAACAAATAAGCTTGAATTTAACTAAGTAACTTTGCTGAACGTTATAGAATGGTAAGATACAGGATTTAAATTATAAATTGACTGTCCTGAGGGAAGTTTTGATGAAATTTAAAAGAAGAATTATATTTCATATAATAAAAAAACATGTTATTTTTTTTTAAGAAACCAATTCCTAAAGATACTGGGGATGAACATACCTGAGGTTTAATCCAGGGGGCTGGGTAAATAGTAGAAACAAATTGTGGGAACAACGTGCTTTTAAATCCCACGCCACATCCGACAATCGACAATCTGTGGATAGTTTACTGGATTACAACAACGGAACGAAAACCATAGCGGGAAAAGACAGTCTTTTCACATCAGACTCACCATAAAATTGATAGAAAAAACTTGCTGCGCAAAGGCAGCCTTCCGTGTAAAAGTCTGGTCCAGAAAAAATGGTGGACGAAAGAAAGAATATCCATCTCGTGTTTTGTATACGGTTGCCCGCTTCAGCAGAAATATTCCAAAAGTGGCCTAATCTAGCGTAAAGAAGCGTCAACTAATGGAACGAAAATGAAAACAACTATTGAAAAATGGGGAACTGTGAGGCTGAACCTATATCTAAATTTTAAAGAAAGTTAGGGCACGGCGTTAACAAAAAAATATGGCTCGATAATACTGAAAAATATCAAAACCTTTCCTACCAAAAAGCTACCCGATTAGCGGAATTGAAAAGTTGAAGCTGGCAACAACTTTTCGAATAACGTTTCGGTTAACGCATCCAAATACCAAAAGTTACGTTCCGTGTGCAGAGAACGAACGCAGATTAAAAAAAAATAGATAAAACCCAAATAACTACGTGACAATGACCCCCCCACTTAGAAGAATTTTGCGACAAAAATCGCGAAATTCAAGCTGGTCCTCCAGCATAGAGCGGAGTGCTTGAAAAAAGAACAATCAAGGTAAAGCTACTCAAGAACACGAATAAAAAACCCAGTCCAAAAAACAAACATGCATTTAAATGCCAACCAAAGGCATAAGTCGCGAATCGCGAGGTAAGTAGGACAATAACTATTACAGAAACTAAATATAAACAGCTCTAAGAGGTTACTTCGCTATCAGCGCGCAGTACCCGAAGCGAACTGAAAACACTACACTTAGGTATTACTAAACAAATCCATGAGATAACTCCGCTATCAACGCGTCGCACTCCAATACTTACCTAAAACGCAAACTGTACAGGACTAACAAAATTTTGACAAGCATTTGGAATAAGGCTTTTTGTAAGGGTTTCCAAAAAACCGCCCTGGCATTGGCTTTTTTTTAGAGGGAGTTACCACAACCGCTCCCCTTTGCTTAAAACAGAAATCCGAAACAAAAACACGAAAAATTTATGTAGGTCAAACATACCAAAGTACAGTCGACAACATAAATTGGTAAACAAACAAAATATATAAGAAAAAAAAATACCATATGTACAAATATACAATATAATACAAACTATAAATAAGTTTGTACTGACAAACAATCTTTCCATACAGACAACCATTCCAAAAAATTATCCAACCGCCAGGACTCGATCTTACAACCAATATATTCCCTACCCGTCCGGGCTTCTCATGACATGCTATAGAAAAACGCCTCGTCTAAAGTCGAACCCACAAAAGTAATGTTTAGTTCAGTTAGTAGGTAGAACACCATCTGACCCATCACCCTTCAAATACTGGATGTGCCAAGCACCCAAGTGCTTGCCAGTGCTACAACTTTCCAACTCGTACACCAAGGGTGAACGCTTAGTAACGATTCGACACTTCTCGTATTTAGGCGCAAGCTTCGCCATGAAGAACTTACTGGCGTCGCTCTGAGGAAAGGTCTTCTTCCAAACAATATCCCCGACATTGTACTCACATGCGCGGCGTCCCTTATCATAATAAACGGCGCTTTTCAGGTGAGCCCTAGCAATGGCCTCTTCTACCTTCCCGAAAATGTCACGTAGAACACCTAACTTAGAAACATAGTCATCGCGTGAACCACAAACAAGATCTTCCCAAGACGCGCGAGCTGAACCATAGAATTGACCACTCGGAATGGCTTCTCGGCCGTGAACAAGGGAAAAAGGAGTAAATCGTGTTGTTTCATTGACAGCTGTATTCAAGGCGAACTGAACCTTGGATAAAGTGGTGTCCCACGAGCGATGATCATTCTTCACAAGAATAGATATAGCCACAACAATCGTTTTGTTATATCGCTCGACTGTGTTGACCTGTGGACAATAACGAGGGGTAAAATGTATTTGAGGAATGTTGTACCTCTGAAACATGGACTGGAGCTCACTACCAGTGAATTGCGTACCATTATCCGCAACCACTGTACGTGGTACACCATGGGTCAGAAACACACCATTCTCCAAACATTGAGCAATAGACTTGCCAACTGCTCTCCGAAGGGGAAACAACAAGCAATATTTGGAAAAACAACAGACAACTACTAATAAAAAAGTGAAACCTGATCTAGAACGCGGCAACGGCCCAACCAGATCAATACTTATGGTTTCGAAAGGACGAGAACAAACCTTTGGATCTCCCATGAGACCTTTGGGTGGCTCTTGAGAATGTTTATAAGCAGAGCAAGTCTCGCACGCATTAACAAAGTTAACCACGTCCTGATACATCTTCGGCCAATAATAACGCAAGGAGACCTGCTTAAAAGTTTTAAAAATACCGAAATGTGGTGTCGTATCCCTACAATGACAAAACTCAAGAACTTCGGGACGCTTATATGAAGGAACAACTTCCTTCCAGTCAAACTCGCTTGATAAACCAAATTTATTTTTAGAATACCTACACAATTTACCGTCAATAACAGAATAATTCGGACAAGCTTTAGTAGATTTAGTACACTTGGCTAATAATCTGTCAAACCAAAAGTCGCGGGGTAAGGGGTCAGGAGGAGGATCAATTGCAAGAATGGGAACTGCACGCGAAAGCGCGTCAGGAACCACATTATCCTTGCCTTTGCGGTGTTCAATGACGAAGTCATACGGCGACAAGCGACATCCCCACCTAGCGAGACGTCCGGTTGGATTAGACAAATTAAAAAACCACTTAAGACTGGAATGGTCGGTAATAGTTTTGAATTGAGGACCTCCTTCCAAGTACGGGCGAAAATGTTCGACGGAAAAAACTACTGCGAGCGCTTCTCTTTCGGTGGCGGAATAGTTTCGTTCAGCCCTATTCAATGAGCGACTAGCATACGCGATAGGGTGTTCTAAACCGTCTACGAGAACCTGAGTCAAGGTTCCCCCAATACCGTAGCCAGAAGCATCACAATGAACAGAGAAGGGCCTGGAAAAATCGGGGCACGCCAAAATCGGAGCAGACACTAAAGCCGTCTTCAACTCGGCGAACGACTGCTCAGCCTCTTGAGTCCAAAGGAACGGAGGAGCATTCTTGCGAGTGGAAGTAAGTTTATTTAGTGGCGCCGCGATAGAACTGAAGTCCCGAATGAACCGACGATAGTACGACGCAGTACCCAGAAAAGACTTGACTTCTTTTCGGGTGGTAGGTATTGGGAAGTCGACAATAGCCTGAACCTTACTAGGATCAGTTCGAAGCCCTCGTTCGTCAACGACATATCCAAGGTACTTCAACTCTCTACGAAAAAATTGACACTTTGACAGGTTAATAGTTAAGTTAGCAAAATTCAAACGTTCCAAAACTCGAGACAGCAACGAGATATGCTCCTCAAAATCACTAC
Source organism: Thera obeliscata (assembly GCA_947578465.1). NCBI lineage: Eukaryota > Metazoa > Arthropoda > Insecta > Lepidoptera > Geometridae > Thera > Thera obeliscata. Next base: position 24,023,066 of record OX387917.1, read on the forward strand.
TAACAACAATAATATCGTCTAAATATACGAAAACCCTATCACCGAATTCGGGACCGAACAGCTTATCCATGAGTCTCTGCTGTGTAGCTGGTGCGGAGGTCAAACCAAAGCACATGACCTTGAAATGGTAGAGGCCGCGCCCAGGCACAGTGAAGGCGGTCTTCTCACGCGACGAGAGATCCAACGGAATCTGCCAAAAGGAGCTCTTGAGATCAATAGAACTCAGAAACTTAGCGTCCCTAAGTTGATCAAGGATTCGAGAAATATAGGGTAGTGGGTACGCATCATGTTTACTCACAGAGTTCAGCTTGCGGCTGTCGATGCAAAAGCGAAGCTCACCGTTTGACTTTGGAGTGAACAGGGTAGGGTTGTTCCAAGCACTAATGCTAGGCTCGACTACGTCTTGTTCCAGCATCTCATCCAACTGCCTGTTCAGCTCCTTCAACCTCTCGGGAGATATTGGGTAGTAACGCTGTTTGATTGGAGGAGAATCTCCAGTATCAATGGTGTGAGTAAGAAGAGGCGTGCGACCCAAACCTTTTTCCTTAAAAGAGATAGACTTGAATCGTTCTACAATATTTTCAGCAACAAGACGTTGATCAGCAGGCAACTGAGCGAACGGTTGTAAAAATCGAATTTCGGATACGACGTTAGCATCCGAGAAATTAACAAAAAAATCCTTATTATTGAAGATCCTTGGAGCAAGATTAAATGCCTTCCAAAAATCTACACCTAAAACAAGCGAAGGAGATACGTCGGGCACCACATACAGTTTAATAACACGAGTCAAATTATCAAATTTGATTGGCAGCATAAAAAATCCTACCACAGAAGCACGGGAATTCGTCGCAGAAGTGATGTGGGAAATATCATCACTGCGATGAAGGGTAGCTCCCGCCTTCAAGAACAAATTACATGCATTAGCTCCCAAAATGGATATGGTAGCGCCAGAGTCCAAGAGACCACGTAAAGTGTGGTTAAAAACCTCAACACGAATAAAGGGACGATTATCATGACAATCACGAACCGTCGAGACACTTCTACAACGTGTATCAAAATATGTGTACTATCCCGAAGGGGGGTGAATTTCCACCCCCCGGGGAACAACTTTTGTTCAACGACTTTTCGAACTTCGATTGGTATCTCTGAAAAAAACTGCAACGAAGTTTCAACATGAACAGCTGACTTTATACAAAGTGACAACCCTAAACTCAGCTACAGAGGTAGTAGGTAGTAGTAGTAGACCTACAGAGGTAGTAGGTCAAGGGGTCAAGGGGTTACAAGGATAGGGTTGTCAATTTATTTAGGCATTATGAAATTAAATATTTTTGTATGGGAAACTGAAAATAGGAATTTTTAATTTTCTCCCCCCCACAACTGATCACCATTGTGGTCTGAAACCCCCCACCTTCGCATAGTACACATATTTAGATACACCTTGTATACGAAGAAAAGAAAAATTTTAATTGTTTTAAGTAGTTTTGCCAGTCGGCGTTATCAAAATTAGAAGAACTATCTCGATGGTTCTGACCAATTAGTTTTTTGTATGATTTGGCTCTGCTTGAGGCGAAATCGGTGGCGTAGGTTTGCAGACCGGACATCTAGCAGCAGTAAAACCTTGCTTACCGCAACGGAAACAAACAACGGCGGTGGACTTGCATTCAGAGAGACTGTGAGAGTCGACACGACAACGGGCACAAAACTTGTCTACAGAAGCCACAGCAAGTACTTTGGGCTTCACAGTTTTGCATGCTAAGTCAGGTGCTAAGCATCCACTGGATGGTCTAGGGGGCTCGACAAAAGTCTGTGTACGGTGTTTACCCACCTCCAGCATCTTACACATTTCCTTTAGTTGTTTCAACGATGTAATTTCAGTGGTACACAGGGGAACTGAGTACTCCGGTCTAATGTTTTGGTAAACGATGTCAAATTTTTCCCTCTCCGAAACTCTATACGATAGGCGGCTAAAATAGTTCAGCATTACAGCAACATATGCCACGATGTTCTCGTTAGGACCCTGCGTACGCGAACGAATTTCTTGCATGAGACGGCGATCGAAGTCATAAGGTAAGTATTCGTCAAGCAAGCTTTGCTTGAGCTCCAACCAACTATCTACCTCGGACCGAATGCTGCGGTACCAACACAAGACGTCGCCCTCGAAAAGTTCGGCGGCAGAAGTTAGTAACAGCTGCTCGGTTATACCACGCGAGGCACACAACTCATCTAAACGCTGAAGAAATACACGCACACAAGAGGAACCGTTATACTTTAAGTTTAAGGATGAAACCATTTGATATCTCTTGTTTGGGATAACAGCCGCGGAAGACGCGGGAGATGCGGGAGAAACATTCGGGGCTGGATCTGCGTAAGCGTCTGAGGCGCTTGATTGAAAGATCGACATCATGTTGTCCAATTTAGCTAAGACTTTGTTCAAATCGCTCGTTAGTTCTGAATGAATTGATCTATCAGCATCATCTAAAGGATTCAAGCGCGTAAGGCGGTGATACAAGTGATGCGCTAACGCCTGTATGCGCGTTAGGTTCTTTAAACTTGGACTAGTCGATCCCTTCAGAAGTTCCGTAAGCTCCTTGAACTTAGTTTGAAGCAACTGCAACTCGTCGGACACCTTTCCCTCAAAAGAAACAATTAAATCCGAAGGTACTTCCCTTGCTAAAGATCTTATTTGTACTCTTAAAGAAGAAACATCATCGGCTGGCAAAACATCCCTAATACGGACCTCGTGAATGAGTTCATCCTTGTGCAACGCTTGGAAAGCAATAACGCGTTCACCCATGATGAAATAACCCAAAAAAAAATTAGTCCGAAAAAGTCCGAAAAATATTTCGAAGTTCAAAAGTGCAAAGTTTACCTAATAATAACCAGTAAGTACGTAACGGTACTTGATAATGAACAAGAAATTAAAACAAAAAAAGTTTGAAAGTAATTTTTGTGACTGACTGTACCAAAAATTTTTATAGTTAGTTTTTGTTTAAAAAGTTGAAAATAGCGTTGGCATAAAAGTTTAAAAGTAGTTCATGTAAGTTTGGGCAAATTATACCACCAATTTTGCAAATCACCTCAAGTTTACAACAAAAATATTTTGTAAATAAATTCCTAACCTATAGAACCATCTAGTTATAAAAGTAAAACAGTGAGCAATTGCTCATAAATGCAAACAATATTACACAGTCAACTGATAGGAACAAGTTTACAGTTTAACAATAAATTATAAAACACACACACAATTTTATTCCGGTGAAATTAAATGCAATTTTTTGTCACAGCTAAAACGACATGACAACTATCTCAGGAAAAGCCCCACGTTGGGCGCCACTGTTACCTCCTAAAATCCTACCCCTACCTTGGGGATCACAAATGAGAATACACAAAGGTTCGGACTGGTAGTTTTTTATTTATATCCTGCAACGTACACAAGCGTACAAAAATACACCAATAAATTAATTTAGGGCTAGCTTAGTCAGAGAGAAAGGTACACAGGCCTAGGGTCTCCTAGAGATGAGTTGCATTGATGGTAAGTTAAAAAAATATATGGAATTAAAATTGTGTGTGGTATTAAAGTAGTTTAGAATTTAAATAGAAAGTGGGCGCCAACCGTAGAAGGTAGTTCAGCTACGGTACTGAAGAAAGTAGTAATATGATAATAATAATGTTACCGACAGGCAGCCTCCGGGTCTGCCTAGGCCGGAGCAAGGTGGTATGAAGATAGGGTACTGGTATTAGCTCAGCACAGTACACGGAGTGGGGTAGTTGTGGTGTATGAATAATATATCACACCGGTGTCCGTCCAGTGGTGTACAAAAGAACTAAATAAACACTGGGTAAAAACCGAGGAAACCGGAGAATAACGGAGAAACGGAGAAAACCCCCTGTAATTAAAGAGAAAACTCCAATTACAGACTAGTAATGTAAACTGTTCCGACGGAACAGGGTAGAACATGTGGTTTTAATACTGGAAAATCTACTTTTGTGGAACAAATAAGCTTGAATTTAACTAAGTAACTTTGCTGAACGTTATAGAATGGTAAGATACAGGATTTAAATTATAAATTGACTGTCCTGAGGGAAGTTTTGATGAAATTTAAAAGAAGAATTATATTTCATATAATAAAAAAACATGTTATTTTTTTTTAAGAAACCAATTCCTAAAGATACTGGGGATGAACATACCTGAGGTTTAATCCAGGGGGCTGGGTAAATAGTAGAAACAAATTGTGGGAACAACGTGCTTTTAAATCCCACGCCACATCCGACAATCGACAATCTGTGGATAGTTTACTGGATTACAACAACGGAACGAAAACCATAGCGGGAAAAGACAGTCTTTTCACATCAGACTCACCATAAAATTGATAGAAAAAACTTGCTGCGCAAAGGCAGCCTTCCGTGTAAAAGTCTGGTCCAGAAAAAATGGTGGACGAAAGAAAGAATATCCATCTCGTGTTTTGTATACGGTTGCCCGCTTCAGCAGAAATATTCCAAAAGTGGCCTAATCTAGCGTAAAGAAGCGTCAACTAATGGAACGAAAATGAAAACAACTATTGAAAAATGGGGAACTGTGAGGCTGAACCTATATCTAAATTTTAAAGAAAGTTAGGGCACGGCGTTAACAAAAAAATATGGCTCGATAATACTGAAAAATATCAAAACCTTTCCTACCAAAAAGCTACCCGATTAGCGGAATTGAAAAGTTGAAGCTGGCAACAACTTTTCGAATAACGTTTCGGTTAACGCATCCAAATACCAAAAGTTACGTTCCGTGTGCAGAGAACGAACGCAGATTAAAAAAAAATAGATAAAACCCAAATAACTACGTGACAACACGAAAGGGGCCTCTGTGCGGCGCACTTTAAATTCTTTCACCACACTGCACTGGTTCGAAAGAACCAGTGACACGATAAGAAGAAGAAGTGCATAATAATTAATAAAAAAAGAATTTTCTTCCTTTTTTATTAGGGTTCCGTAGCCAAATGGCAAAAACGGAACCCTTATAGATTCGTCATGTCTGTCTGTCTGTCTGTCTGTCTGTCCGACCGTGTCACAGCCATTTTTCTCCGAAACCATAAGAGCTACACTGATGAAACTTGGCGAGTAGATGTATTCTGTAAACCGCATTAAGATTTTTACACAAAAATAGAAAAAAAACTATAAATTTTGGGGGTCCCAATACTTCAAACTGCAACTCAAAAAAAATTTTTTCGTCAAACCCATACGTGTGGGGTATCTATGAATAGGTCTTCAAAAATGATGTTGAGGTTTCTAATATCGTTTTTTTCTAAACTGAATAGTTTGCGCGAGAGACACTTCCAAAGTTGAAAAAAGTTGGTCCCCCCCCCCTCTAACTTCTAAAATAAGGGAATGATAAAACTAAAAAAAATATATGTTGTACATTACTATGCAAACTTTCAACGATATTTGGTTTGAACGAGATCTAGCCAGTAGTTTTTTTTTTATACGTCATAAATCGTAAACCGCAATTTACCTTTCGACGAACTACAAGAACCTGTTTCCTGTTTATTTTCTGTATATTATGTTACTTGATGCTACGGAACCCTTCATGAGCGAGTCCGACTCGCACTTGGCTGCTTTTTATACTCATAATAGGAAAACAATACATCGAGAAGACTTCGTGTCCAATAACTTCCTTTTTAATTTTATATCTTTTGAGAAGTTGCAATAAAAATATGAATGAACTGTGTGGAAGATGACATGGATAGCGAAGAATGAATGCAGAGATGACGGCTGACAGAGGGGAATGGAGGAGGAAGACATTTTGTGCCGACCCCACGTAAAGTGGGATAAGGTCAGGAAGAAGAAATCTTTTGAAAAGTTTAGTTACTGTTTAGAAAGTGATGACTGTGAGTGTCTCTTCAAATGTATGTATAATAGCAAATTTTCGTATAAACGTGGTGCTGCAGCAAGTTCCTGGCATAGTCATGCAAATTTGGTTTGATAGCAAAAGAATTTGCAAGTAAAACTCATTTAGTACGTGGCTCACGACATTCAAATGGAAGTGTTTCGAAAATAAAGAATGTTTAAGTTCCTTGACAAGATTTGTCTACAAAATGGAGTAAGGCAAAGAAGTATCATCATAAAGATTTTTATAATGTCTCAAAAGTTAAGAGAGGCAAGTAAGTAGTTGACTGTAACGTCAAACCTATAGAGCCACGATTGCGTTAGCGCCGAACAGTCCCTTTGAGTTGTTGTCGAGTGTGATTAGGCGCAGCGGTTAGCGCACCCCGTACCAAGAAAGGTCGCGGGTTCAAATCCCGCTCGGCTCTTAACTTTTAGGACATTAAAAATCTTATAATTTCCTTAAACGTAGTAAACACTTAATTTAGATGTAATTTCCATTGAACCAATGCCATAACAAACCCTATACAAACAAAACGGATTAATCTGGAAGTATAAACTTCCAAATAAAGAACATTTTTTCAAATCGGGCCATAAATGACGAAGTTATGCTATAAAAACATAAAAAAAATACATCCGAATTGACAACTCCCTACTTTTATATTTGAAGTCAGTTTAAAAAATGGGGCACATGCCTTTTCCTAAATCTCATTTCCTAATTTTCATAAATCTCATAAAAAAACATCAAGCGTCTATTCATTTTGCTTACTCAATAACTATAGGCTCTACAAGATTTCGCACTTCCTTTCAGCGGATACATAACAGTCTTACGAAAGGACTTTCCCTTTAGATGCTGTGAAAAGGATTTGGTTGAGACGCAATAGGATAACTGATTTTATTTGTCACGCATTCTGTGAAAAAAGAAATGCTTTCATGCAGGATTCAATGTATTATTACTTGATACAAAAAATTGTGTCAGCTATTTTGGAGGAATAGGGTTTTTTATACCCGAAATTTAGATATAATATACATACATATACAAGAATTTATCGTTTAAAGGTATACGATGAGCATATATTTTTAAATCATTAATTCTGTTATGAGTATTATCTATAAAATATTTTCATTAATTATTATTAATTTTAATAATTGTTTAAATTATAATTATGAATAAATTGTAGATGAATTCCGTTTTTGCCATGGTAAAAACCAAGATGGCGACACTGGTTCATAAGGTGGGTAGGGTAGGGATAGAAGGCGACTGGGGCGTCAAGCGTCATCGCCATTCGAGTACGAGCTTTCGATCTGAGTGGCTGTGTGGACTAATATTATGCAAAAGTGAAGTACTAAAGAGCTAGTGGTTGTGATGTGACATTGGTGTTTTAGAAATTATTGCCGGACCTTCACCAAAACTACTAAGTAACTGACGTTTGCCAAAATAAAAGTTTGACTTCATTCATTTCACTTTGATCCAAGCAAGTTTCTCTATCAAAAAGTTTACTTGACTAGTTTTCATAGGGCTTGTATCGCCAATAGTTTCTTGGAACTGATTGTGACGTCTGTTTCACAGGAAGGGATATTTGACGAAGGATAATAGGTAGTTGTCGGCGTCACAACACAGTTTGTGACAGCTAAACATTGTTTAGCTTGCACAAAGTCCAGTTATGATTATATTTGTAGCATTGTTTGGAGCCACTGGTGGTCTAGTGGTAGCGGCCCTGCCTTCCGATCCTTAGGTCGTGGGTTCAAATCCAGTCGTGTACCAATGAGTTTTTCAATCAAAAAATTTATGTACACAATGCTTGTGCTCTCAAACGGTGAAGGAAAACATCGTGAGGAAACCCGCGGCTTAGTCAGCTCCGCACGTATTGACCATGTCTTTCCTGTGTTAGGCCGACTAAGCTGTCAGGATGGTGTGCTGGGCAAGCCTATTCCATCTAAAATCCTGTCCCAGGCACTATAGCGTCCCGTAAGTAGAGGCATGAGTGATCACCAGTTGCCCCTGACGCTATATAAAGCATCTACAATAGATGCAAAGGCCTGTTTCCTTTACTTATTGTTTGGAGCCATCACTAGTAGTGCTCTCAAACGTCAAAGGAAATCAGCGTGAGGAAACCAGCTAGGCAATGGCTTAATTCTGTTGCAATCAAAAGTTTGATACTGACAAATAGATGATACTAACAAGAAACAGCGATCAGCGATCTTGTTGCAATAATTTTTCGACCACTATATGTTGCTATACTGCTTTTATAAAGGGAAGTTTACATTCGCTATCTCATGTTTATTATGTCAGAAGCTTCGTGCACTAGACGTGTATTTTTGCGTTTTAAAATAGACTTCATAAATGAGACATTAAACTGCTCTTTAAATTTTCTGTTTAATTTTCCTCTGGCTTTTAATTTGGCAACAAAATCACGGAATGGGGCCACTTCATCTGAAAAATCCGACCATTTGTCCTGCTGTGACGTGTTAATGTTCACATTGAAATATGATTTGTGGCCCTCGTATAACGACCTAAAGCACAGTAGGCCTACCACAAGCTCTGTCTGGCTCTGTCTCTGGCTCTGGTTTTGAGTCTGTTTGAGTGCTCACCATTGTATTATACTGATTGATGTGACGTAAGAATTTAAGGCCTGCGCACACCTAGGTTGCTGGCGTCGGCGATCAGTGAAACGCTGTCAAACTTGACAGCGATATTTGACATCGTTTCACTGATCGCTTAGGTGTGCGCAGGCCTTTATTTAGTCAACACTCACACAGACTCAAAACCAGAGCTAGAGACCGAGCCAGACAGAGCTTGTGGAATGCTTTCAGGTCACACGGGGCTAGGGCTTCTAAAGCTAATAGCTTTATTACTAGAAATAGGTTTACGACTGTGCCACATGTGTTCATGTATATACATGGTCGAGTTATCATGATGTTGCTCTTAGTAGAGCTCTTTGTGAAGGATTCGCCAAGAGAAGGACTTACCACCATGCCTTTTTCTGCCGTGAAGCAGCATTGCTGTGTTTTGGTTTAAAAGGTGTGGGTGCCGGTGAAATTACTGGCACGTGAAGCTGAATCTGTGTGCCTCAAGTTGATGGACGCAAGGTAGTGCATCGTAGGGCATGTTTCTGACGTGTCTTTTTTATATATGATGGTTACTACTTAACATCAGGTGCCCCATAAGCTCGTTTTATCAGCTAGTTGTTTTATAAAAAAAAGATGTTCACCCGTGTTGGGCATTGCTTTTAGTTTTGGTCACAGATTGGCCTAATTATTCAGAGGAATGAATGGAACATCACATTTCTTCACCAGAGTTCTTTCAATCTTTTCAAGTTATTTGTGCGCATAGATGTATACTACTAAACTTAGTCAGAAGCACCTTGAAACATTACAGTTCCAAATAATCTAGAAACAATATCATCCCAAAGATCTTTTGAACACAGCATCAATCGCAGTATACTCAGTTGTTGAATGAAAAAAAAGCAGCAAATGGCAAAGTCAGTGGTTCGCGCTAACTATTATTTGATTCAACCAAGGTCACTGACATAGCTCGTAGAGTTAGTAAGTTGAAGTGGCAATGGGCAGGCCATATAGCTCGAAGAACCGACAACCGTTGGGGAATAAAGGTTCTCGAATGGCGACCACGAACCGGAAGACAAAGCGTCGGGCGCCCACCCACCAGATAGACTGACGACATTGTTAAGGTCGCGGGAAGTCGATGGATGGAAAGGGCTCAGATTCGTTCTTCCTGGAAATGTGTAGGGGAGGCCTATGTCCAGCAGTGGACTTCTTCAGGCTGATGATGATCATTATTTGATTGGTAGATATAAGTACCTGTATACGATGGTTGTATCTATCGGCAATGATGTATTGCCCGATGCGGTTGACAGCAACGCCGGCGAGACAGTCGAACTCTCCCTCGCCGCTACCGTACTGACCGAATTCCTTCACGAATATTCCATTCGAGTCAAACACCTGGAAAAAACACCATAATTTAACATTTTTTTTATAGAACTGTCCACCTTTTTTGGCCCATGGCTCACATGGTGCACCTGACGCGTAGTATCAGCAGTAACAGTAGTAATAGCAGTAATAGTAGTAACAGTAATAACAGTATTAACAGTCGTAACAGTAGTAATAGTAGTATCACGTATAACAAAAAAGTCATCGAGTTATTTTTTTTGTTGCACTATTTTTTTGTGGGTTTACTTAAGTGGTGGTAGACAAAAGTTGTGCAATACTATTTTAATAGCTTCACAAATTGTTATTTTCTCATCCAAATTTAATGTCAATCAGTCCAGAGTTACGGCGTGTCTTAGACAGGCTCAAAAGTGGGCTCAGTCCTGGCTGAACTAGTTGTTGAGCCATGAAAGCCTTGAATCTACAAGGCCAGAGTAACTTATTTTAGTACAAACACAACCGCTATGTTTTTACAAATGAGTACATGCTTATTAGAAATGACTGACGCAAAACAGCTTTCTCCCAAAGTCTCGATATAGAAATGATGAAGTCAGTCTTATTGGCACAAGGTCAGACATAACGCGGAGAGTACGAGCTTCGGTCGGAATGTATACATACGGCCGACATTGATGTCATTAAACATCGTTTATATTTAGAGCTGGATTCAACGGAAAAGGATTTCCGATACACAAAATCTTGGAAATTAAACATTATTTTCTAGAAGATAGTCGAATACTTGCCTGGACTCTGTGGTTAGAAGAATCAGCCACGACCATAGAATTGTCGGGACCAACAGCGATACCACGAGGCCACGTAAAACATCCGGGTTCGCTCCCCCGACTCCCCACGCTGAATTGTAAACGGCGTTTCTGCAGATATTGGCTCCTAGGGGAGGAACCTGCTGCTGCGAAACCTGACACAAAAAGAACAAGTTAGTATCAAGAAGACATAGTCAGATACACACCACTCCAAAAACCCAAGCACCAAACCTATGTACACGCCACGCGTCATTCTAACCTGCTACCGCTGCTGTAGCCGCCGTAGGGGAGATGGGGGAGCCTGCCGCGTTTTTTGAATCATCATCAGAACTGGCAAGCTCATTGGCCGCGCGCAAGGGCAGCCCGAGAGACAGGCGGCGTGCATTGCTCGAGGAGCTGCTGCCTGTGTCGCGCTCTTTGCCGCGCGATCCGTATTTATTCTTCAAATATCTAGCCCAGGAGCTCAAAGCCGCCCCGTCTTTTTCACCAGGAGGGGGCCGCTCGGGCGAGCTCTCTCGAGATTTCAATGCGTGCGATGATCGGCTGCGAGACAACTCCGAGCCAGTGGTGCCGGAGCCGTATCGAGCCGCTAGGTACGCGGACGGTGAAGCCGTGGTGGGAGACACGGGCTCGTCCTGATCGTCATCGTCTCCCGCACCGAAGCCGGTGTGGCTGCTCTTGCTTCTAGCGAGACGATTGCGTCGTTCCTTCAGGGCGAGGTATCTCGACCGAGCGGTCGGGTACTTGGATTCGTCGTCTAAGGACGATGTCGTTGTCTCCTCTTCCCTCGGTTTGCTACCGTAACGGTTGTTGTAGGAGGACCCGCTGCTGGCTCCATACCTTGGGGCCGGCTCCTCCTCAGGTGGAGGAGGGTTTCTCGTTCGGTAACGAGATGGAGTAGGTGCTGGCGTTTCTTTCGGCTTGTTGTCTTGCGCATCGTTTCGGGCGTTGTTGCTGCGTGCGAGCAGTGGGCCGATGTCGGTACGAGCCATAGTCTGGCTCTCGGGCTTCCTTGGCGTAGCAGGCTCCTCTTCACTCTCCTCCGAGGAGTCGGTCTCTTCCTCCGAGCTGGAGTCAGAGACCGCACGGGCCGGCTCGGCGGGGGCGGGTGCAGGTGTGGGACGCTGAGCGCCTACAAAGCGGCTTTGAACGCGCTGAGCGCCTCCAGTTGTGCCGTTTGTTGTCACGGGTGGTGGTGCTCTGTCATTGCCTGCGGACAATAAACGAGTTGCAGGTGTTGACGAACCGTATTTTGCTTTTAATTCAGCGATTGTTAGTACCGCACCTGTATGTTTCACCGCCGAGCCGGAACTTTCGGTGGATGCACTTGATTCAGTACTGGGCGCGCGGGCGGCTGGACGGTGTGGGGTCGGTGTTTCGGTAGCTGAAGGTCTTCTGCCTTGTACCGTTGGCTTTTGAGGTGCTGGTGCATTTTTGCGCTGTGCTCTTTGTAGAGATGTGACAGATTCATCATCAGATTCACCGTCACTGGACGCCTGAGAAATACATTGAAATTCGATTTGGACACCAAGCGCTAAATTACATATAAAGTGTTTGTGTGTATAATGTGTATAAATATAAGTTTAGTGGAGTGTGTTTGTTGAATGTCGTTAAACTATCACGTTTTCTTTGTTAGTATCGATGATATTTCTAAGTTCTACGTCGTACTGCTTCTTGAGTATTCATTCTTTCTCTTCTTCCCAACTCACCTCCCGAGCTGGTGTAGGTGGTTTTCGATTTAAAGCCGCTCGCTCTTCTTCTGCTGCTCGCTGAGCAGTGCGGTCAGGTTCTTGTGATGACGCTGCTCCTTTGTTTTGCCTCTTTAGTCGACTGATTTCATCCTCACTTTCTTGTCTTTGTGTAGGTGGACGACGCTGAGGCTGCGGTGTAGGTTGAACTGGCTTAGGTGGTGGAGGTGGTTCTTTCTTTTCTTTCTTTTTACCACTATCAGCATCAAGTATTCTCTGCATAACACGTGTGCAGTCACTTAGTCTGTAAATACCACTAAGCGGACCACGAGTGGCGTCTTCGGTATCAACAACTTTTTCTTTTTCTTTCTCCTTTAGTTCAGCCTTAACGGTGCGGCTGGTTTGTTCTGTGTCAGAATCGTTGTCTTGTTGGTGACTCCTGACAAATCGAGAACGGAACCTGCGGGAAGGTCTGTGTTCCGATTCATATCCGCTGTAGTCTTCAGTGGCTCCATAGTCTCTGGTGTGCCTCTCAGGTGGTGGTGGACGACGTTCTCCAAACTTGCGTCCGCCCAATAAAGGTTCTTCGTTTTCTGTGTATCCTTTAGACTCTTCTTGCTGACGGAACTGTGTTGCTAGGCGATGGTCACTTTTAGACCTTGTCAAACCTTGACTTGGCTGCAAGCTGCTACCCGCAGAGTATGCATTAGGCTGGGTGATATTGAGTTCGCCGTAGCTTGCAACATGCATAACCAGCTGATTGGGATCGTGCGTCATTATAAATCGTACTCTGCGATTATAGTCTCCAGCTTCATAATCAAAGTTTCTCAGAAACTCAACTGTCTTCAGAAATATTTCTTTAGTATCAACCAATTCAGTATCATCCCATTCGATGTCATCATTCATGTACTTATCGGCGAGATCACAATTACTTTGTATATTACCTAACTCTAGCTCAAGGTTGTCCTTAAGATGCGTAAGATTTCTAAGTTCAGTAGCTAAGTACCGATCGACTTCATTTCTTAAAAAGTCGGTTCTATCTTTGAGCGCTTTTGCTAATCTTTTGTTGATTTCATCGACTTCCCCTCCAACTGCAGAACAGTTTGTTTGAAGGTTTGCAGTGTTACGTTCAACAACGCCAAGGATGTCTTGTAGCCGGTTCATTCCTCTGCGTATTTGGTTGTTGATTCTTTGGATTTCTCTGCGCAGGACCTCCATATGAGCCGACTTGCAGTCTTCACACACTTTCTTGTCGCAGTGTGCGCAGAAGGCACAGTATGCCTTTTCTGAGCAGACATTGCACCTCTCCATGACCTGCCCAGCTGTGGGATCTGGGAGCTCTCCTGCGATATTGGCGTGCAACTCCAGAAACCGCTGAAGAGTAACGTTAGTCGGGAACCCTTGCACTCCCTGGTAGGGGATTCGGTGCTCTGCACGGCATTCTGGACATTTGACCTGTGAAAAAGAGCATTGATTAATGAAATTGAATCAAGCAGATGATGTTTATAAAGAATGAAGTTACAGTGGCACTAATATGTTATTAGTTCTTGGTTCCGCCCTAGATAATGTACCAATTTCTACCTCTTTAGTGATATGCTAGCTACATGGAGATGATAATTAAACTAAGTATCTACTTTAATACGACATTCACAAACTAAGGTACCTGTTTATCCAGGGTAAGGTTATCAGTTTGATAGTCGACCTTAGCTGCGGGTAAATAGAATCACTTTTACTGTCTGTCAAGGACTTGTTCTCACCTGTCGCCGAACGTAGTCGACCAGGCCGTCCATGCATGGTTCCATGCAGAAGCTGTGCTGGCATGGCAACAGCTTCGGGTTCCGGAAGCGGTCGAGGCAGACGCAGCACGTCAGCAGTGATTCAAACTGCTCCATTTTGAGATTGCTTTATGTATCTGTGAAAGAAAGAGTGGAGTGAGCTAGCTGCTTAGATTTTTTATGACGTGAAAATTTCTTTAGGTTGACATGAGGATTTTTTAAGGTGGGGAAAAAACAATGAACTTGTAACACCGTCATCGACCATTCGATTCGACGTCATTTTCTTTGATTGGGATTTTAGCGGAGGAGAATATAGGAAAAACAGATGAAGTATTTCAAGTTTGAGCGAAGAGTGAGCTTGGTGGCAGCATTCAAGGTTATTGCAGTTCAGAACTCGTACCAAGAGATAACAATGAATGAATGAATGAAAGAGTGTTTAATTAATTGTATCGTGCCAGACAGCTTACTTCAAAGTTCAAGTGTTTCTTAGTAACTTACAAGTAAACTTTATTTGAAACTTGTTAAATTTCGATTGTGTTTATGCCTCAGTTATTTTAGAATGATCTTCGTAATTAGCATTACAAGTTTATACGAAGATCACACTTAATTAATTTAATAAAAATAATTAAATACTATGGACAACCCGAACAGCACTATCCCCCCAAATTAAGCAGAGCCTGTATTATGGAACTAGTTAGCTAATACATCACATAAATACATTGTGTTTTGTAAATACATACTAAGTATACAGCATAACACCCAGACAAAGAACAAACATCTACGTTCACCACACAAATATTTTGTTCTCAGAGGAGATCGAGCCTACGACTTACGGCGCAGAAGGCAGAGCTACTACCAACTGAGCTGAGAGGCCAGTCAACGCTCACGCAACCTTTGCCTAAAATAGCGTTCCACTTTCTTTAGTGCAAGGATTTGTTATAATTAACCTTACAACTATTCTCCTAAGTTCACCAATACACAAACCGATCGTTTATCCGTTTAACCATGACCATCACTATCATTACATGTATAAAACAAAGTCGCTGTCGCTGTCTGCCCCTATGTATGCTTAAATCTTTAAAACTACGCAACGGATTTTGAAGCGGTTTTTTTTATTAGATAGATATATTCAAGAGGAAGGTTGTTATGTATAATACATGCATAATATTGTAGAAAAACACTGAAAAATTTAAAGGTTTCTAATGTGATGTCGTAAATAAACTCTTTTTTTGCGCTTATACTCGTATTCTGGTGGCATTGCATATTTTACACCCGTGCGAAGCGATAAAAATCATACTCATACTCATATTATTTATTGCAATTATTATGTTACATGGTGAGGTCTTAAACTTAAAAATGGTGAATACATAGGCCCTAATGTTCAGGGCATAGCAATATTTGGAGTGGATCATAAGATAAGAGAAGTAAAATCATAGAAGAGACATGGTTTGGGCCAAGAACGAGATGAGTGAAAGGAACGGGGGGAGGCCTTTGCCCAGCAGTGGAGACAGAGCGGGCTGAATAAAAAAAAAAAAACAGGTCTCACAAAGCACTGGTTACGTCAAATAACCAGATTTGAGGGAACTATTCTTATTCAAGTTTAATTTTGTTCGCACGTGGTAAGACGAGGTATAAATAGAAATGGTCTGGCATTCAGAGAAAGCGCACAAATTACCGATTTTGAGCTTTTATACCTAGAAATTAAGGTGTATTTCTCTGTGGAGTTGTCTTTCTAGGAGACAATTGAACCGGTAGTTTCAAGAAGGGAATAAATGACAAAAATTTATAATTTGACATTTTGATGAAAACGTCATCTCTAAAGGTAGACACATCTGTTAGCATTAAGAACGGAACAAAATCCGTTTTCGCTGCGGAGTTATAGGCAGCTAAACGAGCTAAAGCCTACAGTGGTAAAATACCAATAAATGACAAAAAGATGGAGACGTCCGCAAAATCATTCAATACATCAGGAAGATAAGAAGGAGTTTTACCTGAACATACTGACGTGGCCAACCACTTTTGCTGAGACGACTGATGATGAATGAGACGGCTGAAGACGATAGACGATGTTTATGTTATTTTATTTTCCATTTAAGTTTCATTGTAATTTGCAATAAATAGTAGTTTGTTAGTGACTTTTTGTTTTTTTTTTTTCATATTTTAATGCATTAGTTTGAAGAAGGTAATAAATCCAAAACATTTAAACCATTATATCTAACTACTGAAAACCTACAGAAATAATATTCTATTGCTATAGTATTAGGAATACAATCTACTTTATTCCATCCATAGGTCAACCATCAGAAAACAGTAAAATATAGAAGTTATACAGTTTTTTCGCTCTGCTGAAAAGTTACGTCGGGTGATGTTATTCCCTTCTTGAAACTACCGGTTCAATTAGTGTTCATTTCAAGTGCGGCTGTCGTCGTCTTGCTATCGTGTCACTTGTTTTTGAACCAAGTGTGGTGAAAGGATTATAAAGTGCATTACAAAGAGGCACCTTTCGTGCACTTGACACATGTTTTAGAACTTTCTAGGTTCTAGGACATGCCGGTTTCCTCACGATATTTTCTTTCACCATTTGCGAGTACTGGTATTATAGTGCACAAAATTATAGGAAAACATTCGGATTTATTTTACACAAAGAAACTTACAATTAAACAAATATTTACAAAATGTACAAAATACACAAGAAACAGTTGAGCTATCTGCAGATCGTTACAAACGATCTAGAGATAGCTCAACTGATCCAAATCAGTACCAGACGGAAGCGTCCCCAAGACGCTGGCGGCATTGCCACGCTGAATTGCAATGCTTATACGCTGCGCCAGATACCCACCAGCTCTTGGGTCACGCGTCGCTTCGATTAGTGCACATGTATTTCTTTGCAGACAGACTCATTGATACACGATTGCATTTGAACCCACGACCTTAAGACCGCAAGGCCGCTACCACTAGGCCACCAGTGCTCTCAGTCGTATGTAATGTGAATGTAATGGTAACATGTAATGAGGCTTCAGTGACTCAGAATTTCATAACTCAAAGAAATTGGCAAAAGTAAGGTTTTTTGTCTGGTTAGGTTAGTGATTCATGTCTTTTTGGAACAAGTGATCTAATTTTGCTAAACAGTGTTGTGATCTCATTTTAGTGTTAGATCACTGAATATAGAAAAATTGCCAAATAATTTTCATGAAAATCATCTCTCCGAGGAACTTGCTAATGTATATTAAAACATATAAAACTATTACAGGAATATTTATTGCGTATATTACCTTATTTAATTTATTTTTTGTCATTTTGTTTAGTTTTTTTTATTTATGTAATTTTGCAAACGTTCAAGATTATTTTAGAAGATTTTAAGAGAATAAATAAAGTAGGCTAGGCTAGAATTTTATTTTATGTCAGTGTAGTAAGGAGTGGCTGACTATGGTGGTCAGGAACGAGATGAGAAAGCCCCACTGCTGAGCAAAGGCCTCCCCGGCCTTTGCCCAGCTGTGGGGCAGACAAGGTTGAATAAAAAAAATTGTCTGTGGGCTGATGTTCGAAACCGCGCGCTTGACAAAAAGATTAGAAATTGTTTTACAAAATGTACCTTTAATTTATGGGACATGTCATGTCTGTCGGTATCTATTCATTCGTAAGAGACATGTTTATTGCAATTGCAACAGTATTTTTCGATTTCCCATTGTCTATGAATGATTTATTGAAAGTTTTATAGATGTCTGGCTTTTGGTATCGGAAAATTTGATTTATTTCTTGCTATGAATGTTATGTTGTTTTTGAGAAATTATTAAATTTGCAAATTTTAGAGGATTTATCTGTTTTGGTCTGTAGAAAGACGAGGTTTGTATACATTTTCCATACTACCGACCTTGACAATGTCGTTGGGTCATCCGCAAAAGGGCTTATTCTGAGTTTTAAATATAATTTGTCGTTATCGTATGTGGCGAGATCTCATGTTTTAACGTAGCGTTCATAGGTAAGCAGGTACATTAGTTCTCGCAATCCCGCCAGGGGGCGCTCATCGTTTCTCCATACAAAATCTGGGCTAACGATTACGCTTACGATAAGTCGTTTTGCGCAAAGCTAAGGACAAAATTGTGTTTTTTCTTTTTCTTCTTGTCGTGTTCTCATCGTGGGGCACGTTCCTGACGTGCGTGACCTACGAAACAAAGCCTTTTTGCCTTTTCTTACATTAGTTTCAAGTTTTTATTTCTGTGTGGTACTAACAAATTGGATATTTTCTGAAATAAATAAAAATGCTTTGTTATAAGCGATGGTTAACCACTTTACATCAGGTGGCTCTTATGTTTGTTCCATTATCAAATTGTGTAAATAAAACCCTTTAATATAAGTAAATTATAAATATTCAGTAGCATTATGAGCATGACCAACGTGGACCAATAATATTAAAATTAAACGATCATTAAAATCCGTCGGCCAATGCATTAAATAATCAGCAAAATTAAATTCAGTGTCAGTCAGTTTGGTAAATAATTTTAATTGAAATAAAACCACACAGAACAATCACCTTTGTTTCACTTTTCTGAAGTTCTGGATTCTTAATTTACTATGACCGTTATTTAGCGCCAATTGTGCAACGAGATATAGAAAGATAAGAGAGAACTGTTAATGGCGGGAGTTTTAAAACAACGCATTAGTTTGTTGCCTTTTCTTCTAGACTTGCTTGTGTGAGGTTAGACACCTGGACTCACCTAGTTTTAAGACGTTTCAAAGTGATCCTTGTGATACTCGTACAACTGAATAAACATATCTTTTACTCTGACTTTGACGTTGGAATTTGCTGTGTTTATTCTGGTTATTAAGTTGTGATTCCAGTTTGGGCACGAAAGAAGCCTTTTTGTGGCCTACTGAAAATCTTTTCACCACACTTGGTTTGAGAAAACCAGTGAAAAAAGTTTTTTTTTGATAAATTCTATGAGAAAAGTCATTGGTGAACAAAGATCACAAAACATTCCAAAATCACCTGAGAGACTAATGATGTCGTTTTGCTGACAGCTCTATTATTATTTTTTTTTATGGCAAATAAGTTGTTGCTAATTGCTACGTTTTGATAAAAGGTATGAGTCTTATTCGTTTTGTTAAAAGACGGCCACCGTTTTTAAAAGATCCAAAGCTCCTGTTCTGTGGTTTCATTGATCAATGAAAATGTAATAAAATTAAGAGTAACAATATAATAAAAAGTGGAGAGAACGTCACTGTGTATGGTGGTTATCTACGGCCGACGGCGAGTCTATTTAATTTTCAATATATTCATTTTTAAAGGTGAAATAATTAATTAAGTACGGTATAATATCTACTCAATAAATGATTGTAGGTTTTTATTTATTCATACATTTATTTTTGTAGAACTTGGTTGGTTGCATCATACAAAAAAAAAAGCAGCCAAGTGCGAGACGGACTCGCCCATGAAGGGTTCCGTAGCATCCAAATAACATAATATAAAGGTTTTTGTAGTTCGTCGAAAGGTAAATTGCGGTTTACGATTTATGTCGTATAAAAAAAAAACTACTGACTAGATCTCGTTCAAACCAAATATCGTTGGAAGTTTGCATAGTAATGTACAACATACATATTTTTTAGTTTTATTATTCTCTAATTTTAGAAGTTAGAGGGGGGGGGACCAACTTTTTTTCACTTTGGAAGTGTCTCTCGCGCAAACTATTCAGTTTAGAAAAAAACGATATTAGAAATCTCAACATAATTTTTGAAGACCTATCCATAAATACCCCACACGTATGGGTTCGATGAAAAAAAAATTTTTGAGTTTCAGTTTCAAGTATAAGTCAGTCTCAAGTAAGGGGGACCCCCAAAATGTATAGTTTTTTTTTTTTATTTTTGTGTAAAAACCTTAATGCGGTTCATAGAATACATCTACTCACCAAGTTTCATCAGTCTAGCTCTTATGGTTTCGGAGAAAAATGGCTGTGACGCGGCCGGACAGACAGACAGACATGACGAATCTATAAGGGTTCCGTTTTTGCCATTTGGCTACGGAACCCTAAAAATACATATTATTATTATTATGAAAGCTTATTTCGAGTGGTTTTGAGGTATTTTCTTAAGCCTATATAGCACACATCTAAGCGTTCTGCGGTAACGATCAGTGAAAAGCTGTCAAATTCATATGACAGCGATATTTGACAGTAGTATGAAGTCATTATAAAGTACTATAAGGGCTTTATTCACAGCTTCCATGGTACTAGTAAATTAAATTTAAATATAAAGTTCTCCGTAATATTGATAGAAGGCTTGGAGTATCAGTTATGAAATTACCGGATGTTTACCCTCTTCGTTTCATGAATAAATATTTTCAAAAGTTTCAGGAACTCTCCCGAATGTTTCATGATTGACTTGTGCTGTTTAAAATAACCATAAGATAAACAGAACCGTGGCACTGGTTTCTGACATTTTCGTTGCCCTATTTTGTATAGATATCTAATAATGTCTGTAATTAGTAGTAGAGCGAGTAAAGGAGACGGGAGTTATACTTGAGACGATACAAAATCGAAGAGGAAAAATGTTTGGACATCTTCTACGACATGATAACTACATAAAGAACATCATTGAAGGAAAGGTTGAAGGGAAACGGGGAAGAGGAAGGCCAAGAATTAGTTACATGAGCCAGATAAAAGAAAAAGTCACTGTCATGTCGAATAAGGAAGTCAAGGAGGCCGCATTCGAAAGACTTAATTGGAGAAAACTGCATCAAAACCCCGACAAGAGCTAAGCTCTTAAATTTAAGAAGAAGAATTAGTAGTATCAAGTTACATAATACTTATTAGAAAATAGTAAATATTAAATGGATGAGCACATTATTGTATATTCGACGAACGATTCAAAACAAGCGATTTTTACACGAGGATTTTTTTTATGCAACTTGCTAATGGAACACGCATTGACCCATCTGAGTTTAAGTGCTAACCATCACCTATAACAAAGCATTGCCTCGTAGGTCACGCACGTCTGGAACGTGCCCTACGATGCACTGCCCTGCGTCCATCAACTTGAGGCATACAGACGTTCAGACGTGCCAGTAATTTCACAGACACACACCCTTCAAACCGAAACACAACAATGCTGCTTCACGGCAGAAATAGGCATGGTGGTAGTACTTCCCCGGACGAGCTACACACAAAGAGCTCTACTACTACTAATAAATCTTTACATAAACAGAAAAGCAGTGCTTACCTGCAGAAACTTTGCGAATCTGAATAAGTTATAACCTTTGAACTTAGAAATCACAAGTCGGTTTATTTTGCGGTCTGTTTTTCGCTGATTCGTTGAAAAGCAAATCCGAGTTTTTTCTGACGTTTTTAATTCGATTTTTACTCTTTGTAGCATTATTTTGAATACAATTTTCTTTAGTATTTCAAATATTTGAACAATGTAGTGTTTATTCATTTGCTAAGTATTATTATAAAGATTGTAGGTCTCCTAAGTATTTATTTCAGTTTATAGAACTTTATTAATCAACGCATAGGGACTTTACCGTCCACTTATGAGCCTAGATGCTAGGTAGAATGAAGCAAAGGTTAGTAGATAGGTAGGGTATACTTTATTATTGGGTGTGTAAAATATAATTTAACATTTTATTAGGTACTAGCGGCCTGTCCTAGCTTCGCACGGGTGGATATTTATTGTTTAAACACATAAATACAGCTTATGTTATCCAGGGTGAATGTAGCTACTCAATGCTGAAAGAATTTTTGAAATCAGCACAGTAGTTTTTGAGTTTATAAATTACAAACATACACACAAAAATACAAATCGTTCCTCTTCATAATATTAGTACTGATAGGTAGATATACTACTATTATAAGCTATGTAGGTAAGTCAAATAGTTAATAACTATAAATACATATTTTTCAAAGTAATTATTTACTTATGTAATGGGAATATTTGGACTGTCTCTAATTGCTGTCAACGTCAGAAGAAGCACCTATAATAGGACATTGTTAGAAAGAAATTTGTTTTGTGTCGAAGCATAAAGATTTTTAGGTACTTATAACTCATCATCGTATTTAATAGTTTGAGAGCTTTTAAAAGATACCTACTTACCGAAAATCGTAAACAATAAAACTGTAGGGTAATCGCGTATTGCGTTGCAATCAAAACTTAGTCGCATCTGTCAGTTTTGACATTATTCAATCAAAAATAAATTGAAACAAAGCGTATCTTTGACTAGGAACGATTGCAACAAGACTAAAATGTTGACGTAATAAACATGAGAAAGCGAATTTGAACTTCCCTTTGTCGTACTAGAATGACAATAGATAGACAATGGTCAAAAAATGATGGCAACAAGACGTGTGATCGCTGTTTCTTGTTAGCATAATTTATTTTTAGCATAAAGAATTGAATAGCAACAGAATTAAACAATCGCTGGTAATTTTTGACCGATTGAAAGGCACCCTTATGTGGTCACGAGAGTTATACTCGAAGTTTCTCTGAAGAATAACATCCAAAACGAGGTTATCTGACAGAAGACCAAAGTAGTCGACATAGCTCAAATTATTAGTAATCTGAAGTGATAGTAGAAAATGCAATGGTTGGAGCAAAAACAAAACTAGAGTGAAAACCGTATTTAGTAAACGTAGTCTAGGATGCCCTGGCTCCTAGCAAGCTGGCAAGCACTGGAGGAGAAGAGCTTTGTGGCCCAGCTGAGAGACCCAGCAGTGGACAGATACAATTTGATGATGATGATGTCGCTATTTGGATGGGTGGCCGCTAGTGGTATCTACAGGTACAGGCAAGCTACGCCACGAGAGGAGCACGTGCGTAGTCTGCGTCGTGGTCCAGCGTCACAGCACGCGGAAACGCGGTATTTTTAACTCTGATTCCACCAGCTTTTATTATGATGACGCGTGTTTTGACGATTTTGTTTGTCCGGAAAATGGTTTTATTTTTGTTGAAAGCTTTTGCGCTTTTATGATGAAACAAACAAATGTTTGCAAGGTTTAGTACCAAGCATTGTTTAGTTTGCTTTGTGTGTTATTAACTCATTCCCTACAAACAGAGCATTCCAATGATTGGAATTCAAGTTGATTTTAGTATTTGAAGATTTTAGTTTGACTATCCCAGCAACCATGTTTTTTTGAAAGCTGCTGTTTAAATAAAATGAAAACCCCCTCAAAGACGGACATTTTTGGCGGCTCGTTAGAGAAGTCTTTTCTTGTCACTGTCACTTCTAAGTTAACAAAGAGAGCGATGGCGATGATGTGTGAAACGCTGCCACATATGACAGCGATATTTGACAGCGTTTCAAGTGATCTCCATTGCCATCGCCTAGATGTGCGCAGGCCTTTATAAATAAAGCTTAAAAAAAAAAAAGGTTTTGTATAAAAAGGCCAGTCCTTGTTTTTGTAAAGCCTAAAAAAGGAACAAATATGTTTTTATCTAACGAATAGGTATGTCTATAGGTGAAAAAATTTGCCCTTAGACTCTTGATAGATTCTTGATAAAGTAGTGTTACTTACGAGACTGGGTTTGTAATTTAACGACCATAATATAGCACTAGTTTTGTGCTGGTCTTTTAAAAAGAAGGTCATTAGGTTTAAATCAGCAAATCATGCAGAAAGCCCGGTTTATCATTCCGGACTTTTTTTGTTTTTTAGTAGCGATTTAAGTTACACTGCACGGTAATGCAGTAGCACTCCGCAGTCAAGTTGTAGCTACTGCGCAATGTACCCGCATTTCTACTACACCCTGATCGTAGATTTCACTGAGCCATCAATTTAAAAGTTACAGCATTGACTTTTTAAATCAGCCATAATTTTTTTTTTACAACTTGCAGATGGAACAAGCATATGGCCCACCTGATGTTAAGTGGTAACCATAGCTATTGTCTCGCAGGTCGCACACGTCAGGAACGTGTCTTACGATTTGATTATAACAAAGTGTTTTAGTCGAGTCAGCATAGCATACTTAAAGCTCGGTTTACACTACCATAAGTAAAGTAGTAAGACAAGTAATTACTGTAACCACATTCAGTGTTCACTGAGCAAACACATAAAGGTCCCAACATTAGTATTTTCGGTACAAACTCCAGCTGTTTTGAACTCGAGATGAACCAAACCGCCACTAAAACTTGACAGCTTGCCAGCTCCGTGCCATCCTTTGTTAAAACATGCCCAACTCAAGCAGTACTTACTATTATTGCCACATAAAATATAAACACTGGGATCCTCACACAAATGGGGGTTACATGGGTGTATTACTTCTCATTTTGTCTGCCAGCACTATTTTATCGACTAGATTTTTATCACAGGTTGGTGCTCGCACGCGCGTCGTGGAAGACTGGCGGGAATCCGATACGTGTGCGCAGGAGTCTATTCTGGGCGGTGGTACTTCGTGATTTATTTTCTGCCCGTCACAGTTTTGGTCGGAAAGGTCATTGCACAGGTTGGGCGATTGTTTGCAGCAGTTTCCTGTTCGCATTTTGTGAAATGTCACATGTTTTGATAGTGCATAAAGGTTGTAGATTCTATGCAGCGCGTGTTGTAAACAAAGTGTTATTTTTAACAGACTTCTAACGATGGAACTCCGTGCATTTCGAATCAAAGG
The DNA here is from genome assembly GCA_947578465.1 of Thera obeliscata. Lineage (NCBI taxonomy): Eukaryota > Metazoa > Arthropoda > Insecta > Lepidoptera > Geometridae > Thera > Thera obeliscata. The sequence continues at coordinate 24,047,690 of OX387917.1, forward strand.
AAGAGTGTTTGGATCGAATGCGTTATTTAGAACTTTCTGGGATGTTATAAATATATCTGTGTTATTTGCACAGACACCCCAATACAGTAAAATTAAGATAACATGGCACCAAAATAAACCGGCCAAATCAAGAAGGTCATGAAAAAATTGCTTCTTTCTCACTCTACACACTAGAGTTGGGTATAAGCTGTCTCTTGCTTCTAAAATATTATTTCACTAATTTAAACAGCTATTGCCCTTGAAGACTTTAAAATGCATTGTTTAATACTTGGCAAAAAATACCAAAATAAAAGAAGAACGGCTTGTTTTAAAGATATATTACTCATATAAACAGTGCAAAAGCGAACGAAATCTCACAAAGCACAATTATGTACCCACACAATAATTATTTGTACAACTTTTGCTTTTATTTGTGTACTTAACAACAGCGAAAATATTTTGGTACTCCAAAGGAAATACCGGACAATGAAAATAGGAAACCCAAGTAGCGTAGAAAAGTCTATTGTGTAGCGTTTAATTGTTCTTGAACCAAATATTATATAAATAAAAATTGTTGGATATTTCTATCAGCGATGGGTATCTAGTATCAATCTAGGCAAACCTTATTGTACATTATTGATCGAGCAAGGGGAGTGAACGAATATTTTGAAAGACAACTTGGGCGATTTGGCGTTGTTTGTTTCCACGCAATGTATGTATTTATGTAACTCTTAGGCCCGTAATCCGAAACTATGTCTGAGTCGAGCCTCAAGCACAGATTTTTGACACTTTTCAATGGAGAACTGTCATAAAATCTATGCTTGAGGCTCGACTCAGACTCAAGCGCTGTTTCGGAATACGGGCCTTAATATTGCACGCCTAGTAGTATGTTAGTATTCAATCATTGGGCATTATTCAATTTTAAATTTGTCATCTTTTCAATGTGTATTTTCAACACAACGCAATTGCAAAAAGGTTGCTTAACATAATGGGTTTTTATAAGGGCGAACCAGCCTTATTAAAGTTTTGAAATACTTTTCATTTTTTTCACATTATTTGTCATTTTTGATAAATTGTTTAGTCTATTTGGATAAAGATTGCTTTAAGATATGGGATTTATAAGGGGAAACCAGACTCATTAAAGTTTTGTAATACTTTTATTTTTTTTACATTATTTGTCATTTTCAGCTGTTGACCAACCTCCTTCAGCTATCCTTGAGCTCAATGAATGATGAAAAACACTAATAAATATTTTGGCAGCATTCTTCAGTACACATCAACGACAACGCACTTGACCGCATTATGTGCCGACTGACCTTATTTACTTTACATGTGCTGATTAAAAAAATCAAGATTGACCTCTCAGCTCTGTAAGCCTACCACAAGCTCTGTCTGGCTCTGTCTCTGGCTCGGGTTTTGAGTATGTGTGATCGCTCACAAGTGTATTTGCCTGTTCTTCTAGACTTGGTCGCGTGGAACTGACACCTAGACTCGCCTAGCTTTAAGACGCTTCAAAGTGATTCTTGTAATTGAACTGAATAAAGAGATTTTTGATTTTGATTTGATTTTGATTGTACTGCGTGTGTGACGGCCCTACGGTGTGTGGTAGCCCTACAATTGGCTCTGCCGTCTACGCCGTATCGTGGGTTCGATCTCAGCGAGAACAAATATGTCTGTACTGATCATCATTTTTTATACAATTAGCTTGTAAGAAAGTAGATATATGTTTCAACCGTTACAAAATTAGTCGGGACCTTTTTCTTATGAATACCTAAATCAATTTAGGTTGAAACTTCAACCGACACTACTAAGCCTTACACTAAGGTAATAATGCACACAACTGTAATGCTCAGGCATGATAGACATCTACAAACATATTCTATATACTTATTCTACAAACATATTCTACACCCGGTTTCAATATGTCTATATACCAGTTGAAATCTATATTTATTTATAAATAGGAGGAATGTATCATGACGTAGTTAGATCAAGTAGTTTGGTCATCTTACTGAATGGGCCACTCCTACGCACCATCCTACACATGGGAGAAAGCTGATGTTTTTCAACACGTGTTTCTAGATGTTTCTTTGGATTTCAGGTAAATTAGATTTTTCCGACTCAATTTACGTCTTCCACTGCGTTGGTTTTTCACCTTATTAATGTGAAAATAAATACATTTTAAAGATCATAATAATAAATATGTGCCTTCAGAATCCCACTGCTGGGCAAAGGCCTTCCCTCATTCCTTCCAGACATCGCAATCTTGGCAGTTACGCTTGTCCAGTCCGTCAGGAAACCACCAAACTCGTCTCCATCCCTTTTTGCCGTATGCCAGCCGTACAGCCGTACAGCTCACCTGGCATACGGCGTTTTACTTTAAAAATTCCATTTTCTTTAAAGAACTTCACAGAATAAACTTCACTCCTACGAGTAGGCCTTTGGGTCATAAAACAAAAGAAAATTACCTGAGCACAAATAGAAATAAGACCCTCGCGTAAATAATATTTTTTCTCAGACCGTTTTTCGCATTACTAAGGGTGGTTTTTCAGTCTTAAAATAAAAGGCCGTCAAGAACACCGTCGACTAAACAGAAACTTTTTTTTTCTATTTCAATGATTCACAAAAGTTTACCGAATTTTAAATCACATGGTTGAACTCTTCAACTAAGCTTGCTTATCACAGAAAGGTGCTCAAAGCGTTTTTTATTGTTTAAAGTAAAATCGTTCACGGAGGATAAGTTTTCAGTTTCATCGATTGTTGTTTGATACGTTTCTAGAACAATCTACGTACTATCATCACCATTTTTATTTTACAGAACGTTGGTACCAATCATCATGAACCATCTGAAGACCTCCACAGCTAAACATAAACTCATCAACATTGTCTAGAGATATTCAACACTTTGTTGATTTTTACAAAACAAAAACTGAAAATGATTTCTTTAGAAACTGGGTACGGCAAGAATCTTTATTTTATGTTGTTTATTAACAATAATAAAATACAACTGTTCGATTGTATTTTTAATAAAAATTAAATTAGGAACAATATCTCGAAAAAAAATTCGAAAAATTCTGAGTGGGCTCAGAATCATTAATTTGGAAATTTGTAGGGGAGGCCTACACACCAACCAAACAGTAGATATATAGATAGGGATCTATCCACTGAGATACGGTCTTAAAAATGACGTTATTCTATCCGGTGGTGCCATTATTATTAATATCCGACTTCAAATAAAAAAGAAGGAGTTCTCCATTTGGATGTTTTTTTTTATTTAAGCTTTGTTGTCGCATAGCAAAAAATGTTCAACGGATTGACTACTTAGTAGACGTCGACCTTAACCCCATTGCGGTTATTCCTCATTTCGTCTGAACTCAGGGTTGAAATAAATATTTGAAGTCGGCCTCTCTACAAGAAATGTTTATTTTATATTTGCGCCTCTTGTTTGTTTTGTAAAATCATTTTATATATTTGAAAGGTGAAGTGGCCAGAAGGACCCTACTTTGAGTTTATTTAACCTTCGATTTATACGAGAGTCATGTTTGGGGTACCCACACTTTTAGAGCGACAAAGTGGAAATGTATTTCATGAACACTTATACGGTGTAAATATCTTATTTAGTACATTTTTTATTGATTTTGTAGTGTTTACTACACTTAAGGATATCACAAAGATTTTTACTTTTGGTGGGACCTTATGAAAATCTTTGTGACCATGCAAATATAAAATTTTCGAGTATACTAGCAGGGTGATCTTCGTGGATTCGTTTGAAAGGTGCAAACAGTTTCATAAAAGAGGACCTACGGCAAAGTTGCCTCACCAAGCGATTTTTAATCGTGTTTAACTAATATAATAGATTTGGTATAATATACAAAAGAATAACCTACATTAAGTATAATACTTTGGACATTAAAAAAATTACATCTTTTTCAACATGTATTTAATGAAATTAATACTTTGACTTTGAAAATAAAGGAAAAACTCAAGAATGGCGGTTTTCTATCGATATGATATTCTTTATTCTTTATTGTACACACATACAGATGAAAGATAAATATTATAAAGCGGGCATGAACAGAGGGCATGTAGAGATGATGTATATTCTTTTTTTTTCTTCGTTGGTATGTTTCGTATAATACGATTGAGAAGTTGGTGTCTTACTTCATAAAGAAAATAAAGCATTGTTTTAAACAATTTGAAAATCAGTTAAAAGCAATCATCAACTTTCAACAATATTTTATTTTACAGGTCTATTTGTAAGCATAACTGTTTGCAGCAATCATAAAACTTCATGGTCAAAACAAAAAAGATTTTTCGCGACTTCTGACTTGTTCAGTTATTTCATTATAGAAATGCGCGATGAGGGGGCACTTGTAGTTACGAGTATCTTACTTTGCGGAAAACCCTTATTTTTTAAGAAGTGGTGGCCGTCAAATTTAGAGTATTAAAACCAATCTGAAAGTATTACCATTTAGATAAAAAGAACCTCCTTCTTTATATCTCCCTATAAAGAGAAAAAAAGGTAAAGTTTGAGGTAGTAGGGGGGTAATGTCTGGGATCTACAGAACTAATTTAAAAATTATTTTACCAATAAAAAAGCCACGTTGTTATTGAATGTCATAGTCTAGCATGTTTTACTAGCACCCGACCCTGGCTCTACATGGGTTTAATTTAGAAAAAAGATAGTGTAATGTGTGAAATCACCCTTGAATTTTTTCATCCGTGCGAAGCCGGGGCGGGTTAAAAGTCACTAAATGAATATATGATTGACCGAGTGAATAAAGCAAGCAAAGCGTTTCTGTAATTTAACGGTAACCGTTTCTTCAGAACCTGAAACTAAGTGCTTTTTGTAACGATATAACTCCTTTTTCCTTCAGTTTAATCAAGTGGCGAAACATTCTACTAAAGTATACAATCTCTGCTAAGTTTAAAAAGCGGCCAAGTGCGAGTCGGACTCGCTCATGAAGGGTTCCGTAGCAGTAAGTAATATAATATAGAAGTTCTAGTAGTTCGTCGAAAGGTACATTGCGGTTTACGATTAATGACGTATTAAAAAAAAACTACTTACTAGATATCGTTCAAACTAAATATCGTTGGAAGTTTACACAGTACATACACAGTACATCATATATTTTTTTTAGATTTATCATTCTCTTATTTTAGAAGTTAGAGGGGGGGGGACCAACTTTTTTCCACTTTGGAAGTGTCTCTCGCGCAAACTATTCAGTGTAGAAAAAAACGATATTAGAAACCTCAACATCATTTTTGAAGACTTATTCATACCCCACACGCATGGGTTCGATGAAAAAAAATTTTTTGAGTTTCAGTTTCAAGTATGGGGACCCCCAAAATTTATAGTTTTTTTCTATTTTTATGTAAAAATCTTAATGCGGTTTACAGAATACATCTACTCGCCAAGTTTCATTAGTCTAGCTTTTATAGATTCGGAGAAAAATGGCTGTGACATACGGACGGACAGACAGACAGACAGACAGACAGACAGACAGACAGACATGACGAATCTATAAGGGTTCCGTTTTTGCCATTTGGCTACGGAACCCTAAAAACAGCTATTTAAAATTTCGTCTGTAGGTAATAGAGTGTAGTTTTATAAAGTAGCCTCTTAGAAAATAACGTCAGTGGGCCATAAGATTATAGTATTTATAACTCATATCCAGAGTAGCACAAAGTTTAAACAAAAAACTTACTACACACTAGACGAGTTCTTTAATGACAAAAGAAAAGAATAATGTTAATTATAACAACCCTTTTGATCATTATATATTAACCTGTTTACAATCTGCATGATTCTTTGATTATATCATATCGGTTCGCTATTTATTTGTTTAAATTTAGTAAAACGATTAAATAAATAAATAGATCGGTTCGCTTCTACTATATTGCAACACCTTAACAGGGTAAATTATGTATCGAATCAAAAACAAGTAATCAAATCTGACACTTTTAAATTTATATGCATAATAAGACCATAAATATACTGAAAACATTTTTTTTATACTGAATACTAATAATAAAAATATAAATATATTGTACAACAAAGTGAAAGCTTACAAAAAAAACTTACACAAAACAAAACATTTTTCTTAATTTTTTCCTTTAGAAAAGAAATGTTCAAGCATTCATTTTGCACATGGGTGCACTATTACAGATTATTTTATTGTAATTATTTTTAGAGCTCGCGTACTCTATCGTAGCACGTCATTTAATTTGGCAACGATCAGTTTTATTTATAAAAAAGTCAGTGACTTCTATATGAGAGGATGCGTAGATCATAGGTATTAGTGAAAGTGTTTTTGTATGTCTGAGCTATAAATAAAGAATAACATGAATAAATATTACTAGTTTCAAGATAACCTTCCAGGTTATTAATGGAATAAAATAAAAAATATTGTTGGATATTTTTGTATAGAATTATATATAACCCAAACAAAATAACTATGTTTCTTATTATTTTTACAGGAAATAATTAAAAAGAAAATATAAAAATTACATTGTATAAGAAACTAGAAAATTTTATAATGAACTCTGTTTTCCACCTGAAAGTATTACAGGTAGAAAACAGAGTTCAGATCACCGACCGCATTATTTATTGGTCAAATTAAGCCAAGGTCGCTAAAAATACAGCAAAATATAGCCATTGAATACAGTTAGAACTCTGTTGCCTGGTTGTCTGTGCCTGGGACAGGATTTTAGATGGAATAGCTTGCCCAGCACATATACCATCCTGAAAGCTTAGTCGGCCTAATCAACAGTAAAAATATGGTCAATACGTGCAAAGCTGACTCATAAGTTTCTCTCAGGAAATTACGTATTCAGGGAATTTATGACTTAGTCAGCTCAAACAAAAAATTATGTACTCAAAAGGTGAACCGTTTGAGTACCTACATAATTTTTCCGAACAGAATAATCCATAGGTACACGACTGGACTAGAATCCGGAACCTTAGGATCGGAAGATGGGGTTATTACCATTGGGCCACCAATGTACTACAAGAAAAATAATAAAAAATGTCTGTTTATTGAAATAAACCGACAACGAAACATTTTTGACGTGATAACGTCTTATAATTTGATGGAGCCAGCTGCACGCACGAAAACACTCATGTGGCGTTACCTGGCTCTGAGGCGTTTCATTTAAGGCTTAAAGTACAAGCGAGAGTTCGGAACGAGCAACAAAGAGGCACAATCAGCCTCCGCGTTTGATAGCGTTCGACATCTGTCTCTCTCCTACTTGAGTGAGCGATGCGTCCGCGTGGACAGCTGTATGACGTTGTCACGTTCAACTATCGTCAGTAAACCGACTTTACAGACAACCGATTTTTTTTTTGAAAAATGTTGTTTAAACTATTATGTTCATTTTTAAACAGACAACGCATTCTAAGGCCCGTACTCCAAAACAGTGCTTGAGTCTGAGTCGAGCCTCAAGCATAGATTTTCGACACTTTTCAATGGAGAGCTGTCAAAAAATTTCTGCTTGAGGCTCGACCAGGGACAAGATCAAAAAATCCTTGGGCTCGACTCTACGAGCACTGTTTCTAAGTACGTACGGGCCTAAAACTCCGTAGCATAATGCTGTTGAAATTAAATTATTTATGACTGTTTCTAACTTTAGAAGCCCTTCAAAAAGGTAATCAGCACACCGCCGGCACCGGCGTCTGAACTCCTGAAGACAACACATAAATAATACCTAGCGTGTTGCCCCCCTTAGCACGAATACAATGTATATTAGGTCACTATTTTATTAACCGACTTCCAATCAAAAAGGAGGAGGTTCTCAATTCGGTTGTATTTTTTTTTTATTAAAATCGGTGTTGCCATTTTTTTTTTGAATATATTTTTTAATGTTTGTAACTGCATGCCTCCGTCTCGGAAGGTTATTCTTACGTCCAGATTGTCTCAAACAAATTTGATTAAAATCGGTTTAGCCGTTTGACAATGAAGTCGTTTTCTCAAGTTTTTTAAACTTATAATTATTAAGTCAACGCAGTCGGGTTGGGCCGTATGATATTTGTATCGCCCAAAGACACTTGCAAAACCAAAGGCTTATGCGGTGCCGGCCTTTTAAAACGAGATAGACCTGCTTTTCTGCGATTTCTATGTTTTATCTGTGTTCTATAAGGTTTGTTCTCTGTATATTGTATTGTAAGTGTGTATGTAGGTATTTACAAAAAATATATTGTTATATAATTAAATCAGTTATTTGGTTCTTATAGTACAAGATCCGCTTAATTTAGGCCTAGATAGCGTTGTGTGGATTGTCACAATATTTATATTGTAATTTATACTCTAAAAAAATGTAGTTACTTGTGCTAACGTTACAGAAGCATGTGCGTGAAATTATTAATTCACATTGCTACACAACTTGCGATGAAACTCGAGACTTATGAAAACTCTGTTTTGTTCTGAACAGAGGGCACGAATGTATGCTAATTACTAAACGCCACAGTGCAACTTATCTTAGAATGGAAACAAAAAAAAAAAAAAGAAAAAATAGAAAGAAAGAAAGAAAATATGTTTATTGACCATAAAAAAGATACAAATAATAAGTGATAATGAAATAGAATAGAATACTTTATTGTACACCATAAATTATAAGGTAAACATGGTCTAAAAGAATACTTAAAAACTAGAGGAACAATGGGCAGTCTTATCGCTAATAGCGATTTGTTCCAGACAACCTTTGGATGGAAAGAAACATTAGAGTATGAGTATGGAGGGGGCATACATAATAAAATAATAAAATAAATATATCATGAGCTAATAAATATGATATTAATACCAATACATATAATATTAATATTATGAATACAAATAAATAAGTAATTGTGATAATTAACCAATCAATCAAGTTAAAAATTTAAAGTTAAATATTTATTTGCGAAGCAAAACTCACAGTAACAATTTAAACTTATCAGTAAACTAACGAGGTGTGCTTTGTGCGTCGCAAAACGGAAAAGAAGAGTTCTTTGTGAGTGACTCATCCGGGGAAGTACTACCACCATGCCTATTTCTGCCGTGAAGCAGCATTGCTGTGTTTCGGTTTGAAGAGCGTGGGTGCCGGGGAAATTACTGGCACGCGAGGCTGAACATCTGTAAGCCACGTTCATGGAATAAGGTCAGTGCATCGTAGAACACGTTCCTGACGTGCGTGCCTTATAAAACAGTGATTTACAATAGGCAATGTGTTCCATCAGCTAGTAATATAAATATTTATAAATCAAAAATATACTTAAAAAATCGGTTGTCTGTAAAGTCGGTTTACTGACGATAGTTGAACGTGATAACGTCATAAGAAAATACTGATGGAATGGTTGCATTTTTCAAAAGAATTTTAATTAATATTTGTGACTAGCGGACTCGCGGACTCGCGGACTCGCGGACTCGGACTCGGACTCGGACTTGAACTCTCGGACCCGGACCCGGAACCCGACCGAACCCTTACCTTTACCCTCATTTACCCTTACCCTCATTTACCCTTACCCATTATCCGACCCGGGCTCAGGCTCAGGTAAATGGAACGACGAAACGACGTAACGACGCATGAGTCATGTTTTTTCGTGCGTGCAGCCGGCTCCATCGATTTATAAGACGTTATCACGTCAAAACTAAAACCAGCGTGTTAACCGGGAACCAATCGTACACCATACTGACGTGGACACGTCACCGTCTCGCAATCGCTATTCATGCTTCTTGAAGAATCCGCTAGGGGCGCTTTTGGCTTCTCCATACAAAATGGTGGCAGAGGTGGGCGATACGATCAGCGATAAGCGTCAGGCACCGCACACCGATTTCATAAGATTGGTTCCCGGTAGGCCTACTGACTCCTGAAATATCATGTTTTTAAAAATATGAAACAAGAAAATTACCCGACAGTCTTATAGAGGGAACCACATTCAATTTATTGTGACGACACATAGCCTGCAAAAACCAGCTGACAATCCAGACACTTCTATTATTTGCCTTTCCTTTATTTTTATAAAAAGAACGTTTAGAACGTCATTTGCATTTAAACAGTGTCTAAAAAAAAAGCTGCTCAGATACTCATATAAAAAGTTGGTGATATGCAACAGCATCATTAATTGGTAGCGTTCTACTGTAATAATTGAACTGTGACTACGAGCTCGTTTCGATGCGCGTACAAATATAAACTTTGTAAACGTATGAAAACGTCTATTCATCTTCCACCCATCCTTATTCTCAGAGCGATATGGTTAAAATTACTTTATAAATAAATTAGCGAAATTGTTGGCGCTGAAATAATTTAGGTGCATAGAGACGATGCTTAGTTTTCTTCTTCTTCTTCTTAATGAATGGCATCTGTCCTTTTCGGATCAATTCTGCCAGTGTCGAGTAGTTTAATGAGAATGATGATAATTTATTACATAGATAAAATACTTTTCGTCAGACAGTGCTGTAACTTTTGTTGTTCGTCAACTTCAAAATAATACATATTATTTCGTGACTGACTGACTTGTCACGAACTTTGAATCGTCATCGCCGGGCTAAGAGTAAATACTTTGAAGACCTAACTCAATTCTCAAGTATTAAAGACGATTGTTTTTGATTATGGTCTTCTGCTTTGTCTTAAAAAGAGCTTAACTCTTGCCGGAGTTTTGATGCAGTTTTCTCCAATCAAGTCTTTCAAATGCAGCCTCCTTGACTTCCTTATACGACATGACAGCGACCTTTTTTTTATCTGGCAATGGCAATGGTCTATTTGTCTGTTTTTTCATTCCCTATCAATCAATGGTGCAAACATAACTTACCAGTTACGTCTGAACCATTAATGGGAAAATTAATGGTGCGAACGTAACCACCCACGGGAAGATGTGCGCAAGACTTTACACAGAGCTCTGACTACTACTATTAGAGCATGCTGTCTTTGAAACTTTTGCTTTTGTATTATTGCCAACGTCTCACTAAGTGTAGTTACTACTGGAACTTCACTGCTATTGTTATTATTTTTGATACATAAAAGTATCATTAAAATAATTATAAGTTTAAAAAACTTGAGAAACCGACTTCATTGTCAAACGGCTAAACCGATTTTAATCAAATTTGTTTGGGACAATCTGGACGTAAGAATAACCTTCCAAATAAAAAAATAATTTTCTAAATCGGTTCATAATGACGGAGGCATGCTGTTACAAACATTAAAAAAAAAAATCGGTTGTCTGTAAAGTCGGTTTACTGACGATAGTTGAACGTGATAACGTCATAAGAAAATACTGATGGAATGGTTGCATTTTTCAAAAGAAAATTTTAGTTTTACTGAATTGAATTGAATTTGAATGAAACTGAATGGTACTGAATGAAACTGAATGGAACTGAATGAAACTGAATGAAAATCCGGACCCAGACCCGGACCCAGACTGAACCCTTACCCTTACCCTCATTTACCCTTTCCCTCATTTACCCTTACCCATTACCCGACCCGGGCTCGGGCTCAGGTAAATGGAACGACGAAACGACGTAACGACGCATGAGTCATGTTTTTTCGTGCGTGCAGCCGGCTCCATCGATTTATAAGACGTTATCACGTCAAAAATATTAAAAAAAAATGGCAACATCAATTTTAATAAAATTAAAATGGGACCAATCTGGAAGCAGTACCTTTCAGATAATAAAATAATTTTTCAGATCGGCTTCAAAAAAAAAAAAAAAATTTTTGATTGGTTGGATTCGAAGTTTTTTGATTGGAAGTCGGTTAAAAAACGGTAGGAACCAAGCCATAGTTTGTTGCCTGTTCTTCTAGGCTTGGTCGCGTGGAACTGGCACCTAGATTCTTGCTCTAAGACGTTTTAAAGTGATCCTTGTGATACTACTGAATAAATACATCTATGAGTTTCAGTTTCAGTTTCATTTACTTAGTTTCAGTTTGACTACTTGACTTAAGCTTTTGTGTATCAAATACTTTTCTATTTTTGTACATCTTTTGTAAGCAATTCTTAAACTAATAATGTCTTGTCTCCGTTGTCATTAAATTTACGAGTAGACTTCATGAATCAGTTTCATTTCTGTCTAGTGAAGGTTTATGCTTTGGCAAGACAAAAGTACTTAATTGCTTTTTAATTATTCTCTCGTGTCTTTGTTAGTTTGGTTGGTATAATTATATCTTGTACGTTTGATGTATGTAATTCTTGTAAATAGTTTTCAAGTATAATTTATGTTGAAAATGTATTTATTAGTTATAATAAAGTCGGTTTTATAGTTATAGCTTTGAAGGGTGTGGGTGCCGGTGAAATTACTGGCACGTGAGACTGAACATCTGTATGCCTCAAGTTTATGGACGCAGGGAGATGCATCGTAGGGCCCGTTCCTGACGTGCGTGATCTACGAGGCAATGCCTTGTTATAGGCGATGGTTACCACTCAACATCAGGTGGGCTATATGCTTGTTCTATCAGCTAGTTGTATATAAAAATATCTGAAATTGTAAAACCAGTTAAGTAGTAGAGCTCTTTGAGAAATAATTCACCCAGGGAATTAAATAAGACAAAGTTAGTTATGGTACTGTATAAGTAATAATTCGCTTTTGTATAGAAAATGCAACATTTTTTAGTTTCTGAATTCCCAAATTTGTGAAACACACGAACAGCAGGCCAAACGAAAATTAGTTTTTACTACTACTAATTTTCGTTTGACCTGCGCACATCTAGGCGATGGCGGTGGCGATCAGCTGAAATTCTGTCAAAAATCGCTGTCATATTGACAGTACTTCAGCTGATCGCTTTATAAGCTTAAAGCTACCTAATTACCTAAATTCTACAACCAAATTGATTATCTTTCTTTTTTATTAGTCGGTTAATAAGTAAGTGCAAGGTCGGTTATTGTATTTTTCATGAAATAATTAGCTTTTGTCTCAAAAATGCAACAGAATTAATCTTCATTCCTGCATTCTCGGAATCCTCAGTAGGCCTACCACAAGCTCTGTCTGGTTCTGTCTCTGGCTCTGGTTTTGAGTCTGTGTGACTGCTCACCCGTATATTATACTGTGTGTGTGACATTTCGACGTAGGGCTTATTTAGTCAACACTCACCCAACTCAAAACCAGAGCCAGAGACAGAGCCAGACAGAGCTTGTGGTTGGCCTACAGTTCGAATTAACGTTCATTGTCGTGAAATCATTGATACCTGGCATTCTGCCATCTGCCGTCTGCCTCTGCCCTTGTTTTTAGAGTGCACGCTTGTATTTACCAAACAATGAGTTCGAGTCAAGTCCTTTATGTTTGTGTATTTTAGTAGTTTTTTGTTACCCGTGTTTATGAACTTGCAAATATTAGATAGCACATTTCAAAGTCAAAGTAAAGACATACAAATTCAAACATTTGATGGCGCAGATATTTTATTAAAAGTGAAAAAGTATTTTGTATTAAATCACAAGGATCATTTTGAGACGTCTTCTTTTTCTTATCGTGTCACTGGTTCTTTCCAACCAAGTTTGGTGAAAGGATTTTAAGTGCGCCTCAAAGAGCTCCAAAACGTCTTAAAAGTAGTAGTAGTAATTTTTGGTGACAGTGCTACGCAAATATTACAAATACAAATTTATATTTACCAAAAATAAAATTCAAGGTTTACACAAATTATTGGGGGTCCTAGTATTAGGACAAGCCTGTATCGCAAGACGCTAAATTAAAAAATATGTAATTTCTATTAGTATGAGACACAGAAACGGATAAAGACAGAAAAAAACGAAACATGTAAGAACGAAAAACAATTGGATTAAAAAACAAAAAACAATTTAAATAAAAGTAAGCAAAGCAATTAAAGAAAACGACATGATTAATGTCAGATTGAAAACAAACTTTGGAATCGGTTTTATTTTTTAAAGACACGTTCGGCAAGTTCGGCAAGTCTATCATCCGCACTTGATGTGCGGGGAGGTTTTTTTCCGCAAGTAGGCCGCTGGTGGGCCCTTTTTTAGGTTTTACAACACACCGGTTTCCTCACGATGTTTTCCTTCACTATTTTGAGAGTACTGGCATAGTGCACATACATTTTTCGACAGAAAAACTCATTGGCACACGAGTGGATTTGAACCCACGATCTTCGGATCGGAAGGCGGGGCCACTACCACTAGACCACCAGTGCTCTCTTTAAGTCACCTTTAAGAAAGACTGTCTTATTATCAATGGTAGCAGAAAATAAGAATAAATCGTCGTCAAAAATTTAATTTTCCTGTCTTCCTTGCTCCATTGAAATATTTCAAAAACGTAATTTGACGCAAGAGGTTAAGATATGCATATGCTGTAAAGAATGTCTACAGCGCTTACGAAATGGGTGGGGAAGGTAGCTAGCATTTTTATGCTAGCTACCTTTCCCACGCTAAAAACACTTAAAACTATTTTTATTACTAGCGGCCGCCCGCGGCTTCACTCGCCTCTTTCCTGTTAATTTTTCCGCATAAAAAATGATCTGTGCTATTCCACTACTACCTATCTATATTTGTGCAAATTTCATCTAGATCCGTTAAGCTGTTCTGGCGATAATGAGTAAAAAACATCCATTCACTGCACTCACAAAAACATCCATCTCGGATGCACTGAGTTATAAGTAGCATGCTCATAAATAACTAAAAAATAAAATAAATAAATAAAAATCCACCGCTGTCGGTTTTGCCTGCGTTGTATTTTTTCCCAGTTCCAGCTATTTTTTCGGGACTAAAAATTGTCTATATTATACTAATTCGGCTACAAACTACATTTGTTTCAAATCTGTTTATTCGTTTAGGCGTGATTAAACCACAAACATCCGAAATATACTAATAATAGTAAGATAACATTAAGATAATACATTTTTTATCAGAATATCATCGTATAAAGACGACTTGAGTGCCTGCTAAGCCTCATTAACCTAAAAAGCCTCTTCTGAGAGCATTATAATATTCATACAAAGGTTCTAATCTATATTTTTAATGGTATAATACAATCCTACAAATCTTTATTCGTTTCCTAAGCTTTGAGGAAAATTCTAATATTTATGGTAAGTATGGCTTTTTTTGTCACAAAAAAAACATTTTATGATTATTTTATTAATAATTCAGTTATTTTGTAGTTCATGAAACTTTTGTCTTGACATGAAACTCAACCCCTTTTCAGAGCTTTTGCCAATCACAACCATGATCTTGAGTTCAAGATCATTTTAGATCAGTCTACTGCTGGACGTAGGTATCTCCCAAGACGCACCACTGAGCAAAATTTTCGGCTATTCTCCTCCAGTGCTTGCCAGCTACATTTCACAAATCGTCACCCCACCTTGCTGAAGGGCGTCTTACACTACGCTTACCTAAACGCGGTCTCCACTCTAGTATTCGTTTGCTCCAAGGAATGTCTGTTCTACGACAAACATGACCAGCCCACTGCCACTTCAGCTTACTCATCCTTGGAGCTATGTCGACTACCTTGATTCTCTGTTGGATAAGCTCGTTCCGAATTTCATTCTTCAGAGGGACTTCAAGCATAGTCGTCTCCATAGCTCGCTGAGCGCCTTTCAGTTTGTGAACTGGGGCCTCATTCTCGGGCCAATCTCGATCATTTTATAATTTTATTTTATTGCTTCTTTCGAAGAGAAAATGGCAGATTTCCTTGAGTAATTCATCAACGACCTCATCGTAGAAGCCTTGACAGCTACGATATACGGAAAACGTAGAAAAAGTGCGGGGTTGTGCAATGCCAAAAATAAAATAATCGCTTAGAAAATCTCGGTCGGCCCGAGAATTAGGCCCCTGGAGCCTAATTCTCGGCTCATCTCGGATCATTTTGCAATTTTATTTTATTGCTTGTTTTCGAAGAGAGAATGAATGATTTCCTTGAGTAATTCATCGACGACCTCATCGTAAAAGCCTCGACAGCTACGATATACGGAAAACGTAGAAAAGGTGCGGGGTTGTGCAATGCCAATGTGTATTTATGGGACATTGAAAATCTCGGTCGGCCCGAGAATTAGGCTCCTGGGGGCTAATTCTCGGGCCGATCTCGATCATTTTGCAATTTTATTTTATTACTTCTTTTCGAAGGGGGAATGGATTATTTCCTTGAATAATTCATAAACGACCTCTTCGTAAGAGCCTCGACAGCTACGATATACGGAAAACGTACAAAAAGTGCGGGGTTGTGAAAAGAAGCAATAAAATAAAATTTCAAAATGATCGAGATCGGCCCGAGAATTAGCCCCCTGATCCTACTGTTAGTGTCCACCCTACTGATAATGTCCACGTTTTGGCAGCAAAGGTCATTACTGGTAGGACACACTGGTTGAAAGGCTTTCTTCCTCAAACATTGCGACATTGATATATTTAATTAACATACCTACTCCAATTGTGCATTGCTGTACTTACTATCTGGTTTAATTATACAAAGTACCTAGAATCTGGGTTTGCTTGCGGTAAAGTAAACAGCTTTCAGTGCGATTGGTGTAATTTAAGTTAGTTTTCGTAGACTCCACATAATTTTGCTCAGTTAATGGAAAATTAAGATATTGATATCTATGTATACTTATTTATTTATTTTTTGCCCATATTTGGGGCAACAAACGTTTTATATGAAATAATTAAAAAAAATACGTTGTTTACTGTGTATTTTATGCGTAATAAGGTATAGTTTTCTCTTACCTATTTTTGCTTAGTGTCAAGAAATAAACAAAGACTTTCTTTTTAATTTATTAAAACCCAAAAATAATAAAAGTCTTTCGCTAACTTTTATTTTTGGAAAAATACTACTTTCCTGATGGTCGCAAAACACTTTTCTGTAGTCTCTATTGGGTAAGTGTTTCTGTCAATATTATACAGGCGGTCTTATTTGTGAAAATCTGAATAAAGTCTAGACGGCACTAAACAGAATCTAGAATACTGCCATAAAATGAACAACTTCCAATATTCTCTGCACAATAGCCTCTTCTGTATACAAAAGCCTTATTCTAGGTACTTTTCTCAAGTAATAACAACCTAAATCGTTCTAAATCCCCGTTCACTACCAATATACAGCATTGCTTTGCTTTCGAAGCATAAAACTGCAATGGGCCACATAATGGGTGCACTGGGTGGGGCTAATAACAGATGTGCATCTACATACAACTGATTCTAGCAACACAAATCACTCAAGCAATCGCGTAAATCGATGTGACAACAGTGTGTGTGTTAACAGCAGGTGAGATTGCGGTCAAACGCAAGCCTATACAATGTAAAAAAAAAAATGTGAGTTTTCAATTTTTGTTATAAATTTGAAAATGGAACGCGGATTCAGTGACCACTCAAACGAGCCTTGTGGCTGAAATCGACGCACAGTTTGTATTTTGCGCGCTAGGCCGTGGGTTCGTAGGGCACGTTCCTGACGTGTGTGACCTTAAAGAGGCAATACTTTGTTAGAGGTTACTGCTTCACATCAGGCGGGCCATATGCTTGTTCTATTAGCTAGTTGAATAAAAAAAACGTGCGGTACTGCCTTAACTAGCGATACTATGCCCTCATTTAACGATTTTCCTAGAAACTGTACCATGCCATTAAAGGAGCTTGACGGGCGTCGGCCAATAATATAATGATGTTTTGCAGTTGCGGTAGGAAATGAGAAACATGGCTTAGCCTTTGAACCGACTTCAAATAAAAAAGGAGGTTCTCAATTCGCTTGCATTTTTTTAATGTTTGTTATCGAATACCTTCCTTATTTAAGAGCCGATTTCAAAATATTTTTTTTATTTAAAAGTTGATGCTTTCAGATTTCATAGGTATTTTATCAAAATCGGTTCATCAGTTTGGCCATGAAGTTGGATTCTCAAGTTTTTTAAATTTATATTTATTGCGAAACTTTTACAAATCATACGTGTTCGTCACTGCCTTTGAATTTTTTATACCAGTGCGAAACCAGGGCCTCTAGTTTCATAAACCTAGATATTTTTGACAAAACGGGACATATAAAATAATATTTGACGAAGTTTGTCATCATCTGCACGTTAAATTACTGGCACGTGTGGCTAAACATCTGCATGCCTCAAGTTGTTGAACGCAGGGCAAGAATCGTAGGGCACGTTTCTGACGTGCGAGACCTAAGAGGCATTGCTTTGTCATAGGATGGTTACCACTTGAGATGTAGGTGGGTTACGCCTGTTTCATTAGCTAGTTGTATAAAAAACATAAACAGGGTTATTAACTATTAGCTACACAAACTGACAGGGCCTTATTTTTGGGTCGTGAATATTTGTTTGACCGAATCAATTTAATTTCTAAACTGAATTAAGTTTTTGTATCAAAATTTTATTTTTATTAATCTATTCACGACATATTGCATAATTATTGCCTCGGAGAAGAGGACGATGACCTATCATCGCCATCCAGGCGGTGGCCTTTGATTAGAAATTGGCTTTTAGATGTAACAACGCGCCAATGATTCGAAAAGATAATCTTCATCAATTTTCTCGGGATTTTCGTAACAATACTTTAAAAAATCATTTTATAAATATTTTTGATGTCACAACGTCTTATAATTCGATGGAGCCGGCTGAACGCATGAAAAAACATGACTCATGCGGCGTTACCTCGCTCTGAGACGTTCTATTTAAGGCTTGAAGTACAAGCGAATCGAGGGAGTGCGCTGAACGAGGGACAAAGAGGCACAATTGGCCTCTTCGTTCGGCAGCGTTCGATATCTGTGTATTTTCTTCTGACGTTGTCACGTTGAACTATCGTCAGTAAAGACTTTACAGACAAGCGATTTTTTATTTTATTTGTTGAACCTAATTTCTGAGTATTTGTAGCTAATAATGAATAACCCTGTATAAAAAAAATTGACAAATTTTCACGAACCATAATCCCCGCTAATCTTGCCCTCAAAGCCTAAACCCCGCTTTTTTCATATCTCCCTAATTTATTCGCCACATAAATAAAGGCCAATCTGTCTTCGCTGCGGAAAGATAATTGCTAATCCAATTCTCGTTCTTTTCCGTGACGGGATTACGGAAACGTGTTGGTGACGATGTAGCGTTCGTCCTACTTCCTACTTAATTTATATGCAAAAGTCACGTTTGGATTTGTGGCTCAATCACACCTTAACTATAATTAGTTTGTAATCTGTAAGCCTTCCACAAGATCTTTTTGGCTCTGTCTCTGGCTCTGGTTTTGAGTATGTGTGCCTGAGACAGAGCCAGACAGAGCTTTACTTGCTAGAGAGCTTGCTTTCAGCTACTTTGTTCCCAGGAAAAAACAGGAATTAGGCACTATTTAAGGTTGCCTGGAGATCGCTGTTAGCAATAAGGCTGCTTGTATAACAGTGACTGTTTATTTTTAAGCTTTAAACTCTGTCCTACTTACCTAGTAAGTCATGATAATCAATAAAGAGTTATCTATCTACGAGTATCTATCTACTTGAGCGAAGCTTTTGTACGGTTGTTTTTTTTTACGCCATAGCAGGCAGACGAGCAGACGGGCCACCTGATGGAAAGTAGTCACCGTCGCCCATAGACACCTGCAACACCAGAGGTGGTGCTAATGCGCTGCCGGCCTTTTAAGAAATGTATTTTAGGTTGTACGGTAGAACTGTCTAATGCATCACTGAAGCAAATAATTAAAATTGATATAAAAACGAATGAATTTTCTACTTTTTGTTTACTCAATACAAATTCAAAATTTAGCAATAAAAACTTATAATTGCTTTCGAGCTAATATTAAACAGGTATTTTTGGTGTTTTAATCGTACCGTCATTAATTATCAAAGTTTTGAATAATTATGTTCCCACAGTCTGGAACATTATAAAAGGTATGTACGTGATAAATACTAGCAAAATTACTTATCAAACTAATATAACTTTAGAAAGCCAAAGTCTATAATTTGAAATTTATTAATACTGATGTACCTACTTCTTCTTTTTTCTGCCTTTATCCCACTTTATGAGGGGTTCTTCTAGGCTTGGTCGCGTGGAACTGGCACCTAGACTCCTCTAGCTTTAAGGCGTTTCAAAGTGATCCTTGCTATCCTATATACCGAATATACCTTTGATTTGTATTGATTTGAGTTTTACTAATTGTTAATTATGGGTTATTTGTCGCGTGTGCAACTCGCATAGTGGTCAACGCATCCCCGTACCAAAGGGAAGGTCAAGTTTCAAATCCCACTCGGCTCTTTTTTTTTGGGATATTATAAAGTCTTTGTAATTATAAGTTTTAGTTTTCTTAAATAATTTAGTTGGGGAGGCCTTTGCTCTGCAGTGGGACGATGCAAGCTAAAAATAAATAAATAAATAAATAAATAATTTCTTAAAATACTATTTTCACAAATATTTTACAGTAACAATATTCTCTTCCACAAGTCAAAGTTTTTGGTAAAATGCCCAGAAAAAACACAATGAAAACAGAGTTACTTTTTATCATTTCCTTAAACTTATTGACCTCTAAATCACTGGCCTTTATTCTCATAACAATAAGGTTTAGTTACCTGCAATTAAGTTTGGTAAATAAAACTAGGTACTAACGGGAAAAGATTTATTGGGGTTAAATTGACTCTGAAGGTCGACGCGACCACCCATTGGGATAAAATACGATTGTACCAATTTACAGTGTGTCTTGAAATAAAACGTGAAAGAAAGTAGAAGAGGCGTATTTTTGTGAAGCCTTTTGTTAGTATTTATTTATTATACACAAAGTTACAATTAACAGTGAACAGTGGTTTAAAGTGGTAAGGTTTGTCTTACCAATGGGATCTCTATATCAATACACTTATAACTAATAACTTACACAATTAGAAAAAACACAACGAACAAATACAACCTTATTAACCTACTGGGCGAACGCACACTCAAACAACGTAGTCAACTGCGACTGCTAACAGGTAGGTAAAAAACTGCATTGACTTGTGCAGCGCAGTACTACTGCCAAAGACCACTAGACCACCAAACAACATAATGCTAGTGCTCTCAAACGGTGAAGGAAAACATCGTGAGGAAACCCGCGGCTTAGTCAGCTCCGCACGTATTGACCACGTCTTTCCTGTGGATTAGGCCGACTAAGCTGTCAGGATGGTACAGGTGCTGGACAAGCCTATTCCAACTAAAATCCTGTCCCAGGCACTATAACGTTCCGCGATTAGGGCTTGTGTAATCACTAGTTACCTCTGACTACTTGCATCTATTGTAGATGTATAAATCATCTACAATAGATGCAAATACCTGTTTACTTACTGCCCCAAAGAGTTGAACTCTTTTCCAGCATTGGTATTTCCAGAACGTTTAAATTCAGGAATTTTTAAGACAAGATTAGTTATAGTAGTTTAGTGAACAAGTGGATTTTTGCTAAGCATAACCAGATGAGGTTCCCATAGTACAAGCTATGCTTAAATTTGGGCTAGATAGTGCTGTGTAGATTTTTAACAATATTAAAAATTAGTATTAAAATAAAATGGAACGGGGGGTGGCCTTTGGCCAGCATTGGGACAGACCGGGCTGAATAAAAAAATATAATAAAGAATCTTACAACTCAAAAAAGGTAAACAAATAAAAAATGTTTAAAAAATTTCAATTTTAACATTTTTTAAATGTGTTTTAAAAAAACTCAATCAAAAATTGTTTTAAAAAATGTTATTTATTTTTCCATTTGCAATTTCTCTTTCTATTTGTAATAATTAATTTGCGCTTTTCCTTAGCACTGTATACATTTACAAACACCATGTATAAAGAGCCCGCTGTGTGACACGGGCTTACTTTGCCAGTCAATTACTTACAACATTGTTTTACAAGACAACGAAAAAAGCGAAAGATAAGGGAAACAAAAATAGCGAAAGAAAAGGCACAAATACCATCATCATTATCATTCAACTAATGATGATACAATTAATGAAAAGCTTGTGTACTTCTTTGGTCTTAATCAAATTGAATTTAAAGCGACATTCTGCGGGGTCAAAATATGGATGGGTGTCTGCTGCTGGTATTTTATGCCAGGACCACTACCGAGAGGCTTAAACGTGAAACTACAGTTAAATAAGGCTTAACACAAGTTGGACGATTGTGCAAAAAAATAATTGTAATCGGCCCATAAATAACGAAATTATGCGAAACAAAAATTTTTCATTTAACAAAAAAATACAACCGAATTGAAAACCTCCTTTTTTTAAAGTAGGTAGGTTATAAAGGCGAGTGAAAACGCAAACATGATAATTATCAGTGCATTTTGAATATAACCCTCTGTATTATGACAAAAGATTAACATCATGACAAAATGGACGCATACCCTTTACGGAGACCCTAAACCAGTGATCTACGATCAAACTTCAGCCAATTAAGGCTGTCTAAGTAAAGTGATTGTTTCTCTAATCTAACCGTGATTAGTCGTTTCCAGTTTAGATACTTGTAAACTGGATGTTTAGATAACGTTTTACAGAATGTATTGAACGCAAAACAGTAGAGTATAACTAAATAAATATTGTAGACAAACCACACAACACTATCTATACCCAAATTAAGCCGAGCTTGTACGGAAACCAGATAGCTGATGTAATACTTAAATACATTTTTTTTTGTAAATACATACCTATAATACAATATAACACCCAGACAGAAAACAAGCATCTGTGTTCACAAAACAAATACTTGTTCATGCTGGGGATCGAACCCACGACCTACGACGCAGAAGGTAGAGCTATTACCAACTGAACTGAGAGGCCAATCAGGTGAAAAAGTTTCAAAAAGATTTCACAATTTTTTATACAACTACATAGTTGATGGAACAAGCAAAAATGTTAAGTGATAACCATAGCCTGTAACAAAGCTTTGCCTCGTAGGTCACGCACGTGAGTAACGTGCCCTTCGATGCACTGCACACATGAGATGCAAACATTTTTGAGTTATAGTTCTAAGTATGGAAACCCCCAAAATTTATATATATTTTTCTATTTTTATGTGATAATCTTAATGCGGTTCACAGAATACATCTACTTACCAAATTTCATCAGTATAACTCTTATAAATTGGGAAAAAAGTTGCTGTGACATACGGACAGACAGACAGACATGACGAATCTATAAGGGTTCCGTTTTAGCCATTTGGCTACGGAACCCTAAAATGAATGCTCAATTTTTCATTTATTTCACGCAATACACTTGGACACCCGGTTATTGCGTACAGTAGCGGCTTATTTGTTCCGGGCCCTGTTTCATTAACATTACAAAATGTATCAAAAACAGAAACTTTTTAACAAGTAAACATGAATATACCTAAATAATGTAAGGCATGTGGTGTCACTCCGCAAATATTTAATTTCTTTTCAATAAGCGTTTTTGAAGCACGCACCTAAATATAATACGTTTCTGAGTGTTTTTGATTTAAAATATCCATTATTAAGGGAATCATTTGCAGTGTTTACAATTATATTAATTCATACAACTGTAGATTGTAGTCTCATCAAAATGGGTCTCGTCACAACGATGAGGTCGTCGATGAATTACTCAAGGAAATCATCCATTCTCTCTTCGAAAAGAAGCAATAAAATAAAATTGCAAAATGATCTCGGTCGGCCCAAGAATTAGGCTCCCGATAGCTGTTATAATGTATAATATACTTTTTGTTTGTGACAAAAAACAATACAGAGAACAAATACGTCACCACATAAATATTTCTTCTCGGTGGGGATTGAACCCACGTTCTCCTTCGTAGGCAGAGCTACAACGAACAGGCTGTAATAATGCTAAAACAATTTATGATTTTTGTACATTGTATAATTTAACATAAAAAATTGTGTGATTGTCGCTTGTGTTACAGGGCCCAAGCCATCAATATGAGTAACAAAATAGCACGGTCCGTTTGAGCGTCATGACTCGTGTTACGAGCCCCGTGTTAGTTATGGTGAACCGCGGCTTCGGCTGTGAAGTGCTTTTATAGCGCACCTGAACTATGGAGCGTAACGAGGACTGCGTAAGACTCCTACATTTCATTTTGTTAAAAAATAGGCTGCTTTGCTTCGTAACACTTGATTTAATTTGAAAATAAAGTACCTATCTTTGTAAAATTAATTAAACACATCTTACTTCTCCACTCTTTTAATGGCTGATGGAACAAGTATATGGCCCACCTGATGTTAAGTGGTAACCATCACCTACAACAAAGTATTGCCGCGTAGCTCATGCAAGCCAGAATCACCAAGTGAGGAGTCGTTCCTAAGGTTGCCTGATAGAAAAAGCTGCGAGCGATAAGGCCGCACATTCTATTACCGTGGCTGTTTATTTTTAGGCTATATTTGTATCCTGTTTGCCTTTTGTGTCATTGTAATTAATGAAAAGTTTTTATTATGAAGCAAGACTAAAAAAAATTATAAAAAACAACGCAGTGGCTTGTTTGTCAAACATTTTTTACCAGAAACTTTAAAATATTAACCAAATTAGGCACAGCGCCGTATATGTTTGGCGCAAAAGAACGCAGTCTTTTATTTCGATGTGGATACGAATTGAACGAACAAGTCAGTCAATATAAATATAAATTGTCATACACTGAGCAAAAACGAAATTAAACACAGCGCCATCTATGTTTGACGCAAAAAAACGCATCTTAAAACCATCTCTTGTATTTTTATGTAGATACGAATTGAATTAATAAGCCAGTAAATTTAAATATCTATTTTCATACACTGAGCAAAGGTTTATAGTGTTACATCTTCTTGCTTTATAAAGTGCCAAGGTAATAAAATCATGCCACGAGAGAGAAAATTATGAAAATTAAGCGTGTTCTGTATCATACAAATTAACGCGTCTCTAACAACGTCATCATAACATTATGACGTCATGGACGAGCGTCTAAAACGCTGGTGAGCTTTGATTTATTATTTCACAAAGCCAAAGTATCTATGACTTGTACCTAATTACTTTTTAACTGACTTTAAATAAATGAAGTCGGTTAAAAAAGAGGAGATTCTCAATTCAGCTGCATTTTTGTTTATTTTTAAGATCGTAATTTTTTAAATGATTTGTTTTTATATTTGTAAGGTTACATACGGATTGATCCCATAAAATTTTATGAAAATCGATTGAGCAGTTTGGCTATGGACTATGGAGTCAGTCAGTGTCTCAAGTTATTTTATGTTTACTTGGTTATGTAAGGTAACTTAATTTATTATTGAGCCAATTTATTTCTGCCTTCACAGCTCAGTTGGTTTGGGTTCGATTCCCTCGTAGAACAAATATTTGTGTGGTGAACGCTGATCCGTCTTCTCTGTCTAGGTATTATCCCAAGCATGTAATTAAAAAAAATTAAGTGTTATATCAGTTATCTGGCTCCCTTAGTATAAGCTCTGCTTAATTTGACAGTGATAGTGTTATGTGGATTTTCTACGATATTGATTTATTTAATAGAGTTTTGGATCGAAAGAGGTGCAAGGAAAATGAAGAACCCTATTGTGCTGCCTTCCTACGGTGCGTGGTTCTGTCGATCATCACGCACAGCCGACGACGACGCACGGCAACGCACACAGAAAGGGCTCCTGTGCTACCGCGCACCTCGGCGCACGAAACCGTTCCCATGGTGTGTCGTGCGAGCTGATCCGCCTCCGTGCGCGATATCACACACCAGTGGGAAGGGGCTATTACAGGTACAAGTTATGAAACCTTATCTTCACGCCCGTTTGCACCTCTCCAACAAGCACTCAAGCTAATAATTAATAACTTGTTGTCAGCATCATTCTCACGCCGACATTATTACATCTCAGATACCACGAGATGGCAGCACGGGTTATCCCCACCACTTTACACCAGACCGCTTTGTTATTGCCATAGATGAACACTCTTTGTAAAAGACTCGTCCGAGGAAGAACTACCATCATGCTTGTTTTTGCCATGAAGCTGCTTTGCTGTGCTTCAGTTTGAAGGGTGCTGGTAAAATTATTGGCACTTGAGGCTGATCGGTACACCTTAAGTTTATGGACGCAGGGCAGTGCATAGTAGGGCACGTTCTTGATGTGCGTGACTTACGAGGCAGTAGTTTTAGGCGATGGTTATCAATTATTATATATGGACCATTTGCTTGTTTTATCAGATAATTGTTTAAAGAAACGTTCACACAACCTAAAGTACAAAAAGGTTTAACATACCATGTCAGCCTGTAAAATATTCCACAACACTGTGTTTTGGGCTATTTATTTAAAAATACGACTGTGGATGAATAAGATCCAAAAATAAAAATTCTTGAAATTTACAGGAATTGTTTAACTCATTCTTCTTTATGGCATAAAGTATTCAAAAACATAAATCGGTTTTTAAAATATTATTCTGTAGAAAATCAAATATCGGGCAAAACTTTATTTATTTTCATTTTTCTTTCTGTCTTTAATTATTGTAATTTGTGTCAACCGCTATAAATAAAGTAAAACAATAAAACAAACACAAACAATGGAATCCGATAGGATAGAATATCGTAGGCCTGCTACGTCGTAGTGCTCTACGTTTCTGCTACGCCGTAGCGTCTTGTTAGAGAGTGGGGCAACAGTCTCCCAAGATTGATATCGTATGAATGATAGTGGTTCTTAGGACATTGCATTAATAATAATAACTTGTTTCTAGATAAGAAGATCGCTATAAATAAATTGACTAGACCAAACTGTCACTACGAGTACCAACGGCAGTGACCAGTGGATTTATACTCCCTACTTGTAAATTGTACCGAAGATTTTAAATAAATATCTGATAAATATTTCAAATGCTGATTAGCATTTAGACTATTTGGCAGTGTGCCGATTCGACATCAACGGATTAGTTATCTTTCAAAGGATTAAATTAAGACGACAGATAATCCTAAATGCGTGTTAAATGTTCAGTTTAATTTTAACTAACAATTTGGCACGTTGTAAACGTTTTCTTATCATTCGTTTGATTGTTAGTGGCTGTTTGTTAGTTTTACAATGGTTTTATAAACAAAATAAAATAAATTGTATTTACGTCATGATTTTTTTTTATAAATGCTAGCTAAAAAATAGTGTTTACATTAGCTACGTATAAATATACGAGTATTTGTACGTAGCTTGAAATCAATGTAGTTTTTTAGTAGAGTAACAATTTTTGACATGACAACGTCTTATAATTCGATGGAGCCGGCTGCACGCACGAAAAAACATGACTCATGCGGCGTTACCTCGCTCTGAGGCGTACCATTTAAGGCTTGAAGTGCAAGCGAGAGCGCGGAACGAGCGACAAAGAGGCACAATTGGCCTCCGCGTTCGGCAGCGTACGACATCTGTCTCTCTCCTACTTGAGTGAGCGATGAGTCCACGTTGACGGCTGTATGACGTTGTCACGTTCAACTATCGTCAGTAAACCGACTATAAAGACAACAGATTTTTTTAATTAATTTGAATCAATCCATTTACAATAATAATGTTCATTTTAAATCTATTTTAAATTTAAGATATTTTTTTGAAAAATCAGTTACTTTATAGTAATACAGTATTTGCGTTTTGTCTAATAATATGATTGTAAGTTTAAGAGATTATGAAAAGAAAATAAAAAAAAGACGATGGCGAGACGATCTGGAAGCTCTGGAGAAGGATTGGTGGAAAGTCGCCAAAGATCGTGATAGTTGGAAGATTTTGGGGGAGACCTTTGCCCAGCAGTAGGACAGTGCAGGTTAAAAAAAAAAAAAAAAAAGTTTATGGAACTTGGAGACTGAGTTCATGGCCAAACTGCTTAACCAATTTTGATAAATCTTTTATGGCACCAACTGAGCTGTGTAGGCAGTCAACTGCAAGTGTTGTTCTAAGTAGGTAGACACATATCTACTCACCCCAGCACTTAGGTTACTCATTCTGTATCACACTCGCAATCCTAGTCGTTCAAGCACTGGTTATTGCAAAAGTCTATTAGGCACATAACATTTTGTGAAGTACAACTACATTGTTTGCAAAGGTTGCTGTAGCGTGTACAGCTACATACAAAAGTCAACGTTATATGAAATTGCAGTAAAACGATTTGAGAGGAAATGAAGTTATTTCAATTTGGATTCTTCTAGGCTTGTTCGTGGAACTGGCGCCTAGACTCACCTAGTTTCAAGATTATTTTAAAGTGATCCTTAACAGATTCAAAACCAGAACCAGTGACAGAGCCAGACAGAGCTTTTGGTAGGCCAACGCAGGCTAACTAGGGTTACTTTAGATCTTTAAACTCCGTGTAAGCGAAGCATATAATATATTTCAAGCCTTTGGGCCTCTTTTAAAAGCACAAACTTAAATCCTTTCACCACACTGCACTGATTCAAACAAAGCAGAGACAAGATTTTAAGAAGAATATAATTTATTATTGATCATAGTGTTTACTACACTTAAGGAAATTATAATGATTTTTATAATGTCCCAAAAATTAAGAGCCGAGCGGGATTTGAACCCGCGACCTTCCCCTAGGTACGGGGCTGCGCTGACCACTGCGCCATCGGATCCTAATCACACTCGACGAATAACTCTTAGGGACTGTTCGGCACTAGGGGAAGGTCGCGGGTTCAAATCCCGCACGGCTCTTAACTTTTGGGACATTATAAAAAAGAAGAATATATCTAAAAAGCTAATATAACAAAGCTGCGTGCAAGTTACTAACCAAACACTTTTCCATCTAACACTACTTCTAAAAACATCCAAGGCTGGTACAATCAAACCTAATCGTTATTGTTGTACTCAGATGTTTATTACAAAAACGAAAGTAACAGCGACTGTACGTGGCAAATAGGCTAGTCCTTAGCATTTTGAGTTTATATTTGCTTTGTTAATGGTAGAATAAAGGTGAATTTAGTAATGGAAGGTCATCTAGGCGATCTGCGATGGCAATGGCGATAACAATCAGTTTCTGGAAAGGGTTTTACATTCCCTTTTTAGGGTTCCGTAGCCAAATGGCAAAAACGGAACCCTTATAGATTCGTCATGTCTGTCTGTCTGTCTGTCTGTCCGTCCGTGTCACAGCCACTTTTCTCCGAAACTATAAGAGCTACACTGATGAAACTTGGCGAGTAGATGTATTCTGTAAACCGCATTAAGATTTTTACACAAAAATAGAAAAAAAACTATAAATTATGGGGGTCCCCATACTTGAAACAAAAACTCAAAAAAATTTTTTTCATTGAACCTATACGTGTGGGGTATCTATAAATAGGTCTCCAAAAATGATGTTGGGGTTTTTAATATAGTTTTTTTCTAAACTGAATAGTTTGCGCGAGAGACACTTCCAAAGTGGAAAAAAACTCCATGTTTGCTATACCCTATGCAGGGTCCATGTGATACCTACTTACACCTAAAAACTATGTATGTACAAACTTAACCATGTGTAAAGCAATAAATATATTGAGTATTGAGTATTGAAAAAGTTGGTCCCCCCCCTCGAACTTCTAAAATAAGAGAATGATAAAACTAAAAAAAAAATATGTTGTACATTACTATGCAAACTTTCAACGATATTTGGTTTGAACGAGATTCTAGCCAGTAGTTTTTTTTTATACGTCATAAATCGTAAACCGCAATTTACCTTTCGACGAACTACAAGAACCTTTATATTATGTTACTTGATGCTACGGAACCCTTCATGGGCGAGTCCGACTCGCACTTGCCTGATTTTTTTTATATTGTGGACAAATACACACAACACTATCTAGCCCTAAATTAAGCAGAGCTTGTAATATAGGAACTGGATAGCTGATAATATACATAAATACATTTATTTAATACAATATAACACCCAGACAGAGAACAAACACCAGTGTTCACCAGACAAATATTTGTTCTCGGTGGGGATCAAACCCCCGACCTACGGCGCAGAAGGCAGAGTTACTACCAACTGAGCTGAGAGGCCAGACATTCGCTTATAAATACTACCGCAAACTATAAAATTGCAATATTTGACAGCGATACATTGATTGCCAGCGATCTAGATGCGCGCAAGTCGTAAAGCTATAAGGTTGGTAGTCAAAGTAAATAATAAATAAATAAATATTGTGGACAATTCACACAACACTACCCAGCCCCTAACTAAGCAGAACTTGTAATATGGGAACCGGATAGCTGATATAATACTTGAATACATTTGTTTTTGTAAATACATACTTAAAATACAATATAACACCCAGACAGAGAACAAACATTTATGTTAACCACACAAATATTTGTTCTCGGTGGGGATCGTACCCACGACCTACGGCGCAGAAGGCAGAGCTACTACCAACTGAGCTAGAGGCCAGTCTAAGTTTTTGTAGTTGGCTCCATAGAGTAAAGTTTTTTTTTTTATAAACCGTATGTTGCGCCGCTTATAGATAAAAACTTACGGATTGGTTTCAATCGTTCTTTTCCATGTCCACAAGGTCTCTGGCTCTGGTTTCGAGTCTGTGTGAGTGATCACCCGTGTATTAAACTGTGTGTGACGTTTCGTAGACACTCAGATAGACTCACAACCAGAGATAGAGACAGAGCCAGACAGAGCTGTGGTAGGCCAACTGGTTCCAATAATACAATATTTTTACATGATATCAAAATAAAGACTGATTGAATTTCCTGGTTACCTCCAAAAAAAGAAAACAATTTACCTACCTGCTACTAGATAAAAACACGTGTTCAAGATTTGTATAACAAAACACTCCCTAGCGGCATCTCAAGAAAATTACAAGAGGTTTTTTCCCAATTACAAAGAGGCTTCATGGCAATGAACGAAGATAAAAAATGGAAGGACTTTTTGAAGGAAATTAAACAGAACTTGGTACAAAAACATAAACGTCACTTGAAATTTCTCCCAATTTCTGAATTCTGATGAATCTAAGAAGATTTGATAATCCCTTTAGATGATTTCTTTTCTGATATTCTTATGCCTATTTCAGCCGGTGAAATTACTGGCAAGTTTTGGCAAGTTTTATCATGCGCACTTGATGTGCGGGCAGGTTTTTCCGCAAGTAGGCCGCTGGTGGGCCCTTTTTGCGTGACCCTTGACACGTGTTGCTCGAACTTTTTTAGGTTCTACGACACGCCGGTTTCCTCACGATGTTTTCCTTCACCGTTTTGAGAGTACTGGCATAGTGCACATAAATTTTTCGACAGAAAAACTCATTGGTACACGAGTGGATTTGAACCCACGACCTTCGGATCGGAAGGCGGGGCCACTACCACAAGACCACCAGTGCTCTCTAACCGAAATTACTGGCACGTTGAGGCTGAACATCTGTATGCCTCAAGTTGATGGCAGTGCATCGTAGGGCACGTTCCTGACGCGCGTGACCTACGAAGGAATGTTATATGGTGATGGCTGCCACTTAACTTCAGGTCATATGCTTGTTCCATCAACTAGTTGTATAAAAAATCGGTTTAATTGTCTGTAAAGTCGGTTTACTGACGATAGTTGAACGTGACAACGCCATACAGCTGTCCACGCGGACGCATCGCTCACTCAAGTAGGAGAGAGACAGATGTCGAACGCTGCCGAAAGCGGAAGCCGATTGTGCCTCTTTGTCGCTCGTTCCGCGCTCTCGCTTGCACTTCAAGCCTTAAATGGAACACCTCAGAGCGAGGTAACGCCACATGAGTCATGTTTTTTCGTGCGTGCAGCCGACTCCATCGAATTATAAGACGTTGTCACGTCAAAAAAAACTTTTCTAATAGGATAAATCAGTGAGTAATCAACTGCCACCTCTTACCTCTAGGTAATGACAAACAGAGACAGGGCTAACTATAAGCAATGTCTCACACCTAAGTTACGTTTGTAGGTAAAGTCATCAGTAATTAGGTCACTAAATCACAGTGACGTCAGTGTGTCTGCTAAGCCGACCGCGTATGTATGAAAAAGTTGCGTCTTGGCATAGTGCATTTTATGGTTAAACTTGGTGGTAACTTTCCATGGTTTATAATGTTTCTGTTCCCCGCTTCAAGGTTTCCAGGAAAACAAATAGGAAAACAAAATAGATATAATAACTTATAACTTCATCACTTAACAGCAGGTGAGATTGCGGTCAAACGCAAGCCTATAATATATACTTAAAAAATAATAGGAATAATCACGAAAAAGGAAGCATAATACTCGCGGAAATGATTAAATTCTTGAAATACGATCTAAAACATCTACGATGGCGATCAGTGCAACACTGTCAAATTTGACGATATTCTTATGAATTTTTACTGCCTATATCGTAGCACGTTAGGATTTTACGTACCTCTGACTACCTCCCTTACTTATTGAAATATCAAAGAGGTTAACGTGTCTCAGGAAGCAAGGTCACTGCATTTTTTTTCAAAATAATTTTGAAAACCGCTTGTGAAAATTTCTATACATTTCAATTTTGTTTTGTCTTCTATAAGTTTACTCCAGGGAAAATATAATACCGTGTACAAACAAACAAAGACATCGAGGCTGGTCTGAAGGTTACTTAATACTCTTGAGAGCAGCTTCGATGAAATTATTTTGTGAAGTAGATAGGAATATTGAGAGTAAGAAACTACCAATTATATTGATTTAACCTAGTTTTATTCAATTAATAAATATTCTAAAGCCAT
The DNA here is from genome assembly GCA_947578465.1 of Thera obeliscata. Lineage (NCBI taxonomy): Eukaryota > Metazoa > Arthropoda > Insecta > Lepidoptera > Geometridae > Thera > Thera obeliscata. The sequence continues at coordinate 24,080,142 of OX387917.1, forward strand.
ATCATCTACTCACCCATCTAATTCCAAACTAAACTATGCATAATTTAAGATTAAGTTTTATTATTTGTTTTGCGAGTGCGCAATTTTGTATGGATATGCGATAAGCACCTCTATCGGGCATACTGAGAACACTTGCATGCAAAACTTTGGGCTTGCAATACGGAGAAACAATAAAAACTAAAATAAAACTCAATCTTGGGGAGTACTGATAGAAAATCTCTAATTTATCTATTACAAAAAAAAACACAAAATTCAAGTTAGTTTGTCCTCGATAGGGAATGAAACACACCTACAACGCTTAAAGGCCTGCGCACATTTATCGTCACTGGCGATGGCGATTTACAGCGTTACACTGATCGCCATCGCTAGCGACCTAGGTGTGCTTTATACTGCAATACTTTTAATTTATGTTTTTTTTTATTATGTATAAGTTATGTGTTAAATAAATAAATTTTCTTTCTTTCTTTCTTTCAATACCAACCATGATTGATTAGTTATAGTAAGGTCTAACAGTCACGTAGAACTGGCAACTAGTTGTAATACGTTAGTTATCTTCAAATGAATACTTCTCATTATTCTCATAACGCCTACGATCACGTGAATGAATAATTTAAAGCTTAAGAAACCCTCTTTAGATGTAATGGACCTGTGTTATAGGTTTTTGTAACAAAATTATGTACTTAGCTACATTTTTAGGTGTATTCTTTTAGGAAACAAAGACTTTGATAATCAGGGAGGAGGCTCAAAACAGGACTTTATTCATCATGACGTTTTTTAACAGACTTCAAATAAAAAAAAAATAAGTAAAAAAAGTAAAGTTCTCAAGTCAGTTGTGTATATTTTATACACATATTATTTTAATATTTGTTAACGCATAACTTTGTCTTAAATGATTCTTTTTTTGTTTTATCTGCAATAAATACTTCTAGATTTCAAAAAACAAAAGCGGCCAATTTCACTTTGAATTTTACAGCAATCTCACCTTCTGTTAAGTGATGATGCGCTTTCGCTATTAAATAGTTTGGCCATTGAAGTCAGTTCTCAAGTTTTTTAAATGTATATTTTCACATACCTTAATGTAGGTTGTCCCAGTGGCGGGCCCTACCAACAGGCGGGCCCGCACGGCCTCCCGTTTGGGCTGCCCTCTGGTGGCAAGGTTTTGGTACTCCTGAAATTGAAAAGAATACCCATTGAGTTTCTTCCCTCACCCTGTAGGCCTAATAATAATAGAGGTATATCCTATGGGCCTTATTAATAATCCTGGCGTAGCGTTGGACTAGTTAATCCGTGTTTTGTCACATTTGTTCGAGTTGACAATTGCATGTCAATGCAAGAGACAAAACACGGATTAACTAGTCCAACGCTACGCCAGGATTATTAATAAGACCCTATATGTATATCTTTGGCAAATACTTGGCAAATTCATCATCCGCACTTGGTGTGCGGACTGGTTTCTTATACGAAAACCAGTCCGCACACCAAGTGTGGACCCCCCAAAACCCCCGCGCCAAGCAGCGGCCTAAATACGGACGCTGCTTGGCGGGGCCTTTTTGCGTGACGCTTAGACTGGGCGTCGATTCAAGTGATCGCGTAAATCGATGTGAGTTGTCAAATTTTTGTTTGAAAAATTTGAATATGGATAGCGGTTTTGGCGATCACTCAATCGAGCCGTGTTGCTGGAATCGACACTCTGGTTTTCAAACTTTTTTAGGTTCTACACGCTAGTTTACTCACGATGTTTGCTTCACCGTTTGAGAGTACTGACATAGTGCAAATAAATTTTTCGAAAGAAAAACTCTCTGGTACGCGACTGGATGAACCCACAACCTCAGAGTCGGAAGGCGGGGCCGCTACCAATAGACCACTAGTGCTTTGTCAAGTTATTAACTTGGCAAATAAAAAAAATTGCACCGATGCTTCCATGCATAATTTATTATACAAACTATTGTGACAGTGTAATAATTGGTTTGTACATTGTACTCGGTTCAAAAGTTAGTTCTGAATGAGGATAAACAACTACGGTGACGGTACGTTTACACAGAGAGAGTTACTTGCTTGACGATTTATTTTTATACAACCAGCTTTATCAAAGCAGTCTCGTAGGTCACGCACGTCAAGAACGTGCCCTATGAAACAACTGCAAATTAGCCAATTTTTCAATCATGTTTTTGAGACGAGAAACTCCGTGTTATTTAATAATAATAAAATTGTGGACAGTCCACACAACACTATGTAACTCCAAATAAAGCAAAGCATGTTTTATAAATGTTCATACTTAGAATATAATATAACACACAGAAAGATAATAATTTAAAGCCTCACCCGCTTATTTATATTGATCACTGAGTGAACCAATTGCATAAAATGGCCGCTAAGTCTTCTTTTTCTTATTTAATGGCATCTGTCCATTTTGGACCAATATTGCTAGTGCCGAGTGAGGATATATTACATAAATAAATACTTTTTGGTCGAGTCAGTCATAGACAAATCGGCCCTAATTGGCTTTGGAAAAAATTGGTGCTGGTTTTTCCAAAACCATCTGAAACATTTTTGATTAAATCAGAATATCACATAATACACTTTCATTCCAACTGCTAATACTTTGAGCTAAGACCTCAAGTACCTAATGTTGGTTAAAATACCACCGAAATTACACAACAGAACTCAAAATAACACTAGAAAAACAATTAAAATGGAAAAGCTATGTGACTTCCCAAAATGACAGAAAACGAATCCGTTAGCAATAGTCAATGAAAGAGACAAGAATACTTAATAGAGCGGTTATATCGTTAGTGAATATGAATATGAACATAATCTTGACTGTTATGAAAATCCACGTCATCCAGCACCACCCCACATGACTAATTTAAACTTAAACCACAATTCTACTTGCATACAAAGAGCTGGCTTTGAGCCAAACAGCCGGTTCCTAGAGATACGGAACTAAAGAAAACTATAACTGTTCAAGTAGAACAAACTTCTTCTATAGCTTATAACCGAGATGATTAGATTAGTTTTTTGTTAGCTAAGCATTTGGCTGCCATAACAAAGCATTGCCTCGTAGGTCACGCACGTCAGGAACGTGCCCTAGATCCACTGCCCTGCGGCCAGCAACTTGATGTTCAGCCTCACGTGCCAGTAATTTTACCGGCACCCACACCCTTCAAACCGAAACACAGCAATGCTGCTTCACGGCAGAAATAGGCAAGCTGGTAGTTCTTCCCCGGACGAGCCACACACAAAGAGCTCTACTACTACTAGTTTCTTTGTTAAACACTCCGCGGGGAGCACTAAAAAATAATTGTCTATGTCTATGTGAACATGACGACCATGAACAGGAAGACAAAAAGTAGGGCACCCACCCACCAGATGGACCGACGACATTGTTAAGATCGCGGGAAGCCGGTGGATGGAAAGAGCTCAGAAATGTTCTTCCTGGAAATGTGTAGGGGAGGCCTATGTCCAGCAGTGGACTTCTTCAGGCTGATGATGATGATGATGATGATGTCAAAATTCGTTTATTTTATTGTACCTGAGGTATAATATACCCTGCGATGGGGATTCAGTCATGAGTCTTATGAGCTTATATTTTCATACCAAAAACTTCACGTTTATTTAACATTCTTTTACTCGCGTAGCCACATTTTACGTGGCCCATATTTATGTAAGGCTAACAAAACGCTAGAGCGTTGATTCCCAACGTGGTCCAGGTGAACGAATCCCCAGGGGTCCACGGTAGACTTGACGGTGGTCTACGATGGCGTGACATAAAATGGGGGGTTCAAAATTCGTAAGCGGGGGTCCACGAAAATTTATCTGGTTTCGATAGTGAAGAACTAAAATGTTGGGTTGACTTCATCTATCAATGTTACTTACTACTACTACTACTACTACTACTACTACTACTAGGCCGATAATATTTTAAGAAGCTTTTTTTAACTGTTTAGTCGTGTTAGGAACTCAGCAGCACGTAAATGTCTTTTAGATCCAATCTTTATATTTTGGGACGACTGGGAATATAGTAAAAATGTTGCTGTAGACCCCCTGGTCTACTGGAACCAGACAAAATTTGAAAGTAGTCTATGAAAAAGAAAAGGTTGGGAACCTCTGTGCTAGAGGAATATCGTACCGTACCTAATGTTAGTGTTTGTTGAGTGCACTCGCACTCGATAAACATTCAAGGGGTTCCGCCGACTTGTAAATATAGCATTGTTCTGCTATTTTAAAACTAAAATGTGGATTAAACGCTATACATTGTTATTCGACTTTTTCTATGCGGTAATGCAATTGCTATAAGACCTACGAGGCAATGCTTTGTTATAGGCGATGGTTACTACTTAACATCAGGTGGACCATATGCTTGTTCCATCAACTAGTTGTGTAAAAAAAAAATATGTAGGCAAACCAGTTTGGATTGTTTCAAGTAGGCAAACGTTGCTTCATGTTTTTCATCGTCCTTAAAAGATATCGTCGTTCCCCTGTAGGCCCACCATGAGCTCTGTCTGGCTCTGTTTTTGAGTCTGTGTAAGCTCACCAGTGCATTATATTGTATGTGTGACGTTTTGATGTAGGATTTATTTAGTCAACACTCACACAGACTCAAAACCAGAGCCAGAGACAGAGCCAGACAGAGCTCATGGTAGGCCTACTGATCTCATCTCATTTTCTCTCCCTAAGTATGTCAATGTCTTTCAACTAGGCTCTAATTAAAATAAATTCCAGACTCAAGATGAAGAAAAAAAGAAAAATTCGTGCAAGAATTTTCAATTATGCTACTGAAAAGTTAGGTGTTTTAAAAATGAGCCTGCATTTATAAAAGCCTAGAGTTTTGAATAAAAAAATAAGGAAACAGCCTTCAACAACGTAGAATATAAATAGTTCATTAACTAGAGAAGCTTTCTAAACAAGTGTACTTACTACGGAGTGTACTTCATAACATGCACAGAATGGAACACTGACAAACATAATACTAAAACATAATACAGGGTTATTCATTATTAGCTGCAAATACTCAGGAATCAGGTTCAACAAATAAAATAAAAAATATTTATGAAATGATTTTTTAAAGTTTTGTTATGAAAATCCAGAGAAAATCGATAAAGAATATCCTTTGGAATCATTGGCGCCTGACCTATTTTGACCTTTGATCCGCGCCCGCGCGCCGTGAGTGACACTCTGCGTTCAGTCACCGCCTGGGTGGGTCATCGTCCTGTTATCCGTGGCAATCATTATGCAATAGCCGTATCGAAATTAATAAAAATAAAATTTTGATACAAAAACTTAAATCAGTTTAGGAATTAAATTGATTCGGCCAAACCCCGTCAGTTTGTGTAGCTAATAATTAATAACCCTGTATAAACATGATAATGACATACTATAGACTGAAAATACCAAAGAATTTCTCTGATTTTTACCTGACAGGGAGGTTCTTTGAAGCACACTTAAAATTTGCACCTTGAATGAGGTGTGTTTTTTTGATAAATATTTTTATCTAAGATCAAAAATACCTTGATTTTCAAAGTGCCTATTTATATAATCATAATTTTACTTTTATCTTAGATTTTTTAAGAACTCTTAGATTTTTATGAGGGCTCTTTAATTTGTAAAAATGAAAAATTATTGTTAAAAGCTTTTTCAATCAAAAAGTTTTTTTCCACGGAAAGTCGAAAAGTGATCAAATAAATATAATGAACCCATAAAATACTTATATCGTATGAATAAAATGTGGAAAGAGAATTAGCTATTTTAGACTTTAATCACAGGGAACATAAGTCAATATACTTTGACTGGCCTCTCAGCTCAGTTGGTAGTAGCTATGCCTTTTGCGCATAGTCGTAAGTTCGATCCCCACTGAGAACAAATGTTTGTGTGTTGAACGCAGATGTTTGTTCTTTGCCTGGGTGTTATATTGTATTCTATGTATGTATTTACAAAAAAAATATATGTAAGTATTATATCAGCTATCTGGTTCCCATAGTACAAGCTCTGCTTAATTAAGGGCTAGATAATGTTGTAGATGTTACACAATACTTATTTTATTACTATTTTTGTTATTATTTTGTGGTAGCGACTACTATGCAAACTTTATGGTAAGTGCAGTTTTATTTTGATTCCTAGGTACTTCTGATTAGTAACTGTATTTTATAATTTCGTTTCATGAATTTTCAAGTGTGTTAATTATTTTATAAAATTTTTTTTTGTATATTGTCTCCGATATCTTTTCGTTAGTACCATTAGCACAGGACTGTCAACAGTGGCACATACACAGTAGGCCTACCATGAGCTCTGTCTGGCTCTGTCTCTGGCTCTGGTTTTGAATCTGTGTGAGTGCTCACCAGTGTATTATACTTTGTGTGTGACGTTTTGACGTAAGATTTATTTAGTCAACACTCACACAAACTCAAAACTAGAACCAGAGACAGAGCCAGACAGAGCTCATGGTAGGCCTACAGGTGGGTTAAGTCAGGCTGTGGATGATGATGATGAAATTCCCCCAAATTTTAATCTTTTTTCGATTCCAGTAGCCATGACAACAGCAAACAGGAATTTAAGATAAGAAAATAAAAATTGGTTCAACGTAAGAACGTAAGAGGATCAAACGCCATTTTGGCGAAAAAATATTTTATATAAAAACAGCCGCGTAAATCCCACCCTGGAGTACATTTTTCCGTATTCGCCGATGTTCGAGGGTTATCGCGAGATTGGTAGGCCTACCACAACCTCTGTCTGGCTCTGGTTTAGAGTCTGTGTGAGTTTTGACTAAATAAATCCTACGTCGAAACGTCACACACACACAGTATAATACACTGGTGAGCACTCACACAGACTCAAAACCAGAGGCAGAGACAGAGCCAGATAGAACTGGTGGTAGGGCTACAGCCAAAAAAGAATCCACGTGAAATTTTCCGTATTGACAAGCGTCATACCCTCTAAAAGTAACAAATATTAAATTTTAAGTTCAGTTTCAGTCCTAGGCACAAATACATTATGAAGATTGCAGAAGTCAGTGCTTAAAGGAAGTTTTTTTTTATAACTAGCTAATGGAACAAGCATTTGGCACACCGATACAATGTGGTAACCATTGCATTGCCTCGTAGGTCACGCACGTCAGGAACGTGCCCTACAATGCACTGCTCTGCGTCCATCAACTTGAGGCATAGGTACAGATGTTCAGCCTCACGTGCCAGTAATTTCACCAACACCCTTCAAACCGAACCACAGCAATGCTTCTTCACGGCAAAAATAATAATAATAATAATGCGGACACACAACACTATCTAACCCCAAACTAAGCAGAGCTTGTACTATGGGAACCAGATAGCTGATATAATACTTAAATACTTTAAAAAATATGGTAGTACTTCCCCGAACGAGCTACACACAAAGAGCTCTACTACTACAGGCTTAAAATATTCGTCTATAAAGTGTCATGGAGGAAGCTGTCTGTGTGAGGAGTGTTATGAAGTGTAATAATAAACTTCCTTAGGCTGATAATGATGATTTCACTATAGGCTTTTGGATAGATGAAAAACAAAGCCTTAATTTTAGATAATTTTAGATAATTTGTCTTTTTATTAGGATCAACAAGAAATAATACATAGAAACTAAAATAAGGTTCAAACAAAAAAAAATAACCTTTCTCGTGCTTATCTACTGAAGGCAACTACAGCTAACACAGGTTTTAGAAATAGTGTGATAGAATCAGAAATGAGGATATCCGTAGAAGAACCAAGGTCACCGTCATAGCTCGTAGAGTTAGTAAGTTAAAGTGGCAATGGGCAGGCCATATTATAGCTCGAAGAACCAACAACCGTGGGGAATAAAGGTTCTCGAATGGCGCCCACTCACCAGATGGACTGACGACATTGTTAAGATCGCGGGAAGTCGATGGATGGAAAGGACTCAGAATCGTTCTTCCTGGAAATGTGTAGGGGAGGCCTATGTCCAGCAGTGGACTTCCTCAGACTGATAATAATGATGATACAATCGTACCATTAAAATTAGTATCCCACTCAGATAACAATGTCAAACTCTTAGCTGCTAAATGAACGCTTCGTTGAATTACCACTTCAAAGTCAACGGAATAAAGTTTAAATTGCTTTAGCGACTGCAGCTGGTATGTGACCAGAATGAGAACCATGCCAGTTAGATAGTTCGGAGTTTAGAGTCACTTCAGCATCGGGACTGTTTGAAAGTTGGAAGTTAAATCGACCGCAGCGTTTGGAAATGTTTGTTTTATGTATTTTAGGTTTAAGCTTTGAATTATTGTCCAGATATAAAATAAAAATCTATATTTAAATGAAAGTCGTCTTATTTACACTATTTATTACACCGATTTGGCTGAAAACTGGTGGGAAAGTAGCTTATAACCGGGAGAAGAGCAAAGGAGGACTTTTATCTCGAAATAATCACGGGAACGGGAACGGGACGAGCGAAGCTGCGGGTGGCCGCTAGTAATAAATAAAAAAGCCATGTGGTTTCACATGCGTTTCTAAAAATTGTATCTTTACATTTTAAATTAGTATCTAGATATATATTGTAGAAAAAAATAAAGAAAGAACTAGACTTAGACTTAGAAGGTAAGACTTTTTGAAGGCGATAAACACTATAAAACCATGCACTTCTCGCTGGCACACTTTTCCTTTTGAAAGCTGTAAACCGATCTAAGGTCGTTGGTTAAAATCCAGTCGTGTACCAATAAGTTTTTTGGTCCCAAATAAATGTGCACTATGCCAGTACTCATAAACGGTGAAGGAAATCATCGTGAGGAGACCGGCTTGTGGTAGAATCTAAAAAAATCTAAAAAAAAATATTTCAAGAGCACGAAAAGAGTCTCTTTATGGCCCACTTTAAATCTATTCACCAAATTGCTGGCTCAAAAAAATCAGTGACATTATAAGAAGAAGAATAATTTCATAGTTTTCATTCTATCCCTTTGTCATTTTGTATCCTCCAATCTCGAATTCATAGTTCAGCGTAAACTTCATCCATTTGAGTTGACGTGGTCTGTCTTCCCTCAGGAAATCAAGAAGGCGGCGCGTGTACCAGTGATGGACAACGACATTGAAAAGCATTCGGTGTCTTAAGGGAAAAACAAAATTTCCATTTCTGTCCCCAAGAAATGCTCGCATTAAGCCTGTCACACACGTAGCTATATCTATCCTAATATTATAAATTTTATAAGTTTTTTAATTTATGGGTTTTTTAATGCTTGAAATAAAAATATATTATCTTTATTTATAAAAGAAAGTCGTGTTAGTTACACTATTTATAACTCAAGAACGGCTGAACCGATTTGGCAGAAAATTAGTGTGGAGGTAGCTTAGAACCGGGAAAAGGACATAGGATACTTTTTATCCCGAAAAGCAATGGGAACGGGGTGCTACGGGAACGGGCGAGCGAAGCCGCGGGCGGCCACTAGTTATTATTATAAAGCTGGAGAGTTTGACTTTAAGTTTGGTTGAATGAGCTAATCTCGGGAATGAATAATCAATTTATTATAATTAACATCACGCACGCTACTACTAATAAGAACAGCTTACACAACGATTCGCTATATAAATGGATAAAAAAAACCTATTGATAAGTAATTTTTTTATAAAGTTGTCGTGGAACTAGCACCTAAACTTACCTATCATAAAAAGCTCCAAAGTGATCCTTGCGATTCAATTGAACAAATAATTGTATACTTTGACTTCACTACAGAAAACATTTAAAACAATCTCATTCCATGTAAACAAAAGCCCGAAAATAAATCACAAAACGCGAAAATGGATAATAGCGAGATTACCCGCAACTCATTCGCCCCCGTTTGCAAAAAAAGAAAACAACAGGATAGAAGCAATTTGAAATAAAGATGGGTGCAATGAAGGATGTTATTTTAGTTTGTGATATTGCTAAAAGCTAATTATATTTCATTGCTTCATTATTCATATATGATTAACACCGTAGTTTCCCTAATATACTGGGTAACAACCGCACCTTTTTTAGAGATTTAAAAAACAAACATTAAAACCTATTTTCCATCTGCTCAGCCCCGTCGTAGGTACGTCAATTGCTCATTCCCTTTTTTGTGCGCGGTAACTATCGCACGCACCTTCTGAGCAATATGCCAAAAAAGGTGTGCAGTGTCAAATAGAAAAATTATGCAAGAAAACGAAGAATTATTTCTTGGATTGATTCATCATCAAAATGATGAAGGTTGGTAAAACTGATTTGGAATGCTCTGGGATTGACTGCGGGTCTCTAACGTTGACATTTGCCAAATCAGAATAAAAAATAAATATATGACCAACCATGGCATCGGGGTTGACTGCGAGTCTCCAACGATGACCTAAGCGGAAAATACATACAATCTAAAATAGTTGTAATGTTCCTCTGCGAACTTAAGGTACTCGGGTACCTAGGTAGTTGTAAGTACTTACCTACTTTTTCTATTCCTCACAACCTCAATTTGCAAAATGTAATTTTGGGAACGAGGATCATGAAATAGCTAAGGACAGTGACTATAACTAAATCAAAGCCAGCACTGACTGCATCTGAAACCATATCGGCCGGAGTCAACCGAATACTTTACCCTGAATGATGCTGTTCTGTTATGTAGATCAAATTGCCAGCACATAATCTGGTCTGGACCCCGAACTACTCTTCGCTTGTAGTGAATCTACGTCCGAATCACCTGACTTAGGCATAAACATACTTGACAAGTTGTCAAGTACGATCCTTTGCAATGTTGCGTGACCACGAGACATGTGACAATCAGGTGTAAGTCCACGAGTCCGCAGTCCATATTTGTGGCACTTTTTACACTAGGAATCCTAGAGAAAATAAGGACAAGTTACTAAAAGACTGCTTAGTACTGGATAATTTGTTGTTGGTTGTTACAATCATCAAAGTTAAATGCGGGAATTTTCAGCCGTAGTACTGATGGTTCGAGTCGTGATAAAATGCTTAACGCTGGTTCTTTTCCAGCAATAACTTGGTTCGGGTCACTGCCGTCAACAAGAGACTTGCTGCTCAAGGGCGATAACATGTTCCATGAAATATCTCGGCAATGGATGCCGTTTGTTGTGTCATTCGCATTACTAAACCACGCAAAGTTGAATATGGCTCGTCACTCCATACTTTGATAAATAAATTTTAAATGAAATGATAATAATATTTATGATCAGCGACGCCCGAACGAGATGGTTTATTGTTTGGTTCAACGCGTTCCAAAGAAACCTGCTAAGACACAAGAGCCCACTGCTCCATTGACCATTACTTGATCAACTTCCTACCACTGAAACTGGAATGCGCCTCCTTGACATCCGGCAAAAAAGGGAGGGGGTGAGGAGGTTACAGCAGATGACCACTGATGACATGAGGAGCTTCCTGCCTCTACACAACAGTGTGGTGTGTCAAGACCCGTGCCCAGGCACAAGGTCATCATGGACGCAGGTACATGCAAGTAGACTTATCTCCACACTTTTATGATTGTTGGTTTTAAGTAACAAACAATAGTTTGTACTTGATTTGATCAAAATGTTTGCTATATTCCATTCCGAACCGTTGTTTGTCAATCATCAATTCCTCAGAACAAGTTTTCTTGAGGAAAGCATAGACATGACACTGGTGACTTTTATCTGTGTCACGTGACAAATTCATAATCAGAGATATTCCTCATTCCATTCTAAGCCTATTCGGTGACAAGGGTTTTAAACTAAATTTACCACCCATGAACAAAACACATCTAGATCGAGCATTTTAAAATGGAAGCTTACTGCCGTACAGCAGGCAAGGTAGTACAAGGTAATACCTAGCCACCTTCGGCTTAGAGGGTGCATCCTACTACTATGCAGTTTTTTGATGGATCAGCCCTATAACTCGGCTAAAATACGTACCTACTTACTCCTTAAGTATTATCATTTGGGATTTCTGTTGCACTTATGTTCACTAAAATCATGCGGGAAGTCTTTACTTATCCGAGTTATCACGGTTTTCCATCAACATTAGATGCCATTTCGCGTAAGCGATGCGTACGATAAATGTATGAACTATTCAACGAAATACACGAAAACAAGACGACGTGCAGTAATGTATTATGATGCATGCATTGAGTAACGTATGCACTCCGTATAAGGACGGATTACCTAATAATGCCATTGAAAATTATACTATGTTGTTGCGGTTTCGTCTTCAATTGCGTTATGATCAAATAAACGCCTCAAGAACCTGGACGCTGAATTCGAAGATTAAAACGATACTAATTTTTTCTCCTTGATAAAATCAGATGAGGCTTTAAATGCAAAGTTTTCTAAATGACCTTCATGTTCTATTTGCGAGTGCGCTCGGAGCTATCAGAGTTTTATGTCGCCACGTGCCCCGCAGCTAAGTTCATATATACCAAGATTTTAGAGCGACATAACTTCGTTGCTTTACCGAATAAGGCATGATAATTATGAAACAGAATTACACTACCTAGTATTATGTTAGATGATGATTTTTTTCTGGTGATCCTCAAATATTGATGGCAACTTTATGGCCATTGGATATGGGTAAGAACATTTTTGAACTTGAGTTTATTATGCTGACGCTTTCAACGCAGGCTGGGGTGCTGTCTGTTAGTTTTAATCCATGGCAAATAGAAAGCTGCAAAAGATAAAAATGCATGCCATTTAAATAACTTATGGGTTAATGGCAGTATTTTCTGGGCCTGAAATAGGTATAACTGCGCAATATTACTACGCATGGATAACACGAAGGTGGTGCGATCAAGTGGTCTTTGGTTTTTTCGCCTCATACGTATAAATTATAACGTGGACTCCGTGAACGCCGCCTTTAGATTATTCACACCAGTTACGGAACGATCACTTTCTCATAGGGTCTTTCGTGACGTTGTACAATATTTCGGTCTACCAAAAATTGGCTTGCTCGCATCTCATGATAGCGCAAAGTACACCAGAGACATGTTTCATGGACACAGAACTCCGACGTGGTAGCCGTGGACGCATTTTTACAATGAACTTGCACGCAGACTGTTTTTACGTCTTCCCACTGTTTTTTTTTTTTTCTGGTTTTTAATACTCTAAAAAAGTCATTATAATGGCAAATGGTTATACTGGTGTATTCTTTCCTATTGGCCATCGCAACCATGGTTTCCGTTATTGCAAGACTTCTTAGTTACAGATGTTTAGTATTTAAGCCCCAATAAAAACTTTTTGCCAATCTTTTTTCAAAGGCTATAATCTCATACACGGGAAAGATTATAATATATACTATATAATAATATATAACACTTCGCTTATGCTTTCGTTGCATTGTCAACAACATTGATAATACTCTAACCTACGGAAAGATACCACATTTCTTATATTAACATTTCAGACGACACATTGTGTAAGGCACTATTATTTCCCACCGTTAGGCCTTGTCAGCCCGTATGGGTAAATAGCACCGGGTCAAACGAATGCGTTAAGTTTATAAATTAAGAGCTACTACAAGTCCCAGGTACTCTAGTGCTTGGTGTTTTTGAATCTTATTTAAAAATGCTTTCCTAAAACAGAAAGATTGAGAAAAGCAATATTAATCATAATAATTGTTAGCGGTTTGTACTAGCCACTGAGTCCAGACGTCTATTCCTGATTTATGTTGACAACCTGTTATCTTCTAATACCTGATAGTATTAGTATAGTCATGGCAGATATTATTGAAGCATCCTCCCCTGGTGGAAAACCAAGCGGTTTTATTTCTGCTATATTTCGATAAAGCTGATATGGGTATCTGTCCGGGTACAGTTATTTCAGATTAAATTTATTTTACTAAAAATTTTAGAACTTTATGCATAGCAAGGAGTGAGTTGACGCCGATACGTCCACTCACAGCTTCTACATCACAGAATGTCAGTGATGGATTAAACAAATACTGTCAGAGAGTAGTGTTCTGAATGTCAGCGTTTTTAGGCGCTCACAGTGGGTAAACGACATGCGTTTACTTTGATTGCGGGCTACGCAAGCGTCAGTGTAGAAACTATTCGCATGACCGCAGGCTGATACAACAGGTGTAACTCAGTTTCTACAAGAGAACCATCCTGGACCAAGGTGAATTCACGCGGTCCGTCTGTTTTCCTATATACAGGAAGTTTATTGTAATGCATTAAAATTAACTACTATTGCCAACCCAGTACTATGTGATTGTACAAATATGTATATACACTTTGACTTTGAATTATTCCTAATATCAATCAATATGTTTGTTGGTGATTATTTGTGACAGGAAATTGAATAAGAAGCTATCACATTCTAATTACAGTGTTGTTATCTGTATCTTTAACTGTTTATTGTTTGTGATTACTTACCAATAAATAATCCATAGTTATTGCAATAACTATGGATTTCATTCCAAAACTTTCTGCTCTTAACATCTACGGTGTTAATCATATATGAATAATGAAGCAATGAAATATAATATATGATCAAATGAACTTCCAAGTGAAGTTCTATCATTATTATATGAATTGCTTCATTAGAATATATGATACCCTCCCCTCCCTGGCGCAAGGCGCCTCCCATTACATAAAAAGTTTTGTAATTATTACATTATGTACTATCTCTAAAGAAATGAGCAATTGACGTACCTACGACGGGGCTGAGCAGATGGAAAATAGGTTTTAATGTTTGTTTTTTAAATCTCTAAAAAAGGTGCGGTTGTTACCCAGTATATTAGGGAAACTACGGTGTTAATCATATATTCTAATGAAGCAATTCATATAATAATGATAGAACTTCACTTGGAAGTTCATTTGATCATATATAAGAATTGAAAAATAATTCTTGTTTGACAAACCAATTACGGCGTTAGAAGATTAGCAAAACACCATTTTGCGATTGTATTGCCAAGTCGCAAAAAGTAATAATTAACAATTGTGCAATTCACAATGTTTCTACGAGTACATGATTATATACCTACTTCTTGTCGTGTCACTAGCTCTTTTGAACCAGTGTGGTAAAGGGATTATATTTGCACCTCAAAAAGGCTCTTTTCGTGCATTTGACACATGTTTCCGAACCAGTATTTTTAATATTTCATAATGTTTTTTTCCATACGCCCAATTGTTGATGAGTTAGAAAATGGAGATACTACAGGGTGTACTATTACACCCTGTAGCAACAATGTATCTAGGAAGACAGTAGAGCAAGTCGTGTAGTAAATCAACATAAAATGTAAATTTATAGTTTTAAAACGAAAACCACTATAACCATGAAATATTGTTTGTAAATCCTGTAAGTTGTATTTTAAAACTAGTGGAATTTCGTGCAACTTTGCATGCGTTAAGCTTTTTTCCATACAAACTTCAACCCCCCTGGACTGTAGGGGGTTTCAGGGTTCCCTTTCATATTGCACTCTCTTAGGTCCAAGCAAGTGGTGGTCAAGGTTGCAGACTGAGGAACTCCTCTTTTATTATATTTATTTTTTGATTTTTCTTGCTCGGTTTTAAGAAAAAACCGATAATTAAATGAAATGCACGGGCCTAAGCCAAGTGCATATCAGTGTGTCAGTGTGTCAATGCACCAAATGTGTTACTAGAAAAGTTGTCAGCATGAAGGTCAGTCTGCAAAAATTTACGGACTAGCCTACAAGTGTTCAGTATGACTGCCTTTTAAAGAAGAGCAAACGTATGTTTTGGAAGATCTAAGATTTGTTTTTACGAGCTGGTATGACCGAGCTTCGCTCGGGGTTAAAAAAAATAGTATTATTATTCGCCAATAGACTGATGTTAGGAAGAGTCGTATCTTTATTGGCTTATTTTTAATTAACAACGCCATCTGCTGGAATAGCTTGCAGTTAGTTGCTCACAATCGCCAATAGATGGCAGGAACAGTCGTATATTGAGTTTATGTTTGATTATTGCAAAACACCAATTTCTCGTCATTTTCTAAAAATGAATCCTAGCTAGATCGATTTATCGCCCTCGAAAACCCCTGTATACAAAATTGTGTGAAAATCGTTGGCGCCGTATCCGAGATCCTGATTTTATAATATATACAAGATTTTCTCGTTTAAAGGTATAAGATTACTAAGAAAATTATACACAATAATATAGATAAGAACCGTATTTACAATAATTCAATTGAAGTTTTCGTCGTAACGCACCAATTTTTGCGCAAAATAAACTAATTTGAAATGGTTACTATAATAAATAGTAGCGTACCTACGTTTAACGTCTATTAGACTGTGTAGTCAGGTGGATAATTGAATGTCTACCAGCTCGTATATCCGTCATGAGCAGTGTGAACAGCTGGATCACTCTAGGCAAAAAATAATACTCTGTTAGTTTTATGCTGTATGGGTCTGATTTGGTTGGTCGCGTTAATTTGTATACCAATAAAAGGAATGAATTGGCATAATCTGGTATTGGTTGATCTTATGTCACGCAAAAAAGCAGCCGGAGACCTACGCTGAGGAAATCAGTGCGCTTACAAAAACATGATTTGAAAGACTTAATTTCTAAATGCGTTGTCGTATTGTTAAAGAACATAGAAGCACTGTTATTATCAATGAAAACAAATTTGCTTGGGTCTTAAACTGACTAACTAGACAAGTCTTTTTATACAACTAGATAGAACAAGCACATGGCCCACCTAATGCTAAGTGGCATCGCCTATAACAAAATATTGTCTTGTAGGTCTCGAATGTGGCCTAAGATGCCATTAACTTAGGGCATACAGATGTTCAGCCTCACTTGCCAGTAATTTCACCGGCACCCACACCCTTCAAACCGAAACACGCGATGCTGCTTCATGGTAGAAATAGGCATGGTATACTTCTCCGGGCAAGCCCGTCGCAAAAAACTATACACACACACAATACTATAATGTGTATGCTTTATTTTTATTTATTGTGAGCCTTCTATGTCCCACTGCTGGGCAAAGGCGTCCCCCAAACCCCTCCACTTTGTTCGGTCCTGTGCTGAGATGTTCCACTGTGGTTTGTGCCTATCGAGCTCGTTCCGCCATCTTGTTCGTGGTCTGCCGCGACGCCTTGGCTCTTGTAGGCATCACTCTGTGGTAATTTTGGCCCAGAGCTCGCTATGATTTTGATTTTTCTCTCGGTATTTATTATCTTTAATTATTATAATTGGTGTCAACCGCTATAGTTAAAGTCAAGACAAATACACTACACTTAGTTAATTATCCTAGTCCTAGGAAACAGTGGTCTTGCTGTTTCCTAGGACTGTGCCCGAATCGGAACCAGCAGTTGCCAACGTTTCGGTCTGACCATGGTATCGCTTTGTGATACAGGTATAGCTTTGTGATACAGGTATAGCTTTGTGATACAGGTATAGCTTTGTGATACAGGTATAGCTTTGTGATACAGGTATAGCTTTGTGATACAGGTATAGCTTTGTGATACAGGTATAGCTTTGTGATACAGGTATAGCTTTGTGATACAGGTATAGCTTTGTGATACAGGTATAGCTTTGTGATACAGGTATAGCTTTGTGATACAGGTATAGCTTTGTGATACAGGTATAGCTTTGTGATACAGGTATAGCTTTGTGATACAGGTATAGCTTTGTGATACAGGTATAGCTTTGTGATACAGGTATAGCTTTGTGATACAGGTATAGCTTTGTGATACAGGTATAGCTTTGTGATACAGGTATAGCTTTGTGATACAGGTATAGCTTTGACTTCACGTTTGAGATTTGATAGATTTCGTTACCCTAATGGAAGTATCCTTGTTTTTAATAGTAGTCGTAATGCAAAACAAAAAGTATTAGGAACAATTGATTTTTATCATAATAATACAACACTCGGGCATTATTTTTATTTCGTCCTATTGTCTTATCTTACCCGTGTTATTTGTTTGCATGCTTAGCAATACATACTTAAAATATTTGTACGCCTTAGAGCAGATCACAGTGATACCTCAACATTGTACCTATGTAACAACTATAAACCTGTGTTTCACAAACAAAGAATTGAAATTGAAACAAAAAGTAATAAAAGTAGGTATATAAGTTTTTTCAAAACCATCTGAAACATTTTTTTCATTCCAACTGCTAACAACACTTTGAGCTAAGACCTCAAGAAATGTTGGTTAAAACACCACCGAAATTACAAGCACAAGACCTCAATACAAGAAGTACAAGAACTCAAAATAACAGCAGAAAAACAATTAAAATGAAAAAGCTATGTGACTTCCGAAAATGACAGTAAACGAATCATCCTCCAAAATATCAAAACACGTCTGTCAAAGCCTGATAACATTCTACAGTGTTGTCAATATAATAGACAAGTTTCCTTTCTACAGGCAATATACGCACACTATTGGGTTCACCCTATATTAAATAACTTTCATTCTTGTGTACGTTACAAGATGTGTAATATAGGGCACAGTAGGCCTACCACAAGCTCTGTCTGGCTCTGTCACTGGCTCTGGTTTTGAGTCTGCGTGAGTGCGTCTGCGTGAGTGACGTTTTGACTTAGGATTTATTTAGTTAACACTCACACAGACTTAAAACCAGAGCCAGAGACAGAAACAGACAGAGCTTGTAGTACTAAGGATTCTGAGAATGCAGGCATGAAGATTAATTCTGTTGCATTTTTAATGCAAAAGCGAATTATTTCATGAAAAATACAATAACTCCTACTAAAATGTCCTGTTGACTAAATAAATCCCACGTCGAAACGTCACACACACAATAAAATATACTGGTGAGCACTCACACAGACTCAAAACCAGAGCCAGGGACAGACTCAGACAGAGCTTGTGATAGGCCTACAGTGTGGGTTGATGGGTATGTCAAGTATGTATTTATAATAGCAAACAGACAGAAGAAAGGTCGTGAAGGGAATCTTTGGAGATAATCGAGGAAACGAGACGGCGATAACAGAAACAAAAGGTATTTATGTAATGGGTCTTGTGTGCTTTAGTTATTGTTTTACCTGAGTTATATGATTAAGGGGGGGCTTACCATCATATTACCGATTTGTGCACCATTTTAATAATGTTTAATAATTTAATAATACTTAGTATTTTTTTTATTTCACATAATTTTTTTCACAAAATGGAGATTATTTTTGTTCTTTCTGTTTATTATTTTATTCTTGTTCGTTACTATTTTCTTGTTACTCTGTTTGTGCTGTGTTTATGTGTGCTGTTTATCCAAAAAAATGTATTTTCAGTTTTTATTCTTTCATAATATCATAAAAGTATAAGGTATGGACGTGGATAATGGTTAGGTATACCTGCAAAAAACTATTGTGAAACTTATCGCGATCGCCATTGCTATCGCAGATCGCCTATAGATGTGTGCAAGAGCACAGGTAGCAAGCCTATTGCCACTGCTAGAATACTGACTGGTTTCTTTATGATGTTTTTCTTCACCGATTGAGAGCACTGGCTTATAAAAACTACAGTTTATAAAAGCTATGTTCTCTTCCTATGCTCCATAAAGCGTGCACGGCTTAGTATAAATCGTAAAACAGTTAATAAGCCATTTCTAAGTCTTATAGCCAGACCGTTCGTGCCGTCCACTAAATCTAACTTTATTACTACTACAACTCAAGCATAAAATGAAATCTTTCTGTCAGAACACTTTATACAACTTAAGCTTCACGCACATTAAGCAATCCGCGATGGCAATCAGCGAAGCGCTGTCAAATATAACAGCATTTCACTAATTACCATTGCTATCGTCTAGATGTGCGTAGGCCTTTAATCCATACAGATTTTTTGATGACCCAAAACTGGGATTTGAAGCCACGACTCTATGGTACTGCTTTGTTTGGCTCTGGTTTTAAGTCTGTGTGAGTGCCCACCAGTGTATTATACTGTGTGTGTGACGTTTTGACGTAGGATTTATTTAGTTAACACTCACACAGACTCATAACCAGAGCTAGAGACAGAGCCAGACAGAACTTGTGGTAGGATGTTGATGCGGATCAAATTCAATTTGATCATTTAAAATTAAATTATTTTACTTGGACCGTTTTGTTTGTATTTTAACGTTTGGATGGAGTTTAGTTACATTTAGGTAATTAAAACTGGCAATTCAAATACTATAATTAAATTTGACCCACAAAATTGGGTGTTCTTCTATAAATTAACATATTATGTTCCACGGCTGGTATAAGGTCTCTTCTACAACCTTCGTTTTGAAAGTTCACGGTATCAAATTTAAACAACACTAGCGGCCGCCCGCGGCTTCGCTCGCCCCGTTATTGTAACTTTTTCGGGATAAAAAAATATTCTCTAAGCTATTTCAGACTATTTTCTATCTTTGTGTCAAATTTCATTCAGATCTGTTCAGCCGTTCTGGCGTTATTGAGTAACAAACATACATACATACAAACCTTTTATAATAAAATACATTTATAATAAAATAAAAATAAATAAATAATGTGGACAATTCACACAACACTATCTAGCCCCAAATTAAGCAGAGCTTGTACTATGGGAACCAGATAGCTGATATTTTTTTTTTGTATGTAGAAAACAATATAACACCCAGACAGAGAACAAACATCTACATTCACCACACAAATATTTGTTCTCGGTGGGGATCAAGCCCACAACCTACGGCGCAGAAGGCAGAGCTACTACCAACTGAGCTGAGAGGCCAGTCACTGGCCTCTCAGCTCAGTGACTAGTGATTAGTCAGTGATTAGTGGGATTTTACTAGTAAGCACCAGTTTTTAAATACTCAATACTCAATACTCAATATATTTATTGCTTTACACATGGTTAACAATAAATAAGCCGCTAACGTTATAAACTGGTGCTCAGCTCTCACATTCATCGTCAAATCCTCCAATCAATTACGAGAAAAGGGAGACTTTTGCGTTCACACGTATAAAATGCGATTCTGACGAAAAAATATTCAAAAAACGCCATGAGAGTCCTGTGACAGGCCCCCATCTAACAATACGCTGAGTATGGGAAAATGAGGCTTGCAAATAAGAGAACTGATATTATTTCGGGTTTATACGGCTTTATAAACGAGATAAAGGACGGGTAAGGTGACAATCATTCAATTTAAAAAATATAATTTTGGGACTTAAAAAAAGTTCAAGATTAAGGGAAAAAAGCGGCCAAGTGCGTGTCGGACTCGCACATGAAGGGTTCTGTAGCCGTAAGTAATATAATATAGAAGTTCTAGTAGTTCGTCGAAAGGTACATAGCGGTTTAAGATTAATGACGTATTAAAAAAACTACTACTACTCACTAGATCTCATTCAAACCAAATAAATCCTAGCGCCATCTGTTGCTCAGAAGCAAAAACTAAGCTCTGTCAGAACTCAAGGGTTATGTTTGAACGCCATCTATTGACGAGCTTTTGAACTAAACTACTACGTAAACACTCGATACACAAGCCGTGATTTTTGTTTTAAATAACCAGTTCTTATTTTTTTATTATTATGTAGATATGTAGTAAGAGCGAACAATGTTATTTCATCATTCATCAGTACGTAATTTAAAAAATACCGAGCAAAGCTCGATCACTAACTGCTAGTATATAAAATATATATATAACTTGCGGAAAAACCAGCCGAAAATCTGCCGATTTTCCTGCCACTTCAAAACTTATGGGGCCTCTAGTAAAGACCGAGGCATCACAGGGATTATAACATTATCCGTAGATATGAAATTTTCTAAGGACGATTGTGAGACAGAAAAAGCCACGCTTCATTGGGCTTGGGGCGTAAAAACGAATGAGTGGTGAAAATACGGTTGAATTCCGTTTTCAAGGTATGAGAAAAGCGCTGGGGAAATTTGCTGAGTTTGTTAATTCAGTAAAAGATTCTTTGTGGTTGCAAAATATCCAAACAATTCTAAAATATCTTCAAATTACTCTATCGACTAGAATTTTTGTCGACAGAGTTTGTCCGGGGAACTAATATTTTTGTCGTCAATTTGTTTTTTTTTTAACTACGAGTCTAGACAATGTCCACTTTTTGATAATTTATAAATTGTATGAAACCTGCTTAGCAACACTAGCTTAGAAAAAAAACAAAATTGTATTTATTCAGTAGGATTGCAAGGATCACTTTGAAATGCCTTAAAGTTAGGTGAGTCTAGGTGCCAGTTCCACGCGACCAAGCCAAGAAGAACAAGCTTGTTGCCTGTTCTTCTTGGCTTGGTCGCTACGGCTCGGTTCCTACCGCTTTTTTATATGATCCTTTTACCCATCTTTACGATATGAAGTTCAAAATAGCTCCTTGTCAAGAACAAAGAGCTGCCTATCTGTCAACAATATAGAACGCTTCCATACATAACGATCTACAATATTAAAGATGTGCTAGAGCTAGTTATTCACTGGACTACAATTTTTATGAACGCCAACGTTGTCATGTAAAATAATAGTTGGTAACCGAGCTTCGCTCGGAGTTTTTTTCGTTAATTTGTATTTTTAAGAAATCTTAGGAGTCATATTATCATCTTTACTGGTTTATTCTTACTGAACAACGCCATCTGCTGGACATGCTTGCAGTTAGTTGCTCACAATCGTCAATAGATGAATATAAGATGAGTAAAATGTAAACTCATTAGAGTTGTCTTATTCTAATCTTTTGGTGTAAAGAGGCTCTTTTCATGCACTTGACACATGTTTTTAAACTTTTTTAGTTTCTACGTCATGTTGGTTTCCTGAAGATGTTCTCATTCATATTTTGAACCTATAAAAGGGCCATTGTACCAAGGGCCTAGCATAAGTTTCTTAGAAAACCACGAGTAAAAATTAGACCATACCACACGCTGTCAAAAAAAAACGCCGATATTTGACCGATATTAGACTGTGTCTGGCGATTTCGTATTTTCTGTTTAGGAACCTATCCCTTTCCTTCACAATAAAATAAAAATGAAAAAGCCTTTGTTCCCTAACAAAATTTATTATTTTAATGACAAAACAGTGACAGCTACCTTTTACCAATGCCTCACTAACTTTTACTTATACTTGTAAGCAAGGCCATTACTGTCCAGAAATTGAATTTTCTTAGGTCTACGATACCCGTTACACACATAGACAGTAGATATACGCTTCTACAGTATTCTACACGGTTGTAAGGACACATTGTCTACTCTACATGACTTGGGGGCATCAGCTGTGATTTTGAAATGGGTCTGACAATCATTGATTATCGATCGGTGGTTCTACAATTATGTGCCATGTCCTATGAATATCTTGTATTATGGAGTTTAATAGAAATAGAATATCTTGTATTAGAATTTATTTACAAGATTATACTTAATTGTTTACGCATATTTTCAATAAAAGCATCGGTCTACGCCTTACATTTTAAGAACAAAGTTATAAATATTAAAAAAACTTTGCTTCCCGTGCAATATCTAGAAGTGGTCGTTCACACGTAGGTATCTGAGCTATTTTTACCCGATTTCAATTAAAAAAGGAGGTTCTCTGATTTTTCAATATTTTTTATCGCATCAGTTGTGAACCGATTAAAATAAAAATTCTGAAAGGTTAACTAATAACTTGCAACAATACTTCATGATTGGTCCCATAGAAATTTCATTAAAATTGGTTCAGCAGTTTGGCCAAGTCAAGTTGGTTTCTGAAGTTTTTTTAAACTTCACTTTTTTTTAGGGGCTAGCTATAGCTAATGTTGTGTAGTTTGTCCGCAATATTAATATTTATTTATCTACTTTATATTTATTTATTTTATATTCTTGTTGCCTCACTAGTTCTTTTTAACTAGTGCTCTGAAAAGAAACATAATGCGCCTTTGAGCTCCGTGCAAATAAAACGCGTCTTGCAATTGTAGCAATTATAAAACGTAGCTCGTTAGGACGTTCCGTTAAATTTCTCCGTAAAAAGCGCAGTACAAAGGCGAGTGTGAAGATGCCAAAGCTACGGACGTCCGCTCTCTGCGCCGGTCGACACACGAGTGTGCTAATTGCACCACTCTTGCTCTCACGTATACTTTTGACAGCTGCCATTTTTTGCTAATCAAAGGACGGTTTGTAGAAGCATTTTAAGCCGCGTTTCTATGCTTGCCAAGGCTCAGCAAGCATCCAAAAGCACAAGCATGTAAATAAGGCATTTGACTAGACTTGTGGTGGAGCCTTGTTTGGACGCTTTGCTACTAATTTAGTTTAAGTTATTATTAAGTTTTAGGTTAAGAAAAACGGTTGTCTGGAAGAAATCGCTGCACGCGATAAGACCACCGATTGTAGGACTAGATACATCGTAATGTTTAGTGCCTTAAGCATTTTTTTACGAACAATTATGTAGTCCTCAATA
Organism: Thera obeliscata; assembly: GCA_947578465.1. Taxonomy (NCBI): domain Eukaryota; kingdom Metazoa; phylum Arthropoda; class Insecta; order Lepidoptera; family Geometridae; genus Thera; species Thera obeliscata. Next base: position 24,104,386 of record OX387917.1, read on the forward strand.
AAGAATTTATTATTTATTTATTATTACTTGCGTGAGCTTGTGGACACATAGAGTGTTGGTTTTTGGACAAAGGGCGCTTGCGGCAAGCGCTGACGATGCGTTGACACGTTGGCGCACGCTTAGTAGCCGCTGTGATTTTGTGTCAAACGCACGTCTGGTTCTGTCTTCATTATGAGTGGCTGGTCGAACAAAGAGAGTTTATCGTTTTTAGGGTTCCGTAGCCAAATGGCAAAAACGGAACCCTTATAGATTCGTCATGTCTGTCTGTCTGTCTGTCTGTCTGTCTGTCCGACCGTGTCACAGCCATTTTTCTCCGAAACCATAAAAGCTAGACTGATGAAACTTGGTGAGTAGATGTATTCTGTAAACCGCATTAAGGTTTTTACATAAAAATAGAAAAAAAACTATAAATTTTGAGGGTCCCCGTACTTGAAACTGAAACTCAAAAATTTTTTTTTCATCGAACCCATACGTGTGGGGTATCTATGGATAGGTCTTTAAAAATGATGTTGAGGTTTCTAATATAGTTTTTTTCTAAACTGAATAGTTTGCGCGAGAGACACTTCCAAAGTGGAAAAAAGTTGGTCCCACCCCCTCTAACTTCTAAAATAAGAGAATGATAAATCCAAAAAAAATATATGTTGTACATTACTATGCAAACTTTCAACGATATTTGGTTTGAACGAGATCTAGTCAGTAGTTTTTTTTTATACGTCATAAATCGTAAACCGCAATTTACCTTTCGACGAACTACAAAAACCTTTATAATTATTATGTTAATTGATGCTACGGAACCCTTCATGGGCGAGTCCGACTCGCACTTGGCTGCTTTTTTTGAAATATAATAAAATAGACCAGGGTCGATAATTTTTAAAACCAAAACAAATAATAGTAGGATGAAACCCATTATAAAAAGAGGGGAATATTATAAAAATGAAAGGAAAAATAACTTACGGGCGATCTGAGGTCGGAAAGGGAATGGGGGTGAGTTTTTAAGTGTAAAAAACGGTTTTTCTCAATTTCCGGCAAAACTAAAAGTCATATCGAAAAAAGTCAAATGGCAAAGTTGTAGGTAAAAAAAAGATGAGAAACTTTTGTATTTACACTTTTTTCACGTAAATGCCATGCGAGATAGTGGACGCTTGGGACTTGTGGATGCTTGCCGAGCTTTGGCAAGCATGGAAACGCGGCTTTAAAATAATACATACCGCGTAAAATTATTTTATACTAGCTAGTTGCTACTTTGCTTTCATGATTGCTTACATAAGACAATCCCTTTTTTGGGTTCTTTAATGTTTCCACCATGTTTCTGTTACATTTTCAAAGTAAATTGTGGCTTTTTGTTCTAAGTTTGATAATAAAGGTCAAAACTAGTCTAGGTTCTGTTCAAACCTTTTCTCTAAGTTCATCTTCATTTTCAACAATACTTTCTTAAAGCTAAGATGGCTCCTAGTTCCACCGGAAGTAGAGGTCGCTAACGAGCTAGATGTACGACACTTCCTTTCCGTAAAAGTTTATGGCCCTCGACATTCGCAATTCAAAACGTTTTCAAAGCACTTGTGTAAGGCTGAAGTTAGACTCAACATAAATATTGTGAAAATAAAAATGCAACTGTTACAAACGATCTATAGATAGCTCAACTGATCCAAATCATTACCAGACGGAAGCGTCCCCAAGACGCTGGCGGCATTGCCACGCTGAATAGCAATGCTAATGCGCTGTACCAGACTCCCACCAGCCCTTGGGTCACGCGTCGCTTCGAATATTTATTTATTATTTATTATACTTCCAGGAAGAACGATTCTGAGCCTTCTTCAATATATCTTATACCTTTAAAAGAGAAAATCTTGTATATATAATCAGAATCTCGGAAACGGCGCCAACGATTTTCACGAAATTTAGTATACAGGGGTTTTCGGGGGCGATAAATCGATCTAGCTAGGATTCATTTTTAGAAAATGATTTTTAACCCTGATTTAAATAATTAAACATAAACTGAATATGTGACTGCTCCTGCCATCTATTGGCGATTTTGAGCAACTAACTTCAAGCATATCCAGCAGATGGCGTTGTTAAGTAAGAATAAGCCAATAAAGATAATATGACTCTTATGATTTCTAAAAAATAAAGATTAACAATAAAAAATACCGAGCGAAGTTCGGTCACCAACTGCTAGTATTATATATAATATATATATATCATTGCTGTTTTCGTACAGTGTGACTTCAGCCTAGATGTTTTTCCGCGGTACGTTGTAAAGTTTAACGTTAATAGACCTGAAATTGCTGTGAAGGCTTCAGCGGAAGAGATAGAATGCAAACGATGTGTAGTTTGTAACGTAGCAGGAATATTATAGGCCTTTATGTAAATTGAAAACTGTAGGCCTACCATGAGCTCGGTCTGGCTCTGTTTCTGGCTCTGGTTTTGAGTCTGTGTGAGTACTCATTAGTGACGTTTTGACGTAGGATTAGTTGATCTATCTGCAGATCGTTACAAACGATCTAGACCAGGGATTCCCAAAGTGGTCGATATCGACCCCTTGGGGTCGATATTGGTTTCCTAGGGGTCGATATAAACGAAAACTGATTTTGGGGGTCGACGAGGTCTAAAAATCGACCCCCTATTAAATTACCTCACGTTCTTATTTAGAACTTTAGGTAGGTATGTACTGTATTGTTTATGTTGTGTTACGTGTACTAAGAATAATTAATATTTTTTTCTTAAACATGCGCGGAAATATTGTCTTTTGAATATAGAACACGCGAAGTATCATATTTACGTATCATTGAAGTCCTCGCCTGCGGCTCGGCCTTCAAACTCATACTCGACCTGCAATTGCCTATTACGCTGCCTTTGCAATAATGTACTACTGTAGGAAATAGCATTGTTGTAGTACCTAATGTAAAGTATCAAGTTCGTACAAGATGAAAAACTAGGCAAGTCAGTGTGGACAAGTTTGTGCAAGATGAAAGAGTTCGAGCGTACATCTTTCAGGCGCGTTTTGACTTGCTCTCTATTTGACGCATACGTGATTTAACACGAACGAATTCATGATCAAGTTGCAAATCCAAACATGTTCCTGATATTTTACTATTTAACGAGCTTGCACTTAGGTTGAAAGTTCATTTGCGTTTTGAAATTCGTTGGAGCTTGAACGATAATAACTCATATAAGTACTCATTTATTTCAAGAGATCACAATGTTATAAAATAGCTAAATTAAGTGAAGTAAAGTGGCTGAAACAGAGTTTACGAATCACTTAACCAAGTGCAAAGTTTTCCAATTTGTACCTTAGCACCTAGGTATTTTGTATCAATAGAAAACCATAAAACTAAAGATAGGCCCCTTATTTATAATAGTCTGCTAACTTAAAGCACTGCTAATTCTCACTCTGTCTTCTTCTATTGACCTAATTCAGAAAGAAAAATATTTTTTTTTTTTAATTATTTTTCTCTAGTGAAACCGACTTCATTGCCAAACGGCTAAACCGATTTTAATGAAATTCGTTTGGGACAATCTGGACCTAAGAATAACCTTCCAAATAAAAAAATAATTTTCTAAATCGGTTCATAAATGACGGAGGCATGCAGTTACAAACATTAAAAATAAATATTTTAAAAAAATGGCAATACCGATTTGCCGCATTGCCGATTTTAATAAAATTAAAATGAGACCAATCTGGAAGCAGTGCCTTTCAGATAAAAAAATAAATTTCTAAATCGGTTCATAAATGACGGAGGCATGCAGTTACAAACATTAAAAAAAATATTTAAAAAAAAAATGGCAACACCGATTTTAATAAAATTAAAATAAGACCAATCTGGAAGCAGTACCTTTCAGATAAAAAAATAATTTTTCAAATCGGCTTACAAATGACGAAGTTACATACCTACAAACATTAAAAGAAAAAAAAATACAACCAAATTGAGAACCTCCTCCTTTTTGATTGGAAGTTGGTTAATAACACTGTAGCAGCTGTTTTAAGTTAGCGGACCATTATGAATAAGGGGGTTGATCTTAAAAGTTGGTAATTTGGCCATGGGGGTCTGAGGTAACGTTTCATTTTGGAAAAGGGGTCACTTGTCCAAAATAGTTTGGGAACCCCTGATCTAGACGAATGGCGAGGTCATGCGATAAACAACATTCAGAAAAATACATGAGATTTATTGCACCTCTTTATTTGAAGTCGGTTATAAAAATAGCGTAAAATTGGAGTTTCATCGTAGTAATTTGTGAGGAAGATTTCAAAATAAAAGCTTTGAGCCAGAGTAAATTTGTTGTCTGTCCTTTTCGGCTTAGTCACGTGAACTCTCAACAACCTAGCTTATAAAACGATTGAAAGTGATCTTTGTGGCTAAACGAACGAAAGACTTTTTGACTTTTGATTAAATAAAACCCTTTGATTGTGGAAACTTTGGCTGAAATAAAATAAGATCTAATTTCAAACTGAATCCTATCCTAAATTAAAAAGTTTTAATTAAATATAAATTAGTTATTTACTTCAAAATACTCAGCAAAGAGAAAACAAGCACAAGAGTGGAGACCGCGTTAATTTATGTGAGCGTAGTGTATTAGGACGCCCTCCGGCAAGGTGGGGCGACGATCTGCGAAATGTAGCTTGCAAGCACTGGAGGAGAAGAGCCGAAGACCGGGCTCAGTGGCACGTCTTTGGAGAGACCTGCATCCAGCAGTGGACTGGTATAAGTTGATAATAATGATGACGATGACTCAACGAAGACTTCAGCTAACTCTGAAGTTTAATTGCTAAGGTTCCATCAATTAAGACCAAGCTATTCAAATATTTTATGTTTGGTCCTGTTATTATCTATTTAAAATTTGGCAGTAACAAAACGCAATAAAATTTCGAAATGTTATTCAAAAAGATAATAGCCCAACTTTGATAAGCGATGTTAGATTCATTAAAAGTCTCCCCTAAAAGCGATCTAATCAGGCATAAAATAAACGAAGCTACAGTATTGAAAAGTAACCATTACGGAATAAATCTTGTTGTTGTGTTAATGTATGTTTTTTTATTCTAGTCAAGCAGTGAAACAATCTTAGAGTTCAATTTGACTGGCCTCTAGCTCAGTTGGTAGTAGCTCTGCCTTCTGTGCCGTAGGTCGTGGGTTCGATCCCCACCGAGAACAAATATTTGTGTCGTGAACATAAATGTTTGTTCTCTGTCTGGGTGTTATATTGTATTCTAAGAATGTATTTACAAAAAAAATGAATTCAAGTATTATATCAGCTATCATCTGGCTATTATCTGGTTCCCATATTACAAGCTCTGCTTAGTTTGGGGCTGGGTAGTGTTGTGTGAATTTTCCACAATATTTATTATTATTATTTATTTATTCACCACACCACACGCCGCAGAACCAGATTCCATCCTCACCATCTGGATGGCTGGTTTTCCACAACTGCTCGTTTTTCGCGTTCCTTCTTGCCGCGCACGAGTAAGTTGTGGAATGAACTACCCTCTGCGGTTTTCCCTCAGAGCTACGACATGGGGTCCTTCAAAAGGCGGGTCTATCTGTATTTAAAAGGCCAGCAGCGCATCGGCACCACCTCAGGTGTTGCAGGTGTATATGGGCGACGGTGACTGCTTTCCATCAGGTGGCTCGTCTGCTCATCTGCCAGCTATGGCATAAAAAAAAAAAATAAAAAAAAATCTAATTCAAAATTTATTTATGTAGTTGTGCAAAAATCAGTTTGAAACGTCATTAGGTAAGGTGGTTGAAGGAAAACGAAGAAGACGAAGGCCAAAAATAAGTTACGGTAGCCAGATAAAAGAAAAGGTCGCTGTCATGTCGTCTAAGGAAGTTTAGGAGGCTGCATTCCAAAACTTAATTGGAGAAAACTGCAACAAAACCCCGAAGAGCTCTAAGCTCTTAAATTTAAGAAGAAGAGTATAGACTGTTCTAGAAACTCTCTTCTTCTTCTTCTTTCGTAGAAATGGCCCCTAGGTGCCATTTCCACGTGACATTCCACGTGGACATGCACATTTTTAGACACGATGGATGACAAACTCTTAAATAGTTTAGAAATAAATCAGGATTATTTTTATTAGATACAATGAGGGTATGTTTTTACATCTAAAGCTCAGTTTATCGTCATTTAATAAGTCTTTACAAAGAGGGAATAAATATTTAAGAACCTTTATCACAGCTCACCTTAATAGTGATAATAACTGAAGTGAAACTCGTAAAATTTACCGTAAAATGTGTCCGTTGGACATCGTTACCGCTTGTCGGCTGTTGTAGTACCCTCAGCATTAGTTTCAGATAGGCCCACGATCAAAACAATCTCATAACATGTTGTTAAATGAGAGATAAATCTTATACCTTTAAACGAGAATATCTTATATTTAGGATCTCGGAAACTGCGCCAACGTTTTTCACGAAATTTAGTATACAGAGGTTTTCGGGGGCGATAAATTGATCTAGCTAGGATTCATTTTAAGAAAATGATTATTTCACCCCGAGTTCAATAATTAAACATAAACTGAATATGTGACTGCTCCTGCCATCTATTGACGATTGTGAGCAACTAACTGCAAGCATATCCAGCAGATGGCGTTGTTCAGTAAGAATAAGCCAATAAAGATAATAATGACTCTTATGATTTCTTAAAAACACAAATTAACAATAAAAAATACCGAGCGAAGCTGGGTCACCAACTGCTAGTGAGTATTTAAGAGAGGTTTATTATAAAGGTAGGTATATAGGTAAAAGTGATATCAGACGATTAATTTTGACGTGACAACGTCTTATAATTCGATGGAGCCGGCTGCACGCACGAACAAAAAATGACTCATGCGGCGTTACCTCGCTCTGAGGCGTTCCATTTATGGCTTGCAGTGCAAGCGAGAGCACGGAACGAGCGACAAAGAGGCACAATCAACCTCCACGTTCGGCAGCGTTCGACATCTGTCTCTCTCCTACTTGAGTGAGCGATGCGTCCGCGTGGACAGCTGTATGACGTTGTCACGTTCAACAACTATCGTCAGTAAACGGACTTTACAGACAACCGATTTTTTTGTTAATTTTGCATGTCATTCCAAAAACACCTAAACAAGAGATAGAAATATTTTTAACCGACAGATAAACTAATCTTTAGGTTGTAAAATTTACCTTAAATTCTCTAAAAAACTTCACAGCACTTAAAATCAAGAAAACTAAACCAAACCATCTTGAATCAGCACTCTTACAACCTTATCAAAAGGTGGGATCAAATATAATGAATGTTTCTGATAGGTCCCACAAGAAGTGGCCTAAATTTCCTCCCAAAACACACAATGGAGTTCCGAAATTGTATTTGCTCTTCATGAATAACCCGCGTTGTTTTCAAGTTGATGATTATGCTCGTTTCTAACTAGATAATGCGATTTGAGTTAAGATAAAGTCAAGTGGTTGGATAAGGTAATAAAAGGAAAAAGAAAGGTAAAAGAAATTTCGTTTATTTGTGCCAGAGGATGTGCCAAAAACAAAAGTACACGACCACTTCTATTTATTTATTTTAAGCCTTAAATACAGATATATTCCTAAAACTAACTTATATTATTCACTACGACATCGACACTATCATTATCTGTTTGCCCTTTTTTGGCAAAGGCCTCCTCCAAGCTCTTCCACTCCTTCCTATCACTCGCTATCCGCATCCATGTTTTTCCTGCAGTCTGCTTTAACTCATCCTCCCATCTTTTAAATTGTCGCCCCCTCTTTCTTTTGTTGTATCTTGGGAACCACTTCTATACGAGTAGGAAAATATAAAAGTGGGACTTTTAGTCAGAATTTCGATTTTAGTCCGAATTTACCGGTTCGTAGTGCTGCGCCGCGAAAAAAAATCATAAAATCGAATTCAAAAGTGTATTTATTGAGTGGAATTACAAGGATCACTTTGAAACGTCTTAAAGCCAGGTGAGTCTAGGTGCCAGTTCCACGCGACCAAACCTAGAAGAGCAGGCAACAAACAACGGCTTGGTTCCTACTGTTTTTTATATGATCCTTTTACAAATCAAAAGTAAAAACTGAAAGAACTAGTAACGCAAAAAGAAGATTAAGACAAGAATAAACAGGTGGATGGATAAGTATGCAATATCATAGGTTGCATCCCCACTTTCCATCAGGCATTTTCATGTTGGCATCCAAAATGAAATGCTTAGCCATCTAAAAAAATATTTTTTAGTTATATTTATTTACTTGGATGGTAAAAACTAAAGCTTACTTTAAAATTCTAAATCCAGTTTCCGGATGCTTAACTTGGCTATTATATTCAATTTAGAACAACCCTCTCAAAACATGAGTTTGCTGGGAATATCCTGTTCGTGGTTCAAAGCTGCACTACAAAATGTATTTGCGAAATTCAACCCCAAAGGAATTATAGCGAGCTAAAGTTTGTGAGGAAATAACTCGCGCGTTTTGCGGTTTTCGTTTTTAAGGTGGAAAATCACGTTAGAAACACGGCTCGACCTGATGAAAACAGGATACTTAAAAAAATCTAATAAGTATTTAATAAATACGTATTAAACTGATGCAAAAATGCTGGACAAAAAATACACATTGCCCCGAGTATTTTTTTTTTTGAGCTGTTAAATGGCGAAAACTCTTCATTGAATATAGCTAGAACTCTGTATAACTTTATTACACGGCAAACCAAACATCTACGCATTACGATGCCATCTTCCCTATTAGTGATGTGCCTCGTCGCTCGGTCCCAGTAGAGATGTCTTAGGGGGGATTTCACCGTTAAACGCGTTTAACTAAACTCGTTTATATGTACGTACACAAAAGAAATGCAACGACATTGACAGGTCTTTAAGCGCGTTTAGAGAAAAATGTACCAACTGAATGCTTAAGCGAGTTTAAACGTCAGTAGTTTACTCCCAAAACCGGCTAACACTACTTCCTCGGACAAATTCTTTTAAAGAGCTATACAACTACTAAAACGTTCGGTGCGGCATGGGGATAGGTGTTAATCTGAGCGCCACTGGTATAACAACTCATTAAGAACGCATTCAATCAACTCTAAAACTAAGTTACCAGATTATGCTGACTAGCTCTTGGGGAAACTTTAAATGCAACTTCATATTTCGGCATTGCGACTTTTGAAAAAGTTTAGCCGCATTTATTTTTAAAACAAAATGGCGCCAATCAGAGACCGTGCGGGGAATCCCCGAGTTCATTATGTCCATTGAAAGTTGGCATGGAATTGTGAGTGCATCTTAAAGTTTATCTTAAACTGAAGTTTTCTTCGAAATAAATAGTAAATTGAAATAGTGCTTTTGGCTTTGTGATTGGAAGCCTTTGTCGGGAAGTTCTGTATGCTTCCTGCAAGTTTGTGGGAGTAACAAAGGATCAAAGGACTTCAAAGAATCTAAAGACGAAGAAGTCTTTCTAACAAAACTAGCTGATGCATTTTTCCAACTGTAAAAACAAGATGGCAATCTGTTGATTGCATAAAGCATAAGAAAAATCATATTAGAAAATAAAAGCAGCATTTTAGAGTATATAATATTTCTTTGTTCAAGTATTTAGAAACGAGCTCCCTTTCGTAATTTTTGAATACTACCCGTTAAGATTGTCAAAATTGCACAAAGTTTAACTGGAAGAGAATGCTCTGTAGCATTAAGTTTGCCTAAGTACGATGAAGTTTTTGTTTTAGTGCAATAAAGGAATTTTCTACCTATCTATCTATCTAAATAAATGAATTTTGTAATACTAAACTATAGGGTGGTATCTATTTTTAATCATAAGTTGTATTTTAAAATCTAATATGTGTTTATGTTGAGTCAGCTGGAACGAATACATTGATTTTACTCCTACAAATAACACAGAAAATAGATATTCAAGATTTTCGCGAACTGATTTTACAATAATCAAATAAGGTGTCCAATAAATCACATTCCATTCAAATAATATCATTGCTATTCCAACAATGCTTATACTCCGTATGAAATGTAATTATCGAAGTGCAGACCAATCTATACAGGTTGGTTTTTCATAGTTTACCGGTTTGGACTGTCATAAACCAGTTCAGCAACCGGTTTATTCTAGTTAATACTAGTTCATGAGGGTGATGTTTAGAAAAAGTTCCAGGAAATGGCAGTGGAAAAAGTCAGCAGTGCTGAATTCTCATTATTATTTTGTAATTGTTATGTTTCTGCCATTACAGAAACAATGTTTTTCTTAAGTTACCAAGACTGCATTAAAATAGTCGGATCTATCTGCTACTCTACTCTGTGGTCGATTGTTTTATAATATTTTTTATTGGAAATCAATGGCACTTGAGCATAAACATTTTTGTACTCATGCCTCAAGTTGATGGACGCAAGGCAGTGCATTGTAGAGCTCGTTCCTGAATGCGTGACTTACGAGGCAATGTTTGTTATAGGCGATAGTTGCTACTTAACATCAGGTGAACCACCTTGTTCCATCTGCTAATAGTATAAAGAGCCATAAGCTTGTTTCATTAGATTTCATTGTTTCAATCATTTTTCGGAGCTCATGTAGATCCAAGGCCGAGCCACTTCCAACTGCGATGTGAACCTGTTCTTCTAGGCTTGGTCACGTTGAACTAGAACTTAGGCTTACATAGCTTAGAGACGTTTTAAAGTGATCCTTGTGATACTATTGAATAAATAGTTTGACTGTGATGGCAATGTTAAACCAGATTCCAAGTCTCCGATAGACAAGTGCTGATCTGCGTTCATCGTGAACCAATCAAAACTTCGCAATGCATACGAGTCGTCAGCCGTAGTTCGCTGGACAAGTTTGGCACTTTGTCCCGAATCGGTCGGTTGGCGCTCGAGTCCACAATGCCTAAGTCGGTTTGATTGTGGCCTTGGCGTTCCAATTGGTATTTCGGGTATTGGAGAAAACTTATTTTGACATCTGTGGCGTGTTGAGATGTTAAAGCTGGGTCATCTAAAACACATGTGCACAGTTATGTACAGACGCGCGAAAATGTTTGTCATCTTAGAGTCGGTTTTCGTTTGCACCAGTGCCTTGATAATGAACACATTTTGATATAATTTGTAACGTGAACTTATCGGTGTATTCTGTCTATTCAGTTTCAAAAGGTAGTATGTGATCATGATACGTTGAACAAATTAAGTTGAAAATTGACGAACATTTTCATTCCGCCACTATACAATATGCTTGGCTCCTCAAAGATTCTCTAGAACAAAGGTCCAAGCCGGGAATCGATTACGGAGCTCAAATGGAGATGGGCAGGACACATTGTAAGACGTGGGCATGTCAGGTGGATTAGGACAACAACTGAATCATTTAGTTGTTGTCCTAATCCACCTGACATGCTTGATTTGTTCTGTGGCCAAGAACCGGCTACAGAAACGAAAAGACGCCTGAAGCAAGGTGGAAACAGCGTAGCATTAGGTACTATGCGGTCCTGACGGAAGACCAGCGTTAGTTGCTAGACTGCTTAAACTTCACGCTGAGTCAGGGACTGTTTTGCAGCTCTTTTCGGCCGTCTGAAAGCCAAGTGGGTGAAGTTGGGCTTCAGCAGTAGGTGGAGTCGGGCTATGGTTGATGATGATGACAATGAATTCAGGCCAAGCTTTTTCTATAGTTCAGGTTACCAAGGAATGTAGAAGAGTAGATCCAGAGTTTGCATTTAATAGAAACTGTTACTTATCTGTGATCCAATTAGCATTTCATACTTCACCTACTTTTGGTAGCAAATTGCATTCTAGATTTATTAGCCTGAAGGAGAAGTGCGCAAATGGAGATGTTTGCTGGAAACTTGTGAATTGCAACTTGTACGTAGCTGAATGCATGCTTCAGGAATCTTAGTTTCCTTGAAAACGGCGGCCTTCACAAAACTTAATTTAACCAACTTGAAATGAAAAAGATTTTGTAATGCATATAATTGCATAATTTCGTCATTTATAAATCGATTTGAAAAAAAAAAATATTATCTGAAAGGATGATTCCAGATTGGTCCCATAGAGTTTTTCAAAATCTCGGCTTCTCAAGTTTTGTAGGTTATAAAAATCGTTTCAAAATTATTCTTGTGATTCTTATATTATGAAGATTGCGTTTGGATTAATTATAGCTGTGTTTTAGATTGTGACGAATGGTCAAAGTAAACGTGTATTTTGTTGTCAGAGAGCCTTCTTCAAGACTAGGTTGTGGAACTAGACTAGATCCACCTAGTTTTGCTGCATATAGAATTTATATGATTTGCTTACGGATGCCATACTACGGTCACCGTTTTGTAGAAACATCAGCTTTAAATGGATTTAATTATGCTTGTTAGAAATTGCATTCGAGATCTTGACGTCTGTGAGAAGCTACTACTATGGAAAACGATACACGAAGTTTCGTACTCACAGTTTGAGTTACATTGCGGGGAAACTCCGTAGCAGTTGAAAAGCTTATTGATTGCTGTCTTGCTTACTACGCAATGTAACAAAAATGTAAATACGAGACTTTGCTTTTAGTTTGCATGGTAGATTTACTGTGTCGGTGTAATAAAATGATCAATTGGGCTCATTTTGAACTAAAACGCCCGTGAAGTAGCTTATCTTGCTAATACCTAGCAGAGTAGATTTTTATTTCGTCCTGTTGTCTTATCTTACCTGTGTTATTTGTTTGCATGCTTAGCAAAACATACTTAAAATATTTGTATGCCTTAGAGCAGATCACAGTGATACCTCAACAATTGTACCTATCTAACAACTATAAACCTGTGTTTCTTAAATAAAGAATTGAAATTGAAATTGAGAGTAAAGCAACTTTTGGTACAGTAAAAATGACGACTGCTTATAATTATTATTGTGTATGAGTTTCCTTGTAATATGTAATTAATGGTGAATGAGGACATGATACACGTGATTTTTGTCTTGCTTCTTACACGGTTACGAAAAACTAACTGTATGAAAGATTTTTTTTTTACAGTAAAAAAGAAAATCCTTCTGCGCAGCTGGTTACGAAACTTGGTTACTTACAAGCACAAAAGAATATTTTTTAGTATTTTGATTTTATGTTATTTTATGAGTAAAACATCATTCTGTGTGGTCACCATTATAGTCAGTGACCGCTGGTGACATTTAGTCAACCTAAAATCAAAAACATGTGTAAAGTGCACTAAATGAGCCGAGGCTCACATAAAATCCTTTTACCACACTGGTTTGAATGAAACAGTGACATGTTATGAAGTAGAGCACTTACCTGATTTCAAAAAATCAGGTTAAACTGACGATCTTGGCTCTACAATGAAAGCCTACAGGCGTCCTATAGAAAAACGTCCTTTGAATTAAAACTCAAAAACTCAAATTCAGTTGTACCTATCACAAAGATCACTTTGAAACGGCTTAAAGCTAGGTGAGTCTAGGTGCCAGTTCCACGTGACTAAGCCTAGAAGAACAGGCAACAAACTAAGGCTTAGCTTCTACTTATTTGCTAGAGTTGGGTACGAAATACGAAGATTTTAGTCGAAACAGGGCAAATAAATTGGAGAAGGAAATTGTGCTAAATTGTGTTAATTTCATAAAGATATCACAAAGTTCGACAGCCACTGTCAAAAACTTGGAACCGATCTAAAATGCAATTATCTAAACCCTTAGCACTAGTTACTAATGAATCGCGAGCCAGTTCGCAAAAATATAGCTTTTTTACAAATTTTATAAAAAACTAGCAAACCCGGCGAACTCCGTTTCGCCACCAGATGGCTTTAAAATGTTCGTTTGTCCTGAATTTTCTTTGTTATAAACCTCACGGAGCCCGAGACCTTTCCAACGAATGCAAAACCGTGGAAATCGGTTCGTGCGTTCTGGAGTTACCTATTATAGCGTCAGGTAGAAAAACCTGACTTATTTTTATATAGTAAATTCAATGGTACCAATCTGAAAGTAAAACCTGTCAGATAAAAAAAACAAATCGATTCATAAATGACGAAAGTTTACAATCGAATTGAGAACCGCCTTTTTTGTTTTAAGTTGGCAAAAAAGCATTCATAGAGTATTTATTATATAAGTTAACTGGATCACCATCATCATCATCAGCCTGAAGAAGTCCACTGCTGGACATAAGCCTCCCCTACACATTTCCAGGAAGAACGATTCTGAGCCCTTTCCATCCACCGACTTCCTGCGATCTTAACAATGTCGTCAGTCCATCTGGTGGGTGGGCCCTATACTTTTCGTCTTCCGGTTCGTGGTCACCATTCGAGAACCTTTATTCCCCATAGTAATTTTGTCTATTATAAAACCAGATATTACTGGATAAAGTACATAACAATGTAAAACTTTCACATACTTACATAATTTTATTGGCCATGAATATGTTATTTTATTGATAGTAAAAACTTATACACACTAGTAGTATAATGTATTATGTTATGAGAGTGTAAGTTTTAATGTAGTAGTTATAAAATGTGGTTTAATGTTTACCCAAAACTAGGTACGAAATATCGAAATTATATTCTCCTGAATTTGCAACGTAAATTTGATTCTACGTTACTTTGTTTTTGGGAGTTTATAAAATTAAATGAAAAGATTTTGAGCTATAAAATATATTTATACAGCCGGCTGATGGAACAAGTACGTATATGGGTGACCTGATGTTAAGTGGTAACCATCGACTATAAAAAATTGCCTCGTAGGACACGCACGTCATGAACTTGCCCTACGATGCACTTCCTTGCGTCCATCAACTTGAGGCATAAAGATGTTCAGCCTTACGTGCTAGTATAATTTCACCGGCACCCACACACTTCAATCTGAAACACAGCAATGCTACTGAATGCTACTGATAATGATCACGTAAGCATTTCATCGAAAGAAAAATGAGAGAATGTTCTAGTAGTATATAGATAGAAACACAGAACATAGTAGAATGGCTATATGTAGCTGGAAAAATGTCCACAAAAAGAAATCAAGCGACAAGTTAAAACAAATAAATACTTTTTTTTAAATCCTCCTTCTTTGTTTTAGAACTCTCATATTAAGTGATATTTTAAAATAGCTCTTTTTTATTTATTTATTCATAAACTCACAGTTACAATTATGTTTATCTTAAGCTATTCGATGTATTAACCAATTCGAATTTATATTATGTGAGCAAAATATGTAAGGTAGGTAGCTAAGTAGGTCAAAAGTAAGTAAGTTAAAGTAAGTAGTAAAAATGTTAAACTGGCGACAGCGCAGCGGCTCCCATACAAACAGCGCATTACCTTTTTCCTGTATTCTATGGATAGAAAGTACCTACTTTCTATCTATAGAATACCTACATACTACATACCATGTAGGTACTTTTTAGCAATCTGATATCGTCAAAAACGTCTGCTCATATCTCCTAACAAAGGAACTAAACAAATTACAAGTGTTATATCGAGCGGGATAAGTGAAACACGTATCAAGTTTCCATCTGGTTGCTAAGCTTTCGTTTCCTGAAACGCTGCGACCGTATTATGACGTCCGGTGGATGAATTCACATCACAATGCTATAGTTAAAAAAAAGTTGCATAAAGTCTTGCGCACATCAAAGCTATCTACAATGGCGATCAGTGAACGCTGTTAATAACAGCGATATTTGACGTTTCACTGATCGCCATCGCCATCGCCATCCCCTAGATGTGCGCAGGCCTTTTAAGAGTGGCGTGAGTGACTGACATACAACGCACAGCCTAAATCGTTGGTCATAGCGATTTTAAATTTCGAGGGCGTGTTCCTTATGAAAAATATGGAGGATTCCACTAATAGTTTCATAATAATGAAGTCAGTTTTAACAATTGAAGTTTTTTTAAGATACACTTTGATATATTTTAGTGCTGCTATTATTGGGTTCGATTTTTTTACATAACATTTTGCTGTTTTAGTAGCTTATTAGTACTGTGTTGAAAATATTTAAAAAGTTTTATTTTGTATCTAATTTATAATATACCACCTTATAATATCTATTTTTGCTATCTTTTTCATATAAATTAATAAACAAGCTCCAAATAGTCTCACTTTGCGAAAACTATTTAATGGTACATAGTTGATTTTTTTAAATTATCAATTAGAATATAAGTACTGTTTGTTTTCCTAAGAAATAAAAATAAATAAATAATAGCGGTCGTAGACTTTCAGGCCACAAGGCTTCAGCGCTCAACTTGCAGGCAACACTCTGGTAATTGTTTTATTGTCTGTGCTCGGGGTGACCATGGGTTCGAACAAACATGGACATACTGGTAAACCGGTTTTATGATTTGTGCGCCTACATCCAAAACAAAAAAAAAATACTCGAAATTTCATTTTCTCACTACGTGTCAAATAATCAGCGCTAGCTATAATCTCCAAACAAACATTGAATACACAGTCCGTTCTGTAATTTGTGCTACAGAGTATTTTTTTTGTAAAAATAATAATAATTTATAAATCCGTTTTTAGACAACCAGTAACCATCAGCGAGCACTGGTGGTCTAGTGGTAGCGGCCCCGCCTTCGAATCCGAAGGTCGTGGGTTCAAATCCACTCGTGTACCAATGAGTTTTTCTGTCGAAAAATTGATGTGCACTATGCCAGTACTCTCAAACAGTGAAGGAAAACATCGTGAGGAAACCGACGTGTCGTAGAACCTAAAAAAGTTTGAGCAACACGTGTCGAGGGTCACACAAAAAGGGCCCGCCAGCGGCCTACTTGTGGAAAAACCAGCCCGCACATCAAGTGCGGATGATGAAAAATTGCCGAACCAGTAACCATCGCCTATAACAAAGCATTACCTCGTAGGTCATGCACGTCAGGAAGATGCCCTACGATGCACTGCCCTGAGTCCATCAACTTGAGGCGTACATTCAGCCTTACGTGCCAGTAATTTCACCAGCACCCACACCCTTCAAACTGAAACACAGCAATGCTGCTTCACAGCAGAAATAGGCATACTGGTAGTACTTACCTTCCTAGACGAGCTTTTCACAAAAAGCCTTTTACTACTACTGACTATGACTAGATTTAACCTGCAAAATTGGTCAACTTCTGTTACAAAAAGCCTTGAAATTGTTAGTCGATTATTAAATTTCTTCTTTTTCTGGTCGTGTTACAAATTCTTCAAGCTAGTGTGGTAAGAAGATTGTGCTAAACTAAGTAACATGATGCAAGTAGCACTCTAAAGGCAGTAGTTATATTTAATTGCAATCTCTCTCATAATCATAGTCTTGTCCGGTAGCGCTGTATTGTCCGGTAGCGCTGTAGTGTCCGGTAGCGCTGTAGTGTCCGGAAGCGCTGTAGTGTCCAGTAGCGCTGTAGTGTCCAGTAGCGCTGTAGTGTCAGGCAGCGCTGTAGTGTCTGGTAGCGCTATAATTGTCCGGTAGCGCTGTAGTGTCCGGTAGCGCTGTAGTGTCCGGTAGCACTGTAGTGTCCGGTAGCGCTGTAGTGTCCGGTAGCGCTGTAATTGTCCGGTAGCGCTGTAGTGTCCGGTAGCGCTGTAATTGTCCGGTAGCGCTGTAGTGTCCGGTAGCGCTGTAATTGTCTGATAGCGCTGTAGTGTCCGGTAGCGCTGTAGTGTCCGGTAGCACTGTAGTGTCCGGTAGCGCTGTAGTGTCCGGTAGCACTGTAGTGTCCGGTAGCGCTGTAGTGTCCGGTAGCGCTGTAATTGTCCGGTAGCGCTGTAGTGTCCGGTAGCGCTGTAATTGTCCGGTAGCGCTGTAGTGTCCGGTAGCGCTGTAATTGTCTGATAGCGCTGTAGTGTCCGGTAGCGCTGTAGTGTCCGGTAGCGCTGTAGTGTCCGGTAGCGCTGTAGTGTCCGGTAGCGCTGTAGTGTTCGGTAGCGCTATAATTGTCCGGTAGCGCTGTAAGAATCGTCAGACGATCACCAGCATTTAGTCCATTCGACTGACGATAGTTGAACGTGACAACGTCATACAGCTGTCCACGCGGACGCATCGCTCACTCAAGTAGGAAAGAGACAGATGTCGAACGCTGCCGAACGCGGAGGCCGATTGAGCCTCTTTGTCGCTCGTTCCGCGCTCTCACTTGTACTTCAAGCCGGAACGCCTCAGAGCGAGGTAACGCCGCATGACGTCATGTTTTTTCGTGAGTGCAGCCGGTCCATCGAATTATAAATCATTGTCACGTCAAAAAAAAATCATAGTCATCTAATTTTATTCATTGTCAAGCAAAAGTCAAACATTGTGAGTCATTCATGGATACCCCAGCACTCAAGTGAGCGAGGGTAACAGTTTGCTGGGTAGCTAGTATTTCAACATCATGGCCGGTTCACTTCCCCCAAAGTTTTGGTTTCCTAAAAACCGGAGGCCGTAATTTATTCCTCTGACAATACATAAATTGAATTAATAATTGAGTGTTGATTTTTACCAGTTTAAAGTCTCATAAAAAACATCAAAGTCTATTAGAACAATCACTAAATTTGTGATATATTTTGTTTTGTGATAATTTAACGATTTAACAGACGGTAAAAACGCAAGCTTTAGTTTTATGTCATGTTTTCACTCATGTCTTCGTATTTATATTATTTCAACTAGTCTAAGTATATAAAACTTTTATTATGACTGAAACTAATGGTTCTAAGAGTTGAAGGTAGATTTCTGGTGGTAATGTAAAGGTGCAATACAAAGAAATTCCCAAAACTCAACCGTTAAAAGGGTGTGTGTTGTAAAGAGTTGAAAGTAAGGAAAAAGCTGAACGAGAGCGAAGTCGCGTCGGATTCCACTTAGTTAAATCATTTTGTTTTTTTCTCTAGCTGAAAAGTTGTACCCTCATATAAAGTTACTCGTAGCATCTTCTGCGTCTCTGTTGATATTAATAAAACTGAATTCTCGAAAAATAATAAAAATTATAATTTTGTAGTTGTATTTTGTTGTATTTCAATGTCAACTAGTAAGTATTTGTGTACTTCTGGTTTTGCGGCTGTAATAAAGCGGTAGCTAATTCTGAGAAACAGACTTTCCTTTCCTTTTGTTCCTGTTAATGTTTGTAACTGTAAGCGTATGTTGTTTGTTATTACGTTTCTGTTTCTTTTCTTGTGCCTAAATCAATAAAACAATTTAGTATTTTATTCTTCATGATTCGGCTGATATTCGACAAATATTATAGAGTTTTTCAAAGAGTCACGATTACTATAACCTCATCACCTAGAATAATCTTAGATATTGTATAAACGTCTCACTACGTTGGAGTGGCACCACACTGAAACACACTGCTATTTTTTTTGTAAAAGGATCATACAAAAAACAATTGGGACCGAGCCGTTGTTTGTTGCCTGTTCAGAAGAACAGGTAACAAACAACGGCTTGGTTCACCAAACGCGACCAAGCCTAGAAAGGCTTGGTCGCGTTGAACTGGCACCTATATAGACTCACCTAGCTTTATGACGTTTTCAAATGATCCTGTGATGCAACTGAGTACATAAATTTTACATAATATTTAATTCTGTAGATAAGGTTTTTCTTAAACTATTTTCCAAGTTTTATTATTTTTCTATGTAAAGTAAATTGGTTGATATGGTACTGAGTGTAATAATCTTGTTACTTTTAATTAAAAAGAAGAAATTAGAAAAGAAAACGAAACGAAAGGTTCTACGAGCATAAACAGAAACATGAACGCCTCTAACTAGGTACGTACAATATTCGAAAACTGTGGAACTTAACCTTTTTCTTCCTTTACAACCTACATTACGTATTCTAGTCCACGCTGTAGTTGTCCAAATTCTTGTTTAATAATATTGTTTTTCGTACTGAATGCCATTCTAACGACATTGAACTGGTTACTACTATGAATAGAAAAACTAAGTTTCGTAGATTTTTTTTTTATTTATACTGCGGGTTATCTTAGTAACTGTTCGGTCTTAGCCTTGAATACCGCGCAATGTAATACGAAATGTCAACACGAAACTTCGCTTATCTCTTTTTCATGGTGGACCTGCTTGGCAGCGGCTCAAAAGTAATTTTACTGTTCATTTTATGTTAACTGTCACTTACTAAGGTCTAAAGGCCTGCGCACACCTAGTTCGCTGGCACTAGCGATCAGTGAAACGCTGTCAAATATCGCTGTCAAATTTGACAGGGTTTCACTGATCGCCGACGCCAACGGCCTAGGTGTGCGCAGGCCTTAAGAGTATTTCGGGCAAATATTTTCGGGCACATATTCCAGAGACAGGGTGAAAACCTAGAAAAACTTCTCATCACGGCACTGGCAAAATTTTTGACGTTGGTCGGCTTCTATTTTCAAAATAATAATCGTGGCTTTTAGTTGTCTAATTTTTATTGTGCACAAACATTTTAAACTCCTTGCTGCGCAGAAAAAATGGGAGTAATGGGTTTTTGAGCCTACCACGCATGCTGAAACATGCTTTCAAAAACCGAAGTATCCGATACCACAGATTAAATTTAGCATGCGCGCGTACTAGTCCAACCAATGACATTTACTCTTCATTCTAATGAGTATGAGTTTGCAACCTCCTTGGTATTTTGTAACTTGTAATAATTTGAAAATAGAACCAATTATTCAACCCTATTATGTACAAAATCGGGTGTTTTGACCATCACCGCTATTAAGATAAGTGGAAAACAAAGATAGAAATATTTTCATCTGCCGAATTCATCTCGCGATATAACAGTGGCTAGGCTACATCAAGGCGATAACACATCGCTGTTTTGAGTCAGATCACTGTTATTGCCTTGATGTGGCCGTGGTTTTAGTGAGCTCCACACGTATCAGCAGTCTATTATTTTGCTAGATATCCACAGCTGAAATTCATAGTGGCATTTTAAAATTATAAATCTCCCACGTACGATGTTATAAGTACAATTTATTGCCAGTATGGTCTTCTACAGTCATCTATCAAATACCTAAAGTATTGCTCACGATCTATCTATTAATACTACGTAAAGGTGAGCGCTAAATTTAATCTTTCAACATGCAGCGTCTTAAAATAAACTTGCAACGGTGGAATACTTCACAGGTGAACAAGAGTACATGGAAAGATGTAGCTTGTGTAGTGTTGATAGAGTGTTTTATTGCTTGGCAGAGCTGATAGGAAGAATGGTGTGCCAATAATGAATCATTTGCATGCTATACGTTATTGTAGCGTGAAATTTTATTGAATTTTTTTAGAGCAAGAATTGTATTGTTGATAAATAATGACTAATTGCGGAGTAGGGGGGTGTTTTGTTTTGAGCTGTTTGAGCGAATAATTTCTATAGAAAAACCTAGCAAAATGACGCTGTGCAATGAAGAGAGCTTTTTTTAAATTGTATCATTCAATGACCTAAGTTAGTTAGCTTAGTTGGTTAATCGGTTAGTCGGTCTTCTGTGCTGGAGGGCGTGGGTTCAATCCCTACCGAGAACAATGACTTGTGTGGTGAATGCTGATAGCTGTTCTCTGTCTGGGTGAATTGTATAATAAGTTAGTATATATTCTTCAAAAAAATGAATATAAGTATTATTTCAGCAATCTGGTTTCCATATTACAATTTCTGCTTAGTTTGGGACTAGATAGTGTTTTGTGGAATGTCTACTACATATATTTATTTTTATATCCTTTTTTTTACATCTAAGAGAGATTTCTTGTGTACCCGTTCACCCAGTCGTGTGGAATTTCCAGCTCATAAAAGCCAAGGTACCAGACAGTAATGTAACCACTTCTTCAGAAAATAAAGATCCACATCCTACCGTCGGTTTACTAAAAAACCATCCCCTATTAGTTTTTGAAGTGAAAACTTCTTTAGCGGCGTTGAGCACTTTCTGTAATGGGTATAAAATCTTAAACTCGCGTCAGGGCGTCAGGGCGTCAGGATCACGTGACCTTATCGAAAAAGCGTAGGACGGATTTTTTGCAGAAATGTACCCTAAGACTACAACGTAGAGTTCATAATAAAAATCGAAAAAAAGCGTAAGACGCTACAGATACGCTAGTAGTTACTATGACACGGTAACGTCACAGAATAGATAATAGTTAGTAGCAAGCATACCAAGGCGTTTTTCGTGACTGTAGTAGGTATAGGTACATACCTATTATAGATTTTATGAACTAGCGGCCGCCCGCGGCAGGTAGTAGTGGTCATTGGTACATGATTTTATAGATCTACTGTATTTATTTTTCGAGTGGAGCATTGCGGCGAGCGAAGCGAGCCGCCATGCGACCATGGGAACAGCGCGGCGAGCGAAGCGAGCCGTGCTGTGACTCCCCCCAAGCCCCCCAGAACCCCCTCCTCCTGAACCCGGGGGGAGCGTCGCGGCGAGCGAAGCGAGCCGCCACGTGACCACGGGGAACAGCGCGGCGAGCGAAGCGAGCCGTGCTGTGACCCCCCCTAAGCCCCCCAGAACCCCCTCCTCCGAAACCCGGGGGGAGCGTCGCGGCGAGCGAAGCGAGCCGCCACGCGATCACGGGGAACAGCGTGGCGAGTGAAGCGAGCCGTGCTGTTACCCCCCTAAGCCCCCAAGAACCCCCTCTTCCTGAACCCGGGGGGAGCGTCGCGGCGAGCGAAGCGAGCCGCCACGCGACCACGGGGAACAGCGCGGCGAGCGAAGCGAGCCGTGCTGTGACCCCCCTTAGCCCCCCAGAACCCCCTCCTCCTATGTCTGCCGTTTTACTTCATTTAGGACCTACTTGTAGGTCGCGCGACAAGGTCCCTTCTAGCGGTTCCGACCCGTTGAGGATTTGGCTTTACGTAAAATTTAGGGTTCCGTATAGGGTTTTGATTAGGGTTATACTATATTGAGGAATTTGATTAAATGGTCGACTTTTAGGGTTCCTTAGGACTTTGATTGGAGTTTCAACTACACTTAGAAGCTTGATAATGTTAAAATTTTTAGGGTTCCTTAGGACTTTGATTGGGGTTTTACTACATTGAGGAATTTGATTAAGTGGTCAACTTTTAGGGTTCCTTAGGACTTTGATTGGAGTTTCAACTACACTTAGGAGCTTGATAATGTTAACATTTTTAGGGTTCCTTAGGACTTTGATTGGAATTTCAACTACACTTAGGAGCTTGATAATGCTAAAATTTTTAGGGTTCCTTAGGACTTTGATTGGGGTTTTACTACATTGAGGAACTTGATAAAATAAACAACTTTTAGGGTTCCTTAGGCCTTTAATTGGACTTTCAACTACACTTAGGACCTTGATTATGTAAACAATTTTAGGGTTCCTTAGCACTTTGATTGGAATTTCAACTACACTTAGGAGCTTGATAATGCTAAAATTTTTAGGGTTCCTTAGGACTTTGATTGGGGTTTTACTACATTGAGGAACTTGATAAAATAAACAACTTTTAGGGTTCCTACGTTAATAATCAAGTTTTCACTTCTGCCGGCACTCCCGGAGTGCAACCCGTATTTTTTTTCTTACGTTACTGGTTACAGCGATTTTTATCAAAATAAGTTTCACATCAGTTCAATAATTAAAAATATTATTCATAAAACCGCACATCTAAGCATTCTGCGGTGACGATCAGTGAAACACTGTCAAATATTACAGCGATATTTGACAGAGTTTCACTTATCGCTACCGCAAAACGTCTGGATGATCACAAAGTCATCGTCAAAATTCAAGATTTTGTAAAACAATCGAAGTTTTGTCCGTTAAAAAAATATTTATTTATTTATTTATTTATTTATTTCTATTTGTTAGGTACGAATTCCCAAAACAAAGGAAATACAATAAATCTTACCTTTTAGCCGAAATGAGGAAGCGTTCTGAGGATTCTCACGTCCACAGCAATTTTTCTTTTGGGCGGCGCACCTGTCGACAAAAAACGTCATCAGTGGGGGGGTATGTCAGGGTGAGGGATTAGTTTGTATATTAGTGTGGGGTTCGTATTTTTTTATAAAATCAGCTGTTAACCACTGCTTACAAAAAAGCATTGCCTCGTAGGTCACGCACGTCATAAACGTGCCCTACGACGCACTACGTCCATCTAGTTGAGGCATTCAGATTCAGTCTCGCGTGCATAATAAGAATCTTGATCAAAAGGTCTAAGTAGCTGAATGTCTAACAGTAAGTCTAATTCCTAACACCTACATTTTTCTAGAAAGAACGATTTTGTCTATCTGACTACACTAACGTTAAGCTTTACACCAGATGTTAAGTGGTAATAATTACCAAACAAACATTTGTGTGATAAACAATGTTTGTTCTCTGTCTGGGTGTTATATTGTATTCCAAGTATGTATTTAAAAAAAAATGTATTTAAGTATTATATCATCTACCTGGTTCCCATAGTATAATTTCGGCTTAATTTTGGGCTAGATAGTGTTGTGTGGATTGTATACAATATTTATTTATAATTACCGGCACTCAAATCAAACCGAAATACAGCAATGCTGCTTCACGGCAGAAATAGTCATGGGTGGGAGCCCATCACAAAGACCTAGAGAAATATTGCTACTTTAGTGCTAAATTGACATCGTAATAATACTAAGACGTGCCAAAATATGAAACAAGTAGCATGAACACTTCATCATAATGGTTTATTATTATGATAAACGTGACATTGGCAAAACTGTGGGCAACCCTGAAAAGGTTATACAAAAAAAACTATTTGAACTAAATTAAATCAAAAATTTCTTAATTCAATTGTACCGCAAGGATCATTTTGAAACGTTTTAAAACTAGGCGTAGTTAAGTTAAGTCTTAAGTAATACATTATATTGGAGAAAATTATTGAAAGTTACAAGATTTTACGAAAGGAAAATATATTTTTATGTACAAGTTCATGTATTTTACATTATTGTGTATAAATACAAGCTTTGCTTAGTTTGTGCCTGGATAGCACTGTATGAAATTATCTGCTGTTTTGATTATTTTGTACATCTTCATCAATGTACAAAATTCCAAGGAGTTTTGAAACTACCTTTTGCAAAAACTGTCTCAACATGCTTATATAAATAGCAAAGCAATATCTGCTATTGTTGATTATTTTGTACATCTTCATCAATGTACAAAATTACAAGGAGTTTTGAAACTACCTTTTGCAAAAAACTGTCTCAACAAACTTATATAAATAGCAAGGCAATATCTGTTATTGTCGATTATTTTGTGCATCTTCATCAATGTACAAAATTACAAGGAGTTTTGAAACTACCTTTTGCAAAAAACTGTCTCAACAAACTTATATAAATAGCAAGGCAATATCTGTTATTGTCGATTATTTTGTACATCTTCATCAATGTACAAAATTCCAAGAAGTTTTGAATAGCTACCTTTTGCAAAAACTTATCTGGATTGGAATTACATTTGAAGATATTACTTGGTGAAATTGTATCGTAATGGTTTGAATAATAGGTTGATATAACTAATGGAAGCCATATAATTTATATGAGCTCAAATAGGACTAAGATAGATTAATGTAACTAATGTGGAGGTAGGTAATAGATATGGCATTAAACGAGCACTTATAGTTTAGACATAGGACTTACAAAGACAGACAGACAGAGGACAAAATCATAGTAGTTTTTGTTGTTTCAAAAAGTTTGATAGAATCGTTCATAACTAAACTCCTTTTGTAAACAATAGAACCTCTTTTCGTTCAAAGTTAGTAGGTATTGCGATAAGATAAGACACTAACCCCCGAATACTGAAACGCAACTCAGATTTAAGCACGTCTCAAGCGACGAATATTTGACAGTTTTCAATGAAAATCTGTCAAATATTCGTCGCTTGAGACGTGCCTATATCTGAGTTGCGTTTCAGTATTCGGGGGTAGATCATACAAAAAAATAGTAATAAATAAGCCTTAGTTTGTCGCCAGTTCTTCTAGGCTTGGTCGCGTGGAACTGGCACCTAGACTCACTTCGCTTTAAGACGTTATAAAGTGATTCTGAATAGAAATATTTTTGAATTTTTAATTTGAATTTCAGGTATAACAATAAAATAATATCAAAACGTCTGTATATCTTTTTTTTTACAAAAATCTAACCCCCTTTCCATCTATATGCCAATCGCAAGGCAGTGCTTCAAAGATGGTTACGATTTAACATCTGGTAGGCTATAATGCTTGTTCTATCAGAAAATAGTATAAAAAGATATTCTCCACAGCTTCAGTGGTGAACCTACCGCTAATTTATCACTATGTAACGTTTTGAAGCTATTTCGTGTGGAGGTAAATGTTTGCTTACTATTAAATGTAATAACGTAGTTGTATTACAATTAAGGGCTTATTCAATCTACTAAAGGAGATTTTTCTATGGAATAACTATTTAACGAATAAACAATGTCAGTCCTGTAAGCCTACCACAAACTCTGTCTGGCTCTGTGTCTGGTTCTGGTTTGAGTCTGTGTGAGTGTTGATTATATATAAATCCCACGTCGAAACGTCACACACAGTACTCAATACCAGAGCCAGAGACAGAGATAGACAGAGCTTGTGGTAAAGCTATTGTTTTTGACAAGCCTAAAAAGAGATGGATATATTTTTATCTGATATAAATTTATTTGTAGATTGAAATTTTGCCTTAAAAAGTATGATTTGTTATTTGACAAGCTTCTAAATAGGCGGGTTTATATTCTAAGTACTTTGATATAAGCTGTAGCCTGCCTAAGCTTGATATACAAAAAGCTTCCTAAATAAGTACTACATTTTGAGTAGGTTTTCTAGAAATCACCAAAAAGGCAAGGCAAGACAAGGGCACCGAGGGCACGTTAACGTGAGTGACCTACGACGCAATGCTGCTTTGTTTTAAGTGACGTTTACCACTGCTTGGGCCATATGCGTGTGCTTGGTCCATCAGTAAGTTGTATAAAAAATTTGCAGAACTCATAGTGCATTCGATTTTGAATCCACGGCCTAAAGTTCATAAGGCGTAAAGTTGCTTCTACGCCAATTGATGATATTTTAAAACAGCTGCAGTCAATGTCAATCGCATACTTTACGTACAAACGGGAGGAATTTCTTTGAAGTATGTATATTTTAATCTAGACCATAATACTTTATAATTTTAAATACTTATGCCCTCAAAATATATTTTGAACAAGAATTTTTCGCTTAGTAATCACAGCTGAGGTTAAAAGTTAGAGTAACTGAAACTTTAAATAAAGAACCAACGAAATAAAATTAAATCAGTCAGTAAGCTTAAACTAAATCTTAAAATAGGTACTCTGCGCCTGGGCACTCTCCAATTTCACTCAAACATTCACTTAGTGACATTTAAAACTCACTGAAGTTCACTTCTATACTAAAATTACACTAAACCAGTTCACTAAAATTGGTACGCGAGCCCGTTCGAAATTCAAAATTTTTACGTAAAAAGTTTTGACATCAATCTGTCAATCGTTATTTTTCTGATGCCTGTGAAGGGCAAGGCATTGCGATTGCCAATTTTAGGAAACTTTTTAATAGTAGACTTACAGCGGTGCGCGCGCCTAACAAAACGATACTGAATCTATTTAGTCTAACGTCATTATTCGTTCGCTGAAATCTAAAAAAAGCTTAGACACTCATTCGGTCAGAGTAGGTGAATAGGTATGTCGACGTCACACATTTTTATAAGTGGCCAGTGTCATTCAGTGGCTTTCGTTTTAGAATTTGACACTTTAGCGTGCAAATAGGTTAGTTGCGTGGGAAATTGTGTAATTGTCACGTTTCAAATAGAAAATACGTAGGTACTTTTGTTGACAGTGAACTTCATCTTAAATCTTTCGTGACAATTTTATATGCAGGTTATTATGATACGCAGAAAAAATATATGCATCCGAGGGTCGAAATCAATGAAAAAGCTTTAAGAAAAACTGTGTGTAACCTTTTTTCTCAAAGCTTTTCTAAATTCCCACCATTACAAAACTCCACCTTTTCCAATCCTCTTATTCCACATTCAAATAAATGAAATTCGAATTTCAATTCTTATTTTCTTCCGACACTGGCCACAAGACGCAACAAAATAAAATAAACAGAACGCTACAGAACGTTCCGGCGCATAAAGTTTCCGAACGAAACACAGAAGTCTTTAGTGACACTTTCATTAAATCTATTCGAAGGTAATAGGAGTGTTTCCGGTCTGGCGAAACATTTTATTGAGGTCTAGTACAAAACAACATTTTCACTGAAATGTATTATTCGCCTCCACATTTATAATGCGGACAGCCAAATAGTGGAACTCGTTGCCGGCGTCTGTTTTTCTGAATTCCTATATAATTTAGAAGTTTAGTAGAAATAAAAAAGAGTGAATTCTTCTAGATGAGCGCGCTATATAAGTACCTACCGGTCGACCGCATCATCATTTAACTTAAGCGATAATGCGGTAAAACGTTAGCCTATAAATTAATAAAGAAAAAAAACGGCGTCTATTAAATATACCTAATTTATTTATTTATTATTTATTATTAATAGGCTCCGTTCAAAGTGTATCTATAAAAATAAGTGCGCATTGAAAATTGTGTACTATAGTACAATTTCTTTCATTCGTTCATGATTTTTTTTTTTCATTATTTTCTTCTTATTTTGCTAGGTACACAATTTTTTTTTTCAATGCAAAAAATAGTGGATTTGTAATCAGTAGCACTCATAAATCTTCTATATTTTCCCACAAAAAGTATTCATAACATTTTCAAATTATAATGGGTTAATCCCAGATAACGTGCATTAGACATGCTACATTAAACTACGACTTTAGTACCCATAGCACCACTTTAGTTTTTTTTTACATTAGATAGACCAACCTTTGGCTACAGTTCACCTGACGTTAGGCGACGATGTAGCCGACAATGAAGCAGAATGGTCTAGAAGACACTTATTCACTCTTGCCTTGAAGACGCCCAGATTGTAGTGATAGTAAAAACAGCCGACGGCAATGAGTTCCATAATAAAGGTGGAGCCAAAACGCTTAGTGCGAATGGGTGGTATGCTAACCAGATATGGATGGTACTGAGCTGTGCGTCTGCTAGTCCTTTGGTGGAAGGGAGATGGTGGTATGAGATCATGCAGCTCCTGACTACATTCCCCAAAATGCAACTTATACATAGAATATTGATTCTTTTTGCGAACCAGTATGGTAAAAGGATTTAAGTGCGCCCCAAAGAGGCCCTTTTCGTGCGCCAAGTGCCTAAAGTTCTACCACCTTTTTGGCATAGGGTAAAGGCACACGGAAGCAGGTCGAGGTTTGAGTGTATAGGATACATACACAGTAAGTTTTGTCCTGTCTATTATACTACGTGAACTCGCTCGCATTTCCTAAGGTTCTGGTGCCCATATCCCAGAGTACAAGTTGGATGATGGATGGCAAAAGATATGTCAGATAACATTGATCGAAAGAACTTTTATTAAAAGCCATTCAGTAGCTTGGAGTACTGAAGAACATGTGAGTTTGGATTAGGATGAAAAGATATGCAAATTCTTTCTAAACTTGAAAAACATCCGATTTAAATTTATTCTAAACTTGAAAAACACTCGATGGAATGGTGAAAATGATTTTCATAGTCTTTAGATAGTGCTTTTGTGCTTTTTGATAAACTAAATGGCAAAGGTTTTATTGCCCTTTTTTAATACGTTCCTGGCGTGCGTGACCTACGAGGCAATGCTTTGTTATATGCGATGGTTACTACTTAGCATCAGGTGGTGATGCTTGGTCTATCAGCTAGTTGTATAAAAAAATAAGAAGACAATTATGAGCTTAAATCTACAGTTTTTCTCAAAAAAGATAAATGAACTGATGTGAAAGATGACATGGATAAGAAAGGAGTGAATACAAAGTTGACAGCTGCCAGAAAGGAATGGAAGAGGTAAACATGTTGTTAGGTACTGACCCCATATCAAATGGGTTAGGGGCAGGAAAATGATAATCCACAAACTTTCCATATTTTTACAATAGCGTCATCAGTCCATCAAACAAGACGTCCTACGCATCTGAAAAATAAAAAACATTGTTTTTAAATAAAATATCTAAATCCCCTAATTCCCGACCCATTTAATGTTGACAGCATATCCGTTGTTTTTACCACTTTATTTTAAACCCAGGCCATTATGAAAGTATTTGCGACATAAAATCGCGAAGGTGGGATATTTATGAGCTTCGGCGCCCTTAACCTGACGTTGACAGGAATAGAGCAGAGCTTGCCAAACGCTGTCTATAAGTGTCTGGAATATTTTAAATTTCTAGATCATTATAGAGCGACGAATCGTTGAATGCGGAGTCAAATTGAGTCCGGACGTGCACACTTGAATTTTTCTTTTAGTTAATGAATTCGCAATGTCTACTACTACAACTTACTACTATTTCAAAAGTCTACTACTCTAAACCGGTGAATGAAAAAATGGTATCTCATGGAAGACCAGTTACTGGAAAACGAACGTTTTGAATTTTATTTAAATTATTGGTTTACATAATTCAGAACTAGATGGCGCCCCTAAATGTGTAACGATCGTAGTTCGCTCGATCGTTGCGTTTTGTGGTTTACATTATGTGTACCATATTTCTGTGTAAGTAAATTATTGCTAGCTTCGTTACATTACTATCTAAATACTCTGGATTGGAACTTATGCAGTGGATAAGTTCCAATCCTGACCAAATAATTATATTATCTGGCACATTCAAATGAATATTTGACCTTACTTCTGACTACCTATCCTTTAGACATTCTCTAAGTAGAAGAGTTGTACCTCGAAAATTTTAGAGGATATCTGGCATGAGAATCAAAGTCGTGTGGCTATTCTGTTTGTTTGCTCTTTCTAAAGTGAACTTTGTTATTATACAAACAGCCATAATCAGGTTTTATAGTGGTTTTAGTTCATAACTTTTGGATGTATAAAATATTTATTGACAATCATTTTTATGCGTCTGACCGCGAAACCGCGTATCAAAACTTCGATGATTTTGAACACCGAACAAGTTCTTTGTTATTTTAAGGTATGATTCCGACCTCGGCAGCAGGCAGCAGTGCTGCCACAGCGTTGTCAGTGTTGCCGCTGCAGGGCTGTGGTAGGACTCTTGTGCCACACATAATTTTTGACGTGACAACGTCTTATAATTCGATGGAGCCGGCTGCACGCATGAAAAAACATGACTCATGCGGCGCTACCTCGCTCTGAGGCGTTCCATTTAAGGCTTGAAGTGCAAATGAGAGCGCGGAACGAGCGACAAAGAGGCAGAATCGGCCTCCACGTTCGGCAGCGTTCGACATCTGTCTCTCTCCTACTTGAGTGAGTGATGCGTCCGCGTGGATAGCTGTATGACCTTGTCACGTTCAACTATCGTCAGTAAACCGACTTTACAGACAACTGATTTTTTGATCAAATTCCGAGCTTGGAATGTGATAATGTCGTATAAAGTTATAGAAATATATAGGGACAAATAGTGCTGCGGCTGGTAAGGTTGTAATAAAACCTTTAAGGATAACTGTTCAATCTAAACAGATAAAGTTATCCATAAAAAAAACCATCTCTTGTTTTGGCTTGTCAAAAACAAGGACTGACATTTTTTTACTCAATGACGTTATTCTGTAGATGGAAAAATCAGCCCTTAGTCTTTTTTTCCCGAGTGCCCTGAACGAGAAAGAAGGGTAAGGTTTTGACGTGATAACGTCTTATAAATCGATGGAGCCGGCTGCACGCACGAAAAAACATGACTCATGCGTCGTTACGTCGTTTCGTCGTTCCATTTACCTGAGCCCGAGCCCGGGTCGGGTAATGGGTAAGGGTAAATGAGGGTAAGGGTAAATGAGGGTAAGGGTTCGGTCGGGTTCCGGGTCCGGGTCCGAGAGTTCGAGTCCGAGTCCGAGTCCGAGTCCGTGAGTCCGCGAGTCCGCGAGTCACAAATATTAATTAAAATTCTTTTGAAAAATGCAACCATTCCATCAGTATTTTCTTATGACGTTATCACGTTCAACTATCGTCAGTAAACCGACTTTACAGACAACCGATTTTTTTTATAACACCTTTTGTATCCTCAAGTGTTTACTAAATGTCATACGCAGTATCCGTGTTAACCCTTCAAAATACTTCAGAAACAACATGGGTAACAAAGGACAAACACCTTTTTTATAGGGGTTAAACTGCGTGTGAATACGTCAAGTGTAAAACTGCCGTATTAGAGTCCGGGCAAGATAACTCTGCGAGCTACAGATTGCGAAAAAAATTAACTGGAAATATATCTTCCGATTACAAATTTGAATGGAAAAATCGAACTTACATTGCGTTTAATGCAAGTTTATATTTGTGACTGAGATACTATTTAAAGTCAGTTTTTTTCTTCATTTTTCGCCATCTGTCACGCGTAGAGTTATGTTGCGCGAATTCTTGGACCAGTTTATTAAATTCTACGGGTCTTGTGATCTTTACTTAATGTTATGAGGGATTGTGTTTATTCCTAACGGATTCTCAAACAATCATACTAATATTGCTTCAGTGAACGGATTCCATCCTTTTTCTTACTGATATTATGAAGACGAAAGTTACGATGTTTGTGGCTCAATCATGTCTTAACTACTCAATTGATTTTGATAAAATTTGGAACAAAAAGGTAGTTAGGTAGTTTTTTATACCGAACAAATAACAGAAACAATTAAGAAATCGTGACTACGCGGACGAAGCTGAGGACAGCCGCTAGTTATGCATAATTCTAAAAATATTTTATAGGATTCGCATTTTTACATGCGTTTAAATATTTTTTTACATGAATATTCAATTTATATTTACTTTAAAAAATATATACTTTTCTAATTAAATGTAGATACTTATTTATCTTTTTTTAGTTACGTTTTCTATAAAAGCGTATTTTTTAACTGTTATCTGTTTTATTTTTAATAATTTGGCATGTTGTTACAGAGCTAAATACGAGTATATCTAGCTTTGGTGCCAGTTTTGTTTTATCGTCTCTATCTAATTCACATAAACTATACTTAAATTCCACTAAGTTGCAAATGCCAACAGAGCCGAGTGAGGTAATGTGTTTACATGGCCCTTCAGTTCATACGGCACCAATTTCCACCTTATCATCAGGTGGATAAAGTCTATATTGCAGTGTTGAATCGTGCAGTCTACAAATTGGTTGTCAAAAAGGTCGAAGCGTCTCAAGGAGACAGTATTGATGTTAGTAATGGTTTCTATCACTAGATGGAGTTTAAACTGTTCCGATGTGCTGGAATTCTGGTCTTGTAAAGTGGAAAAAAAAATCGGTTGCCTGTAAAGTCGGTTTACTGACGATAGTTGAACGTGACAACGTCATACAGCTGTCCACGCGGACGCATCGCTCACTCAAGTAGGAGAGAGACAGATGTCGAACGCTGCCGAACGAGGAGGCCGATTGTGCCTCTTTGTCGCTCGTTCCGCGCTCTCGCTTGCTCTTCAAGCCTCAAATGGAATGCCTCAGAGCGAGGTAACGCCGCATGAGTCATGTTTTTTCGTGCGTACTGCCAGCTATCGAATTATAAGACGTTTTCACGTCAAAAAATATTCATTCGAACGTCATATTACGAGAAAAGTGTTCGGTATGGATGTGGATGGTGATTATAGAAGAATAGGTTGACCATAGAAAAGAAGAATGGACATACATTACATTTTATAGCGGACTTGTGCCCCGCCTTCCAATCATAGGGTCATGTGTTCATGTCCAGTCCTGTAAGTTTTTCTGACAAAAATTACTAGTATTATGCCAGCACTCTCAAACGGCGAAGGAAAACATCGTGAGGCCGTAACATCTAAAAAGTTCGCAATCATGTGTCAAGCGCACAAAAAAGCCTCTATGAAGCGCACTTAAAATCCTTTCACCACACTGCACTAGTTTGAACCAATGTCACCATAAGAAGAAGAAACGTTAGAAACACGTCTTAATAATTGGCATAGTCACGATTTACATTACGCTTTAGTATGGTATTTTTAGAAAACTGATAAATTTCCAGGTGAATACATTTTAATACATTTGCCATGATTTTCACATTTTCACCTACTGTGACCGACAGATATTTCTGTAGCCCCACGCGATGTCTTTCCAAGATTGTACACATGTACGAAATTAGATAAATTAAGTGTTCTTTTCGCGTCACTATTATATTACGAAATCATACTTTTAGACTATTTTTGTACATAAAACTAAATAACTTGCGGCTAAACAGTAAAATATTTTTACATGCATAAAAAATCGGTTGTCTGTAAAGTCGGTTTACTGACGATAGTTGAACGTGACAACGCCATACAGCTGTCCACGCGGACGCATCGCTCACTCAAGTAGGAGAGAGACAGATGTGGAACGCTGCCGAACGCGGAGGCCGATTGTGCCTATTTGTCGCTCGTTCCGCGCTCTCGCTTGCACTTCAAGCCTTAAATGGAACGCCTCAGAGCGAAGTAACGCCGCATGAGTCATGTGTTTTTGTGCGTGCAGACGGCTCCATCGAATTATAAGACGTTGTCACGTCATAAACCACTCTGTATTAGTACACCTATTTCAAAAATACACGAGAGTAAATCCAAATCCTTCTTTTTATGTTCCAAACTGAATGCCTGAAACTATTCGAACATCAATTTTAGTTATTCAAAGAGCTATCCTCTGCTATACAATGAACTGAGCTATTTTTTATTTTAGTTTCGTTTAAAACTTTCTGTTAAATATAAAACTGGACTTCTATGTGACTGGACGGATGTTATATTATATTATAGGTATGTTTTTACAAAAAAAAATAGTATTATATCAGCAATTATGGATCCCATAGTATACAAGCTGTTTATTTTGGGTTTAAATAGTGTTGTGTGGATTGTCCACAATATAGATTTATTTATTGGAAATAGGTAAGTATAGAAAGTGGCATTTTAGCATGCAGAAAAAAAAATAGCCTTTTGGAACGATTAATTAATAAAATAATAGTAGTCATGCCTGCTATCTAGGAGGTTAGAACTTCCTGTCGGGATCGAGGTGGATGATGACGATGACATAGTCTTAGGGTCAGTTTCACGGATACCTTATCGACCAATCAAATATTTGAAAGTTGTTTAACTAAAATGCTACCTTTTAAAATAGTGATAAACAAGTTTAGTCATACGTATTTCTACGCATTCTTAAAAATTTGATTATATTTTTTTGCATCAGAAAACGATGTCATTTTTACTGGAAATAACGTTTAAAAAAAGTAGTAAGGAAAGAGTAGAAACTTTATATCTATGACGAACAAAATTAAACTACCTACTTTGAAAGTAAAACTTTCAAACTGTATTTTTATTCCACTTATTATCTAGCCTAGTTCAAGAGTTTTCTCAAATCACGTGCATCTAGCCACCTTTTTATATCAACCTACGTTTATTTAATCCAGACGAATGGCAATAACAAGTTCAAAACTAAACTATAGATCAAAATTGTAAATATTCTAAAAATGGTAGGTACATATGTACATACCTACCACTTCATTCATAATGCCAGTCACTTTTATGGGGCTCGTTAAAAGTCTCTTGTCACCGTCACATTAATGTCAACAAATAGAGATAGCAAGAGCCTTTTTCGATCTGTTAAGCTAAATGATGTTTTTTTATTAGCAACATTTTTATTTTTAATTTCAAACTTTGGGATGTTATTAATAAAGATTGAAGAAAGTAAGTATCATTTAATGTAAGGAATATTTTGGGTATATTAAAGGCCTGCCCACTCCTAGGTCACTGATTGCCGACGCCAGCGATACCTAGGTGTGCGCAGGCCTTAAGTCGCTTTTATTTTTAACCGCAGCATTTTTGATTTTTTATTATTATGTGTTATTTGCCGGAGACTTTGCCTAATCCAACGCGTTGATCAGACTACGTAAGCTTTTTCGATAGTTTTTTAATTATAAAAAGCCAAACGTCAACCGTCAAAATAAATGCAGAAAGCTTACCGTTCTAGGCGTCTTTACGGAGAGTTCAATAAATTCAACTTCCGAGGTAAAAGGAGAGTAGCTCGGGATAGGGTGGTACGTCCACGAAAAGAAAGGAAACGGTAAAGTTAGTAAACTAGCTTTCGCCTACGACTTGGTCGCATGGCAATTAAGCATTAGGATTTTAACTAACTTTTTTTTAGATTATGACAGCAGGTCATAAGGTACAAAATGATTAAATTACAAAATACTGTCACTTATTCTTTTTCTTCCTGCCCTTATCCCACTTTATGTGTGGTCAGCACAACAAGTCTTCCTCCTCCATTCCCCTCTGTCAGCTTTCATCTCTGAATTCACTCCTCTCTGACCCATGTCATCATTCACACAGTTCATCCATGTTTTCTTTGGTCTACCTCGGCTGTCAGAAATACATTTTATTCAATTTTTTTTCCTAGCACTAGATCGCTTAGAACTGGTGCCTAGATTTATTTATAGCTTTGACGTTTAGAAGCGATGCTGAATAAATAAATAATACTTATACTTATAATATTATAACTATAATTTCATTATTTGAAAACCATCTAAAATCAAAAAATTCATGAAGTTAAAAAAAAATAAGTACCTTTTTAAGACCTACACTTAAAACCTGCGCACATCTATGCGATGGCGATGGCGATCATCTGAAACACTGTCAAATATTGCTGTCATATTTGACAGCGTTTCAGCTGATCGCGATCGCCATAGCGTAGATGTGCGCTGGCCTTTAGGAGGTAACCTACACTCCCCTTTAAGTCAGCGGCTGAAATCCTAGGCAGTGGCCTAAGTTCAAAGTCTTAAGCACACAGTCCAAGTTGTACATAGAGCAACGAAATCCCATTTAAGCTTTAGTGGAGTGCGTGGAGAGAATGTTTGTCTTGGACAATGTCAGTATAGTTTGGGGAACTTTCTAGAGACACTTTACAATATTAAATAACCTTTTTTGTGAGCACCAATAGTAAAGCGGAACCATTTTCGCTTTTATATTTGAAGTATTTTTTTTTTATTCAACTATGTTAGCTAACAAGCATACGGCCCACCTGATGGAAAGCAGTTACCATAGCCTATGGACGCTTGCAACACCAGAGGCATCACTAGCGCGTTGCTGGCCCTTCAAATATTTTAAAACGCCCTTTTTGAAGAACCCCATATTGTAATCGCTAGGAAAACCACATCAGGAAGATTATTCCACAACCTTAGAGTGCGCGGGAGGAAGTTCCTCTGGAACCGGACGGTGCGTGACCATGCCGGCTCCAAGGTATGTGGGTGACCCCTCTGCCTATGGCGAGCTGTGTGTGGGTGTGTGTGTGTGTTAAGTACGTAATCCGGCAATATGGCTTTAATTTTATTATTCAAAAAAAAAATTGCGCAATACGTTTTTATAACGTAGAAAACCTCGTGACATCGAGCAGTTTTTGACATAATTCGTTCCCAACATGCAAAATATAAACATACAAATCCTCCTCTTTATAATATTGGCATGATTATTACACAATTTGCTCGACAAAGCCCAATATTATGCAACTCAAACCCTAGGGAAATAGTGATGCTCTAAATTTGAATATTTCTCTAGGCTTAATTTGATTCGAATTCGGAACTTCCAAATTCAAATGAAAATGATTACCATAAAGACCAACACAAATGAGAATTTATTTGAAAATCGAACTGGAGGTCAGAGATCTGAAAACCATAGACACCAAATTATTGTGTCAATTCATTTGAAATTCGAACTGATTAGTTGGCAGCCTTGCAGTAATTGTGTAGTCAAGTCTGGTTTAGTCTGAAACTAGGTTTCTACCAGAAATACTTAACAAATTGCATCGAAAAACGAGAGAACACGAGTTCAAGTCGCGAATTCAATTGGGTTTTTACCTGATTGAAAGAAAAATACAGGGAACTAGACTTGCTCGTTTGAGGTAAGACGTGATCAATTCCTATCAATGTAGGAATTGCGCAAATAAATTTTAAAGTGTGTTTGTCTGGTGTGCTTAATTTATCTTGATGAAATTTTGTACTTCTTCTTATAGTGTCACTGGTTGTTTCAAACCAAGTGTGGTGAAAGGATTATAGGTGCGCCTCAAATAAGCATCTTTTGATTATTTATTAAAAAAAAACTTTCTATAAAAATGTTGTTCTATATCTATATTTTGCTTCTTAAAACTGAACTCAACTGACACAAACAAAACCAAAGCTAATACGGTTATCTTTCATAATCAATGCACAACTTTTTTTAAATGTTTTATAGAATATGGAAATCAATGGATTCTTAACGATACTCGAAATGAAAGCACGATTTAAAAACGCACTGATGAAGCGTTTGATAGCTTTTAAAAGCTATTTACTTTTAAAGCTACCTATTTCCTATGAAACAGTAACCGACACATTATTTTACTTAGTTTTGTGGCTTCAAATAAAAATAAAGTATTAATTTGTAGCTCGAGCATTTTATGAGGACTTCTATTAATATCTGAATCGCTTAAAGCCTAATCAAAAATTGAAAGGAATATAAACTCAATTATGTAAAAAAAAAGCAGCCAAGTGCGAGTCGGACTCGCCCATGAAGGGTTCCGTAGCATCAATTAACATCATATAAAGGTTTTTGTAATCGTCGAAAGGAAAATTGCGGTTTACGATTTATGACGTATAAAAAAAAAACTACTGGGTAGATCTCGTTCAAACCAAATATCGTTGGAAGTTTGCATAGTAATGTACAACATATTTTTTTTTTGGATTTATCATTCTCTTATTTTAGAAGTTAGAGGGGGGGGACCAACTTTTTTCAACTTTGGAAGTGTCTCTCGCGGAAACTGTTCAGTTTAGAAAAAAACTAAATAAGAAACCTCAACATCATTTTTAAAGACCTATCCATAGATACCCCACACGTATGGGTTCGATGAAAAAAAAAAATTGAGTTTCAGTTTCAAGTATCCGAAAATTTATAGTTTTTTTTCTATTTTTGAGTAAAAACCTTAATGCGGTTCACAGAATACATCTACTCACCAAGTTGCATCAGTCTAGCTCTTATGGTTTCGGAGAAAAGTGGCTGTGACACGGCCGGACAGACAGACAGACAGACAGACAGACAGACATGACGAATCTATAAGAGTTCCGTTTTTGCCATTTGGCTACGGAACCCTAAAAACAGTGCTTAAACTGTTGCCACCATCTATTTATCATTTTATTTTTAAAATTAAATGTTGTAGATCAGTCAAAAGTGTCGTCTGATTAGCCAAGAAAAATGGCATGACTTTCAAGGCCTGCGTTCACCTATGTCAGGTAGGCGATCAGTGAAACGCTGTCAAAAGTGACAGCGACATTTGACAGCATTTCATTGATCGCCATCGCGAGCGACCTAGATGCGCGCAGGCCTTTGCGGCCTCCTCCCAGTTTTTTGTTTAAACAAAATCATAAGGCTTTTGGTATTGAAACCTGTTTTGATTAACTGTACAAACGAACTGAAACCCTACAAGTTTTTTGTAGTTAATACGGCGGTTTTTTACGGGTTACCGCTTTTCAGGAAATCAACGCTTCAGCATGAGATTTTATCTTTCATTTTAGGCGGGTGCTGAAAACGTGCAAATGCAAAATTCACGTATAGTCCACACTAGTCCCCGATTTGCGAGATTTTAAACCGATTTCAGGGAACAGAGATGTAAATTTAGTAAGAACTGCTATTATTTGGCCAAATTTTTGTACGAAAAAGTTGTCAAACTAGCTTCACTTGAATAACAAATATCAGCAGAAATAGCAAATTGATAAATTTTTTGACGTGACAACGTCTTATAATTCGATGGAGCAGGCTGCACGCACGAAAAAACATAACTCATGCGGCGTTACCTCGCTCTGAAGCGTTCTATTTAAGGCTTGAAGTACAAGCGAGAGCGCGAAACGAGCGACAAAGAGGCACAATCGACCTCCGCGCTCGGCAGCGTTCGACATCTGTCTCTCTCCTATTTGAGTGAGCGATGCGTCTGCGTGGACAGCTGTATGACATTGTCACGTTCAACTATCGTCAGTAAACCGACTTTACACACAACCGATTTTTTTTCCAGAAGGAAACAAAGAACAGTTCCGCTATTTTTCACCTCCGTACGTCTAAAACCGGTTTATCTCTGGCAAATACTGGACAGTACAAACGCGGCTGCCATTTTGTTCCGGATTAGTTACTACGGTCAGAGATCGCTATCGTCGAAAGTTTAAACTGTAATTTCAAAATGAGAGCTGTTCAACTCGGTAATGACTTCCATGGCGCATTGGTATATAAATAAATGTTAGTTTAATTTATAGAATAGATTTTAGTTTGTTTAAATAAAATAAATAGTTATAAAAGGATCGGCAAGAAAAATAATCATAGTTATGACTTCCCTTTTTGTCTACCGAATGGTAGAATGTAGAAGTATTGAAACAAAGTTATGTTAGTACAGTTATGGAGTATTGAATGTAGTTTCTGGTAGAATTATTAAAAGATGGTGGTTGTTAATTTTTATTTGGTGGAAGGGTTGATTCCTGTTTGAAGTCTTCTTGCGGGAGAAATCCATCTCGCTTGGCAGTCGGAATTGATTCTGGATCAAGAACGGTCATGAAATGGGAACCTAGCTCCACCGATAGTGTTGAAATTGTACCTAGAGTTTAAAAGTACACGAATTGGCGTATTAGTGGAACAAATGTAAAAAGTGTTGGTTCGGTGGAGAAATAAAATAATGTTGCCGAAAATGAGGTGTATTAACTTCTGGTACATAATAATTATTAGTGTTGTAGTATAAGGGTTTAGTGAACATCCTACTAATATTATAAACGCGAAAGTTTGTAAGAATATATGGATGGATGGATGGATGTTTGTTACTCTTTCGCGTTAAAACTACTGAATGTATTTTATGGAAACTTTACAATAATATAGTTTATACATCAGAATAACACATAGGCTACAATTTATAAAGATACTGTAATGGAGATGTAAGTAACTGGAACAGGGCGTAAAGGGAACGGGGCGAGTGAAGCTGCGGGCGGCTGCTAATATAATAATAGCTCGACTAAGCTAAGCTTGCAACTGGCGTCAATTATAAAATATCGACAAAAAATTGTCGGTCTACAAAAATGGATTCGCTATGACTTTAAACAATGTTTGTTAGATTTAACTTCGCATTTATTGTTTCTAACATTGCAATACATAATACAATGTAACTATGTATCTATAAACATAGTTACACTCATCAACATTGTCTAGGAATATTCCTTTTCAAAAAGATTTTTATATTTTTCGAATTTTTGTTCTTAATTTTTATTTTTATTAATAAATAATATCAAACAGTTGTATTCTATTATCATTAATAAACAACCGAAAATAAAGATTCTTGCTATGCCTAGTTTTCTAGAGAAATTATTTTCAGTTTTTGTAAAAATGTTGATGAAGCGAGGTGCAAACTTAGCTTGGTGGAGTTACATAACTCAACGCTACTTACTCGTAGCTCCAAACCAAGTCTTGCAATACTTATTTTTAAATTGCAAACTATACCTTGCAATGCGTCTGTTTTTGATTTATTTTAAAAGTACCCTATTCCCATCTTATTACCCCAAGTACTACACATTTCTGAGACGATAAATTACCCAAAATGCTTATAACTTGATAAATTACTTCGGTAATTATCTATTGTCTGTATAATTGGCGGTGTTCTTTCTCCAATTAGCAGCCGTCAATCCGCCCAAGGTACGAGAGAACCTAATTACCAAGTACAGTTAGCATCAGAAAATAACAATAAATATTCAAAAAAGGCGCTCAGTTAGTAGTAGCTCTGCCTTCTGCGTTGGAGGGCGTGGGTTCGATCCCCACCGAGAACAAAATATTTGTGTGGTAAACACAGATGTTTGTTCTCTGTCTGGGTGTTATATTGTATTCTATGTATGTATAATAATAATAATAATAATAAATATTGATTCACACAACACTACCCAGCCCCAAACTAAGCAGAGCTTGTAATATGGGAACCAGATAGCTGATATAATACTTGAATACATTATTTTTTTTGTAAATACATACTTAGAATACAATATAACACCCAGACAGAGAACAAACATTTATGTTCACCACACAAATATTTGTTCTTGGTGGGGATCGAACCCACGACCTACGGCGCAGAAGGCAGAGCTACTACCAACTGAGCTAGAGGCCAGTCAAGTATGTACATATCCTTCGCTTATCTATTTCTTCTTCTTATCGTGTCACTGATTCTTTCGAACCAAGTGTGGTGAGAGGATTTAAAGTGCGCCTCAAAGAGGCTCCTTTCGTGCACCTGACACATATTTTCTAATTTTGTAGGTTCTACGATATGCCGGTTTCCTCACGATGTATTCCTTCACCGTTTGAGAGCACTGGCATAGTGTACATCGCTTAACTTACAGGTACATTACTCAGAATTTATACGCCACTGAATCGTCACGAAACGTTATTTTCTTAAGAAAATCAACATCCACCGGAAATATCGTACGACATTCACGTACTGTCAGTACAAACAGAGTCGTATGCCGTGCGAATATAGAATTCTATTTCTAGATAGAACTTACCAACTTTGATCCTAATGAAACGTGTTTGGCATTGTTTTTGCAAATAAAGGTATAATGCATGTATTTTGACTTGGCAATTGTGAGATTCTGTTGGTTAAGATGTGCACTAAGTGACACCTAATTTACTATACTTACTAATATTATAAATGCGAAAGTAACTCTGTCTGTCGGTTGCGCTTCCACGGCAACAACAACAATTTAATTTAACTGAACTGATTTAAATGAAGTATGGTACACAGGTCATACACAGGTTATAGTGTTTGCATGCTGGGTTTTTCTGGCGAAGTGTGTGAATTTGTATGCCTATATTTAAGATCTAAAATGTACCATGCTTCAAGCAAATACATTATTTCATTTCATTTAATTTAATTTCATAGAGCCTGAAAAAGGACACGCTAATTTTTATTGCAAAACAAGCGTTGTGAGGTGGTTGGAAGGGGGGATGAAAAGTTGCATGGAAGTATCGTCATTTTTTTTGAGCTAAAAATTTGAAACTTATTTTAGAGATACGATGTAAGAAAGAAAGATGAAAGAAAACAAGAAAGAAAAACATTTTATTGACCTTATGACTAGTAACTTATTATATTAGCAACTCACTATAGGTCAATAAGACCCTGGCTCAGTATCTGTTGCACCGTGTAGGTCACCCCACTCAGTGCAACACTGGTATTCTGCCAAGGCCTAGAGACGAGTGAAATCACGGACAATGTAGGCAGGTAAATTAAAAAAAAAAAGAGATTAGCCTAAAAGTAAGTAGGTAAACATGTAAATATTTATGCTATGGGAAACAAGTCACTTTCAATTTACAAATTTAGAATGCCATCTAGCGATCAATAAACGAAATCAACGCAGGCCCGCCATCGATCATGTGACATTTGAGCACACGGAGCATTTATTGGTTGCGACGCTATGAGCCAATAAGCACGCAGGCAGTACGAGTTTATAGCGAATCGGAAAAGAGCTGCGGTGCTTCTACTGGATGTTGACAGTATTGATGATGACGTCATGAAACAACAACATGAAACGTACAGAAAGGGGAGAAAATGGGGGGAAGAGAAGACACTATTACACGCGGGTGAAGTTGCAGGTACAGCTAGTTTACTAATAATAGCTAGTATAATTATAAATGGTTTGGAACTGCGCACATAAGTGATTTAAAATATACCTGACAGGATGATGATTTACAAGCACAAGCCATCTTATTCGAATGCAATAACGTATCATACTAACCAAACAAGCTAAAGTTTTTTTACAAAGCCGAACCTTATCGTATAACATAAAAGGTTTAATTTGCACCCACACTATCCTACATTTTCCCTACATTTTCTCGTAATTTTGTCACCGGCAAAACTGCGCTATTGATTTGTCAAACGATGCAGAGAATTAATAGGCGGACCTCAATCCGGTGGAAACCAGAAAAATCCGGTGAAAAAAGCGATATTTTAAAATTGAATTGCGTTGGTAAAGTCGTTTGAGCTACGAACGGTTAAAGTTTGGTTTGGAAGATATTTTGAGAATTTTATCCAAACATTATTTCTACAAGATATCTTTGATAGTTTTTCTGTATAACGGCGTCGTAGTAAGAAGTTGAAACGTTCGTGTTTTATACAAATTTGCTTATGAGCAGATTTTTCCATCTAAGTAGAGTAACACTATCCATCTGATAAAAATATTTCAATGCTTGACAAAAACAAAGACATATTTTTATTTGACGAATACCGTACTTAATTAAATATAGATGGAACAGACGGCCTTATAGGCCTGCGCACATCTAGGCGATGGCAATGGTAATCAGCTGAAACGTTTTCAAAAACGCTTTCGCTTGTCATGTATAAGACAGCGATTTAGCTGATCGCCATTGCCATCGCCTATTAGTTGTGCGCAGGCTCTAAAGATTTTTTTGACGGTTTTATATCCTTTGTCTTTTATTCCATGTCATTTTATACCAATTTTCAAGCGGGTAATAATTTTAATAGCTATTATGAGTTCATTTTGAATGTTATTGCTTAAGCAAAATCACATACATTATTTTTTATAGCTTTTATTTGAGATCATTTTACAAATCCATGATCTACCTG
Source organism: Thera obeliscata (assembly GCA_947578465.1). Taxonomy (NCBI): domain Eukaryota; kingdom Metazoa; phylum Arthropoda; class Insecta; order Lepidoptera; family Geometridae; genus Thera; species Thera obeliscata. The sequence goes on from OX387917.1 coordinate 24,148,774, forward strand.
TATAAAAACTAAAAAAAAATATGCTACGAAATAATATTGTATGCAATCTTAACAGATCCGTGTGGAAATCAGAATTAACCGATACGTATAATCTACTGAACAGTAGAAATAATAGAAAAGAAATAAAGATAACAATAAATACCTTAAATTGAAGCCGGAATTTAAGGTTTCACCAAAACGTACCGGAAATTCAAAAACCATTTTCCGATAAGCAATAAAACATCCAATCCGTGGGAATAACCCAAGCGGTAGGCTCCATCCTATTGGTGGATATGTTTTATTCATGGAACCATCCGCGGCTTAAACCCTTTAATTGATTGGCTGGACATCGAGTAAATCAGAGGTTCCCAACCTTTTTTTTATCATAGAATTTTTTATCATTGACTGGCCTCTCAGCTCAGTTGGTAGTAGCTCTGCCTCCTGCGCCGTAGGTCGTGGGTTCGATCCCCACCGAGAACAAATATTTGTGTGGTGAACAGAGATGTTTGTTCTCTGTCTGGGTGTTATATTTTATTCTAAGTAGGTATTTACAAAATATATATAGGTATATAAGTATTATATCAGCTATTTGGTTCCCATAGTACAAGCTCTGCTTAATTTGGGGCTAGATATGGTGTGTGGATTGTCCAAAATATTTATTATTTATTTATTTATTATAGACTACTTTCAAAATGTTGCTGCTTAGGGTGGACCCCCTGCCCTGCAGCTACATTTTCACTTTTTTCTTAACTACTAGTTGATAGAACAAGCATAATGGTTCACCTGATGTTAAGCGGTAACCATTCCCAGTCGACAAAAACAATATGGAGAATTAGATCCAATAAGGAAATTTGTATTGCGGCTGAGTTCCTACCACTAATTAACAGTTTTCGTAAAAAGTAAGAACTGATAGGTTAATTAATTAATTGATAGGCGAAGCCAACATTTTAGTTTTTCACTATTGACACCAGTAGCATTTTCGTGAACCCCCATTTTTTTGTCACGCCATTGTTGACCCCCGTCGAGTCAGTAAACCCCTGGGGGTCCACCTGGACCACGTTGGGAATCAATGGAGTAAATATAAAACAGGTTTTTAGGGTTTCGTACCTTCAATGGAAAACCTCTAGGGTGCAATCAGCCACTACACAATGAAGAGGCTTGGAAAGGTTACAAGACCCGAATGAACGAAATATATAGCGTTGTGATTGAGAGTGTCATTGGACCTAAATTATAATGAAAAAGCCTTGCGTGGGAGTTTTGACATATTAATGCAATGAGAGAAACTTTTTTTTAAGTGAAGTTATTTTAAAAGTAAAGCAGTGTTTTACTTCTTTACAAGCTTAGTTTGCTGAATCTCCTGTGAGTATTCAGTATTTATTTCGAAAATTTAAAAAGCAGTCACAGGGCTATAAACAATGTTTCACCCCTGAGTTACGCTTGCAAGTAAAGGCCTGCGCACATCTAAACAATCTGTGATGGCGATCAGTGAAATGTTGACAAATACGACAGATCACCATTGCCATCGCCAAGATGTGCGCATAACACAATTTTTTACGGGAGGCTCCCATACAACAGACATGATTTTTGCCGTCTCTATATAGTGGTACGGAACCCTTCGTGCGCGAGTCCGTCTCGCACTTGGCAGGTTTTATTGATACTATTTTTTTTTAATGAACGGTGCAAATATTTAAACATAATAAAATAGAACCCGCCATATTTTATGTTTCGTATTGTAATCTCCAAACCCTGGTTAAATGTAGTACGCAGATGGTGCTAAATCTAGCTCGATAACATCTATAGGCAGGTGGTAACTCAGGTAAATCGGCAGTTATGCCAAATGCTCACCTAGGAGATACGAGCCAACTTTATGAGTTGTGCGCATTGGCCAGAGGCAATTCTGGTTAAATAACCCTGATAATTTTATTTTAATATTTTGTTTACTGTAGACCCTACCAGGAACTCTATCAGGCTCTGTCTCTGGTTCTGGTTTTGAGTCTGTGTGAGTGTTGACTAAATAAATCCTACGTCAAAACGTCACACACACAGTATAATGCACTGGTGAGCACTCACACAGACTCAAAACCAGAACCAGAGACAGAGCCAGACAGAGCTCATGGTAGGCCTACAGGTTGTGATTATTTTAATTTATTAGGCACTAATTATGAAATACAAACTGATTAGGAGAATTAATTCTGAATTTAGGGCTAGATTGTTTAAAATGTACGTACATTTATTTAATTTTAATTTCACTTTGGATGGTGGGATAAAGCGTTGGATAGAGACAGTTGGAAGGATTTGGGAGAGACCATTGCCCAGCATTGGGACGATACAGGTTAAATTAATAATAATAATCTTAATATATAAAGGGGAGTAAGGGGAAGAACGGTACAAAGATCTTATCCGGATCCAATTGTCAACCTCACCTGCATGCGACGGCGGCCCTTCTGGTCGCTGCGGTGCTCTTTGCGAGTGCGATTTGGCTGATTTTGGTATTGAATGATTTGTGGAGGTCCAGAGAAGGTTTAAAAGGTTTTTTTTTTGTTGTTTTTCAACGGGATCGGTAACGGGGCGAGCGAAGCCGCGGGCAGCCGCTAGTAAAATAATAAAAACATATCGCTTTATAAGCTAAGCTTGCAGAACGATAGGGAAAACATAAGCCCAGCAGTGACGTTGGTTAAGAAAAAAAAACACGTAAGTAATAACTACTAGGTACTTCTATTTACTTTTGAGGGTAGGTTTCACGAAAGGTACAAAATTTATTGAGGAACAAATATGGAGTACGTTTTAGTCTGTCTAATATTATAATTTTCAGTAAATTGAAATATTATCTGTCTCAGTTAATTTACATTTTGGCACTGGATAAGTCGCGATACACTCTGCCAAACTGTCATGTACCGGAAAGACGTAGAAAATGTTTTATTATGCTATTTTTGCACGTGTTTTGCGCAAGGGATTTGATCATGGAACCTTTAAAAACAGTAAGAAACTATTTTTATAATGTCCCAAAATGTAAAAGCCGAGCGAGATATAAACCGCGACCTTCCTTGGTACGGGGCTGCGCCCATCGGATCCTAATCACACTCGACGAATAACTCTTAGGAGGGAATCACACAGGCGACTCTCCATACAAACGTAGTCCCCTATTTCCTCCCTGGATCCAATTCATATTTCATATAAATAAAATAAAATAAAATAAAAAAAACGTTTATTGCCTCGTTTATAAACCTAGGAACTACATTATCATACTAAACATAAACTAAAAATACGAGCACAAAGGGTCTCATTCAGTTATCGCTGGAAGTATGTACATCCAGCACTGATTTTAAATTAAACCCTCTCGGTTGGTTGTTCACCGAGGAATTTAGAGCAATAAGCGAGTTACAGAAAAAACGAACAATCAAGACATATACAGTAAAAGTAAAACGGCAATCAGACCTTTCAAAATATATACAGTTTGTAATAAATATTGTATAAAGTGTTTCAACTTAATAAACAAAAAAAGAACTTGTGTGGGTGACAATAATTCCTATGTGTGCGTGTGTGAGTGAAGGGTGGATGTGTGTGAGTGGTTGAGTGTGTAGTGTTGTGCATTTCGTGAGTAGGCTTCCATGATTCTCCCAGTCTCTTAAGAGTCTGGTTAGCACAGAGGGAAGCCTACCCCGAGGTGTGTGTGGGTGAATGTGTGTGCGAGTGTTATGTGTGTGTGAATGTATGTTTCTTAGTTTCTAATGGGTACCTAATCATTTTTAGACCCAGCGTTTAAAGGTTGATTCAACATTGTGTTGTTGTCGTAATAAAAGTGCCAATTTAAGTTTATGTTTAAAGGTTACTAGACTTATTTTCTTTCTTAAAGGAGGTGGTAGGTCATTCCATATTTTTGACGCCCGGTATTTAAAACAACCTTTAAACCCTGCGGATTTATGTTTGGGAATAGCCAAAGAGTTGGTGAATTTTTTTCTGGTGTTAATGTTATGTATAAATTCAAACCAAGTGAATTTTTCAAAGAGATATTCCGGTTTCTTGTTCCAAATAATTTTTTGAGTCATGCAGGCCAAATGAAGCTCTCTTCTATCCTTCATATTAAGTATGTTTTTTCCAGCTAGATATGGACTAATGTGTTCTCTACGAGGTATGTTAAAACAGAATCTAACACATGCATTCTGCACCCGCTGGATGGATCTTTCCGTCTTGACCCATAACCTAGGACCGTATACCGCACTGCAATAGTTAAACGGGGAGAGTACAAGTAGATCACACAATTGCAAACGCACCTCCTCCGATATGTATTTTCTAATTGAATAAAGGACTTTGAGTTTGTAAAAAGCATTCCTAATTTTTTCATTGACGTGTTTAGCAAACCTCATTTCGGAATCAATGACTAGGCCCAAATTTCTAGCATCCTGTTCTATTGGTATAGTTATGTCGTTAATTATTATTTTTGGGTTGAGGGCCAAAGCTTTTTGGATTTGTATTTTGGTGCCAAGAAACATGACTTTGGACTTGGCCGGATTTAGGATGAGTGAATTTTTCGCAGCCCATGTATAAATATTATTTAGGTCCTTATTCACTCGGAGTACTGCCTCTGAAGTATGTTCTGAGTTAAAACTGTGGTATACCTGAGTATCATCCGCATACATATGATAATCACAGACGTCAATGTGATCCGGCATGTCTGCCGTGAAAATGGAAAAAAGTATAGGACTTAAGATGGAGCCCTGCGGAGTACCCCTAGGGACCTCCACTATGTTGGAAACAATTTTTGTGCCATCTGGATTTTCCATTTCTACGTATTGGTTTCTACAAGATAAAAAAGATTGGAACCAGTCACAGGTATCTTTAGAAAAACCATAGTATGATAGTTTGGCCAGTAGTAGTTCATGGTTTATACAATCAAACGCGCGAGAAAAATCCAGAAGGACCAGCGCAGTGCACAATCCAGAGTCGGAGGCAGCAATTATATCATCAGTAACCTGCAAGAGCGCTGTCTCTGTGCCATGATTTTTTCGAAAGCCCGATTGAAATTTAGGGATTATATTCTGCTGTGCAAAATATTCTTCCATTTGGAATAAATCATATGAGGGTCATATTTTCTTTATCAATAAGTTTCTGAAAAAAAAGGAAAACATACGAGCACGTATATAGCAGATCTGGATTTTATGAGACAAAATGGTTACTCTAGAGGCATTATCCAGGGAGGAAATAGGGGACTACGTTTGTATGGAGAGTCGCCTGTGTGATTCCCTCTTAGGGACAATTCGGCACTAACGCGACCGTGGCTCCATCTACAGGTTTGAGTTCCTTGATCTACAGGTTACAGTAATCTACTTACCTGCTCTATAACCGAAGTTGAATGTTGAATCTTTGTAATTTTCTTAAGTGCAATAAATACTATAAAAATAAATAAAAGTAAGAAACGAGTCGGGGAACCCACGCGGTGGTCCTGCGCGGTGACCAAAAGGAACGTAGTACCAGAAGATGGACACCAGCATTCTAAGGTAGACACTTCTATCACCAATATTTTTTTTTAGCTGTTGGAACAACCATACGCCAACCTGATGGTATGTTAACCATCGCCTATAACGAAGCATTGCCTCGTAGGTCACGCGCATTAGGGGGGTGCCCTACGATGCACTGCCTTTTGTCCATCAACCCTCGGACGACCCCCACACAAAGAGTTCTACTTCTACTTAACCCTCCCACACCACTCTTTAACTTTCTTACTTACCTACTTCTTTACTTTGGAAAAATTCTTTATTTTCGAAAAGTTTTCACGTGTTTGTTTAATTCATTTTGTTATAATAACAATATTTTTTTATTTGCTCATCTGTCAAAAATAAGCGTGGAAGGCTCATAAAATGCTTCGTCAAAAAGTTACCTCAGCAAAAATAACCTCCAAAATTAAAAGTTATCTCCCTGACCTCAAAAATACTGCCTCACAGAAATAAACCGTATCACATTCATCTAACCAAGCATTCCAGAAAGGTAAATTTATCTTGAAAAACTTATTACACCCAAGTTGAGGTATTCGTTTTAATAATTCTCTTCAAATTCTCGTGACAACAAGACGAAGATAGACCGTGTTGCAGAAAAATGCCTTCGAAATGCCTTCACAAAGTAACGTACACAAAGCCTTGCTTAACTGTAGCATTTTCATTCTTGTTTTAACAGAGATCCCATATCCATCCATCCATCCCATCCCGGTCCCATAGAAATTTTGTTAAGATTAGTTTAGCCGTTTTAAAAAATGGTTATTTTTATTTTAGTTATTACATCCCTCCGTGATTTATGAACCTGTAATATCTGGAAGGTAATACACCCATCTACCTTTCAAATCAACATTGGTCAGTGTTTACTCAATAGGTAACCAACTAAGCTTTGAGACCCGTCAACAAAACAGATAAACCCTTAACTAATTCAGCTTTGCACGTATTGACCTTTTGTGAGCCTATGGCTTATAATAATGGGATTATAATAAATCAACAGGTTGACAGCTAAATAACGAGCTTAGCATGCCAGTTTCTATTTGTAGGGAATAGGTTCACGTACAAATTGTTCATAATTAATAGTTTGTATAGGTCCGGTTAATGTACAGCCAGTTAAATGTACACCTAGTTTTTTTATTCGCAATCATTCGTCTGATTATAAGCAGGTTTGGTGCATGCACTAAACATGCTGGGGAATTTCTCCAGTGATCATTTCCTCCTTTTTAGGGTTCCGTAGCCAAATGGCAAAAACGGAACCCTTATAGATTCGTCATGTCTGTCTGTCTGTCTGTCTGTCCGTCCGTATGTCACAGTCATTTTTCTCCTGACTGATGAAACTTGGCAAGTAGATGTATTCTGTAAACCGCATTAAGATTTTGACACAAAAATAGAAAAAAACTATAAATTTTGGGGGTCCCCATACTTGAAACTGAAACTCAAAATTTTAACCATACGTGTGGGGTATCTATGAATAGGTCTTCAAAAATGATGTTGAGGTTTCTGATATTGTTTTTTTCTAAACTGAATAGTTTGCGCGAGAGACACTTCCAAAGTGGAAAAAAGTTGGTCCCTCTAACTTCTAAAATAAGAGAATGATAAAACTAAAAAAAATATATGTTGTACATTACTATGCAAACTTTCAACGATATTTGGTTTGAACGAGATCTAGTCAGTAGTTTTTTTTTATACGTCATAAATCGTAAACCGCAATTTACCTTTCGACGAACTACAAAAACCTTTATATTATGTTACTTGATGCTACGGAACCCTTCATGGGCGAGTCCGACTCGCACTTGGCTGCTTTTTTTGTAATCATATGTTTAGTTCTATGATGTGTTGTCTTTAACGTAGATACATCTACATTTTTAAAACGTATCCACATTTTTCCACTGTTAAATTGTTAAAGCTTATCTACATCGTATTTATTAAGCAATATATAATTTTGTCCTAAAGCGGATAGTTTCTGTAAAAAAATATTTTCTGGCATTACAACGGCGGTAATTTGTATGTTTTAACATAACTAAACCTATCCAATTTCGATTCGCTCTATAAAGTTTCAGAGACAAGTAACAAATATCCAGTGCCAGAACAAAAAAGCAAAAATCAATGTTAAACTACAACCAACTACTACTACAATCTGGGCCTGTTCAAGGCAAGAGTGAATAGGTGTCTTCTAGACCATCCTGCTTCATCGTCGGCTACATCGTCGCTTACCATCAGGTGAGATTGTAGCCAAAGGATGTTCTATTTAATGTAAAAAAAAAAAAAAAAAAAACTGTTACAGTGTATATGTGTATATAATTATGTGGCGGTATGAAAATGTTCGTTGATTTTCAACTTGATTTGTTCAACGTATCACGATCACATTCTACCTTTTGAAACTGAATAGACAGAATACACATCGGTGTATTCTGTCTATTCATTCATCATGTAGGTACGGTTTCAAAGGGTCGTCACAAATTATGTCAAAATGTGTTCATGATCAAGGCACTGGTGAAAGCGAAAACCGACTCTAATTTGACGAACATTTTCATACCGCGACTGTACATGGGGCTCAACTGGCATCTTAATAACAGGTTGTACAATAACTGGATGTACATAATCGCTTCCACTTTTTTACTTTGTTTTTTTGTATTAGTATGATTTACGACAAAGACTTTGAGTTGCAAAATCCTTTCATCACACTGATTTGAAACTAAGGACACGCCTATTTCAATCAATCAATCAAATCAATCAAAATAGTCTTTATTCAGTTCAATTACAAGAATCACTTTGAAACGTCTTAAAGCTAGGTGAGTCTAGGTGCCAGTTCCACGCAACCAAGCGTAGAAGAACAGGCAACAAGCTACGGCTCGGTTCCTACCGTTTTCTGTGGTATAACCATTTTATGCAGATAACAAAATGATACCTCTTTATTCTCAAACGTCCGAAACTGTGCATAAAACTAAATTAAAATAAAGAAAATATTGCTGTTTTTGTTCAGTTATATGGTACGCGGTCAATATGCAGCGGCCAGTGGGCAGGCTTAATTAGAGCTTACTAACGGCCAGGGTCCTCTAATCAACTGTCTCAGCCAAACGAATGATTAAGCGGAGGTTTATACAGCACGACTTCAACCATTATTCGGTACAAAATAGTGTTCCCAACTTCCAGTTTAAATGGCCCCGCCTTTTGATCATAAGGTTGTGGGTTCAAATCCAGTCTTTAACCAATGAGTTTTTCTGCCCAAAAATTTGACTATGCCAGTACTCTCAAACGGTGAAGGAAAACATAGAGAGGAAACCAGCATGTTGTAGTTAAAAAGTTCAAACATAATGTGTCAAGTGCACGAAAAGAGGCTATTATGCCGCCTTCCTACGGTGCGTGATATCACGCACCAGCCCGCACCAGCTCGCACGACACACCATGGGAACGGTCTCGTGCGTCGAGGTGCGCGGTAGCACAGGAGCCTTTCCTGTGTGCGTTGCCGTGCGTCGTCGTGCGCGGTGCGTGATGATCTGCAGAACCACGCACCGTAGGAAGGCAGCATTAGGCGCTATAAAATCATTTCACAACACTTGGTTTGAAAGAACCAATGACATGATAAGAAGAAAAAGTTTAAAATATGTACCTGTATGTTTAAAAGTTCTTCAGGGTAGGCAAAGCAACGACAGCACCTTTGGTGTTGTTGGTGTCTATGGGCAACGATGACCGCTTACCATCAGGTGGGCCGTAAGCCTGTTTGTCTATCGTTTGCATAAAAAACAAAAACCTATGAATAAAGAAAATAAAATAATAGTAGTACTTCGTCGGAAGATCCAAACACAAAGAGCTTTCCTCCTACAGCTGTGGTGCAGCCAAGGAATATAATACTCTCTCAGCGAGGAATGAAGTTTGTATGAAAAAAGTATAACGCAAACGAAACAGTGGTATTTTTTGTACAGCAAAGGCAAAATGTGATGGTAACATCAAATTAAAACGACTATTACAGAGATAAGACACATTTTCTTCCACATTAGCTACAATCACCCGTTTAACTCACAAGCGAGGGTAATGGGAACGCATTACGCTATAATTATCGTTAATGAGTTTCATTATAATCGTTTATTTTTATCATGAACACGTGCTCTCATATATTTTTACGTTGGCCTATTCAGGGATTATTAATAAAAAGATAAATAAAGTGAATTTGTGGCGTTAGATAATATTGTTTTGATATAATAAAATAATAAGTAATAGTAGTAAGACCGCAGTACTAGTGCTCTCAAATGGTGAAGAAAAAATATCATGAGGGAACCGGAAGTCGTAGAACTTAAAAAGTGGTGGGCAAGCCAAGCAAGGTATATTTGGCACTACCAGTGTCCCGTAAATAGACAGATTAAAAAATTATTTACTATTATAAAAAATGTCTTTTTGCTTGAAGGTGTTGTCAGTATTTGCGTTCCCAGAGCTTTAAGGTATATAAATGCTTCTTTTATTTCAAAAGGCAACTTAATCGAGAAGTTGGATCGTGTCGTAAACCAAAAACAGGGCGTTCCGTTTAATCGAAGTTTATCCGGAGTTTGAAATACGATGTCCAGAAGCTGAACAGATATCCAAAGCCCAACAATTCACAAAGAAAATTGGATTGGATCGCGACTTTACCAATCACCATGAATTATCATTTGACAGTTAGTTGTTGTCAAGATTCTGGGAGATCCTAGAAAGCCAGTGGTTAGAGAAGGCTGGAAATGTATGGAAGAGGCCTATGATGTTCAGCAGTGGACTTCTTAGGCTAATGATGATCTTTTGACGCTCTCTTTCATGGTAATAGTAATTTATGAAATCCATGACATTGGAAATTAAATTGTGCAAAAATCTACGTCAAAGGAAATGATAGACAGGAACGTAGAGATCAAATCATACATACCACAAGTTCTCAAATGTATGCTTATTTACCCTTAAAGTGAGTCACTTTACGGGGGCTACAAAATTCAGCCAAGAAGCAATATTGTATATTGTTGATATTTAGTCAGCATTTTCATTCACCACACCTCATACCATTGAAGATAAAATTATAATCCTGCAGATCTAGTTGTACAAATCGTCACAGAATACTGAATTAACCCAGTAACACAACTCCAAACACCATTAAACTCAGGCGCGCTGTACCCAGCGAGCCCGCTCAGTCCTAATTACTGTCTCGAACCGGTTCATACCAGTTTAAACCAGATATAACCGTATTAAAATTTAGGAAACAAACGCTACAGTCGTTCATTTTCCAAAATTACATTTCATTTGGCGAACGGAATTGAGTGTTTTAATTAAAATATTTGTCTGTTACAGCTGTTTGGATAAATAATGTTTACTTTTACAATAATATTAAATGGTTACACTACCGGTTTTCAGTGAAAAAGTTAGCAAGGTGTGAATCAAACACTCACACTAAAAGTTGAGCACCATTATACCAATAATAATCAACGTCATGGGATAAAAGCAAAAAAATATGATGATAAGTGCTTTCTAACTAATTCTAACTATATGTTTTATAAAAACATAATCTAAACATTTCCGCCGACCTGCTATTCCACCTACCTAATTCTTACATTGAGGTAAGAGGTCTTGGGTCAGTGACGGTCTTATCAAAACTATTTTCTTCTCGTTTTACTTGTTAATAATTGATGCACACAAAATAAAAAAAATATACCGACGTCTTTAGAACCTCTTTTTTTTTATGTCGGTTCAAAACAAACTCAACAACAATTTTAGTTTTTTTTAGTAAAAATCTATATTTCCTTTCAAAGCAAACCCACGCGTGCTCGTGATAGCATAAAATAACACTCAATCCCTTATCGGACCACTTAGGATAACATCCTGATTCGTCAAGCAATATCGACAGCCTCGTAAGGAAAGGGTTCCAAATATAAGCTACATCAACGCACCTGCCACTCTATCAAAATTCCATAATAGCTGCCCGTCATAATTTTGAACTGAAAAAGAAATGACGCAATTCAAAAAGGTAATCGTGCATATAAAGTTAAAATAGTAAATTGTTAGAAAAGGACTAAAATAAAAACTAGTTTTAACGGGTTTTTAGAGTGTGTTGCACTCTACTTTTCACTACCATTGCGAGAAAATAAAATAATTCAATACAATAATATGAAAAACGGTCACTACTAATTCGATTTGCAGCTATAGAACATTCTAAATATTTCGCGCCAATGTATTTTTTTTTTCTGTAGCCGCAATGCATTGCATGTATTCTACCACAGAAGGCAAAGAACGAGTTGTTTCTGTTCTGTGCATTCTACTAAATAGGTCGCCGATTTTAGTTCCATTTTCAAAGAATATGTTTTTCTTTTTTTATGAAACAGTCGAGCATTCATGGTTACTCTACATAAGACTAAACCTTTTTTCTTTTTTGTAGGCTCATTGTCATTTGACAGACAAATATAAAAAAACCCTTTTAAGAAATGCAATATTTTTTTCGCTCTACGCCACAATTACGGTTTTTTGAGCAAAAGGAGTGAAAAACATATTGTGACCTCTTTCGTTTTCCTTAAGAAAAGAAGAGATTCTGATCAATGAGTCTCATTGATAACTCATCCATGAAGAACGGTTAACGAAGGTTCGTATTTACATTTTGAGGTAACCGGTTATAGGGTCCAGTTATGCCGCCCAGTGTAACTCAAAATGTCAACACGAACCTTCGTAATACCATCATTTTGTCCCTCTGCATACACGTGAACTATGACATTTCCTTTCAATAAAACAAATGGTCACAAAGGCCGAGCTTAGGAACCATGCATTATTCAATCGTTCTTTCACTTTACTAAATGAAATAAATTACCATAGATACGATTTTTACCTTGCGCAGTCAGTTGCCTTTCTAGTTTACAGTTTAACAATGTTTTAAAACTATACAATAGGAATGGGTGATGAATGTTTTGAGCACCATTGTTCGTTTTTTAAACCTGAAATTCGTTATTTGAAAATGGAACGTTTTCTGCGCGACCTTTTTGCAAACTTTAGACTCAACTGTTTTTTATTAAAACATGCTTAAAACCTTTTTGAGTAACCTCAGTAATAAAGAGTTTTTACTAGAAAACGGTTACTTAAAACGACGAAAAATCAATGCTACGAGTATGAGAAAAAACTTAGCTGCTGAAACAAAATAACGCCATTATTTAAGTGCGTTAAGCCGTGCTTAAATACAAAAAGTCTCGCTCAGAAAAGCTTATGAATAAAAAGCTGGCACACTATGTCGTCTGCCAACGTTATCAAACATTTTTTTTCCACAGACCTCAAAACTCTTTGTTGCATTTCCTTCCTCATTGATATAGACACAATCAAACCACAGAATAAAGAGTAACAAATAACGCTTAAATGCATCTATTTTTATATTTTTGTATTTTATTTACCTATGTAATCCACGTATAATTGTTTTTTAATATATTCATGTTTTGTTTATTGTGTGCTAGGAAGCAAATATATTATTGCCTATGTCTATGTCTTAAAAACTAGAGGTACTGATTGAACGAGCTGGCTTGTTTCAACTGTGTCCTCATGAAAAGGGTCTCGATTTCTGGCTGATTAAACAAACCCTTGTTGATTCGCCCTAAGCTTAGAGGGATTAGGACTTTGACATTATGAGGGACGCGCACTGCCGAGGTCTATTTTTAATTACTGTAGGAAGGTTTGTGCTACATGAAACTCGTCTGTCGCCTGGTTATTAAAACTGTCGGGGATCATGTTGGGGTCACCAATTATAGGGTATTGTTGAGATGGCAGGTACTTACCGTGTAGTGGAGTGAAAACCCGATATATTACAAATTTAGGCGAAGGGAAACGTCGTAAAACGTGTTAGGATCAAAATGATTTTTTTGCTTAGCTGTGTGAATTCGTATTAATTACAAAAAACGAGAGTTTTTTTACTTTACTTTACAAAGAAACAAAGCTGCTAAAGTCAGCAAATGTATGGGGTTGTTCAAAACGGCGTTTTTTAAATATTTAAAGGGTCAGCAATACGCGAGTAACCGCTTTCCATCAGGTGTGGTGTATAACTACTAACTTATATTGACTGACCTCTCAGCTCAGTTGGCAGTAGCTCTGCCTTCTGTGCCGTAGATCGTGGGTTTGATCCCCACCGAGAACAAATATTTGTGTGGTGAACACAGATGTTTGTTCTCTGTCTGGGTGTTATATTGTATTCTATGTATGTATTTACAAAAAATATAAGTTAATTATCAGCTATCTGGTTCCCATAGTACAAGCTCTGCCTAGTTTGGGGCTGGATAGTGTTGTGTGAATTGTCCGAATTATTTATTTATTTATTATTATACATAATATGTATAGTGGCGGAATTAAAATGTTCGTCGATTTTCAACTTGATTTGTTCAACGTATCACTATCACATACTACCTTTTGAAACTGAATAGACAGAATACACCGATAAGTTAACGTCACAAATTATGTCAAAATGTGTTCATGATCAAGGCACTGGTGCAAGCGAAAACCGACTCTAAGGTGACGAACATTTTCATACCGCGACTGTACATCTCTTTGAAGATGATAATAGCAGCTGTCCCAACTGTAGGTATTGTAATACCAGATTATCTACGGTCAGTTAATTAGCAATTCCTGAGTAGATTAGATTACAATAATTATAATTAGTACGTAGATTGTATTGAGAGAAAGTTAATTAATTAATGTAAGACAATTTATTGTTTATTTTAGTTTGGAAACCGGTGGGAATGGCAGATTACCGTAAGCACAAATATGTATTTATACAACAGTAGACCTAGGCGCATGTATCTCGATCAGATCGCAGACGTTTTAGAGAAAGGCCAGGTTAGGAGTACCCTAAACCGACGAGCAAGTATCAAGAATGTTAGTAGAGTGAATGAAGTGGAAGAGGGGTGTCTGGATCGTAGCAAGTGGAAATCCGTGATCTCTGCCTACCCCCATGGGAATAAGGCGTGATTTTATGTATGTATGTATGTATTCAACAGTATCACAAGGATCACTTTGAAACGTCTTAAAGCTAGGTGAGTACAGGTGCCAGTTCCAGTAGGCCTACCACAAGCTCTGTCTGGCTCTGTCTCTGGCTCTGAATTTAAGACTGTGTGAGTGCTGACTAAATAAATCCTACGTCAAAACGTCACACACACAGTATAATACACTGATCAGAACTCACACAGACTCAAAACCAGAGCCAAAGACAGAGCCTGTGGGCTGTTCTTACTGCTTGGTTCCTGCCGTTTTTTGTATGATCCTTTTACAAAATAAAAATTATAATAATTAGTAGTGAAGTTACAGTGAAACAAGATACTATACACCTTATGTTGAGTTGTTACCTCTGCCTATGACGCTCGTAGTCACATTACCTAACAGGAAACGACTGACGCTTTGAGTTAAAAATGTGGCCAAGTGCGAGTCGGACTCGCCCATGAAGGGTTCCGTAGCAGTAAGTAATATAATAAAGAAGTTCTAGTAGTTCGTCGAAAGGTATATTGCGGTTTACGATTAATGACGTATTAAAAAAAAACTAAACCAAACCAAATATCGTTCAAACCAAATATCGTTGGAAGTTTACATAGTAATGTACTTCGTATATATTTTGTAGTTTTATCATTCTCTTATTTTAGAAGTTACTGGGGGGGGACCAACATTTTACAACTTTGGAAGTGTCTCTCGCAAAAACTATAAAGTTAAGAAAAAAACATTATTAAAAAAATCAACATCATTTTTGAAGACCTATTCATAAATACCACACACGTATGTGTTTGATGAAAAAAAGTTTTTTTAATTTCAGATAAGTATGGGAACCCCCAAATTTTTTTGTTTTTTTTCTATGCTTGTGAAAAAATCTTAATGCGGTTTACAGAATACCAAGTTTCATCAGTGTAGCTCTTATAGTTTTGGAGAAAAGTGGCTGTGACATACGGATGGACAAACAGACAGACATGACGAATCTATAAGAGTTCCGTTTTTACCATTTGGCTACGGAACCCTAAAAACGTTCAGACTGCTTTTAAACTGTTCTCTTTGACGAAATACCTAAAAATGTACACCAGACTATTTACTGAAAAAAGTGGCACATTTTTCAATGCACGCTGCGTCATGTCGACACTTCACCATAAGCGACTGAATAAAAATTGCTGTGCCGGCGTGTTTTTGCGAAGTTTTGAATACACCAAAGCACTAGGAAAAATTGTGGGGATATGTACACCTTAGATAACAATTAAGATTAGTAGGTATGTACCTTCCTTTACTTAGAATCAATTATTTAAGTGGTTAGTATTTATTTATTATTTAGCTGATTCTTCCCACTGCAGGGCAAAGGCCTCCCTTCCCTCTTTCCACTCATCGCGACTCAACGCAGTGTCAGGCCACGATATGGTGGGAGTCAAGTTCGTCATGCAATCTTATTCTGGGTCTTCCATGTCGCCTCCTTGCATTTTGTGGGATCCACTCTGTTTTCCTCTTATCCTCTTCACAAGGTGTCAGACTTGCAGCAGACTCAGATGATCATAGTGTTATTGTGAATTTCTAAGCCTCCGTTTTTAAATAAAAAAAAATGAGCCTTAAAATCTCATTTTGCCTACAAAAATAAGTTTTGCGCATACATTAAATACTAAATAAATATTGTGGACGATCCACACAACACTATCTAGCCCCAAACTAAACAGAGCTTGTACTAGTCTAAGATCCCGCTATAGAAGGACCTTCACCGAGCTGGTTATTTAATGAAACGTATTTTATATTTAATTAAACATGCCAATAAATATATTCTATATGGGTTGCCTATCAAATTTCAGTCCAGGATAATTATGATTAACTAACAATTAAAAAAAAAAACTCTCCACTGGTTTGTTTATTAAACAAATTCTATAATCGAAAGTATGGACCCCAGTATTTTTATTCAATAAACATACCGGTGCAAAATGCTAGTATCGATTTACCTGTTTATACCTGGCTACCCGAGAGTTGTGACCGGAAAAAAATAGTCAACCTAACGTTTGCATATTCTATGGGATCTATACTTTCGATTGGTATAGAATTTTTCTAATAAACAAACCGGTGGAAAGTTAAAAAAACAATATTTTTTTTTAATTATTAATTAATCATATCCTGGACTGAAATTTGATAGGCAACCCATATAGAATATATTTATTGGCATGTTTAATTAAATATAAAATACGTTTCATTAAATAACCAGCTCGGTGAAGGTCCTTCTATAGCGGGATCCTATACAGGGTGTAATCGTTAAGTGTGCACAGGCGATTATTCCGTAAATATTGCAGATATCAAAAAACTTTAAACTGATATCGAAAGTACTTTACCTAATGAGTAAAATGACATTAATAACTTTTTAAAAATAAAACGAGAAATATCCAAAAAAATTACATTAATCACTCCCATACATTTTATTTCTTAGTAAGTACAAAATTTTGTGTTCAAAGCATATGTTCGAAGTGACGTCCTCCTTGTGCAATACAATGACGAGCTCTATTTACAGTTTCTAAATGAACTTTCCTTAACATTTGCGGAGTAATTGTATTGATTGTAATTGTATTGATTTGAACTAGCTTTTCAGCTAGTTCAAATCAATACAATATTGAAACAAGGTTTATTATAAATTTGAAGTGGTAAGATAATTAATCTACACGTGTATCTACTTGAAATTCATTAATACCTTCATATCGTACATAATTATAAAATGACAAGGGTAAAATGAGTAGGTACTATTCCACTTAAAATAAGGAAACTAAAACCTTTCTACTATCTCATACTAAATGTATGGGAGTGATTAATGTAATTTTTTTGGATATTTCTCGTTTTATTTTTAAAAAGTTATTAATGTCATTTTACTCATTAGGTAAAGTACTTTCGATATCAGTTTAAAGTTTTTTGATATCTGCAATAGTTACGGAATGATCGCCTGTGCACACTTAACGATTACACCCTGTATATACTATGAGAACCAGATATCTGATATGATTTTTTTGTAAATACATAGGTACACCGAATACAATATAACACCTAGACAGAGATCAAACAGAGAGCACTGGTGGTCTAGTGATATTGGACCCGCCTTCCGATCCGAAGGTCGTGGGTTCAAATCCACTCGTGTACCAATGAGTTTTTCTGTCGAAAAATGTATGTGCACTATAACAGTACGAAGGAAGTAAGAAAGGAAAACATCGTGAAGAAACCGGCGTGTTGTAGAACCTAAAAAAGTTCGAGCAACACGTGTCAAGGGTCACGCAAAAAGGGCCCACCAGCCAGCGGCCTACTTGCGGAAAAAACCTGCCCGCACATCAAGTGCGGATGATAAACTTGCTTGCTTGTCAGAGAACAAATATCTATCAATATAACACCCAGACAGAGAACAAACATTTATGTTCACCACACAACAAATATTTGTTCTCGGTGGGGATCGAACCCACGGCCTATATACGGCGCAGAAGGCAGAGGAGAAATCTATTTTCGTTCTTTTTTGCTAAAGAAAAATCAACGATATTACTGTTAGAAGATATTTTAATCGGGTTAGCAGTTTGGCCATGAAGTCAGTTTTTCAAGTTTTTAAAACCAATATTATTAAATATACCTTTAGGCTATTCTCCAAACATTGTGTTTTTAACACAAACAGTAGGCCTACGATGAGCTATGTCTGGCTCTGTCTCTGGTTCTGCTTTTGAGTCTGTGAGAGTGTTGACTAAATAAATCCTAACGTCACACACGCAGTATAATGCACTGGTGAACACTCACACAGACTTAAAACCAGAGCCTGAGACAGAGCCAGATAAAGCTCATGGTGGGCCTAAAGATAGATCGTGGATCCCATCTATCATTATTGCTTTTGGTAAATTGAATTAGAACAGGCCACAATAGATAGTATCAGACTACACATAATGGCGAACACATTTGCATAATTTACGCATGATAATATTTGTGTATTAGTTATCTATTATACTACAAAATATGATGTACGGACGGCACAGGATATTTGGGACGATTTAAGTTGTTCATGTTTGACTGACCTCTCAGCTCAGTTGGTAGTAGCTCTGCCTTCTGAGCACTAGGTCGTGGGTTCGATCCCCACCGAAAACAAGTTTTTGTGAGTGAACACAGATGTTTGTTCTCTGTCTAGGTTTTATATTGTATACTGAGTATGTATTTACAAAAAAAAAATATAGCATAGTATCAGCTATTAGTTTCCATCGTACAAGCTCTGCTTAGTTTGGGGCTAGATAACGCTGTTAATTTTCAACAATATTTATTTATTTATACATAATATTCCAAGACGTTGTTTACGTTTTTCTATAGAAGTCAACGAATCTCAAAAAATAAATAGATTTAAATGAATTTGGTGATATTTTTATCGAACCAAAAAATAAGAACCTCATCTGTTTTTATTTAAAGTATTTTGTGTAAGAAATAGTGGCACTCCGAGAATGCGTCTAAACAGAAGAAAATCGTGGTTCTAGCTCTGTAATTATCTAATGAGTATCAAGTATGTATACATGATACTCTATCGAAGTATCTATGTATATATGTACATAGGTACTTCGAATACATAATATTATAAATAGTCAAACATCTTAAAACTGATTTCTAGGCAATTTAAATTTTAACTTTGAATCTCGTTTTACCTTTAACTCTTATTTACAGATGCAAACTTTGTATCAAAGATTTCAATGTTTCCAAAGTACTTGAACTCTGAGCCTCAAGATATTAAGCAAACCAATCGTTCCAAACTGACGTTTAAACAGCTAACCCAATCCTTAGGAACTTTTGTTTAACTTTAGTTGCTCGATTAACTTTGGACGACTTCTAAGAGGGAGCTTTACGGAGCTAGTGAAGTGCTTTCTGTCTATTCTGGTGTTGAAACTGAAAATCAAATGATACAAGTATTTATTTCAGCAGCACCTAGGGATAAAGTATATGAGTGTATAAGTGTGTGAGTATATTTTAAGCTGTCGTTAAACCTAGAACTTACGAATCAAGTTCAAAGCCTTGATCAAACGCTGGATTAAGAAATATTCAAAATTTCAGAATAATTACTTTGTAGCCATTTATTTTAATTTAATTTTATGGTTTGATAAAAAATTAGAACATCTTAGAAATATTATATAATCACAAAATATATATTTGTTAAAAAAATACTAAATTATAATGAGATGAAGTTAACAACTTGTTATATTAATAAAACTCGTGTACAAACAGTGAACTTATTTCATGCTTCATGTCACATGTAATTGACTTTTAAAAGCTAAAGTGTTGGACAAACTTGTTTATAACATTTATCCAGCCTTGCGTATCAAAACAGTTGAACAGTACTTTAACTTCAAAGTAAAAAGGTGTTTTGTTCTGATAAATCACAAGAATCACATTGAAACGAAACTTTCTTAACACTTACACATCTCAAGATAACGAACGCAGTGCAACACTCTTCCACAGCCCTCCTAGCTCATCAGTTCTCTGTGTTTTGTGCTGGAGGGCGTGGGTTCGATCCCCACTGAGAACATGAAATATTTATGTGGTGAACACTGATGTTGGTTGGTTATATTGTATTCCAAGTATGTATTTAAAAATATAAAAAAGTGATTGCTGAAAAAAATTGTTCTCTGGTATTGAAACTCTTCCAAACTAAATTCGTACTATTAGTTATGAGTTACTAACCTACTTTTTTATTTTTGTTACTACCACCATGCCTATTTCTGCCGTAAAGCAGCATTGCTGTGTTTGAAGGGTGTGGGTGCCGGTGAAATTACTGGCACGTGAGGCTGAACATCTGTATGCCTCAAGTTGATAGACGCAAGGCAGTGCATCGTAAAGCACGTTCCTGACGTGTGTGACCTACGAGGCAATGCTTTGTTATAAGCGATGGTTACCATTTAACATCAGGTGGGCCATAAGCTTGTTCCATCAGCTAGTTGTATAAAAAAACCCAGGACTTAATTAGTTGTCTAAATAAAGAATTTAATATATTATAGTACAATGCATACAACGCACTGAAGATTCTGCTAGTCGTATAAAAATTTTATTACTTCATTTACAGTTTTTAAAATGCAAAACAACTCATAGAGAGTTCATAAAAACGTTATTAAACTAAATAGGACCGTGATACAGTCATGGAGGTTTGTACACACTACGGAAATGTATTTAATTTTGTCCAAAAAGTAAGCGTAAATGCGATGACTAGATGGCTCTAAGGAGGTTCTATTTTTAAATGAAAGAGTTTTTTATAATGAGGTTGACCTAAAAACTTTATCATCAGAACTGGCTAGACTACGTTTTATACTCTTCTCAGAGCTCGATTGGTACTTTGGTAATAGCTCGGCCTACCACGGCCTACGTTATAGGCCGTGGGTTCGATTCCCACGACGAACACAGATTGTATGATGAACATTGTAGGTTACTAGTTATGACAGTCAGAATTAGAAGTTTATCAACATTTTGAATCATTGAAATACTTTAATAAAACAAAAAATACAACGAAACTTACAATTAAACAAATATTTACAAAATGTACAAAATACACAAGAAACAGTTGAGCTATCTGGAGATCGTTACAAACGATCTAGAGATAGCTCAACTGATCCAAATCAGTGCCAGACGGAAGCGTCCCCAAGACGCTGGCGGCATTGCCACGCTGAATAGCAATGCTTATGCGCTGCGCCAGATACCCACCAGCTCTTGGGTCACGCGTCGCCTCGATCAGTCGCCTAGACAAAATTTTGAAGACCCGCGAGGCCTCGGTTCCCCACGGACCCAGAGTCTCAACCCCAAGAGGTGCAAATAAGTAGGCTCTGTCGAGACCTGCATATTTGCGCCTCTTGAGATCCTCGGCCAGATCTGCCGCCGCGCCCGCCACAACGGATGTCCTTGGCAGATGAGAAGGCGCAAGTGTGTCGACACACGTAGCATCCCACACAAGTGGCCTCCCCAACTCCCAAGGAACAAGCGTCATACCGTCAGGCCGCTTACCATCGTCACGCAACAGACCATTCGGTTCGAGAACGGCTGGTACGTTGACGGTTGTAAAGGCCCGCCGGATGACGTCGTTAAGGCTGGCGTGACGAGATATCCGACCGGCGGCCCTAGAACACGATAATCCGTGGTGCCCAAGCTGATCGACTGCAGTACCGCACTGGCACCGATGAGGTGCGCAGCACGGCGCACCCAACCGTAAGCAGGTTGCAATACGGAACGTGACGGGATCCATTAAAGTACCATTGAAATACTTGAATAAATTTTGAACCCGTAGTCTCATTACATTATCACATCTCATATTTTTTTTGACAGATATTTGCAGATTTTGATTGGTTCAAAACCATTTTACAGATTTTGTAAACACGGTTCACAAAACACTGTCAATCTTCTTTTTTTTTTAATGCGAACTACTTTTTCTCAACTTTTATTTATTATTTGCTTTTTTTACAGAGTATATTTTTCTATTTTATTTTTATGTATGATCTAAGGCGTTTTATTTTTGCTATGTGTATTTTTCCAGTAATAAAAAAAAAACTTTAGTTAGACGTAATAAATGATTATTACATATTTTTTTTTTCAGTCACCGAGTATGTAATAGCACGCGCTATAATAAATCGCGCGTACAAAAGGCCCCAGGAACAGTATCCCGACCTTAAAGTTAAATCGTCCGGGCTCACCTCGCCTCCATATTGTTTTAGTTTTTGGCGGAGTGTAATGCTTGAAGTTGAATAGAATAGTTGAGCTCGTTAGCAGGTTCACTGTGTTTATCAAGCTTTAGGGTTTTACTAACTTTTTGGATTAATAAAATAAAACTTACTTTTGAGCTGTTTTCATATTTTATTCGTTTTTATAGTGCACTTTAAAACCTTTCACCGCACTATACGGTTCTAAAGAACTAGTCACACATTGAGTAATGTTCTACGCTTCGTCTATTGATATTTATAAGGTTTGCTTATAGGATACAGAGGGCCTAAAATAGTTCTATCATAAAATGCCTCAAGTTGATGGACGCAGGATAGTGCAACGTAGAGCACGTTCTTGATGTTTGTGACCTACGAGACCATTTACCAACCATATGTATATAAATATTATATTGGATGCCTGTATCCAGCAGTGGGCTTCTTCATGCTAATGATGATAATGATAAATAGTGTGTACATCATCAACCTAAATGAACCTATTGTAGAATATAACCTTTTTCATGTTTGGGGTAACCAGATAAAAAAACTTAACAAGATAAAAAAGCAAAACACCCAAACCTCAAAATCTATGTTATCTGTGAATCCCGCTGAAAGGATCACTTTTGTTTGAAAAGGTTCCAATTTGAGATAAAAGGAAAGTTAGGTAAGTATTGAATACCATCTGTAATTTGACCGCCTTTGGTGTGAAAACTTCTTTATACCTTGACAAGGCTTGGTGAGACAGAATTCATTAAAAGCAACTATAAATAGAACTAGATCTTCTTCTTCTTCCTGTCCTTATCCCACTAAGTGGGGTCGGCACAACATGTCTTTTTCTTCCATTCTCCCCTATCACTCGCCCTCTCAGTACTCACTCTTTTACGGTTAAAATATATTTATTTCTCTTAAGAATTAAAAATTCACTTACTGAGAAAACTTAGCTAAATAAGTAAAGTAGTGTGCCTTTCTTTTCTTGGACATATTATCTCTCACGCAATATATCCCTCTTTTCTTAGGCCTACCTCTACTTTTATTTCCATCTATATTTATGCCTAGCACTCTTTTCGTCACTTGATAAATAGAACACATATTAAATAGAACTAGGTATGTACGATAAAAATATCTACATAAATAAATGTACTACGAGTATAACAAACACTTGGTTTTAATGAGAGACATCTTGAGATAAAAGAGGCTTTGATCTTTTTTAGGATGTCTAGAAGTCTACCGAGAATTCGTTTATATTTATGGCAATTATCTCCTCGCTATCAGTTGAGAGCACATTTAAATTAAGAACAAGCCTGGCGAAATGTGGTTCACCTTTCCAAGCTCTTTGGTTTTGCCCTTCATGGTAAAAACCCCGCCAATTTCCAACTAATCACGACGCTAATCGAAACGGAACCTCAGGTAGTCAACGTTCCAAATTTGAAATTTAAAAATATCATTCCCAATCTTTCCGTCGCATCGCTCGCACACTCGAACGGCTCAAGGCCCGCGCCAAAACAAAGGCGGTTGGTTATTTTTTTCATCAAGTCCAATGGCGCCCAAATGGGGAGTCATCAGTCGAATGGCCGAAGGGACTACTGCGAAGTCGTTCTCAGATAAAAACGCCTATTTGCTTAGTTTGAGATGTGAGATAGAAATCGGTGGAGATCTGAAACGGTTGCAGGGCAGAGTTTCTGTTATCCTCAATTTTTGTTGTAATAATAAATTGAAACCTAATAACGGGAAAATGATATCAGATAAATCACACGTCAGGGGGAAAATGGGTCACGAAGAGCTATTTTCTGTTTGCATTCAAGCGAGATTAGTATAAAAATTACCTCCTACTTGAAAATTTTATGAATGAATCATATGAGTAACATTAAAATTTGCCGTGAGCATTATTCTGTCAAGCTAATGTAATTTTCATAGCCGCAAAGATAATTGGCAGCAATGTGTCCTTTCTCTTAGGTTGGAGCTACATAGCGTTGTGTTGATTTTCCATGAATATATAATATATTTGATTTTGCAACGAAACTAAATCTAATTAAAATTTAAATTGTTTAATTATGAGCCTAATAAGAAATTATATTCATTTTTATTTATAAATGTATGTTATTTATCAGCGCTAGCCTGAAGAAGGTAGAAATGGTCCATCTCATCATTAAAATCAGGGTTTTATTTTTAAGTGAAAATTTCTTCAAGACTAAGAATTATTTATTGTAAAATTGTGTAAATTTTGTTTCATCAGTTTACCCATTTCGGGTGGACAATATACTGTCAGACGGGCTTGAGCATTTTTTGAGGTGGGACCTTGAACTCACGACACTGTCACGTAACCTATCACGTAAGCGACACCTCTTTAAACAACTACTCTTTATTGGCAAAGATGAACAAACTTCATTCTTGTTTTTGCTTCTGTTGGTATCCCCAGAATGCCACGACTTTATTTATCAAATTAATTTTGAAAATTTTAGTATTCAGTATATTTATTGCCTTATTATGTATGTAAATATAACAGTGTCAGATCTTTGAACTAATTTTTGAATCAATACATAATTTACCCTGTAAGGGTGTTGCAATACTGGAGAAGCGGGCCGATATGATTATAATCACGCAGATTTGTAAGCAGGTTTAGTATAAAATGTTATAAGGGCTATTTATTATTATAGTTAGTCTTTTTGTTCGTCGTTATAGAACTCGTCTAGTGTGTAGTAATTTTTTTGTAAAAGCATCTCTTTAATTTTTTTTTCAAAAATGTTGTATTTTTCTAGATGTTTGATGTTTTCCGGAATCTTGTTATATATTTTAACCGCCATAACATTTGGTCCCGAGCTGTGTATCTTTAAATTAGATGTAGGTAGCACTAGGTTATGCTCATACCAAAAAGATGATTTGCAGTTGTTTAAGATTTAGGAGTAGCTTAACGTTCGTTTGTTTTAAAAGCTGCATACTTTTCAGGTGTTCGACATAAAATGAAACGAACCACCTTAATTCTGATTTAACACACGATCTACCAAAAGGTCTGGGCGTCCCATTAAATTTGGGAACATCTTAAGTATAATACAATTCTAGGGCGAGATATTTTGAGACCTTTTATGGAAATCTAGCAATTCAATTCGTAAAAGTAGGCGAACTTATTATTTTTATTTATAAACAACTAGCTGATGGAACAAGCATACCTGATGTTAAGTGGTAACACGTCAGGAACGTGCCCTACGATGCCCTGTCCAGCGCCCATCAACTTCAGGCATACAGATATGTATTAAAATAATGAACGTCAAAGTTCTTCTTATCGTGTCACTGATTCTTTCGAACCAAGTGTGGTGAAAGGATTTTAAGTGCGCCTCAAAGAGGCAACGTCAAAGTAATTATCATAATCATCATCCCTGAAGCTTAGTTCACTATTATTATCATGATTCCTCACGATGTTTTCCTTCACTGTTCTTCCAAGTAAAATAAATCATCATTAGCATCTAAATTTAATAAATTGGCTTTTAACAAAGGCTTATTTGTACAGCTTCGCCGATAAAAGGCGTTTTTCCCTTTATTTTACGAGAAGGGCCAGATTTTCATGTCAATTGAATTTAGACAATGAGAGGTTGAATGATGAAAGAGATCTTATTTAAAGGAATTAGATGGAAGTTATAAGAAAGGAAGGTAAACAATATTGTTGGGATATTTCTTATATTAAGACCAGTACCCAAAGTCCCAGTGCATTTACAACATTTCGTTACCAAATGTTGTTTTCGTTTCACCTACGTGCATCTCTTTTGCATGGAAAAATTATGAGACAACAACTCTGACTACGTAACGTATTTTTGCTGTCTCATCTTTTCTCCATACAAAAGACAGAAACAAAAAAAGGCGAAACGAAAACAACATTTGGTAACGAAATGTTGTTTTCGTTTCGCCTATTTATCTCTCTCTATTGTATGGAAAAAGTATGAGACGGCAAAAATACGTTACGTAGTTAGAGTTTTTGTCTCATCTTTTTTCAATACAATGGACAGAGACAAATAGGCGAAACGGAAACAACATTTGGTAACTAAATGTAGTAAATGCACTGGGACTTTGGGTACAGGTCACGGGAGCCTTCTTCATCTTATAGTGTCACTGGTTCTTTTGAACCAACGTGGTGAAAGGGTTTCAAGTGCTCCTCAAAGAGGCTCCTTTTGTTCACTTGACACATGTTTGCGAACTTTTTCGATTCTACGGCATGCCGGTTTCCTCACGATGTTTTCCTTCAACTTTTGAGAGTAGGTCTTAGCACAGTTCCTCACTGAAATACCGATTGTATTGGGAGACTGAGTATAGCAAGCCAAATGGAAAGCAGAAGACCTAGAGGCCGAAGCCATAAGCGTTGGTCGCACCAGATAGCTGAGCGGCTGGAAATACCGATGCATCAGGTGCTCCATTGGGCCACCGGCCGCTCCAAATGGAAAGATATTGTCCACAGAATTGGAAAGATTCACGGTCCTCAACAATGAGGGACTGACTATGAAAGAAGAGGGCACAATGCACACATATTTTTGGGAATAAAAACTCTTTGGCACACGGCTTCATTTGAACCCTTAAGATAGGAAGGCGGGGCCGCTGCCACTAGGGCACCAGTGCTCTCCAGGGTGCCATAAAGCGAGGAACTATATTAAAAACATTATGAGAGTGAATGAGGTAAGTGGAAGTAGAATAAGTCTATTCTATGACTCCTCAACCACTGGCACTTTGGTAAATATTTAACCAATGTCACAACTCAAAATATAGTTCATGAAATTCGAGCATTTTACTAGTTTATTTTGAGATTTACATTCAATTGCAGAACAACCTCGTTTGGTTGTAAATGTAAGAACCTCACCGTACTGGTATTTTACAACTATTGAACTAGGTACCGTCAGTGAAGAGTAGGGAAAACGAAAAGTTTGGTCCAAATCATAACCTTACAGAAAACACCTTAAATAACAAGGATGGCACGTCCCGTGAGTGTCTTGGGATGTGACTTATAGAACGTACTACTTAGATGATGGGCAGTAGCAAATATCTGCTGTGTAATTGAACTTTAATAAATATTGACATTTTTGCATGCTCAAAATGGCTAAAGTGTAATTCAACATTTATTTTTATTTCAATGTGTACATATTTCAAAATGCCTCAAGTGGCACAACTATAAATAATTCAATAAATTTAAAATGAGGATAGGAGAATTATATCTACTTAAGATCATTTTTATGTGGTAGCTGTCTGTTGTCCCTGAAAAAATAAAAATAAAAAATGTTATTGTAGGTAAATCTTCTAGGCTTGGTTGCGTGGAACAGGCACCTAGACTCACCTAGCTTTAAAAGGTTTCAAAGTGATCCTTGTGATATCATTGAATAGGGACATAATCTTTGCGTAAGCAAAAGCGTGTTTGGTGCTCTGTGGACATAATAATATTTGACTTGGACTTTGGCTTGAAAATATTTAAAGTCAAAGTCTATTATTGCTTAAAAATCGGTTGTCTGTAAAGTCAGTTTACTGACGATAGTTGAACGTGACAGCGTCATACAGCTGTCAACTCACTCACTCAAGTAGGAGAGAGACAGATGTCGAACGCTGCCAAACGCGGAGGCCGATTGTGCCTCTTTGTCGCTCGTTCCGCGCTCTCGCTTGCACTTCAAGCCTTAAATGGAACGCCTCAGAGTGAGGTCATGTCATTTCGTGCGTGCAGCTGGCTCCATCGAATTATAAGACGTCACGGCAAAAATAAAAAGGAGTTTATCAACTTCAGATTCCCCTTGTTCCTATGACTTGTTGACATTGTCCATCTAGCAGCCGACGAGTCCGTGTCTCGTAATAACCACAGCGTGCAGATGTGCACCAAGTCTAGAACTTATTTCACGGAGTTCGTTGCGGTGGAGTTTCTTGTTGCAGAAAACTTGTTTTACAGTCACGTTGAATTTCAGTTAAATAACTAGGTTCTGGCTTACAAAAAAGTATTTATTCTTGTTGATCCGTACATTCTATCATAAACAAGGTGCAGTTTTGAACCTGCAAAACATTTCAGGAGGTTGTTATGAGACTCGTAAATAATCATAATACGATACCAAGTCAATAATCAATAATACTTTTTCTTTTCGATTTTTTAATTTTATTGTTTTTCAGAATAACTCTCTTAATAACCCTCTTCAAAAAAACAGAATCACCCATTGTGGTTGCGTTTGTTTGTGTGTGTGAAAGCGCAGTTTAAGGACACTTACAGATTGGTCGCGTTTTAAAAAGGGGAGTTCATACTTATCGATTTCCGTAAATAAGAATAAAATGAAAAAAAATACCTGCCCATTTTATTGTTGATTCGGGTCGAGAATCATTAACATAATTACCTCCAAAAATGTTTTGCAGATCCAAAACTGCACCTTGTATAAAGTTGACCATAGCTAAGCGTGCTCCATCTGAGGCTGCATTTTCACTTTCCATCGGATGTGAAGGCAATCTTAGGTTTAGATATCAGCAAAAAAAAGCAACACAGTCATGATTCATCTTCCAGGCAGTAAGATGACTTGTTGCCACGACGCTATTGCTTGACCTTTTAAACTGCCTTGTCGAGCACATCATTGCAATGGCGATCTGAAGGCCTACCACAAGCTCTGTTTGGCCAGAGCCAGACAGAGCTTAAGGTAGGCCCAGACTCAAAACCAGAGTCAGAGATCTGTCTCTGACTCTGGTTTTGAGTCTGGGCCTGTATAAATGTGTGAGTGTACTGTGTGTGTGACGTTTCAACGTAGGGTTTATTTAGTCAACACTCACACAGACTCAAAACCAGAGACAGAGCCAGACAGAGCTTGTGGTAGGCCTACAGCTGAAACGCTGTCAAATATTGCTGTCATAATTTACAGCGTGTCAGTTGATCGCCATCGCCATCGTCAAGATGTGCGCAGGTCTTAAATTCAACCTTTATTCATGTATGCTTTACCCAACGGGCTGCGTTGTTTAATATCCGTCCACGCCTTGCAGCCTTCAAGTGGAAAGTTAACGAAATTTCATTAAATCGAATGAACTCCGCTTTTGAGTATTTCAGCTTTTGTGTTTCTTGCAACTGTAGAGAAACAAATTGGATTGCACGAATGTTTCAAAAGATTTGAACGGACAAACAAATCTTTTGATGGAAGTTCCGTTTTTGAAGACTTTTGTTGTTTCGCTGTCGATTTTGTTTGCTTTTTGAGTAATTAGATTCATTCAGTTTTTCAACGTTGTTTATTGGTTTTATTATTAATCCTTATGATAATTTAGACTCTAAATTTTAGAGCGAGTAAAGGATAAGAGAGTTATACTTGAGACAATACAAAATCGAAGAGGAAAAATGTTTGGACATCTTCTACGACATGACCGCTACATAAAGAACATCATTGAAGGAAAGGTTGAAGGGAAATGGGGAAGATGAAGGCCAAGAATTAGTTACACGAGCCAGATAAAAGAAAAAGTAGCTGTCATGTCGTAGGAAGTCAAGGAGGCCGCATTCGAAAGACTTCATTGGAGAAAACTGCATCGAAACCCTGACAAGACTTAAGCTCTTAAATTTAAGAAGAAGAAGATGATTATTTAAGTTAAGTCGAATCATTGACAAAATCAACCATCACAATTTAAACAAACAGCTCTTAGTACTTACTTAAATACTACCAATTTAGTAGGTACTACATTATCCCCAAACTTTCAAGTAAAAGAGAATTGTGACAAATAAAGATAAGGATCTCGGACCAAAAGGAATCCCTTTTGCAGGAATGACGACAGTTTACTTATTTATACAGTTCGGCCCAATGGGTCCCTAGACGGGAATCATTTGGATTAGAAATCTGAGCTGATTCGGTATTGGTCATCTACTTTACAAACACATTGTCTAGTTGTACAGCCTTTTATCATTTATACTGTGCTAGCAGTCTATCCCCCGAATACTGAAACGCAACTCAGATTTAAGCACGTCTCAAGCGACGAATATTTGACAGATTTTCATTGAAAACTGTCAAATATTCGTCGCTTGCATAAATCTGAGTTGCGTTTCAGTATTCGGGGGTATACCCCACTATTTTGTAACTACCAAAAAAAATAGGGTAATGTAGTAGGGGTACATTATGAATGTGCAATCAGAATTTTTAGTTTCGATAAAATGACAAAGTTATTAAATGTTAAAATTTTCAGAAATCCTGCATAAAATTATGAACATACTAGCTGCCTGTCCCGGCTTCGCACGGGTGGACATTTATTTTTTAAGCACATAAATATAGCCTATGTTACTCAAGGTGAACCTACGTCCAGCAGTGGACTGATATCAATTGATGATGATGATGAAAGAACATTCAATAACGTTTAGGAGCACTATTTTCTAGAACATTTTGTCCAAATCTAGAATTCAGAACAGTTTGCATGGGTATATTTGAGTATTCAAGATAATTCTGGATTACTTACGTTTGGATGCATTCCGGATGCTAACCGACTTTAAATTTGATTATTCCAGATCATTCGAGAACCATAAATAACATTCTAGAGCGTCTATGTGCATTCTGTTCTCGTCAAAACCAAGAATTTTCAGAAAAATCCATAAGTGATAGAATAGGATAGACATAGAGAAGTCCCTACGTGATAGAAAGGGATAGACATAGATTTCGAAACTTTTGCCCCTTATAAATTAATAACACCTAAATATTGAATATAAACTATCCTATCTTTTAAGTCCGACCATATTTTAGGCAGTTGCAAAATTTTATCGAAATCCGTTCAGTAGTTTCGGAGTTTATCGCGTTCCAAATTGTGACACGAAAGATTTATATATATAACCTAGCTGCCTATCCCGGCTTCGCACGGGTGGACATTTATTTTTTAAACACAAATATAGCGTAGGTTACTCAAGGTGAACCTACGTCCAGCAGTGGACTGATATCAATTGATGATGATGATGAAAGAACATTCTATAACGTTTAGGAGCACTATTTTCTAGAACATTTTGTCCAAATCTAGAATTCAGAACAGTAACAGTTCCAAATTGTGACACGAAAGATTTATGTATATAGATTAGTTACGTAGTACTAAAGAGAAAAAAAATGACGCTGTTCGGTTCCGCTTGGTTTAAATGATTTTTGCTTGTTGAATCATATCTTCTTAATATTTGACTAACAATTGTGGTTATTTAGGGATATTTTATTTATGACTTGATTTTTTTTTTCGTGGATGTGTCAAAGTCAAAGTCAAAGTCAATAGTTTTTTATTCAGTACGATGCAAGAATCACTTTGAAACGTGTTAAAGCTAGGTGAGTCTAAGTGCCAGTTCCACGCGACCTGTGTTCAGTAACAACAGCCAATATCGGCATTTTTTTTTGGTTATTACAAAATAGTGGTGTATAACTACATAGAACCATGGGTCCTAATCCAGGTAACTTGGGATTTGGGATTTTTCAATTTGATTAGATAGGTACGTAAAAGCGTCCTTCAAATCAGATTTTTCAGTTGACTGGTGGCTTAGTGGTAGCGCTCCCTTTTACTGTTCTAGGTTGGATTCAAATCTAGTCGTGCACTAACAAGTATTTCTGGCAAAAAAATGTTTTTTTAATTATTCCAGTACTCTTAAACGATGAGGAAAAACATCGTGAGGAAACCAGCATGGCTTAGAACGTAAAACGTTCGAAAATGTCATGTGCACGAAAGGAGCCTTTTTGAGGTGCATCCTTTAAAATCCTTTCACCGCACTTGGTTCAAAAAAATCAGGGATACGACAAGAAAGAGAGGACAATACAGTAGAGAATCTTACCTCATCAGGAACCATTTTTTCTACATTGCCTCTTCTTACAGCCAGATTTGAAACTAAGACGTGAATTTCCTAAAACAATCCAAAGTTACTCCAATCATACTATTCCACACAAATTACACACAGCATGTATAACAGTTAACAATATAGCTATCCAGGGGTGTAATTTAAATGGATAAAAAAAATGGATGGGGATAATATTGTATATATGATAGAGTATTTAGTGTTACAGTTAGATATGAACTGTGTCTCCCAATTTTGTAACTATTCGCTTTTTTGAATTATGTTCCTATGAAAGCAAGACGTATTCACAACATAAATATAATTAAGGATCACACACGCGTAGGTTCCTATACGCAACAAAAAAATGCCTGTGATCTGTAACCAAGAGGACAAAACTAAAACCTTACTCCAACAGACTCGCAAAGACTCGTTTTCGTTTTCCTCCAACAATCTCAGTTACATTTTCCCCGTTCGGCGTCAGGAAATGGATTCACTGAAGACGTCACTACAGAATACAGAATACGCATCACGTTACATCAAGAAACCCATTTATATGTATCCTGCAAGTGAATTTACACCCTATCCTGATCGAATTGGATCTGTTTATCCTGTGGCAAAAGCTAAAGTTTGGGGAAAAGGTATACATCACTGGAAAAGAAACTTAGAGCGGTTGTGATAGGGATGGAAATAGGCTGGGTAGGAAATAAACAGATGCCAGTGCTTCGTAGATAAGGAATAGGAAATTTTGATTCGTAGATGGATACAATGTGGGAATTATGTCAGTCTATACAATCGTAATGTAATAGAGAAACATAACTATTTCCGATACTTATAAGCGTGCCCAAAAAGAGTTATTTATCTATCACTATTCAATAGATAAATAACTCTTTATCGATTTTCATGACACACTAACCAAGCCATATTTTGTTGCCTGTTCTTCTAGGCTTATGGCCTGTTATTCGTAGGTCGTGGGTTCGATCCCACCGAGAACAAATATAATGTGTGTGTTAAATTGTATTTTAAGTATTTAAAAAAAAAAATATAAGTATTTTGTCAGCTATCTGGTTCCCATTGTTCTTCTAGGCTTATGGCCTGTTATACGTAGATCGTGGGTTCAATTCCACTGGGAACAAATATATGTGTGTGTTAAAATGTAATCTAAGTACCTAGGTATATTTACAAAAAATATATATAATAAGTATTATATCAGCTATCTGGTTCCCATAGTACAAGCTCTGCTTAATTTGGAGCTAGATAGTGTTGCGTGGATTGTGTGCAAATTGTTATTACTGCACAATAAAAACATCTATTTTGAAATACAATTACTTTATCAAAATAAAACATTAATTGACCCAAAAACAAATTGTTTTCATTTCACTGAAACGATTGCATCAATAAAATTTTCATGTTGATGAAATTGAACTTTTTGGCGATGGAATAGAAAGTAACAGAAGGACTACTTATATAACTTCCTCAAGAAATGTAGGTAGGTACTTAATATTTTTTCTATTTACATTAGTTTTCTAATGAGAAAAAGTGATGGGGAACTGCTACAGAAAATGTTGTATGGTTTGGTAATACAATAGTTACTGTTATAAACAGATTAGATGACCTCATAAGCAAAAAAGAAATTGGTTGTCTGTAAAGTCGGTTTACTGACAATAGTTGAACGTGACAACGTCATACAGTTGCCCACGCGGACGCATCGCTCACTCAAGTAGGAGAGAGACAGATGTCGAACGCTGCCGAACGCGGAGGCCAATTGTGCCTCTTTGTCGTTCGTTCCGCGCTCTCGCTTGCACTTCAAGCCTTAAATGGAACACCTCAGAGTGAGGTAACGCCGCATGAGTCATGTTTTTTCGTGCTTGCAGCCGGCTCCATCGAATTATAAGGCGTTGTCACGTCAAAAACTTACAATTAATTCAAGTATTTACAAAATACACAGGAAACTATTTAGCTATCTGCAGACCGTTACAAACGATCTAAAGGTAACTCAACTGATCCATATCAGTGTCAGACGGAAGCGTCTCATAAAAGAAGGAATTCGCGCGCCCCGTTCCTGTTACTTACATCCGTTCTCTGTTACAATTTCCTTGAGAAACCCACTTCATTCAAACGGCTAAACCGATTTTAATCAAATTTGTTTGGGACAATTAAAATAAAAAAATATTTTTTTAAATCGGTTCCTCAATGACGGAGGCATGCAGTTCCAACATTAAAAAAAAATGGCAACACTGATTTTAATAAAATTAAAATGGGACCAATCTGGAAGCAGTACCTTTCAGATAAAAAAAAAATTTCAAATCGGCTAATAAATGACGAAGTTATGCGGTAACAAACATTAAAAAAAAAAAATACAACCGAATTGAGAACCTCCTCCTTTTTGATTGGAAGTCGGTTAAAACACCATTATAAATAAGCTGTAAAGTGCGGGCTTAGCGACCGCTATCTAACAGCCACCGTAACAAAACCAGAGAGAAGCAATACAAACGTCCTCATAAAATACAGGAAAGCGTTTTGTGTTTTCGCAAAAATACTGTGATCGTTATTACGCTATCGCTCTGTACAGGTTGTCGCGTGTCGTATCCCCTGACGTTGTCCGCACTTGCTACTTTGTGACCGTCCACTCGCTTTTGCAGTACGGAGCAGAGCTCTGGAGCTCAATTCTAGACTTTTAGAGATTTACGCTCGAAATAGAGATTTGAAATGTCGCGAAAGCAGTGTCATATCACCAAATTTGTCGAAGATAATATAGAACCGCGATAAAATGCGTATTCTAGCCACCGTTAGACTTTTACGTTAGACTTTTACATTAGAGATGTCAGAAAGAAGGTTCATTCCTAAAACTTCCACAGACTATCCCGTTGTTGTTCATGTTTATCTACGTTCCGTTTCTATCGATAGAATAGTTCGATAGCACTAACTTTATTATTGTCTTCAAATAAACACATTTCCTATTAAACGGCGTTTATAATGCGTTCTTGTTGTTGTTTATAATAGATTCATTTTCATTAGATAGTAATCAATGGACTTTTCGCACAAAATGTTAGTTACAATAATTAATTCCGGAAACACACGGAACGTTATGTACCATAAAACTGTAAACTTTGTTGTTTGTAATCTATGGTCAGTTGTCTATGAAGTGTTGTAGATGTGTCATTGTCAGGATCATTATTAAGATATGTTATTGTCAGGATCATTATACTCAAGAGAAGGACTCCGATGACTTGAATTTTTAATTCAAAGGTTAACAACTAGATGGCCATTCCATGCAAAAAGAATATTTCTCTCGAAGCTTGAACCCCGGATACAAGTATAGACGTTGACTGTCTGATTGACTGCTCTTCTAACTGCGCCATTGAATAATTACTAAGTACGAGCTAAATTCAATCACTCCTCACTTATTGTAGGTTTATGAGAAAGCATTATTCGCGTTCTCGCTCCCAACTTGTATACCCTACAAACAAGTAAACATCATTGACTTTTTATCAAAAGGAAAGACTAGGTGGTATGGTCTTGGTACTCTAGTCTGCTCCAAGGACCGAAAGAAAAAAAAAGCCCAAAGTCACCCAAAGTATATTAGAGATGTTAATGTCGACTACTACTCACCACTCGACACATATCTAACGGCCTTCGCTCGATAAATGTCTATAGTGATATTGCTGGAATACGATATCTATTGAAAATGTCATGTCTATTTAAATTTGACAGTTCTTGTGATATATATCTACCGTGACAAAAAAGTCACTGGTCTAGAATTGCCCCCCTGGGGGCACGCTGCCGATCGAGAGCGCGTCTTCCGAATGCAAAAACGCGCTGTTAGGGCGATCGTGGGGGTGGCGCGAGACACGTCTGTAAAACCATACTTTACATCACTGGGAATACTAACGCTGCCCTCAATCGTAATTATGCAAGTGGCAGTATTTGTGAGGCAAAATTTAAACATTTTTAAAACGCGAGAAGACGGGCATGCGCGGGTTTACAACACTCGGGGTGCACGTAAACTTGCGAGAGTAACACACCGGCTCACCAAGTCTAATAGACTTGCCCACGTCCTGGGGCCTACTGTGTACAACCGCTTGCCGGAGCTTGTCGTCGATGCGCCTAGCCATGCAAGTTTTAAAGCTAAGCTCAAATTGTGGCTTATTGAGAAGGCGTTCTACAACATTGAGGATGTCTTTAAATATGACAAATAGTCTTAAGTACATTTATTGTATTATAATTGTTAACTATTTACATAATTTACAAATTGTAAACTGACCTGTAAACATGCACTTTACCAATAAATTGATTATTACTGATTATTATTATTACTTTGCAATGGCGATGTATTGTATTTTATTAAAAATATATCGAAAACTGAATAAGAATGAAAATATTTCTGATTATTGGAGTTGTACGCGATTAACACTTAAATCACTAGTGAACTTGTTATTTTTTTTCTTTAACACTACCTTTTTTTAGTTTTCGTTAAAATTAGTATTGTAATAGTTTACCTAGGAAAACCTGTAATTGGCTAGTTATTTTCTCCTATTTAAGTTTAATTTGTTTTATTTTAACTGCTGTTGGTTTTCTAATAAAATAAAATAAAATAAATAAATAAATTAAATGATTTTTGTAGGAATACGGGGAATTTTGCAGCATTATGCCAAATAATAAAAACAACTGGAATATGCGAGTCGGACTCGAGTAGGAAGGGTTCCGTACCACTATCTATAAAAAAGCGGCCAAGTGCGAGTCGGACTCGCCCATGAAGGGTTCCGTAGCAGTAAGCAATATAACATAGAGTTCTAGAAGTTCTAGTAGTTCGTCGAAAGGTAAATTGCGGTTTACGATTTATGAGGTATAAAAAAAAACTACTGACTAGATCTCGTTCAAACCAAATATCGTTGGAAGTTTCCATAGTAATGTACAACATATATTTTTTTTAGCTTTATCAGTCACTTATTTTAGAAGTTAGAGGGGGGGGGACCAACTTTTTTCCACTTTGGAAGTGTTTCTCGCGCAAACTATTCAGTTTAGAAAAAAACAATATTAGAAACTTCAACATCATTTTTGAAGACCTATTCATAGATACCCCCCACACGTATGGGTTTGATGAAAAATTTTTTTTTGAGTTTCAGTTTCTTGAAACTGAAACTCAAAAAAAAATTTTGTATGGGGACCCCCAAAATTTATAGTTTTTTTTCTATTTTTGTCTAAAAATCTTAATGCGGTTCATTTCATTTCATTTATTCAATAACAATCCTTTTATAAATCGTGTCTGAATGTCTACTATAAACTAACATGCTACAAAATAACAAAAAAAAATCAATAAAACATTTAAATAGGTACACTGTTATCAAATAATATAAGTACACATAAACAAACAAAAACAAATGTCAGAATAAATTAATAAGTCATCAATATATAAGTTATCAAAATGTCACGTCTGGGAGTCAATGAATTCCTCAATTGAATAAAAACACCCATCCAACAAGAGCTTTTTTAGGTGTGTGTTAAATTTGACAGGGCTTTCCAAACATTTCAACTCAACCGGTAATGCATTAAACAGTTTAACGGCTTGATACCGACAACAGTGTTTTGTAATTTGTAATTTCGCAGTAAAAGGTATAGCAATATTCTTTCTCCTAGTTAGCAATCTGGTCTGCCTTTGAGGCAAAGTCTCAAAGGCAGACCAAAGGCCACCAAAGGTTCACGGAATACATTTACTAGCCAAGTTTCATCAGTCTAGCTCTTACGGTTTCGGAGAAAAATGGCTGTGACATACGGACGGACAGACAGACAGACAGACAGACATGACGAATCTATAAGGGTTTTTGCCATTTGGCTACGGAACCCTAAAAACGGCAAAAAAATCACGTTTGTTGTATGGGTTAATTATTACCCCTTAATTATTTGTTTAATTCTGGTTTTTGAAAGAAAGAAAGAAAGAAAACGTATTTATTTATGACGGCACACGGTAGATAAAAGAAACACGAACATTTTAGACAAATAACAAAAGAAAACGCATATTAACGTAACATAAGAAGTGAGGTGATGGAAGAATACAATTAATACATTGAAATGGTGTCTCTCAATCCCCCGCGATGACGTCACAAAATGGTATCCAACTCAGCTTGATGTTGTGTTGGTGTAGGCAACACAACGCTGATCTTCCGTTGGATCCAAGTGGGTTTTGGTATTTGTTCTAATAGCGGCAACAGAAATACATCATCTGTGAAAGTTATAACTATCACGGTTCATGAGATACAGCCTGGTGACAGATGGACATACAGACGGACATACAGACAGAGACAGACGGACGGACAAACGGAGTCTCGTTACCCTTTTATTTGTAACAAATGAAACAAATATTAATGACACTGACATTTTTTGTATGTACGTATTTAAATAAAAACTTGACATTTCTTCTAATTAAATAATCCAACTTTGACATGATACCTGCATAAAATTTTGACATCGAAAACTAGACAATAACCGGCACAATAACTACCTACCAAGATAAGGTACGTCAATCCTAAAATATCAAGATAAATATATATAATTTAATCGTAAGTACCTGCTTAGCTTAAAACCTCGGCCTGCCTCCATGTTTGCTATACCCTATGCAGGGTCCATGTGATACCTACTTACACCTAAAAACTATGTATGTACAAATTAAACCATGTGTACAGCAATAAATGTATTGAGTATTGAGTACCCTTTGGGCACGGAACCCTAACAACATATATGTTCATCACATATCAAACTAAAAAAGCCTTAAATTGTGTTACTGGTAACTCATTGCACTATGTATTTGTTGAACGATAAACAGTTACTGCTACTATTGATCGTTTTTATACGCAACTGACTCTTAAAATAACCTCTTTTATTCCTTTAAAAATGTACGGTTCACTTTAATTCCTATTGATATTGGCCCATTCTATACTAGCATATTGTTCTCTGACTGGGTGTTATATTGTATTCTTAGTATGTATTAATAAAAATGCATTAAGTAGGTAGCTATCATGCATAAGTTTTAAGTTTTATATCAGCTACCACAAAACGCTTCTTTTGTAGACTATCTGCACAACACTATCTAGCCCCAAACTAAGCAGAACTTGTACTAAGGGAACCAGATATCTAATAATATTAATAATAATACTTGCATACTTTTTTTGTAAATACATACCTTAGAATACAATATAACACCCAAACAGACAACAAACATCTGTGTTCACCACACAAATACCAGCTATCTGATTCCCATACAACCTCTGCTTAGTTTGGGGCTAGATAGTGTTGTGTGGATTGTCCACAATATTTATTTTATTTTTATATTTCATTTAGTGAGTACAAGCTTAAATAACTTAGAAAATAAAACTGTTGGTATATTGACAACTCTGGTTAGTGACGATAAGAAATGATTTGCCTTATCCTTTGTTGGCTGAACCTATTTAAGTTAGGCTATTTAAGTTAGGTTTACTAAGCGTAGAATAAATATACTCAGTGCCTGTAGGCCTACCATGAGCTCTGTCTGGCTCTGTCTCTAGTTCTGGTTTTGCATCGGTGTGAGTGCTCACCAGTGTATTATACTGTGTGTGTGACGTTTTGACGTGGGATTTATTTAGTCAACACTAAGGCTGAGATTCATAAACCGAACTTTGACTTTACTTTGATGAAAAGTTCAACTTTTAACCAAAATTATATTTCATAGTTCTGTCAAGCTCTTCTTTATTCAAAATATTGATAGGAAACTTCGATAAACAAAGCTTACTTTGCGAAGACTGCTTTGCTGTAAAGCAAAGTGCGGTCTATGTATCTCAGCCTCACACAGAATCAAAACCAGAACCAAAGACAGAGCCAGACAGAGCTCATGGTAGGCCGGCTGGATTAGGATATAGGCAGCTTTATTCCAAAAAATCCTAGTTTCTTCACACCACAATCT
This sequence comes from Thera obeliscata, assembly GCA_947578465.1. Lineage (NCBI taxonomy): Eukaryota > Metazoa > Arthropoda > Insecta > Lepidoptera > Geometridae > Thera > Thera obeliscata. The sequence continues at coordinate 24,188,557 of OX387917.1, forward strand.
GTAATATAGAATAGAAAAACAAAGGGGCTGAAAAATGTTGATTTTAGCAATCACTTCTACGCGAGTGAAGCTGTGGGTGGCTACTAGTCAATTATATTGTGGTAGTATTAGTAATGAGAGCACTGGTGGCCTCGTGGTCTTGCCATCCGACTCTAAGGTCGTGGGTTCAAATCGAATCGTGTACCTATGAGATTTTCAGACCTTAAATGTATGTCCACTATGCTAGTACTCTTAAACGGTGAAGGAAAACATCGATAAGAAACCGACATGTCAAAGAACTTTAAAAAATTTGAAAACTTGTGTCAAGTGCCTCTTTGGGGCTTAAAATCCTTTCACCACATTGGTTAAAAGAACCAATGAAACGATAAGAAATTATTATGACAAATTTTGAAAATTGCTTAATTTAATTTATTTTTCCCGCCCGAATTCAGTGCTAAACTTTTTATTTAATAACAAGTCTTGTTCCTCACGTAATAAATGCTCGTATCTTATGCAAATCTACCAAGATATTATGTAAAATAATATTTTCATATGAAACAGGCTTCTTGGCACGTCGTTCTTTGTGAGATATTTTGTACGTGATGATTGTCATGCGTGTAGTGTTTACGCGTAAATCTGGTATTTCGAATTTCTTTTTCATGAAAATTGAATATTACACGGATATTTATCGCCTATTATCTTATTTATCATCATCATTATCTGTAAGCCTGCCACAAGCTCTGTCTGGCTCAAGATTTGAGTCTGTGTGAGTGCTGTCTAAATAAATCCTACGTCGAAAAGTCACACACACAGTATAGTACACTGGTGAGCACTCACACAGACCCAAAGACAGAGCCAGACAGAGCTTGTGGTAGGCCTGCAGCCTGAAGAAGTCCACTGCTGGACATGGGCCTCCCCTACACATTTCTAGGAAGAACGATTCTGAGCCTTTTCCATCGACTTCCCGCGATCTTAACAATGTCGTCCCCCTATCATGTGTATGTAATGTCGTCCTTATATTTAGTCCTTTTTTAGTTCGCTTTTTGTTTTAGTAGTAGTAGAGCTCTTTGTAAAGGTCTCGTTCAGGTTAGTACTACTTGTACCACCACACATGGACACAGGGAAGTGTATCGTAGGGCACTTTCCTGACGAGCGTGACCTACGAGGCAATGCTTTGTTAAACGCAGTGATTACCACTTAACATCAGGTGGGCCATATGCTTGTTCCATCAGCTAGCTGTATATAAAAAAAATCTAGTGCTCTCAAACGGTGAAAGAAAACATCATGAGGAAACCCGCTGCTTAGTCAGCTCTGCACGTATTGACCATGTCTTTCCCGTGGATTACGCCGACTAAGCTGTCAGGATGATATGGGTGCTGGGTAAGCTTATTGCATCTTCAATCCTCTCCCAGGTACCATAGCAACCCGCAAGTAGGGCTTGAGTAATCACCAGTTGCCCGTAATATTGAAAAATGTATTTACATATTAGTAAATTTATTCATTTAAGTATTCCTTGTTATTTTTTACTTTTTCTTTTTAATGTACACAAACCTGCCTATATAGTCACCTCTCTCTAGCCTCAAAGGTTTGCTGTAAGAAAACTTTATTCAGGGTTAAGCTCGCCTTTGTACATGTCCTCTATTTCTGTTTTTTTTCCTGTGTTTTATATTGTGTGCAATAAATAATATTAAAAAAAATAATGCGGACAATCCACACAACACTATCTAGCCCCAAACTAAGCAGAGCTTGTACTATGGGAACCAGGTAGCTGATTATAATACTTAAATACTTTTTTTTTTTGCAAATACATCGATAGAATACAATAATTTTGAACAGTTCTGTGAGAATGATTTTGGTTCAATTTTAAAAGAAACAATAAAGGTAATCTCTTCTCTACAGCGAGGCACACCGCACACACGTATCAAAAACATTGTTTTCTAATAAAAATGCAAATGAAATTTTGTAAAATCCGTCACGTTCTAAGCAAAGCTTCAGCCTAGCCGAGAGCGCCGCTAAAAGCCTGCCTGTCTGCGTTAAAGCTGGTATTGTCTCCATTAAACTAAGAAAATACTAACGTGGAAAACTATGCTCGTTCTCAGACGCGACTTCTTAAAGAGACTTTTATTAACTTTAGAGGCATCGTGGCAGATATCAGCTGGTCTATCGGTAAAAAAAAGTTTAATTTAGGATTGGCGACAATTGTTGCGGGGAATATTAAATATTATGAAATTAAAATAGTTTTTAGCATCGTTAGAGAGTTTTTTTAACAAAACAGGTAGGTACATGTATTACGTTGAGTATTCAATACTAATAATCGGTTATTTCTTTTTACAAATCAAAGCAAATATTTATTTTAGACCTAAATCCATAGTTTGTAAGTAATAAAGTAACTTAAAAACTAGTGTTAGTGATAATACGAGATAAGTAATAAAATTTATTGAGCAGAGTTTGCTGCTGCATCCAAAAGTTGTTAAGGGAACAGTCCCACCTTTCGGAAAGTACTTTGCAAAATCATATAGATTGCCCGAAAACTGTGTAGACAGTTGAATTAGTCAACAGAATCCTTGAATAAGGACGAAGGAAATAATATTATTTCTAGTTTTTTTTTTGTATAAGGGTGCGCTAAGTCGCGTGAATAAGTCGCGTCTTTCAGTGAGTAAATAGGGTAAAAATGGGTTGCCTCAAGGTGTTGTACAAAACCTACTCCAGGTGCTATAAATTGTAATTATTTTTAATTGATTGGCCTAAGGGCTTCTTTAGCAGTGTTGCCTTAAGGTGGGATCGAGTAAATTATTTTGATGAATTATTGGACTGCCTGCCTAATCTATTGAAAGCCATGGTTTTTAATTTACCCCGAATGAATAACAATAAAACTCCCTCAGAAATTAATGGAAAATAATGAAATTTATTAATATTTTATCCAAATCTATATATGTATATATTAACTATGCCTTGTATATTTTGACGTGACAACGTCTAATAATTCGATGGAGCCGGCTGCACGCACGAAAAAACATGACTCATGTGGCATTACCTCGCTCTGAGGCGTTCCATTTAAGGCTTGAAGAGCAAGTGAGAGCACGGAACGAAAAGAGGCACAATCGGCCTCCACGTTTGGCAGCGTTCGACATCTGTCTCTCTCTTTGAGTGAACGATGCATCCGCGTGGACAGCTGTATGACTTTGTCACGTTCAACTATCGTCAGCAAACCGACTTTACAGACAGTCGATTTATTATTCTAAGGATCTATTTTTGAAGCATTTTCACTAGCACAGTTTTTCTCAATCAAAATTTATAAAAAAGCACTTACTTTTACTATATTGCGACACCCTTGCAGGGTAAATTAAGATTGGATTCAAAAACTAGTCCTAAGCTCTGACACTGTTAAATTTACATGCGTATTAGGGAAATAAAATTAAATATATTATTTTTTTCAATAGGTAAGTAAAACATTCTTAGCTTCATATTCGGAGATAGTAAGCCATAATAAATATAACTTGTAGATAACGGTAACTCCCATTTGTTCTATAGGACTGTGACGTCATAGAACTTTTAATACTAAGTATCATAAAAAAATCAATCTGCTTACTTTACATATTCCACCTCCGTGGTATTAGATTAAAACCTTCACGGAGAGAAAATGAAAAAAACAAGATGCTCCTACGAAATTGACTTGTATACGTAACGTGTGCCCATGGGAGCCAAGTCAAGCAAGTAACAAATTGTGTTACGTTAAACGTACACGTAGTAGGCGACTTCCATTTAGCAAGAATTCCCCAGGTATACCTAGAAGCATGGGCGTATGGGGAATTTGGGGAACTTTGATGGGAGTTTCCGGGTATATTGTTAGGCTAATGGGTATAATGTGGGCTGTGCGAAATCAAAACATACTGGTATTTTTAATGGAACTACTGTTTTGGATGGCAACAATGCTCTGAACAAGTTTCTATTGTATTCTAAGTATATATGTAGGTATTTACAAAAAAATGTTTATTATGTATTATTATCAGCTATCTGGTCCCCATAGTACAAGCTCTGCTTAGTTTGGGGCTAGATAGTGTTGTGTGGATTGTCTATAATATTTATATATTTTATTTGTCTTAATGTAGGTACTGTCAGCGACTTCTGATTTAGAACTAAAATTAAACCAACGCATTTTTTATGAAAGTTTTGAACTTCGTTTTCTGGTTAAACCGAAGTTACAATTTGAAATCCTAGAAAAATTACAAGTTACTCTTTTTACTGCTGACTGTACAATGTCAGGTTTAATCTATCTGTAGCCTTCGCAACTGCAACGTCCTTTAATTCGAATCGGGAATTATATCTACAATTAATCGTTCACTCACTCACTGACTGACTCACTCATCACTATATCTCTGAAACTACAGACCCTATAGGTACTTAAAGGTAGATAAGATATGAGAATTTGGCGCATGCACTTTTTAAAAAGTGTATGTAGTCACCTATTATTTTGGGTTATTAGGTTATGAGGTAGGCTGGCTATAAAAGGGCAAATCACTGTTATGATTTAATAATAAGAAGCCCATTAAATTTCCTTACCAATTAATTCACCAGTGCTTAATAAAAAAAACTAGCAATGATAATCACTGTTATCATTAACAGCTACGAGTTGTATACGAGCTGCTATGTCCAAGCTTTGCTCGGTATTTTTTTTTTGTAAATTGTTACTAATTTTCATGACAATCTCCGGAACTTTTGTCTAGAGTTTGAACGTAGAAGCTCAATTAGATGGCGTTCTCCGTGACACTAACTCGCAAGGAATTTAATACTCTCTACGAGAGCTAACTCGTGGTTTTGACTATTCAGCAATCGATGGCGCAAAAATTTTTAATTATTTAAAATACTTCTCTCCTGCGTCTTTTCTGAAAATGAATCCTAGCTACATCGATTTATCGTCCCCGAAAACCCCTGTATACTTAATTTCATGAAAATCGTTGGCTCAGTTTCCGAGATCCAAAATTTATAATTATATATATATACAAGATTTTCTCGTTTAAAGGTATAAGATTTACACTACTTCGTCTTCATTCGTTTGGCTACCCTCCTTGGGTAAAGACCTCCAGTTTATGCCATTTTTCTCTGTCCGCGGCCAGGGATATCCATTGCTTTCCTGCTGTTTTTATTAGTTTGTCTGTCCAGCTACCCCAAATCCAAATCACTGTAATGCATAGGTAATGGACCGCTGTAGAGTTTAATATTCTTTTTCAGCTCACTGGGTGGAAAGTGACAACCTTAGGCCCGCTGCACAAACCGAAGTTGCCCCTTTCCGCCGTCGTCGAGCAGAAAAATCGTATACACACTACGGGAAGTAATATACTATTTCTTATTCGTATCACTCTTGGCAGAATGGTCGTAGTCGTCGTAAAAGGGCTCGATAATTTTCTGGTACTCCAATCGCACCGCTGCTCTTCTGACGAATTCGTTGAGAGGGACATCTATAGCTCCTTTGATTTGGTCCGTCCATCGTTTGGTGACCTGCCCGGTGCGAGCTTTTTTGTCGTTTTTAGGGTTCCGTAGCCAAATGGCAAAAACGGAACCCTTATAGATTCGTCATGTCTGTCTGTCTGTCTGTCTGTCTGTCCGTCCGTATGTCACAGCCATTTTTCTCCGAAACCGTAAGAGCTAGGCTGATGAAACTTGGCGAGTAGATGTATTCTGTGAACCGCATTAAGACTTTTATACAAAAATAGAAAAAAAAACTATAAATTTTGGGGGTCCCCATACTTGAAACTGAAACTCAAAAAAAATTTTTTTCATCGAACCCATACGTGTGGAGTATCTATGAATAGGTCTTCAAAAATGATGTTGAGGTTTCTTAAATCGTTTTATTCTAAACTTAATAGTTTGCGCGAGAGACACTTCCAAAGTGGAAAAAAGTTGGTCCCCCCCCCTCTAACTTCTAAAATAAGAGAAAGATAAATGTAAAAAAAATATATGTTGCACATTACTATGCAAACTTTCAACGATATTTGGTTTGAATGAGATCTAGTCAGTAGTTTTTTTTTATACGTCATAAATCGTAAACCGCAATTAACCTTTCGACGAACTACAATAACCTTTATATTATGTTACTTGATGCTACGGAACCCTTCATGGGCGAGTCCGACTCGCACTTGGTTGCTTTTTTTTCTAATACGGATATGCAAGGTGAGGTTAAAAAGGGGTGTCAGTAGGAACCAAACCTTCTTTGCCTGTTCTTGGACTCATCTAGCTACAAAGTGATCCTTTGCGATTGAAATGAATAATTTTTTTTTTATTTAAGATTGCCTACATTTATATCAGAATAGTTTCAAGCGAAAGAAGTCGCGTGGGGTTTCTCTAGTCTTATTAAAAAAACATTAATTCTCGGATCAGACCCCCGCGGCTGCCTGTAAGCCGGCGGCCACTGTGAATTTAATTATTAGTTACGCCGTTTTAAATGGAATTGATCCGTTTTATTATCCCGTAACGAGTCTGTACAGTCACCCACACTTCGCTTTTTGTTTTGTTTAGTGACTGCGGTGGTATTGCAAATAGTTGATAGTTAGGTAATACTCGTAGTAGTTAATCTCTTAGATTTATTTATTCTTATATTTCTTTATTTTTTATTTTTTCAATTTTCAAAATTTAATTTAAAATAGTGTTTCACTGTCGTTTACTATTGTATTAGTCTACATCTACTTTTTACTGCATGTATGTGGAAACTTGTAATTGGCTCTCCGTATAAAATGTGTGCCTTGCATACGTGATAAATCAATCATAACCAATATTGTACATAGCTGTAAGTTTTCCTAAAATAAATAAAATAAAAATAAAATAAATAAAAAGAATCTAAGTAAATGTATTTTTTAATTAATGGTTTTGAAATACCACTTCTGATTTTTTATAGAAACTCACCACCACAACCATACAACCATATGGACAAGACTTATAGCCATACGGTTGTATAACCATACGTCTTGTTCACCACTAAAAGCGAAAAATTGATATAGACACGAACAAGATACAATCATAATTCTCGAAAAAAGACTTCTCGTACATTATCATTGAAAAGGCAAAAAAAGACTACTTAGAACTGCGGCCCCATCCACAAACTATCTCAAGTCCTAAACCAACCTAAACCTTTTCGGCAATGTAAGCTCCCCACACCCTATAATAATACATCACGCATACATTAACTGTCACGCCCGAGCCTAGTTGAAAAAACTAATGCGGAAAAGACTATTGCGTAGCTTAGGTTCTTCAAAAAGGGTTTTAAAGTTTACCAGTTTTAAATCTTCTTTTTCTTATCGAGCTCGGCTCTTTCGAACCAAGTGTGGTGAAAGGATTTGAGGTGCGCCTCAAGAGATTTGTTAGTAAAAATGTAGATCCATTATTGGCTGTAAGTTCAATTATAAGATATATTTTGTATGTACATCTTAAGGGCTGTGGATTGTTTTTAAATAAATTAAAAAGTCGGCAATGCACTTGGTGATTTCTCTTCTGCTACGGAAACCGCTTAGTTGGTTTGTCTACTTCGTTCTATATGAACTCGAAGACTAAAAAAAAGAATATTGTTATAATAATGCCTCAAGTTGATGGACGCAGGGCAGTGCGTCGTAGGGCACATTCCTGACGTGCGTAACCTACACCGCAATGCTTTTTTATTTTTATCATCAGGTGAGCCATAAGCTGTTCAATATGCTAGTAAAAAAACAACATTAAAAAAAAAAATTACGTAGTGATATTAACAATAAAAAAAATGTATCAATTTTTTTACACTGTTTATTAATGATATAAATATAAAGTCTATGGTATTATTTTCGAGGTTCACGTCAAAGGCTCATCGTTCTCAAAATGAAGACAATTTATAAGCTTCCTGAAATTGAGACATAAATTACTCTCGCTCGGCAACCGTGTGATAAGGAGTGGACGTGGAAAATCTTCGAAAAAATTGGGACCGTCTTTTGATCACGGAAGTGGAAATAAAAGAACATACGTACGACTCTGAAGCCAGTGAGCTTTCTATAAATCTTTTTTTATTTATGGTGATGAAAATATTGCGTAAAATTAGGTAATATAGCCGTTAGATAAATAGTGGGCCAAGCACTTGGTGATTTCTTTTCTGATACGGTTACCACTTAGTTGAGTTGTCTACTTCGTTGTAAAAAAAAAAACTGTCAGGACTGAAGAAAAGAGACTGAGAAAAATAATCTCAAGTTGATGGACGCAGGGTAGATTACAGCAATTACGACGAATAATAAAAAAAACAACTTTACAAAAAAATATTTTATTTTGCACTATGGGGTTTGAGACCCACCAAGAAAAAGCACAATAATTTTGACCTATGTATAATGTTTACAATGCCTATTGCCCTTTTGATGCAATTGTCCCCCAAATCAAAAAAAGTGGCGTAAATCTAGCCGAGAACATAAAGATTAGTGTGATGTTATATAAAGCACTCAAACCAGACTCAAACGTTTAAAACACGCAAACGGCATTTTAAATTAAGAGTAAAAGTAATAAAAGAATGGAAGTTGCGAAGCACTTATTAAATAAGTAAAATTAAACTCTCTCTTATAAACTGGATTCGTTCCAAAATGTATTTCCCGTGCCTAGAATTATCAGTTTTGTCATGTGCAGGCTGAAACTAAGGGGTCACACTCACTATGCAATTTTTCATCTAAGCGAACTATAGTTCGCTGGAATATAATTGAAGAAGTGGCATTGAATGTACTAATATTTCAGTTGATTTGGTAAAAAAAAATTACAAAATTAATATACCGAACGCGACTGGCGAATAAAGGCAGAAGATCGTAGTGACTGGTGAAAATGGACGAGGGCTTTGCCCAACAGTGGGACCCTACGGGCTAGTGTAATAGTATTTTTATTTCCATTGCATTATGGAGGTAAAAGTCATTTTTATTTACAACTTGTTGATGGAACAAGCCTATTGGCCCATCTGCTGAGCGATTGTATAATTCTATTGCAATTAAAAGTTTACCACTAACAAATACCTACTACTAACAAGGAACAGCGATCACCATGTCTTGTTGCCATCATTTTCAACCACTATCTATCTGTTGCCATGCAAATTTTACAAAGAGAAGTTCCTATTTGCTATCTCGTGTTTATAACAACAACATTCAGTCTTTTTGCAATCGTTCCTTGTCAAAGATAAGTTTTGTTTCAATTGCAATCGAAGCTCAAAAAAATGACAGATTCGACTAGGTTTTGATGGCAACAAAAGATATGAAACCCCACTGATGTCAAGTGGTAACGATTGCCTTTATCAAAGCAAATGCCTCGAAGGTCACTCACCTCAGGAACGTTCAATGAGTGTAGCTTTTTTCTCTGTCTGGGTAAAATAAAGTGATGTCAGTAAAGTATGACACTGAAAAAAAAACTGTTCCGACTTTATATCTGCCAGTGAATAGACAGCTTAGCTCGGTTAGTGTAACAGCTCAGAACAGCTGTGGGACTTCACGAGATTTTAATAAAAGATAGCTCTTCTGCATACTCGTACATTCAGTAAAGTTAGGTCACCATCATCATCAGCCTGTGAAGACTCGTCCGGTAAGTAGGCTTACCACAAGTTCTGTCTCTGGCTCTAAGGGTGTTATTAATAATCCTGGCGTAGCGTTGGACTAGTTAATCTGTGTTTTGTCTCTTGCATTGACATGCAATTGTCAACTCGAGCAAATGTGACAAAACACGATTTAACTACTCCAGCGTTGCGCCAGGATTATTAATAACACCCTAATTGTTTAAATATATAATACAATATACATATTGTAGACAATCCACACAACACTATCTAGCCCCAAAATATAGCCGAGCCTAATGGGAACCAGGTAGCCTATACAATACTTAATAATTTTTTTTTGTAAATATATACTTAGAATACAATAAAACACCCAGACTGTGTTCACCACACAAATATTTGTTCTCGGTGGGGATCGAACCCACGACCTAGGGCGCAGAAGACAGAGCTACTACCAACTGAGCTAGAGGCCAGTGAGTGTTGACTAAATAAATCCTACGTCGAAACGTCACACACAGTACACTGGTTAGCACTCACACAGACTTAAAACCAGAGCCAGAGACAGAGCCAGACAGAGCTTGTGGTAGGCCTGAAGGTCCGTCTGTCCGTCCGTCAGAAAATTATTCTTTAATTCTTTAATCCGCACTCGGTGTGCGTCCGATAAGGACTACCACCATGCTTATTTCTGTTGTGAAGCAGCATTGCTGTGTTTCGGTTAGAAGGGTGTAGGTGCCGGTGAAATTACTGGCACGTGAGGCTGAATTATTATATAAAAATATTCCATCTAAAATTCTGTTCCACTCACTGTAGCGTCCCGTAAGTAGGGGCATGAGTAATCACCAGTTGCCCCTGACGCTAATAAATCATCTACAATAGATGCAAAGTTCGTTTACTTTATTAAAAATGTATTCAAGTATTATATCAGCCATCCGGTTCCCATATTACAAGCTCTGCTTAGTTTGGGGCTGGGTAGTGTTGTGTGAATTGTCCACAATATTTATTTATTATTTATTTATTATAGTGTGTGTGGTGAGGATTGAACTAAACATGTTATCATTTTATTTTGTTTCTCCATGTTTTAAAAACTATAATATTCGTTTGATATGTGCATATCAAAACTATAAAACGAATAATGCGATGTAGTTTTGTCAAATCACGTAGGTAGCACTGAGTTTTATAGTCCACGGATATAATTTTTAAGATGTCATAAAATATTCAGTTTCAACGATGTTGTTCGACAAACTCTCTGTTTTTACTTTAAATTGAAATTTTAACTATATTGTCGCAGGCAATAGTTAAAAAAGTCAATTTCAAAGGTTACGATTTCAACGGAAATTAAATTTTTAGATCTATAAATACATTTTCAGATGTTTTTCTCTCAGGTTTATTTTACCTATTGCCGCAGAGTTTTACTTAAAATAACTGTACAAACCTTTCCTTATTTATGTTACGCACTTACCCTTCACCACACTGATTTGGCAAGGACCAGTGACACAAAAGAAGATAATTCTGTTATCACAAACATACAAGTGAAGATATAATAAAGCGTGTAATTTTATGCAACGAAAATAAAAGCTAATATTATTTTCGTTGCACAATGTCGTTGTTGTTTCGATGTATTTATGATTACAACCTCAAGATGCTTACAGGCTTGTGGTGACCTTTCCTAGTTTCATATTTCACAAGAAAAGCATCGGGCTTGCAATTTTCCTTCAAAGCTATAGTCTATTACTTTTTAACTTTTAATTTACCCCTTGGCGGCAAAAGAATTTGATTACGATAAAAGCAGGTAGTGAGTTTTTTGCATTGGGGAGACTGTCTTTATTTTTTATTTTTATTTTTATTTATTTAAATTCACAAAACAGATTATAATCAAAAGGCACATAATAATCATAAAGTTCAACACATTCACACATACATTACATTCCGTTACATTCGTATAGATCTAGATTCGTAATCAAAACATGTGAATATGACATCATTAAATGTTGCATGCGTAAAATTTTATTTTCTCTAAAACTAGAAACAGCAACAAATATTAACTATTATTGTTAGATTTATAATATATTTGCCATTCACGGTATTTATCCCTTCTGAAAAATGTTACATTAATAGTTCACCTTAATCCAGGTGATCAATAATATCCACCAGGCCACTAGTGCCTAGTGGTAGCGGCCCCACCCTTCGATCCTCAGGGCGTGGTTTCAAATCCAGTCATGTACCAAGGAGTTTTTCTGATCGAAAATGATCACACCTAAAAACCTCAATTAGAACCTCTAAATTTTGACCCCAATTTCAATTTTAAAATATTTTAAGTGCAAAGTATTCAAATTCAATTTTTCAGTTTACCCAGAATCTTTATACCTATGGAAGTACTAATTATGACACGAAATAAGCAAAAGCGTGTTTGGTGCTCTGTGATTTATGACGTAGATCAATAAACACATCCTCAAAATGAATATGCACTTCACGCATCCTCCAAACATCACCCTATTAGCCCAAATTACTGTAAGCTTTGGCTTATAAGTTGTAAAATGGGCGACGGCCGAAATCAGCTTTCTGTCTAAAACCAGCCAAGGTAGTGGCAGCTCCATAATTAAAAAGTAAAATCTCCGTAAAGGAATGTCAGCCTTTAGAGAAGATTACAAGCAAAGGAGTTGCAGCATTCTGTCTCCATCGATTCGTAAAGGCGGCTATAGACGTCCAGCCACTATTACGTCCATAGCTGCATTTAAGACGCTGATAACCTTTTGAAAAATATTAGAAAACTGAACTTATTGATCTTCTTCTTCATCTTCTTCCTGCCCTTATCCCACTTTATGTGGGGTCGGCACAACATGTCTTCTCCCTCCATTCCCCTCTGTCAGCCGTCATCTTTGCATTCACTGAACTTATTGATCTAAAATTGAATAATTATAGCTATTAACTATAATTGCGTGGCCTGATGCCCCGGTCATTCTATACATCGAAAGCTAACATATCAATTTGCAATATCCTACCGTTTTCGTATCTTATTTTTATATAACGTTTTATGTGCACTATGCCAGTACCCTCAAAACGGTGAAGGAAAACATCGTGAGGAAACCGGCATGAATACTTAGAAGCGCAGCGTATGCTGTCTTTGAAGCTTTTGTATTATTGTCTACGTCACGTAAGCTAGAGTTTTTTGTTTTTCAAAAATATCATACGATATAACGGTGAGAACCAAGACGTAGTTGCCTATTCTTCTAGGCTTGGTCGCGTGGAACTGGCACCTAGACTCACCTAGCTTTATGACGTTTCAAAGTGATCCTTGTCCATTGAATAAAAACATATTTGATTTTGACTTGGCTTGGGTAAAAGTCAACACCGTTTGAAAATAGCACCATTGCGGTTCATTTGGTTTTTGAAGCCAAAGATAAGAAATAATACTGTCTATATGGCAATAACAGCCAACCCTCCGAGTTTAATTAGATTAGCAGCGTTGTGATCGCTCAGTCACGCCGGGAAATCGAATCAAAGCAATCTGTTGACTGAAGATTCTGCCTGTATTTAGAATTCTGTATCCATTTTAACATCAACGATTTCTATGAAATCAAATGTATAACATAACATTCCTTCGTAGGTCACGCACGTTGTCCAGAAAAAAAAAAAAAAAAAAAAAAAAAAAAATGTTCAGCCTCACGTGCCAATAATTTCACCGGCATTCACCTTTCAAACCGAAATACAGCAATGTTGCTTCACGGCAGAAATAGGCATGGTAGTACTTCTCCAGGAGCCTAATTCTCGGCTCATCTTGGATCATTCTGCAATTTTATTTTATTGCTTGTTTTCGGAGAGAGAATGGATGATTTCCTTGAGTAATTCATCGACGACCTCATCGTAGAAGTCTCGACAGCTACGATATACGGAAAACGTTGAAAAAGTGCGGGGTTGTGCAATGCCAATGTGTATTTAAGGGACATTAAAAATCTCGGAAGAATTAGGCTCCAGGCAAGCTGTTTTAGATCTTTAGATAAATAAATAAGATCATGCGTATGTTTTTTATCTACAAATAAAACATATCAATTATTTTATTACAGTACCAGATGATAAACTAGAAAACTTTTACAATTTATGAAGTGGCACAATACAATATCAAAACTTTTTTATGACCGTCACAGTGAGCGATGAGCTGAGCAACGAGCTAGGTCACTCGAGTGAACTAATTTTTATTTATTTATTTGCGTCTCATTCTTCGTTATCTCTTGCGATGAGGGTTCCTCAGATTTCTCTTCTTTTTGCATCACTAGTTTTTCGAGCCAGAGTGTGGCGGAAGTATTTTTTTTACAGATAAGTACTTATTCGCACGGCACTCGTCATTGATGATTCGTCAAGCCGGATTTCCAGGGACGGATAACAGTGAAAAAGTCGTAAGTTTTTTTCATACAATTTTGCAAACAAGCATACCTGATGGAAAGCGGTTACCGTAGCCTATGACGCTTGCAATAAATACCAGAAGCATCAATCACCCTTTAAAACTTAAAACGAATAGTTTTAGGAAAGAGTGGCGCAATAAAGAGGAAACAATAAGGTGGCCTACTCAGCAGTGAGCGAAAACTGACTGAGATGTTTTCCTTCACCGTTTGAGAACACTAGCATTGTGTAATTACATAAAATTTTTCGACAGAAAAACTTATTGGTACACGACTGACTGGTGATGATTTTAAGTAAGTGAGCTATCTCTAACTCACAAGTGATTCAAAGTTGCGAGTTACAGATGTAGTTCCCCTTGTTCGTCTGCGACATTACTCAGCTGTTTCCTTTTATTGTATTTGCTTAGTTTTGCATTGTAGACATCTGTGATGGATCCCTCAAAAGGCGAATTTGTGTTTAATTTCAGGCCAATGGCCTGAGGGTTCCCAGGTTTTAGAGATTTTATGATGGGTCAACTACTAGTGGTGCCCTGACGACGAGGCCTGATGGTCTGACAGCAAAGCAGTGTCACGGCAGACCTTGCATGAGATGGTGGGACGAGCTGGATGCTTGAGCGGGACTGGCGACTTAAGGGCAAGATCGTATTGACTGGTGAAATTGAGCGGATGAACCTAAAGTAGGACCATATTTTTTTTTTACATATATAGGCTTACGTTTGACCGCAATCTCTCACCTGATGTAAGTGATGATGCGGTCGACGATGTAGCAAGCTTACTTAGAAGATACCTGTTCACTCTACTCTTAAAAACATCCAAGTTATAAGTGTCCAGAAAAAGAGACGCCGGCAAGGAATTCCACTCCTGCCCCCATTTTTTAACATGGGGGGAACGGAGATACTTAGTACCATCTACCCTCATTTCTCAACGTGGTGGGTGCAAAACTTTGGGGGTGGATGAAACTTAACTTCAAAATGGGGGGAGGCCTTTGCTCAAACACTACGGGCTAGTAGTAATAGTAATGATGAGTCAGTGTGTTTTTTATTAAATCAATACCGAAATCCAAATTCAAAAAGCATACTATGAATTCAAAGGGAGCAGGGAGGTTAAAATTTAAGTGAAAAATAAATTGGTTTAAAAAGCAAATAATAGTCTCGGGTATTCAACTTGTTATTTATGAAGGATGCTGTAAATCTAAATACTGCAAATGCAAAACTGCGGGTAGTTCATAAAAAGAACCCACTCGTTCTCTTAAAATATTTATTTCAGTTCCCGCAAAAACTGAAACGTGCACAACGTTATTCAGTAGTTCTTTTTTGCAAAAAATCAAAGTGTTTGCAAAAAGTCTGCTTAAGGGGGGACTTACGGATACCAACGGTTTTTGGGTACCATTTATGGAACCAGGAATCATAGCTGTAGATATAACATGGTATAAAATTAAAGATGATGTGTTCATCTATAGTGATAGCCAATAAAAAATGGGCAGTCCTATACAACATTTTCACATGAATACGTTTTTACCATAGCAAAAATCGCTAAAAATGGGGTCTGGATAGGTACATAAATAGCTAAATCCGCTGAATATTATAACGTGAAAATAGAACGAAATTGTGGCATACAGAGTCTTCTATTCGTCTTCGTTATTATTTTGTACCCAAATAAATTACTTTGAAAGAATAGACAATTTTAAAACGCACTATAATTTCTCCATACATTTTTCCAAGGGAAGGTAGATAGTAGGTAGACTTCATTAAGCAGCCTCTACACATTTGCCCATGCTGGGCCAGGCTCCGCCAATGCACAATTGTAGACCACGATTACTTGGTGTTCACACACTGGCGCATGGCTAACGGCGACGGCCAATGGCGACGGACGTCGAAGTAATTACGGCTGCGGCTATTTACTTTGAACGATCAGATTTGATTCAAACTTTGCACACCTGTCAAAGGTCGATGACAATGCAATAATATGAAAAAAAAAATATATGAAAAAAAAAAAAATATTTTGATTGTTGTAAATATTTTATCAATAGTTTATTATATCTGAAGTTATTATAAAAGCACCCTACGCTTTTTTGTACAATAATATAAATTTTTCAATTGATTATTACAGTTTTATTTTTAACTTTTAAGTTCAATTAGTTATAAAAGCGTTTTTTTTTTAGTTTTTAAACTATAATTTATTGTATACTGTTTACAAGTATTACAGAACGCAACACAAAAGTGTTCTATCCCGGTCAGCGGCCGGTGACGAACTGAACATTGGCCGATTGTGTAAACACCACAGGCCAGGCTACGCCACGATTCCTTTGAAGTGTGCCCAAAAAACCGACAACTCCCCGATTGCGCGCCATGCTTGCCGCCAACATACACCAATACCCGCCAATGTCCGCCAACATACACCAATACCCCCTGTACACATTGGCGTTGGCCTGTAGTGGGCCAGCATGGACAAATGTGTAGAGACACCATTACATTTCGTTCGCCATTCCGCGCTCAGACGCGGTCTTGGAAGGACGGGTGTCACACATTTTTGCAAATAATTAGGATGAATACGACAAGGTTCTAAAGAAAGCACTGCGGCGCCTGCTTGAAGAACCTTGTCGTTCTCATCAGTAGACAAGATGCGCCGTGCGTGTGTATACTGTGCTGGGACAAAGTTGATACTTTCTTGGACCATAATAAAAGTCATCATTATCAGCCAGAAGAAGTCATGGAACGAACCTTCAAATACGTCATGGCATTGGCTGGGAAAGGAAAATGAAAATGTTTATACATTGATTATGTATAGAAATTTTCAGTTTTAATTTAATTTGCAAATCTATTTTCCTGGAAATGTATAGGGGAGGCCTATGTGCAGCAGTGAACTTCTCCAGGCTGATGAGGATGATATTACCTATATACCTGTGAATGACAGCGGTCAAATTTAAAACAGCCAATTAAAGGTTTTAAAATGACTAACTTTTCGTTCTAATCCCAAATGATAGGTATGACCAAGACCTGCCTTTTTAATGACAGTTGTCAAACTTGAAATGGTCATATCTCGAAAACTACTCGTCCTGGACTCCTCGTTCCAATCCCAAATGATAGGTATGACCAAGATCTTCATTTATGACAGCTGTCAAACTTAAAATGGTCATATCTCGGAAACTACTCGTCCCAGACTTTTCGTTCTAATCCCAAATGATAGGTATGACCAAGACCTTCATTTATGACAGCTGTCAAACTTAAAATGGTCATATCTCGGAAACTACTCGTCCCGGACTTTTCGTTCTAATCCCAAATGATAGGTATGACCAAGACCTGTATTTTTAATGACAGCTGTCAAACTTGAAACGGTCATATCTCGGAAACTACTCGTCCCGGTCTTCTCGTTCTAATCCCAAATGATAGGTATGACCAAGACTTGCCTTTTTAATGACAGCTGTCAAACTTAAAATCGTCATATCTCGGAAACTCTTCGTCCCAGACTTTTCGTTTTAATCTCAAATGATAGGTATGACCAAGACCTGCATTTTTAATGACAGCTGTCAAACTTGAAACGTTCATATCTCGGAAACTACTCATCCCGGTCTTCTCGTTCTAATCCCAAATGATAGGTATGACCAAGACCTGCCTTTTTAATGACAGCTGTCAAACTTAAAATCGTCATATCTCGGAAACTGCTCGTCCCAGACTTTTCGTTCTAATCCCAAATGATAGGTATGACCAAGACCTGCATTTTTAATGACAGCTGTCAAACTTGAAACGGTCATATCTCGAAAACTACTCGTCCTGGTCTTCTCGTTCCAATCCCAAAAGATAGGTATCACCAAGACCTGCATTTTAAATGACAGGTGTCAAACTTGAAATGGTCACATCTCTGAAAATATTCGTCCGAAGAAGCAATCAAACAGAAGAAAATTGACTTTTGGTTGTATAAATCTGATGTTTACACAGTGATAAAAAAAAGCAAGTGGTACTACCAGATTCAGGGCCAATTACGAGTTACTGACCAAAAGATGTGGGTATTTGCCGTTTGGACTGGAGACGGCAAAATTAAATATGAATTCGTAAAAAGAGAGGACCGGTTCTGGAAGGAAAACATGGAGGGGCATTAAGTAAACTTCTACAATAACTGTTTGCTTCTTGAACTTGTTGACCCTCGTTATGCGAGGTCAATGGATCTTAGAGATCATAGCTCACATGCAAGCTAAACGATATTAACAGAAAAAAATGCAAATTGCAAGGCGTAATAATTATATTTAGGACTAGTGGCTGCCAGCAGCTTCGCCCGCGTGGTAGTTATGATTAACCCGTTCCTGTTATTTTTTTGGGATAAAAAGTAACCTATATTCCAATCCAGGTTATAAACTGTATTCATTTCAAATTTCATCCAAATCGGTCCAGTAGTTTTTACGTGAAAGAGTAACAAACATCCATCCATACTTACAAACTTCGCGTTTATTATATATGTATAAATAGTAGGATAGTAGTAAGTAGGACTTCCGCTTATGTAGCTTAGTTGCATTTTTCGGAAGTTTATTGTAGGAGCGTACTCAGTTCCCCATTAATGTAATCCATCAACTTTTTGCTTGGTTTTGGTGTGTAATTTATTTACACAAAAGACTTTGAATAATACATGTAGGTATTTACAAAATGTACAAAATACACAAGAAACAGTTGAGCTATCTGCAGACCTCAACCTCAATCTGCGATAGCTCAACTGATCCAAATCAGTGCAAGACAGAAGCGTCCCCAAGACGCTGGCGTTTGGGTCACGCGTTGCGTCGATCGGTTGCCTAAACAAAATTTAGTATTTTTGTATTTTAATTCCTGAATAAAAAAAAATGATTTTGATTTGATTTGTGAGTAAAACAATAGCTTACATTCGACTTATATAAAAAAGTAATTTCAATTAATTGCCTACCTTACCATCAAGTATCAAGATTATTTGAATAATGCAGAAAATGGAGCGTAAATGGGCTTGAATGTGTTCGTGGTCACTTTGCTGTTGTGTGCTGGCGCAGAAAGCCGAATTCGAGACATTGAAATATGTAATAGCGCCCAAAAATTTATGTCAAAACTGCTTACTGTAAACTAGATTTAAAAACAAGGTAATCCACTAGAGTTCCGTTTGCTCATAATTTTGAATGCTAAATATTTTTTCGTTCGTTTGCTTTTATGCTAATTTTAAACAAGTTTCGTGAATGAGTCTCATTCGTGATGCGTTTTTCCATCAGTCGTTTTTATAATAAACGTAAAGCACAGTATATAATTATCAGTAACCACAGTCCTAAAAGAAATAATCAGTTTCAGTTTATTTATTCATTAAACAATTAAAATCGTATTCGAATATGACATAAAACTAAACACTTGATGCAACTTATAATAATAACAACGACACAAATAAATTTAAAATTAAATAATAAGAATTAAAGTTACATATAACAATGAATATACTTATACTATTCTAGAATATGGGGAGAATACTGGATATGGGGCTGTAAATTGCTCTCTGGGGTTATAGAAGGGTTTATAAATGTTGTTGAAAATAAAATAAAACATAGCGACATACAATAGCTAATAGCACACAAACGAGCTAACAATTTATTTGTTCAGCAATAATATAAGGGAGCGGAAAAAGTCATTAATAATGGGATTAATCCCCCCTATCTCCCCCCTATCTGATACCGATGCGACTCTCGTTTCCCAATATTTGTGGCAGGAACAAATTACCTAAACTATGTCACTACGAGCTTCATGTGGTTTTGCGTGTGAATAAAAAATAAATATCGATGGACACACTATCTAACGCCAAACTAAGCAAAGCTTGTTACTGTGGGAAGCAAAATTAGCTCACGTATATCGCTACTTAACATCAGTAGGCTTACCACAATCTCTATCTGGCTCTGTCTCTGACTCTAGTTTTGAGTCTGTGTGAGTGTTGACTAAATAAATTCTAAGCACGGTATAAAATACTGGTGAGCACAAGCACAGACTCAAAGCCATAGCTAGAGCCAGACAAAGCTTTTGGTAGGCCTACAAGTAGGGCCCACCTGAAGCTTTTATTGCTTGTTATATCAGTTAATTAATTGTAGTATGAGAAATGCCTACAACTTTATTTCAATTTTAGTATGTTTATTTATATACGGTAAAATGAGACTAAAAACTTTTCACCGTTTTACAAACATGACCCGAACTGCAAACATAAATTGAAACGTCCCAAAACTAGCTAAAACACATGTTTATTTTTCTGTTTGACTAATTGGACATAAAATCACAGTGTTTGTTGGTTCTATTTCATTTGTTTATCTATTCGTTACCAAAACTATTGAATGCATGCAACGAAAACAATAATAAAATACGTGATTCAATCAAATTTTGGAATAACAGAATTCGAAATACAAATTCCACCAATAAACGTTCTAATTTCAAACTTCGATAACTTTACTTTTAAATCTGGCTTTATCAGACGCAGGTGTGTTAGTCAAAGAGGCCGTCTACCAATAGGATCAGCCTCACTTTCTTATTTCGAATCTATGTTCTCTATGCACAGGCTTTAAAACTACAAAGTTCAGAAGCTTACCAAGGTGTGCAATTTTCGATTCTAGTACAATGAAATAGAGACTAGTAATATGTCAAGCTAAGTTGGCAGCGTAAAAATCCGCTTAGGAGGTGCGCCAGTTCCAATTTTGAAATGGTTTTGGCGGAATAGCTTGATGTTTTAGAGTTCCTCAAGCATTGTATTAACAAATTCATAAAAAATACGTTGAAAATAATCTATACAATCTTCTTCTGATCGTATAAATGTTTCTTTAGAATCAGGGTGGTGAAAGTATTTTAAGTGCGTACAGAAATGTTTTCGAACTTTTTAGGTTCCACAACATTCCGCTTTTCTTGCAATGACTAAGTACACAAGGTGAAAACTTAACCTTACTTTTGACTCCACATGCAAATTGTATGTAAAATGTGAAGAACAATCATTTTGTTTTCAAAATTTTCGTGATTGGTTCACTTTTGTATGAACCACGTGCTATTGTGCTTTTGTCTTATAACCAAGTGATTCATGGAGGTCTTATTTTGAGTAAAGCCATGTCATGTTGGTACCTACGCACTTTAAAAATGGGCTACTAGTAGTATGCGGAACCAAACACACAAAATAAAAGATCGAGTTTCTCAAACTTTGTTTTTGGCACGTTATGTCATGTTGTTCCTATTTACTAGCTATAGAGAAAATAAAAAACCTAGAAAGCTTCGTAAAGGTGCTGATATGACTGTAAACTGACAAAAATATCACAGGATTTTTTTTTCTGAAATAGGAGACTTGGGAAACTCCTTACTGCGCAGTAGGTTTCCAAACTCTTTGGTTTTAGCACAGAATTCTAATTTTTGACATTTAACTTTCTACTATTCTGTCAGGAAATAAATTACGCGGTGTGATACGCGGGTGATAGCGTGTTGTGCGTGTCAGTTGTTTTTTTATGAATTGTATTGCATGTTTTTTCTTCTCATTTAAATGTTTTACCTATTCAAAGATACTCAACAGAACACGTGTTGAATAGACGCCCAGAAAATGTATCCTAGTGCTTATTTTGTCTACTTTTTCTTGATTTTCACTGGAAAGGCCCCATATGCATAAATTGCTCGTTTTAATAGGCGATTTTGTTGAAAAGGGTCGGCCCGAATTTTTCGCTTGATAGCTCTGAGTTGTTCAGAGCAAGCTATAAGCGGATGCTATACAGCTTGTTTGTCTTTGTGATTTTAGTTTTTTACATGCATTTTAAAAAGAAAACGTGGCTCGGTATATCGTAGAACAAAAACAAATTCACGGAGTTGATAGCTTGATTTCAATACATAATAATAATTAAATAATATTATGACAATTGATGAAATAAAAATTGTATACAGTATTGTGAGTAATTGTAACACGCACTCGATACCTTATTGTTAAGTCTTTTTTTGCTCTGGATTTAGCTGGATTCAGTTGGATTCAGTTTACTATATAGAAAAAAAACATTCCTTAATCTTAGTTTAATTCAAGAAAATTAATTTGAGCTTACTGCCCTTACGTACAATTTGCAGCTTTGGATTAGTTCCAACACCACATTTGAAATAGGACCACATTTGAAAAAGGAACGTTCAAATACGTCATGGCATTTTGGTTTGGAATCAGTATGTGAAACTTGATTTCACATTTGTATGGGCATAGCATTCGTGGGACTAAAATATTAGAGCTCTTATTCCTTGGGCCTCATCTAAAGTCAACACATGGGGCACAAGGGTTACTTGCCTCTATGACTTCCGACATGGCTTTAGATTTCACAAACTGTTGGCGAGTCCATATCCTTTGATATTTTAAATAAGACCCTTTTTCGATATCTGCTCGAGTATTACACTTAGGTATAAGATTTCTCAGAAAATTAGTTTCACTATATTTACGAAAGGTAAGTTATTAATATAGGTACCTAGATACATTTTATTTTATTTAGAGACGCAATTTTTATTTTTATTTTCATGTTAGACTAGTTTGCACCCGACTTCAAACAAAAGAGGAGGTTCTAATTTGATCACATTATTCTGAGTAAAAGGAAATCAACTTTGTGTATGCGTTCTTCATTTTTAAATACAGTAATGGGTGGTCTTATTGCTACGCAGCGGTCTCTACCAACCTTTGGATAGAATAGGCCCATGTTTTTTACAAGGGGACAAACTAAGGAGATAATAAAATAAGTAAATGCCTAATCATTCTGATGTGTAAAAGTAAAGTAAGCAGGCCTTTGCATCTATTATAGATGATTTATATAGCGTCAGAGGCAACTGGTGATAACACAAGCCCTAATCGAAGGACGCTATAGTGCCTGGGATAGGATTTTAGATGGAATAGGCTTGCCCGGCACCTATACCATCCTGACAGCTTAGTCGGCCTAATCCACAGGAAAGACATGGTCAATACGTGCGGAGCTGACTAAGCCGCACGATGTTTTCCTTCGCCGTTTGAGAGCACTAGCATAGTGTGCATACATTTTTCGACTGCAAAACTCATTACACGACGGGATTTGAACCCAAGACCTTACGATCGGAAGGTCACTACCACTACCACCAGTGCTGATGTGTGGCAATTTATAAAAATAAATAAATAAATATTGTGGACAATTCACACAACACTACCCAGCCCCAAACTAAGCAGAGCTTGTAATATGGGAGGCCAGTCAAAATTTGTATGTTCATAAAATAGGTGAGGCAAAGGTGACGTTAATAGCTAACTCAAAACCTGGGAAAATTCTACGCCTCTGCCCGTTGGGAGCTAAAACCTAATCTACGAGTAAATTAGGGTTTGAATACAAATTACACTTTACCCATCTCTAACCCACAGGTGGAATAAACTACATCAACGTCATCATCATCAACTTGTAATATATAAACATCATCATCATCATCCTGTATCAGTCCACTGCTGGACTCTAGGTCGCTAGATAGCTTTATTTTGACTGGCCTCTCAGCTCAGTTGGTTGTTGCTCTGCCTTCTGCAACGTAGGTCGTGGGTTCGATCTCCACCGAGAACAAATATTTGTGCGGTGAACGCAGATGTTTGTTTTCTGTCTGGGTGTTTTATTGTATCCTAAGTATGTATTAACAAAAAAAAAGTATATAAGTATTAGCTATCTGGTTCCCATAACACAAGCTCTGCTTAATTTGGGGCTAGATAGTGTTATGTGGATTGTCCAAAATATTTATTTATTGTCCCGGTCACTCTACCCATCGGAAGCTAACATTATTATGTTGATTTGCAATGTCTGTTTCTACTGTCAATGTCTGTTTCGTCTGTTCAATTTTATTATAACTTTGAAGCGTAGCGTGTGCTGTCTTTGAAACCTGCTTTTGTATTATTGCATACGTCTCACTAAGTGTAGTGGCACCACACTGGAACTTCACTGCTATTATTTTAGATTATTTTAGATTTCTACGAGTTTTAACAATTTCTTTGGCAATCTGGAAGTGTTATCTTTTAGACTAAACATAATTTACTAAATCGGTTCATAAATGACGAAGTTACATGATACCATGCATTAAAAAAAAACTACCGAATTGAAAACGTCTTACTTTTTTTTTTTGAAATAGGAAAAAAAAAATTTGTTCATCATTTTTAAAAGTCTCCACAAACAAAAACCTATTAAGTAAACATATCATAAACATTTTTCCCGCAAAGTAATTTATAACCTTACCCCAATGCAAGTAACCTAGAAACCTGAAATTAGCATGTGAACATAACAAGTCGTTAAGCGGCGGTGACACGCCAAACATATTCCCAAAACAATAATAAAACTTTTTACGACTACCCTACTAGCAAGCAACTCTGAATTTCCACAACCATTGCTGCTTCAATCTTTCTTACTTTTACAACTCCTGAACAAAACTTTTGATGGTTGAGATACAGGGTTAAATCAATCTATATATATGTTAATATAAAAGAAAGTCGCGTTAGTTACACTATTTATAACTGACTGGGCTCTCAGCTCAGTTGGTAGTAGCTCTGCCTTCTGCGCTGTAGGTCGTGGGTTCGATCTCCACCGAGAACAAATTATATTTGTGTGTTGAAAATAGATGTTTATTCTCTGTCAGGTTGTTATATTCTTATCTATGTATGTACTCGTATTTACAAAAAAAAAGTATTTAAGTATCATATCAGCTATCTGGTTCCCATAGTACAAGCTCTGCTTAGTTGGGGGCTAGATAGAATTGTGTGTATTGTCCACATTATTTATTTATAGCTCAAGAACGGCTGAAACCATTTGGCTGAAAAGTGGGGAGGTAGCTTAGAACCAGGAACTAAAGATTTTTATCTCGATAAAGTAACGGGAACTAATAATAATCCAGAACGATTCTAAAGTATCTAGAATGCTCTGTAACATTCTGGAATGATCTAGTTTTTTTTTTAATTTATTTACCATTTTAACCTATAATAAATACTACATTAGTTTGTTAAAAATAGCATCCATAAAACCACTAAGGTTTGTGCTGATGCTATCACGAGCGCGTTACTATCTATGCATAAACAACCTAGTTGAACCTACCTAAACCTTCTATCGTTTTCATCATTTCATCTGTCTAGTGAATAGATACCTAAACTGAATTCCCGGTTAACGCCGGGCTTCGTTGCTCGTTGTTTGATAAAGTTGGTTTGTACCACGGGGTCGAGTCCGTCAGTCTTTACATCAATGTATAAAATACGGTGGTGGTAATTTCCGTAGAAAAGTTAATTATGCTCGTCGGAAATAAGAGATTTAATCGCATTTTTCTCAACAGTAGCTATAATTAAGTAACCTTACTCTTTTAATATACTTTTTGTGTGGTGAATATAGATGTTTGTTCTCTGTCTGGGTGTTTTATTGTATTCTATGTATGTATTTACAAATAAACAGTATTTAAGTATTTTATCATCTATATGGTTACCATAGTACAAGCTCTGCTTAGTTTGGGGCTAGATAGTGGTGTGTGATTTATTTACACAAAGAAACTTACAAATATTTACAAAATGTACAAATTACCCAAGAAACAGTTGAGCATATAACTCAATAAATAATAGAAAGTCGAGTTAGTTACAATAACTATCCCAAAAAATGCTGAAACGAGTTGGCTGAAAACTAGTGGGAAGGTAGCTTAGAACCAGGAGACGGACATAGGATACTTTCTATCCTAAAAAGTACCGTCGACGGGAAGTAACGGGAAAAAGACGACCGAAGCCACGGAGTTGCTAGTAATAAATAAATAAATGTTAAACTATCTAGCCCCAAACTAGGCAGAGCTTGTATGATAGAAACCAGATAAGTGATATAACACTTGGATACATTTTTTTATATACGTACTTAGAGGTATAACTCCCAGACAGAGAACAAACATCTGTGTTTACCTCGCAAATATTTGTTCTCGGTGGGAATCGAACCCATGGCATAACCAAGGCGCAGTAGAAAGGGGATACTTCCAACTGGGACATGATGCCTGTCGTGAGGCACCTATTAAATGAAAAACCAGTGTTGGAGACCATTTTTCATGGGGTGCTGTTTCAAGCATATGAGACTCAACAGACCGAATCTTAACGTCTCAGATTAATGGACGCAGTGCAATGCCGTAAAGAAGTAATTGCTTAAGGCACTGACAACAGTCAAACAAGTTTTTGCTTGCACATTTTTAAGGATACATTATTATGTATCCTTAGAAATGTGTAAGCAAAAAGTAATAAAAATAAAGTAGGCTAAAATATTATTTTACATGTGTTTTAAATCGCAATCAACAAATTTTATCTTAGCAAGTTTTTCTAACAAAAATTGGTTGTCTGTAAAGTCGGTTTACTTACGATAGTTGAAAGTGACAACGTCATGTAGCTGTCCACGCGGACGCATCGCATTCAAGTAGGAGAGAGACAGATGTCGAACGCTGCCGAACGCGGAGGCCGATTGTGCCTCTTTGTCGCTCGTTCCGCGCTCACGCTTGCACTTCAAGCCTTAAATGGAACGCCTCAGAGCAAGGTAACGCTGCATAACGTCATGTTTCTTCGTTGTGTGCAGCCGGCTCCATCGAATAATAAGGCTTTGTCACGTCAAAAGTATGTAGAAGTACGATAACTCCTAATTTTTAACAAAAATAACGTTGTTGATTACAATCTTTCTAAAACACGTTAAGTGATTTTTATCTTTAAAAATTTTGAAATATTGAGAGAATTTATTTGACGGTGGTCAGTGGTCAGCCCCTTAACATCAAATGGACCATCTGCTTGTTCTATTACTTTTTCTCGTAAAGTAAAATAAATAAATATATTTTATGCAATTTAAACGATTTTATACGATGTACTCTCACTTCGTTCATCTCCGTAAAAGCCTTTGCCAGACAAGAGCCAAGGACTGCTTTAATCCGTAATGCCCTGTTAAATCAGTAGGCCTACCACAAGCTCTGTCTGTCTCTGGCTCTGGTTTTGAGTCCGTGTGAGCGCTCACCAATGTTACTGTGTGTGTGACGTTTCGGCGTAGGGTTTATTAGTTTCAACACTCACACAGACAGAGACAGACAGAGCCCGACAGAGCTTATGCTTAGAGTAGTCGTCAATCCGAAAGCAAACCTGTCGAATGTTGGTGTAAGTCCCTGATTTACACCACACGATTCAAATAGATTCTGCTATGCAGACCGTCGGATAGTTGGATGTTTTTATTATATTGAGACTTGAGACTCTGGTAGAATTCAATTCTAGAACTGTTTAAATTAACAATGAATCAAATTGTTTGTACGCCAAGTGAGTTCAATTTCTAGAGCCGTTCAAATAAGTACTAAATTTTAACAGTCTGTATGGTGGTTCATTAATCTAGTGGTGTCATCTTGTCGTGTCACTAATTTTTATGACCAGTGTGTTGAAAGGGTTAGAGGTAGGAGGCTCCTTTCGTGCACTTAAACTTTTGGGTTCAATGTCCACGTCAAATACAAATGGTTTATTCATGGTTTTCTTTCACCGGTTGAGTACTGACTAATAATTGCAGAACAACTCACTGGTACACGACCAGATTTGAACCCACGATCTTAAGACTGTAAGGCGGTGATGCTACCAATAGACCACCAGCGCTCTTAAGGTAGGCGTATTAAAAGCATGTAATTTGGAGATTAGATTCTTTTTGTGGTGGAATTAAGAAAGGAATTAATTAAATTCAACCCTTAAAAGGTATCCGGATGCTAAAGAATTAAGGAAATAACATCACGTAAATAAAGTCGGGAGAATTCCACCAGTCTTTTTCAAATTAAAATTGTTCTTTTTCGTAATTAGGAATATACCTAGGTATTCGTCAATACTACGAGTAGTTATGTAAGCACACAGACTGAGAGCACTGGTATGGTATATTACTTTTTAAACTTTCGCGATCATAACACATAATTATAATACACAATATATTAACACAATATATTTTTTTTTAATTTTATTTTAATTATTTCATGTTTTAAATAGGGGTATAAGGGGTTCCAAACAACATCTTTCGGAACCCAAGCCAACCTCACCGGCCCGTGGTATACCCTGCCGACCAACAGACGAGGCTCTGGCACTCCATCCACCAACCCGCACTGGACCAGCGTGGTGGATTAGGTCCAAACCCCCCAAAAATGGATAGACAACAACAACAAAGGCCCCAAGTGCCCGGGGACTCTAGCGGCTGTACTGGCATTGACGGACGCCATGCCAGCCCTGGGGTCAGGGGTGCGAAGAATCACCGGGTGAGATCGAACCGTCAAACGACCTCTGCTAATGTTATAAAGGACACCGAAACGTTAAACGTGCTGACATACAACGTGAAAACACTCATGAGCGATGAGCGCTTAATAGAACTGGAAAACGCCCTTAAAGATCTGAATTGGGATATAGTGGGTCTCGCAGAAGTAAGGAGACTGGGAGAAGAAACTGAGGAGCGTGATGATTGCATATTTTACCACTATGGAGAAACCAGTGGACAGCATGGTGTGGGATTTCTCGTAGCTAAGAAGTGGAAAGATAATATAATCGAATTTGTAGGATATTCCGAACGCATTGCAGCACTTAAATTTCAAGTAACCCAAAAAACCACCCTCACTGTTATACAGGTGTACGCACCAACATCAACGTATTCTGATGAAGAAATTGAAAGTTTTTACGATCTTTTAAACACAGCCTGCGAAAAAACCCGTAGTACTTGGAACATAGTGCTTGGTGATTTCAACGCGAAACTTGGGACTAGGCAGGTAAATGACAATGACGCCGTACTCGGCCAATTCGGATTGGGAGACCGCAATGAGCGAGGTACCCGATTAATTCAGTTTGCTTTTGGGCAGAGTATGAGTGTGTTGAACAGTTTCTTAACCAAAAAACCACAGAGGCGGTGGACTTGGGTAGCACCAAATAGAATACACAGAAACGAAATAGATTTTGTGCTTTGCTCAGAGAAGTCTATCACAAAAGATGTAAGCGTTATTAATAAGATAAACTACAGTTCAGACCATAGACCAGTTCGTGTTAAAATCAAGTTCGATTTTAAAATTCATAGATTTAAGCAGTTTAAAAGCAAAATCATCAAACATTCCAAACATACACTAATTAAAAACTCAGACGAATTCAATATTGAGCTCTCCAACCAATTTTCTTATCTTAGAATAAATGAGACCGAAGACGTTAACGAACAATACCAAGCTATTGTTAAGGGAATAGAAAATAGCAGCAAAGTCATAAAGAATTCAAGAAAAACTAAAACTAAATTATCAAGTAAATCTAAGTTACTGATTTCTAAGAGAGCAGGCTTTGAAATTTACACAACGGAGTTTAAAAATATCGATAAAGAAGTAAAGCGTAGCATCAGACAAGACATTAGGGAATTTAATCTTCATTTAATAAAATCAGCCATAGAAAAACACACTTCTTTAAGAACGGCCAAACAGGGAATAACAAGAGGTAAACTATGGATAAATAGTCTGCAGGATACATCTGGCAAAAAGCAAAATAGACGCGACAAGATTATTAATATATGTACTGACTTTTACAAATCCTTATATTCAGACATTTCTAAAAACCACCAGGAAGTTGAATATAGTCGACCAGATACAATCCCATTATTTACAGGCACAGAAGTTAACGGTGTTTTAAAATCAATGCAATACGAAAGGAGTCCTGGCGAAGATGGGATAACAACAGAAGCACTTAAAATAGGCTCTCCCATCTTACTTCCCCACATAACTAATTTGTTTAATTCGATATTGTTGACAGGTAAGATTCCTACACACATGTGCCACGCAAATATTGTTCTTCTTCACAAAAAGGGGGACAAATCATTGATAGGCAACTATAGACCGATAAGCCTCGTGTCACATGTATATAAAGCTTTCATTAAAGTCATCCAAAATCGTATAAAAACAACGCTTGACCAGCATCAACCACCTGAACAAGCTGGCTTTAGACCCGGCTTCTCCACTACAGATCACCTTCATACCCTAAACCAAGTCATAGAAAAATATTCGGAATTTCACAAACCTCTTTACATAGCCTTTGTAGATTATGCAAAGGCCTTTGATAGCCTGAAACATTCTGCTATATTTCAAGCACTGGAAAACCAGAAAATAGAAAAAACCTACATAGACCTTATCAAAATAGTATACAATAATAGTACTGCAAACATAAAACTACACACAAATGGCCCATCATTTACAATTCAAAAAGGGGTTTACCCCAAGACCCCAATATCACAAGAACTGCAAGGCGACCCACTTTCCCCCATACTTTTTACAAGTGCTCTAGAAGAAGTCTTCAAAACTCTGGCAGCTTCGTGGGGTACGAAGGGAATTGATATCGGTGGCAAGCGCCTAACGAATTTACGCTTTGCAGATGACATAGTGCTTATTGCCCCAACATCACAAGAACTGCAACGTATGCTCCAAGATCTGAGCACGGCAAGTCTTAAGGTTGGACTTCAAATGAACCGGTCGAAGACTCAAGTCATGACCAATAGCACGAAACATAGGGTCGAGGTAGATGGGCAGATAATACAGTATGTCGATGAGTACATCTATTTGGGCCAGTTAGCAAGCTTCAAAACCAGGCAAGATAAAGAAATCGAACGCCGGATTGAGAATGCCTGGAAAAGCTACTGGTCCATGAAAGAACACATGAAGGGCGACCTTCCGCTATCATTGAAACGCCAACTCATCGACATGTGTATCCTGCCCGTCCTAACCTATGGTGCTCAGACTTGGTCATTGACTGAGACACAGAAGTCCAGGCTTAAGATTTGCCAGAGGGCAATGGAACGCAGCATTCTCGGCCTAAAACGCATCGACTGGGTGCGGAATACAACGCTGCGTTCAATAACTGGCATTGCCGACGTTGGGCGAAAAACAGCCAAACTGAAGTGGGAGTGGGCGGGCCACGTTAGCCGAATGGCACCTGAGAAGTGGGCTAACATCATTACTCCTTGGGTTCCTGAAGACGGAAGGCGACGGCGAGACCGGCCGAGAAGACGTTGGCGGGACGATCTCGACCTTCACCGGAAAGATTGGTGGGAGATCGCCGAGGATCGGGATGAATGGAGGGTTTTGGGGGAGACCTTTGCCAAGCAGTGGGACACAATAGGTTAAAAAAAAAAAAAAAAAAAAAAAAAAAAATGTTTTAAATAATAGTTTTTGTAAATAATGTATATTCTGTTGTAAATAAATTCTAATACTTATTGTGTAAATACAAAAAAAAAATATATTAACACATATATAATACATTTCATAATAGTTTCAATACGCACAGGTATGGTCAAGAGGTGGTTGCCGATCCTGAAGACGTGGTTGCAAATCCAGTGACATGACCAGACAAAGAACATTATCAGTACATTTCTTTTGCGATTGATTTATGGGTTAAAGGTAGGCAACGCAACGACAGTACCCTTGGTGTTGTTGGTGTCTATGAGTGACGGTGACCGCTTACCATCAGGTGGGCCGTAAGCTCGTTTGTCTATCTTTTACCTACATAAAAAAAGGAGAAACAAAATGTAAGTATTTTTTATATATTTTATAGTGTTTACTACACTTTTAAGGAAATCGCTATAAGATCTTTATAATGTCCCAAAAGTTCAGAACCAAAGAAGGAAGAGAGAGAAAGGAGGAGAAGGGGGTGGGCCAGGAAGGTCGCGGGTTCAAATCCCGCTTGGCTCTTAACTTTTGGGATATTATAAAAATGGAAGTAATATTTCAAACAGTGAAGAAAAGCCAGAACAAAATGCTTAGCGCCATAAAGCCCTGCGCACACCTAGGCCGCTGGCGAACGCGATCAGTGAAACGCTGTCAAATTTGACAGCGATATTTGACGGCGTTTCACTGATCGCTACCGCCAGCGAACTAGGTGTGCGCAGGCCATAAGCGGGTGTCATAATTTGGTAGCATTTTCCCGGATGAGCTCTAGTGTTTGAGCAGATATTGTTTGACTGGCCTCTCAGTTCAGCTGGTAGCTCTGTTTTCTGTTGGTCGTGGGTTCGATCCCAACCTAGAAAATATATTTGTGTGATAAACGCAGATGTTTCTTCTCTGGCTGGGTGTTATATTGTATTCTAAGTATGTACTTTCAAACCAAAATGTATAGAAGTATTATTATCAGCTTATATTATATTAATTATTATTGTTTCCATAGCTATGCTTAGAGCTTTGCTTAATTTGGAAATAATAGTTTTGTTATTATTTTTAGTTTATTGTTATGAAACGAAAAACATTTTTTCTGAAGTAAAGAACCTAAATAATTCTGTTCGCTTAATGAAGATGGTCAGATCATTTTGTAATTACTAACGGTTTTAAAGCCATTAAGTAGGCATTGAAATATTAAGACTCCATTTGCATTCAAATTTGAATAGGAGCTTTACCTAGTCATTAGTAAATGAGCCTAACTTGTAGTGCTTATAAAATGTTACAGAAAATAATTCAAATCATTATTCGTTTGAAATACTGTCAAGGTGGATATCATGCAGTGTTTAAAAGCAAATTCAGTTAAAAACGAAGTTGAGCCATGTCGCTGTCAATTTGTAAGTTTTGCTCTATTTCTTTGTAATACTAACATTTATTCAGTAGCTACATAAAAAAATGTATTTATTTATAAATTCCAGGTTTTACAAATAAAGGATTGGGATCTCTTCTTTAAAGTTGTGAAACCTGTATTGTAAGATTATTTTGTCTAAGCTACACGTAATATATAAATAGGTAACGAACTATGAATTTTCATAATACTCGTATTATGTAACAAAATTTATTTTATTTTAATTTTAATTTAAAGACATTCAAACTGACAATTTGACATTTTTCAATGGAGAACTGTCATAAAATTGATGCTTGAGGCTCAAGCACCATTTCGGAATACGGGCTCTAGACTTTCAAGCCGAGTCTATTCTGATATAAATCACAAGATTTTGATCTAGATGTTCATTACCAATAAAAGGTCATTCACTTACTATCTTCCAGGAAACTTACAATACCAAGAGTATATTTTTTAATTAATTTCATCCAATATTATAATGATTTAGTCATACTTTAGTTTTGGTCTTACTTATAAAAATATGTGAAAAGATAGAGTGCTTATGTTTACATTATTTTTAGTTACTTCTCTGACTGCCTTCACAGCTCAGTTGGTAGTAGCTCTGCCTTCTGCGCTGGCGGGCGTGGGTTCCTCCCACCGTGAACTCCTTTTTGATTTGATTTGTGTGGTGAACGCAGATGTTTGCTCTCTGTCTGGGTGTTATATTGTATTCTATGTATGTATTTACAAAAAAAAGTATTTAAGTAATGTATCAGCTATCTGGTTCCCATAATACAAGCTCTGCTTAGTTTGGGGCTAAATAGTGTTGTGTGGATTGTCCGCATTATTTGTTTATTACTTCTGTTCACTTGCAGGTTCACCGATGGCTGGACGCTCATGAGAAGTACTTCACGACTCCAGTGCCTCCTAAGCTCATCCCTGAACCAGTAACCCCTAGTCAACGCTATGTCTTCAACCCTTCGCCAATTGTATGGAAGAATGTACCACCTAATATTGTACACCCACCTCAACAGATACCTCATATGAGAAATGTGTATCATTAAAATTGTGTAGATATACGAAAAAAAAAAAACACAACCGAATTGAGAACGTCCTCCTTTTTGATTGGAAGTCGGTTAAAAGGTGAGGAAATTTGCAGATCCCTGTATAGATAGATAGCTATATTAATAATAAAATAGCGTGGCCCGATGTTCCAGTCACTCTACCAATCGGAAGCTAACATGTCAGTTAGCCATGTCTGTGTGTCCTAGGTCTGCGCATATCTAAGCGATGGCGATCAGAGAAACGCTGTCAAATATCGCTGTCGCATTTCACCAATCACCATCGCAGATTGTTTAAATGTGCGCAACACTTAACTGTATAAGTACTTTATTAGTACTTATAATCATATAATCATAATTATTTAGCGTGTGCTATCTTTGAAACATTTATTCGCTTGTGTATTGCCTATACGTCTCACTAAGTTGGAGTGGCACCACACTGGATCTCCACTGCTATTTTTATTTTTGTTTAGTAGGGGTATTTATATGGTGGTGAAAAGTGGAAAGTATAGGTTGAGACAAATAAAGGGATGTTTAACCATCTTATTAAATACAGACGTCTTTGTCAGGTTTCTCAATGATATAGGCTTTTAGATATTGTATTTGAACTGTTCATGTGTATTTTTATTTTAAAATATAAGTAATGACTTAAAGAGCCTGTATTTTATTTCCTCCAAAATTATTTTAAATAATTTCAATTTTACATGAAAATCTCATAGATGGGGAGGCTTTTGTCTTGCAGTGGGATACTACAGGTTTAAGTAAACAGGTCTCTGCATCTATTGTAGATGGTTTATATATATAGCGTCAAGGGCCAGGGGCGTATTTACCCTTAGGCCAAGAGGGCCATGGCCCGGAGCGGCAGGCTGCGAGGGGTGGCGCAAGCCGCCCCTCGCAGCCTTTTCCGAAAATTTATGGGGCGGCATATCTTTTAGGCCCGGGGCGCCAAATCTTTAAATACGCCTCTGTCAAGGGCAACTAGTGATTACTCAAGCCCTTGCGGGACACTATAGTCCCTGGGACAGGATTTTATTTATTTAGCTTTGTCAGCCTAATCCACAGGAAAAACATAGTCAATAGGTACGTGCAGAGCTGACTAAGCCATGGGCTTTCTCACGATGTTTCGTTCAGCGTTTGAGAGCATTAGCATTGTATACAGGGTTATTGTTAATTATATAAGAAATCAGTTAAGAGTTCCTTCTGTACATCATAACAAACAACTTTTGTTCTACGACTTTCAATAATTCGTTATTTTTTTTTCCATACATAACTAAAAATAACAAACCTGTCACTCTAAATAATTATAACTCTGTGCCCCGTGGCGCGGCGCGCGGCAATCTTAATGAAAGGGGCGTGCGGTGCGGGGTCGCGATGCTACTCCGGTCACCGGTCATTACCATGAAACGTCTACGCTGTACAGAGCTAAAAAGTGTTACAAAAACATAAAATATTTTTTTTGGGAAGTGTATTGATTTTTGGCAAAAGTCGTAGAACAAATATTGTTCGTTAAGATGAAAACCTTAACTGGTTTCTTATATAATTACCAATAACCCTGTATAAAATTTTCCGAACAGTAAAATTCATGAGGACCTTAAGATCAGAAGGCGAAAATTTATAATAAAGGAGTGCACTGGGCTTAGCCCTGTTAATAATATTATAATAATAACACAGTACAGGTTATTAATATTATAATAATAAGGGTAATAAATAAAACAGAGTATAATCAGCAGTATTATTTAAAATTGCTTTAAATCACAATTTTGTAGTGTTAATAGAATATAATTATTACAAAGGAAGTTTTTTGTTCAAAGTACACATAACCAACTGACTTCCCATACATTCATGT
The DNA here is from genome assembly GCA_947578465.1 of Thera obeliscata. NCBI lineage: Eukaryota > Metazoa > Arthropoda > Insecta > Lepidoptera > Geometridae > Thera > Thera obeliscata. The sequence continues at coordinate 24,223,873 of OX387917.1, forward strand.
CCAACATTTCTTATAAAAGTTCAGATTAATAATGATTAATAATAATGATACAATGCATTAATAAAAAATAACAAATTTAGTCTAGTATCAGCTGATTCATATTTATAAACTGTTGAATCGATTATGACAGAATTAACAAAAGCACCTAGTATAAGTTGTTTATTTATTTTACTATCTGCTGAGCGTTCTAGGAAGCTCTACAATTTTAATATCAAAACAAACTAATATAAGAAGATTCACTACTAAAGTATTCTTAATAATATTCATTCCTATTAAATCAGCCCATACTACACGCACTAAACCATGTTAAACTTCGCATTAAAACTCATAGGAACAATATTTTTTAACCTATAATTAAAAATATTTAAATAACACCTAAATAAATTAATAACAATCAAAAGTACTTAATTAAAACATTTCCTAAATTAAGCTGTTGGTCAAAACAAGCAACACACTAGTTTTAATCATCATTATGTAAATATATAAAAAAAGATTATTTCATATTATATATAATGTAAATTATATTTTGACTAGTTTAATGATTTCAGTTATTATAATATATGAAAAGAAAATGATTAAATCGCAACATATCATATTATTATTTATTATATAAACATTTTACATTAAAGTGATGATTGAAATTCAATAATGAATAAGTGAGTAAAGTTTTGCAAAACATTATTTACACAAGTAAATATTACTAAAACAGTCAATATAAATGACAAAAAAGAGATTCTAGCTCTTGGACATACAATCACACTTTACATCATCACTTGGTGTTCAAAATCTTGAAACTGGCAGTAATAACACTAACAAAAACAATGATCTTTGCTTAAAAGGAAACATCACAAAATTGCCTATCAAACGTACGTTAGTATAATATAAATGTATTATCATAGCGTAATACTAGTTTGCCTACAAGCTAGTCGTAGAGATTTAGAGTTGTAACGAACATTTTTTGCAAACTTATAAAGTATGCCAGTAAGTAGGTAATATTTACTAGCCTTCTCAAAATAAAAAAAACAGAATAATGTAAAAGTACTAATAAGGTTTTTGCTCAAGCAAAAATTCGAGTTAAACCGCTGTCAGTGTTTAATTTGTCGTTTAATAATTCGTAACCAGCCCTGAGTCGTAAATTTACATTGCTCGATTTAAAAATTGACTTTTTTTGCTTCTTGATCATAAGAATCGTTACAACTCCACAGATAATCCAAAAAATCGGTTGTCTGTAAAGTCAGTTTACTGACGATAGTTGAACGTGATAACGTCATAAGAAAATACTGATGGAATGGTTGCATTTTTCAAAAGAATTTTAATTAATTTTTGTGACTCGCGGACTCGCAGACTCGCGGACTCGGACTCGACTCGGACCCGGAACCCGACCGAACCCTTACCCTTACCCTCATTTACCCTTACCCATTACCCGATCCGGGCTCGGGCTCAGGTAAATGGAACGACGAAACGACGTAACGACGCATGAGTCATGTTTTTTCGTGCGTGCAGCCGGCTCCATCGATTTATAAGACGTTATCACGTCAAAAAGCGGTAACTATATCAGACTATTACAGTTTTTGAATTAAACAAATCAACTAAGTACGCATCCGTCAACAATAAATACACAATTTATCTAAGTGATATGCAATATACTTTAGGCAGGCTCAATTTTATACAAAACAAAAATTCCAAATTAGCTATCCTTTTAAGCTGACATCATAAAAATATAACTTTTGCAGATGTCATAGAATCTGCAAATAACAATTATATTTTTAAAACACAATCTTACACTTGGAGAGCAAGACTAAGTAACTCGATCTAAGCAAAGCTACTGCCAATTAAGTCCTTTTCTCAATGTATAGACTAAAATTCTATTCTACATTGCAAATTATTCAAAGATGCTTTAAATTAATCTGCCCATCTATCACAATCTTAAAACAAACGTGCCTTTGGCGTAATTGCTATAACTTCCAGTATAGTTCATATATTAGCAATAGGGACTATGCCAACTGCGGGGTGATCACGTATCTTCTGTTGCAATGAAATCCTTGTTTCAATCGTCAGTTTTTACATGTTATTGAGCTTCGATTGCATTATAAAACGAATATGAGTTGCATTTCTAGCTTGTCAGACACAAGGCTTTGTTTGTATTCGTTTTTATTGCAATTGAAGCTCACAATCATGTAAAAACTGAGGATTGCAACAAGCATTTGATTGCAACAAAGATACGTAATCACCCCACTGACATTTTGACAGAACGAACAGCTTAGTTGGGTGTAATTTCATGCCTCAGTGAAGATAGATCGTATAGGTTTTTGATAACCAATCTTTGGCTAATATAAAATGATTTTTATTTTATGTCGTTATGTATGTAGTTCTGCTGTTTTTGCTATGGATTTATGAGCTTCATAAATTCATTATTTTTTACAGGATTTGGTATAAAGCTAGAGTGGTGGTAGCTCGTTTACCTAGAAGTACTTATTCACTCTTCTTTTAAACACATCCTAGTTTTAGGTGTTTGGAATATCGTTTTTGTAATAAACTAAAAAACTACCCTCTTCAAGTTTTACTTTTTTGACATAGCCCAAAACATTCTGCCCATTCAAATCAAAAAACTTCAAGTAGTGTCACTACACCACCAGACCTTTACGAACTTTAGTCTTAAGAATACTTACAATATTATATGAAGTTAAAATGTGTGAACAAGCTTCTTATAGTAAGTATAATAATAAAAAGTATTAGTTAAACTTTAAGTTTTAAATTCTATGTATAGATTTTAAGATTTTTTTTATTTATTTCATAATAATAGTATTTTATCTAGCTATCTCTACTACTAGTGCACTATGATTTAGCTGTGGTCAATCACTAAGCCGTCGTCTCTGTGCTATTTTGTTGGGTTTATTTTTTTAATTACGTTTGGACTTACAAAATAATATATTTTTACGAAAATAATTTCTGGGGTTCAATTATTTAATTTGTGTCAGTGAAATGAAATGGAGCTGTTATTTTGAGTTGCTTAAATGTTTTTTTTTACTGCAACATTTATTTATCTTCCTATTGAAAATAGCACAGTCACTGTTGGCACTATAAAGCATCTCTTATTTACTGTGGTGTGACGATCGCGTGGATATTAAAATACTTTTTCCTAACAAATCCGAGTTGTACCACAAAAATATTATTGCTCTCAGAGGTTTCGCGTTACTGTGAAAAAATTCAATAATAGTTTTTTTTTTAATTTTTCCATTACCTTACCTATAAATATGATCGGCGCTCCAGAAGCAATCGTGCACTCTATTCAAAAATATAGGCATGACCACTAGCTAAACGAACTATTAGGTATATCATTTCGAAATTATAGGTTACGAGAAATTAAGTAGAACTTTCATGGAAAATTAATACATCAAAACTTTTGGCGTAATACATTCACTAAATACTGGTATTGTATTCGCCACTACATATACATATATAAATATAACATCTTAAAATTAGCGATCCAAAAATATGAAATATACAATACAATGTTGTATTCGTGCGCCCCCGGGTGCCCCGTACCTTGCAGGCGACTTGCGCCTCTATCCCCCACACACAGCGTCTGGTATCGCTTGTTGAGTATTGCAACTTGTGCCGTTTTGCCACCGGAGGGTGCAAAAGCCGCCACAAATGGACGGTAATCTCTCAATCCTCGTCGCGTGACATTATTATTCCTTTATTGAAAACTCCTTTATCCCCACGTGTCCTATACGGACATTGTGAGGACATAAACCAGCTGTCCACATACTTATTCAATATCCCTCTGGGCCTCTCAATATCTAAACTCAATAGGAATCGTTCATTGAAAGAGCTGAAACTGAATTCAGGAGAATACTCTGAGACCGATATCCGACGGGAGTCCGTAAGCTCCGTCAAATAGAGGAATCGGGTAAAGTAAGGTGTAAGAAAGAACTTTCAATCCAGGCCCTGCTCAAGCAAAGCAATCTCGTTCGATACTTTTGCTTTATAAAAATACGAATCGAAAATATGTCGACGGCAGCACGCCCTTACCATTAAGCTATAGTTAAATCTATTCTTAACTATTAACTATGTACTTCCTACGTTAAAATATCAGAGAATTCAGAAAAAGGGAATATTAGGTATTTCTATATTTAAGAGGTGCACAACCTTATTTTTTCATGAACGCTAGGTAATTATGGCATTTAGGCTTTAATTAGGGACCTAAAACAAAATATCTATCTAACTAGTGAACTAACAGGTCGATGGGTAAACGATTTGTTTAATAGGAACTGGGGAGAAGTCAAAGGAACAGACTAGACTGTGAGTGAACGAACACAAGAAGACGGTACCGTTTTAATGAATGACATAGTTGAAGAAGATTTTCCAAGATAACAAACTACGAGTTTTTGAAAGATTGAACTTGTTCGATGATAGTCTAAGGCTCCAACTTCACTGCGACCACTAAAGAGAATTAATCTAATTAGGCTGAAATGGAACCGAAACACCTTTGAAAATTTCAAAACCGGTAAACTTCGACCTAAACCGAACCAACACAAGTAACTTTTAACCTTAAAATACGATAAAATCTCAAAATTCTCACAGCTCGTCGGGTTTATTGTTTTAACGCTAAGTGCATCTACTTTTTAAGAACAGTGGCTTTTAATAATTTGAATTTGTACTTAACCTACTCCAACTCCGACACTACCGTTGTAAATCAATTTAATATTCAAAAACTCAAGATTCCACTCAAATTTTTCAAAATTTCAAGCAAATATACGGAAAGTATTTCAATTTTAAAAGTTTACATCATCATCAAATCCACATTCCATCATTCAATCCAATCCATAGAAACTTTGTAAAAGCAAATTTTCATCGTTTCATACATTTTACAGCCAACACGTTGATGATCCAAGTAAATTACTTTCAATTTAGAGTTTTCAAAAATATGATTCCAATAAATGTTCTAAACGAATATCTCAAAAATACATTATGAAAATATAATACAAATACGATAAAATTTATGCTAAATATAACCCTGTCTATGACCTGAAGAGTTGAAACAAAACAACATTGGAATCCAAACTCTGAACAAGTCATTTTTAAGGAAAGACCTACAAAAGCAATAAAGAAAACCAATAATACAAAACAGTTACTACAAAAAGAAATCTTAAAACTTCAGTAAACAAGGCTTAGGTCGCTCACAACACGGAGAAAAGTCCTGTTTTAGAAGAATTGAGATATGAAACAGCCGCTATGATAATGAATATTTTATATGATATAATGGTAACTATGAATCACGGGATTTATCGTGTATCAAAGAGAAATCTGAAGATATATTTAGTTAAGATGTCGAACACTTGCCGGTTACATCTTGAACAGTAGCTCCAGAAGCAGGTCTTCATCGGCGTTTAGTGGCGTACCTGGTGATAAGTAATTGACGACCCGAGCCCTGTAATAGAAATACTTTGAATATCTAACACTATTGGCCTTACCAGCGTTACTTAGTAGTAGGCGTTTAGTAGTAGCTTTTTAGGTGTGGGAAAACGGCTTAGAAAATCGTCATCATGCACTGGTTATTTTTAACCGACTTCCAATCAAAAAGGAGGAGGTTCTCAATTCGGTTGAATGTTTTTTTTTTTTTTTTTTTTTTTAATGTTTGTTACCGCATAACTTCGTCATTTGTGAGCCGATTTGAAAAATTCTTTTTTTATCTGAAAGGTACTGCTTCCAGATTGGTCCCATTTTAATTTTATTAAAATCTGTGTTGCCATTTTTTTTTAAATAATTTTTTTAATGTTTGTAACTGCATGCTTCCATCATTTATGAACCGATTTAGAAAATTGTTTTTTTATTTGGAAGGTTATTTTTACGTCCAGACTGTCCCAAACAAATTTCATTAAAATCGGTTTAGCCGTTTGGCAATGAAGTCGGTTTCTCAAGTTTTTTAAACTTATAGTTATTTAAGAAGCGATTGTTAGCTTTCGGAATGTGGTGCTGGCGGAGAATGGAGAAAATTTGTTGAAAGGAAAAAGTTACGAACAAAGATGTCTCAGAGCGAGTAAAGGAGAAAAGATGTATACTTGAAAAGATACAAAATCGAAGAGGGAAAATATTTGGACATCTTCTACGACATGACCGCTACATAAAGCACATCATTGAAGGAAAGGTTGAAAGGAAATGGGGAAGAGGAAAGCCCAGAATAGGTTACGTGAGCCTGATAAAAGAAAAATTAGCTGTCATGTCGTTTATGGAAGTCAAACAGGCCGCATTGGAAAGACCTAATTGGAGAAAACTGCATCAAAATCATGGCATATTTTTGAAATTCAAGCACAAAATGGGTAAAGCAGTGATTGAAGTATGCATGAAACTCCACGAGAGCAAATTCATGCAAGATTACACTAGCATCATAATATTTTTTATTTTTATTTAAGACTCCACATAAATTGCAAAATACATCAAACTTTAAAGTTGAAAACTTAGTATTTTATTCCTCTAAAGATTTAAACATCTCTTGTTGGATATTTATTTAAGTTGCCGTAAGGTAACAAACTTAACCCAGCAAAGTTTATATAGACCATAGATCGAGTAATAATTCACAGAGCACCGCGGAGAGAGATAAATTATTAAATAGTTTGTTAAGAAACAAAGGCACAAAATACAAAGTTATTACCGAATACAGTATGATAAAGTCTTCATTGCAATGTATATATGTAGTATATATAACGCTTTTATTAGCTTCACCTGTATGTATGTATGTAAGTAACCGACCCCTTTGAGCTCGATTTTGTCCTACTTTGAACGATCAGATTTAATTCAAACACACCACACCTATCAAAAGTCGATGACAATGCAATAATATGAAAAAAAAAAACTAAAAGTAAAAAAAAATATATATCTAGTTTAAAAAACAAAAAAATGCTTTTATTACTAATTGAACTAAAAAGTTAAAAATAAAACTGTAATAATCACTTGAAAATTTTATATTATTGTACAAAAAGCGTGGGGGGCTTGATTTTGATTGTTCTAAATATTTTATCAATACTTAGTTTATTATATATGAAGTTATTATAGTGTTTTTTTTTAGTTTTTTAAACTATAATTTATTTAGTTTTTTAGTTATTACCACATTGTATTCGGTAATAACTTTGAAAATGAAAATAGGTACCTAGGAGCCTCATTGAGGCGCACTTAAAATCCTTTTATCACAATTGTTTTAAAAAGAACCAGTGACACAATAATTTGTTTGTTACCTATTGGGCGTGGGCAGCGTATTGGTGGTGCGCGGCGAGGAGTTTGGGCGGGCAGTTTGCGACCGCAGGACCGCCTTCGCGCTTTCGGCTCGTGCGCTCTGCAACCTGTACAAAACATATAGGTCTCTCTCTCTCTCATTCATCATCTACAACCATCGTTATTTCGGTGGTGGCTGAAATGCTGGGTACAGAGGGTTCGTTCTGAATTAGTACATCATTTTATCGTTGACTCAGAATGAACCCTCAGTTCGATCAGTGTTGAAACTTTTAAGTGCGCTGCAGACAATTTACGCCCTTATCCGACCATTTTTGTGGTTCAAAAACTACACAACTGCCTTGAATTGTGAATTTACCCATATAAAATGTTTCAACAGTCAGTCATTTTACAGGCTTGTTCATCGAACCCACATAAGAACAAAATGACGTAATACATTATTTAATTAAAAAACGTAGGCGATAGCTACGACTATGGAGCTTGTTTAGATGCTTTGTATACATTTCATAAAAATACATACTATGTAGTAGGTACTAGGTACGTAAAACATCATGAACTTTTAGATAAATAAGTTCCAAACTTAAAACTAGCAAGCAAAAAAGCCGATTTTCTATAATGTATAAATCAGTAGCCACTATGGCAAAAGTTTATGTATAAAATTGAAAAAAGAAGAAAACGGATTATCTCAACTACTGCAAAGTTTGAGTTAAATAAAACAGTCTAAAACTTAAATCATTAGGTAAAATGGCTAAAATTTTGACATAAAATTCTAATTTAGTTTCGCTAAAACTTACGCTAGTTGTGAATTCTTCCCACGTACTGAGCGGCGAGGAATAAAAATTATAGTGTTATTGAAGAAGAAAATAATTTTGAACAAAATATTAAAACTGCATTTAGTTACAAAGTTTTCAAATACTAAAAAACTAAAACTTTAGATTTGGATGAAATTCATATTGTGTGACAAAAACTGATTATACTCGAGACAATCTTAGTTTAATTTACCAACATAAAAATGTTATCTACTTATTAAGTATACATATAAAAATGAATTGCTGTTCGTAGTCTCGCTAAAAAACGAGAACGGCTGGGCCGATTTGGCTGATTTTGGTCTTGAACTATTTGTGGCAGACCAGAGAAAGTTTAAAAGGTGAATAAATATTTTTTGAAATCGGTCTAGTAGTTTTTGAGTTTATTCGTTACATACACAAAATCAACCAATCAATTAAAAATATGTACCTAGAAATATTTTCTTTTTCATTAGTGTGAATCAACTCAAGAGAAAATTTAAGCACCAACGACTTCGAACCAACAGCAAAAGTTTTGACCGAGTTTTTTTAACAAATTCAGTTCAAGAAAACTTTATAAAAAGACTGGAGAAATTACGGAAATGTTAAAAGATGAAAGCCTTTTTAGAATTATTAAATTAAATTGTTTCGCTATTTTGGGAGTTTTATGAACTTGTTCACAAAGAGAGTCAAAAAGTAGAGTGCCAAATACAGAAAAAATGGCCAAGGAAGTGTTGGATCACGCATAAAAGAGAAAAGGAATGTCCTCAAATTTTTCGACTAAATCCTTGTGCTATATAAGCGTTCTGCGATCGATATTTGAAGCGTTTCACTGATCGCCACCGCAGAACTCGCAAGGCTCAAGACTACCAGCCATACATAAAAACGCAATTTAAATGTAATCATAGCTTAAAATTAGTCCTGTCACTGTTTGTCATTACCCAGTGGTAAGAGAAGGCAATATTTTAAGCACTGTTTATTTCGTGACATTTACAAGTAAGCAAGTAAGCCATTATAACAAAATTGAGGAATTCAGATAATTCGTCCCAAAGGGTTTGATGAAACATGAACATGAAAAACATGAAGTTTTTTCTTCTCAGTTGATTTTTTTAATTTTAGGCTATAGTTTCTGGAATTCGAAGAGATTCTCGGGGTGAGTGAACTGTCTACATACTCATACTGATTTAGATCATTTGAGCTATCTCCAGATCGATTGTAACGGTCTGCAGGTAGCTCAATTTTTTTTGTGTACATTTTGTAAATATTTGTTTAACTGTACTAAGTTTTTTTGTGTAAATAAATCTATACTATATAAAAGGAATGTGATATTTTGCACCACCAAAGTGGAAAAAAATTGTTGCGGTGCCTTAACAGGGTTTATGTTTGAAACAAGACTACTATATCTGTACAACATAAGTGCAACAAATTATTTGAATTTGAATCCTTCGAAATTGTTATTAAAAACATGTTGAACAGCCATCGATACCACGAAGGTTCTAGATAAAAGGGATCTCCATTTTCAATAAAGATTTGGACCTTTGTAGTTTAATAATCACCGATTTGAGTTCCCTTTGTGATACTTTCCCGGTAACAATTCTGTGTAAAGAATATCGAAAATATTACTTTTTATAGTCTTTCCATTTTTATTCGGAACGACCTTAGTATTATTGTATTGAAATAAATATATTTTTATGGGGAGACTAAAATTGGGTAAGGTTTTTATGAACAAGTGCTCAGCTCTGGTGAGTTTTAAAGTTAAATGTTTTTATAGTAGGTATTGCAGACTAAAAATTAGGTAAGAATTGAATTAACTTTGACATAGATACATAATATTTTTTTTATTTTATCAACATTCTGTATTTTTTTTAGTTAGTTTAGACTAACTAAATGACCTAGAGATTGCCGAAGCTGGTGACAATAGAAAACTAATTAAAACAATTTTTTTCTTTGACATGGAACGATTGCAACAAGACTGTTAAATGTTTTTGTAATAAGCACGAGATAGCGAATAGGAACTTCGCTTTGAAAAACTAATCAGATCAAAAAATAATAGCAAGAAGATATGCGATGGCTGTTCTTTGTTAGAATCAATTATTTGTTAGTATCTAACTTTTAATAGCAACGGAATTAGACAACTGCCCAATGTGAGTAGAGATTACTTCTTCATCAAGTGTCATGAATTCTTTCAAACCAGTGTGTTAAAAGGATTTAAAATAGATACTGAAATATTTTTATCCAACTACTAGTGTTACTTTGTGAAAGTAAAACAGACATTAAGCAAGTAATAAAAATGCTTTTAAAATTCTACTAAAACCACTCCGAAAGAAAGGCACAAACTTCCACTCCAGTCTGCAGAAAAATCCGGTCGTTACAGAAAATGCTCAGACCAGTACATAAAGATAACAAGGCAATTTTCTTTATTAAAGTTTTGCTCAGATTCACTTGCAATAATAAATGTATTTTCTTATCCTTTTTCCATTCAAAAAGGGCTTAGTCCCTCCGTAATGGTTGAGAGGAGAGAACATTAGTTCCGGGTAAACAATTTAGATTTCCCAAAAGGATACAGAACGAATAAATTTGAAAGCGTTATTTGTTATACGGAATACACGAGACTTACTTGCACTTACCTGAGGTAATATTAAATCTAAGATAAACTTGCGTTTTGTCTTCATTTAATTTCATCATCATCATGAATTTTTCACCCCCCCCCTCCCCATCTCAAAAAGAGTTTATTTTAAGCTCTTCATTGAGTGCAAAAGCCGTTTTTATCCGCCAGCTTGAGGATAATGTCAAATTGAATTGAGAACATCGTGTATTGCCTGTATGGTGCCGAATTTTTCATATTTTTTTTTGATTTGTTAAAAATTTAGACTCGGAACCTTGGTGTATTTCCTTTTTTGCATTTAGGGGCATATTACACTATCATATATCTCGGATCATACATCTGTGAGTCAATTATATTGGATAATGTAATATAGGACTATGATTCATTTTCTCCTTGATCATAGATTTTTGACATTTGCTGAGAGATTGGATCCAATACGGTCATAGAAACAGGTGTTGCCAGTTATTTTTATTTTTTTTCTATTAGAGGTATTTAAAAGCACTATAATTTACTTACTACTAAAAATGTTAACCTATACTTTCGACGCAGAGCGTACAAGCTAATGACCTCATGGCATTTATCATCATCAGTCCAAAAACATAAACCTACCTACTCTAAAAATTCTTAGGCCCTCTCAATCAACCGATTTCTCGCAAAACGCTCGTTGAAAATCCTTAACTTGAGTTTTTTGTTAAGCCCGGTTGGTGAAATCGGGGTTTGACAGTCTCAAACAGTTAGCCAAAAGAGATATAATCTACTAAATTCGGTTTCCTTCTCTAGTTATAACGATACGCTCAAAAGAATATCATTTAAATATGAATAGGCTTTTAATAAAAGACGTCCGAAGCATAATTATTCTTATACATTATGATTTGGGAAAAAGAAAAAAGATAATAAAAATATGATTTGATACGATTGGGATTCAAAGGGTCATGAATAAAACTGTAGGGTAGGAAAAATCTTAGGGGAGGTTTACCATGGCTAGCGATTATGTGAGCATGCAGGCAACAGTGTCCGTATTATTTTATTTTCTGTCTCATTTAACTCGAGGACTTTTCAAAGTGCTGTTTCTGTTCTAATGTTTATCTTGCTTTTTCTTTTCTCTTTCTTTTTATGTAATGATGAGGTAGACGGTTAATACGCTTACTTAAAAGATACCTATTCAATCATCCAAGTTCTAAGTGCTTAGAAAGACAGACTACCAGACAGAATTCCACTACTTTGATCGAAAATGTATCAAATGGCTTTGGAAAAAACGGCCATCTTTTTTCCAAATCCAATGAGGGTAGGGCCGACCTGTGACTGACGAAAAAGTATTTTATCTATGTAATTTATCATCATTATACTCATTTAACTACTCGACACTGGCAAAATTGATCCGAAAAGGACAGATGCCATTCATTAAGAAGAAGAAGAATAGAAGAAGAGAACAGTATAGAGCCTCTGGTTATTGTATATTTACATGATTGTAATCACTTACTTTATTTTGGTCTGCCTCATGAACTGTTGTATCTTCCTCGCCGCCTGGTTTTGGCGTCTCTGGGAGTATGTCCTTCTGTGTATTTTAATATAAAAATTTACCAAACTGAAAAATGTAGTTTGTTGCACCATAATGTAGTAATGTAGCTATGTAATGGATTATTTGAATGGAGAAAAATCTCAAAGGTCGTAAAATCAGTTAACTGGTATATTGTACGCTCAACTGTTAGTCACCACCTGCGGTATGCAAACCAATTCGCCAGTCTGCGTAGTGTGGCAAGTAGAGAATCACCCCCTCTCGCCGCTCGCATACCTCAGAAGGTGACCAACACTAGTGTACAACAGCAGTTAACTTATTTTTTTGCGTATTAGCCTTGCAAAACTCCATAAAAAAGGAATGGATACTTAAATAAAAGGTGCACTTACTTGACAGCATTATTGGAGGCCATTCTGCGCGCTCGCATCGTGCGGTACCCTCGCTGGATGACCGTGGCTGCTGCGTGCATTTGCTTCAAGTAAGCAAACTGCAACAATATCAAAACTTTTTATATAATCCAAGTAGGTATAGACAATTTCAACAATAGGCTGGAGTGTGGTGTGGTGGAGTGAGTGATGAGCTGATGAGTCACCCCAAGGTGAGGTCGGGTGAGATGGAGTAAAGTGGGGTGTGGTGGGGTGATGTGGGGTGAAGTGAGTGAAGTTGGGTGAAGTTGGGTGACGTTTGGGGAAGTGGGGTGAAGTGAGGTGAGGTGGGATGAGGAAGAGTGAGGTGTAATACGTTCGGGTGTGGTCCAATGATAATAATAATAATAATAAATATTATAGACAATCCACACAACACTACCGAGCCCCAAACTAAGCAGAGCTTGTAATATGGGAACCGGATAGCTGATATAATACTTGAATACATTTTTTTTTGTAAATACATACTTAGAATACAATATAACACCCAGACAGAGAACAACATTTATGTTACACAAATATTTGTTCTCGGTGGGGATCGAACCCACGACCTACGGCGCAGAAGGCAGAGCTACTACCAACTGAGCTAGAGGCCAGTCAATGGAATGGAATGGAATGGGATAGGATGTGATGTAGTAAGTACCTGTTTATAGCGTCGGTAACAGTTCTGGATGGTGATGGCGGCGGCGGCAGCGCGACGTTGCAGTTGCCGGCCGCGGTACTGCCGGTACGCCTTCTGGATGGTGATGGCTGCAGAGTATAGCTCACGCTGTTCGCGATCTGATGAGAAACACTTGTTAACTATATGGTATCAATGATGCTATGTGGCGTGAAGCAAAAGAGCTTATAGCTCGAGGAAGGCAGTTATGGATGCCAGAAAAACGGTGAAAAATAATGTTTTGGTCAGCCACTGATACGACTTGGCGACCACAACCACTTTGTCAAATATGCGCAAGTATGGTAAGTATACATAAGGGTTCGATAGCTTAGCAGACCGCTGAGTATATTGCCGTCTTTATTTGCTGACTGAAAGTGACAGTGACAAAAAACCTCTCCGCCTCTTTGCCGTTATAAATTGTGAAGCATTATAAATGAGGAATGAGAGTGCCAATCAAACTTGGTAATGCTGAGAGTGTTAAAAGTGTCCCTGATCCTCTGATCTGAGCTAGTAGACCACAGCATTTACCTTTAATTTTTATTAAGACAAAGCGTAAAGGGAAGAACCAATACTTAATATCATCGCGGCTCACAAACATACCATTCAAAGTCAGACTAGAGAAATGTGTCGTTGCGTTCAGGAACTCCTGGAGCGTAGCCGGGGGAGACGTGGACGAAGAGTGTGACAGAGCCGAACGGGGGGAGGGTGGTGGAGGGGAGAGGGCAGAGCCAGGGGAGACTGAGCCTGAGGAACAGGGGGTAGAGCCACCGCAGTATCTGAAACAAACGTATTTGTAGTTTTCAAAATTAAAAATGAAAGAATGTTATGTTCATGGCTTAATTCCCAGACATGGTAGATATTTTTTCAGATTTCTTGATATTCAAAATCTTAAGAATGATCAAGCACCACAGTCTGCAGTAGTAAGAACTCCAAACATGCCATGCCACCTGTGTACCCATTTCGAATTTGTAACTCGTCTATATAACCATTTGTCTCTTTAGAGAGCTTCGTTTTCAATTCTTCAGATTTAAATTCATTTTTATTATTGAAAAAAAAAACTATGGCGCTGTTAAAAAATATATAACTCTAATAAGGTTTAAACTCACCTGTAAGTATTATCGCAAAACTCAAAACTAAACTCAGTGTTGAAGGTGTTGGTATCGTCGAGAAGAGGAGTCATGAGAGTATCCTCGCCGCCGCTGCCACCGCCGTCCAATCCACAGCCCAGCAGGGATGAGCTCTCGTTCTGTAATAAACAGGCTTTAAGGTATTCTAAAACCAAGAACAGAGAGAAATGGCAGACAATACACGATCTTCTGCAGTGAAAGAACGATGAAAGAGGAAGAAATATTTTAGAGACTAGATAAAATTTACGCTCGATTTGTGATAAGTATAGACATAGACAGGGGTTGGTAAAATGCAATTTCAAAAGACATTAATCAAATTTATCACAATAATGATATCGAGCGAGGTGAATATAGCGGCAGCTTCACGCAAATAAGTCAACAAGGGCAAGAAACTTATGGCTTGGTTTTTACTTACCTTTATTCTTTCTGGCATTGCAGCGATGATTTGCTCTGCCAGTGTAAACACTCTGTCATCCTGCTCCCCTGAAATAATGAGGAATAGTAATAACCTTATCGCCATCGATTCAAAGCTACCACACCAATTTCTAGGCACAATGATAACTTGTATTCCAAAATGAATAAAGTGGGTATACTTGACTGTGAATTTGCATTTAAAAAATTCTGACAAAATAATGATTTATCTAAATTTCAAATACATTATTCATTTGGATTTCAGTTTAGCGTCTATAATAACATCGATAGCTGACACTATACATTGAACTGTGCTTATTCAAACGCATCATAAATGCGGAAAAATCGTATTAATAGATTGAAATGAAAACTTAACAAATAAACCTACATTTTTTTGTCTTACCCAGCAATACCAAATCAGATGACAATGGATAATTTGGAGAGCAAACAGAAAACCGATCCGATCAGCGATTTCACCTCACTTACCCATTAAACAGTGGTGGAATGACAGGATGATCAAATAAAAAGAAAACATTCGTCACTAAAAATCATTATCAAGTGCTCAAGTTACTCACAGTGCAAAAGCTCTTACCTTCTTTAGATATATAGCCGTAAATACCACTACACATAAAAAGCCTTCCACAGATATTGAACCATGCAAGCAGTATAGCCTTCATGCAGTGTTTTATTGTCAAGTACATTATGTATATTCAGATTTTTGAAACGTGTTGAAAACTTTTAACAACGTTGCCTTGAAGTGTATTGAAGATGAAGATTTTGTAGTAATGCCAATCGATTTGGTTGTGATTGAAAGTAGGTACTGTGATTGTGGATAGACCGATTACGAACCACTGAAAGCAACATCGAAAGACAACATCGAGTAAGCCAAACCGAACTTTAAACTCCCTTTGAAACTTACAATTCTAAATGAATTACATTTAGAACTAGGTCGGTTAGGCTTAATTGGATACTACAACACCAACACTGGGAAACTCCGCTCAATACTTGGATACAAAGTAACAGAAGAAACTACAAGTGGTCTACCGACAAAGTGTGATCATTGTCAAGATCTACAGACTGGCGACATAGAGAAGGATAGAGATATACAGAATTTCTTTGTTAGAAGAAGAGGATCGAGCGGCCAGAGCGGCGATGCAACTACTACATTCACAACATCGACAACAGGACGAGCGGAGGGTATTGCTTCGACTTGAAATGGTATTGAACATTTGATTTTTTAATTGAGCCAATTGTAGTAACGACAGAGACTCGAACATTATAATTAAATGTTGCCAATCATGGTGTTGAGCTAAGTCTGCAGAAATACTGAATTTAATATAAAATCACATTCATATAGTCTCTACATATTTTTTTCTCAATACTCAGTAGTGTATTATATCTCTTCCGAGTATGGTTTTGCTATAATTATAACTTCTACTGCCTTAACTCAATTATTTTATAAAACGTCGTCTAGAATTAAAACATCTCATCCTTTTTTCAGTTTAAGAAATCTCTCTCTCTCTCTCTTTTCCTTTACAATATCTGTTATCAAGTCTTATGATTTTTATTATTCTATCTTCAGCCATTTATTTTGTATAACCTGGTCTCATGATCTATTCTATACCGTCTCCTATCAATTTAGCCTTGTTCATACCGTTTCAGTCGCTGCACTGACCTGTGGCCGGTGGTGGCGGCGGCGGCGGCGGCGACGGTGGAGATGGTGGCTCGGATAGTACCTCGACGTCTATCAGTGGGCTGGCAGCGCGCCGCGGTATATCGCCTGCAACCACCGCGCTCACTGTCCGGCGGAACTAGCGGTCGAGTTCCTTTTCACTTCCCGTTTTATATACTTACTATTCTATGCATATCAGCTTTAAACACTTACTTTTCTAATCAGTTTTCATTTATGATACCCATATTAGTTCTATTTACTCTTGTTTATCTACATCACCGTAGCATTATGTGCAAAAATGAATGTGTAAATTATTCTTTGCCTTCGCCATATAAATTAATTTTACACCACCATGCAAAAGCTATGCAATAATTTATGTTAATAAAAACTAAAGCAACAGCAGTACATTTATGGTCTATGCGAATAGAAGACCGAGCAAAAAACTTAACTCAAAAATGTTGTTATTATTTTTTATTTCAATTTAAGTTTTATTGATGCATTTCAAAATTAGGTGAGTCACCATGGAATTGGTATCCATCCATATTGTTAAATTGCCGATTTTTGCAAAAAGGAACTCAACACGCTCGATGTTCAAAAGACCGTAGACGACGTCGAATGACCTCATCTCATGAACGCAGCAAAATAAGACCCCAAAAGTAACCTTCCGAAGGTTATCAGCTGCCGTGCCGATATAAATAAATAATCACCAGCAAATGAAAAGTTAATAGACTAGGTAATGGAACCTGGTAAAGTTTTATGAGACTTACAAGAAGCAAGGTCCATGCGTCTTCCCATCTTGGAGTCACCAAAGCTATCTTCTGAGGTATCAGAATCTAAAGGTAGAGACATACTTCTTTCCCACCTGCAAGTTAGCAAAATTCCACACTGTTAGTAGAAAACCATGCACACACTTTTCAGGCGCAATACACACAGAAGTAACATGCATTGACTCGACTACATTAGAGCCACGTCAGTGATGACGAAGAAGTCTGTTTTGTCTGGTCACCCAATAACATTATGCCTGATCATGCAATCTTACAGGACATCAATAAATCAGCCCCCTCATTTAATCACGGCACTTCATTCTAAAATTCCTGATTTATTCATGCAAGTAGATCTATGAATCATACTTACAACGAAAATTCTCATGTCAAAGGATTAGAAGGTCCAGAATTTTTTTATATTCTATCTGGTTTTGTCATTGAAAGAATATGGGGTGATCTGACAGAACTAATTCAGTAAAATCAGCAGAATTGCTGTTGAAAAACACGCCATCAATATCATGTCCCTTTACTTCTGAGTGCAGTGCACTACTTTAACATGCTAGGTATTGCCAAGTAGAAAATGACCGTGCGAACTTCATTCTTGTCCATTTCCGTTATTCACCACATGCACTCCGCCTTATTCATCAACAAATTTGTTAGTGGTTCCAAAATCTCTTATCTATAAGTTTGTAGGTGTGGAAGCACCTTAGTAAAATAGCAGTTACCTGGCTGAAGAACTGCCATCAGCTCTGTCGATGGCAGAGTTGGATCTAAACGCGTCTGCCATATTGATACCACTGTCGATGGATGGCCTCTTCACTAGGTTGCTTTCTAGACTTCCTGCGCGTCCTTTTTGTGATAAACTATAAGCAAAGAGACTAGTATCAGTATTATCATTGTCTATAAGTTAAACACAGCACTCAATATAGGGCTCCGCATGAAAACCAGCGCTGCTTGGCATGGTAGATGATACCTTGTCAGGCAGCAAAAAGCTGAGTCAGGGCCTATTTGGCATAGTTCATTATTGTTATATGTTGTGAACGTCTACACCTATGTACCTATTATGTCAAATAAATGTATTTTCTTTCTCTTTCTTTCTTTCAATAGTTGTTACAATCATGATCACCATAAAAGTTGGTACCTATATCATAACTTTACTAAGCCTGCCATTGTCATAACTTCAAGAGATAAAATCATGTCGTCTGAATAATGTGGCTTTGCAGAAATCGATTGAAAATGATCTAGTTGTTTGTCTTGGTGTCTTGTCTAGTTGTTCATCTAACTTATTAGGCCTGAGGAACGCGCCATCCTTAGTGGCCGGGTGCAGCCTATCGAGCAGGTTAGGTTGTTGTGTCCAGCTCGGTAGGCTGCGGCTGTGGCTTGGCAAGTCAAGGTCACTGTTCACACACCAAAGACTTACTTATTAGGTTTGAGAAACACGCCATCCTTAGTCGGCGGGTGTATCCTATCAAGCAAGTTGGCCAGGTTGTTATGTCCAGCACGACGTGCTGCGGCTGCAGCCTGGCGTGCACCAGCCTCGGTTTGCGTGCCTGCGCTCCAGCGAGCGAGGACCACTGCTGTTTCAACGTGGCCTGCTGCGCTCGCTACCATCTGGAGCATGAAGGTAAGAATGTTTGAAAAATATGAAACATTTCAAAAACCAACAATAAAATTAATTGTTATTTCAAGATATATTTTTTTCAGTTATATGTATAATAGTTTAGATTTGAGGGGGTTGGCGGGACAATCTCGTCGTTCACCGAAAAGTTTGGTGCAGGTTCACTGGAGACCTGGATGAGTGGAAGGTTTTGGGGAACCTCTTCCTGGCAGTGGGACACAATATAGGTCAGTAAAACAATAGAGATTTTGAATCTGTTGTAGATAACAGGGATTATATTCTCCTCATAATAATGAAAACCCAATTGAAATAGGGCGGTCACAAAAAAAAGCACCCCTGCTTTTTTTAATGGTTCTAATCTGATTTATGGAATGAATATTTAATAAAAATGATGCAAAACTAACCAATGGCGTATTATTATCCACATCCCGAGCCCCCAAATTGACTTCCTTCTCCAAAGCCAGACTGCAGTCATCCTGTCTCCACCTCAACAGCGCAGTCGTCAGCTTCGTGAACCCAAGCGCTGCAGCAAGATGCAGGATAGTAGACGCGTCTTCTCCTGGCTCTGTGGTGAACCCTTCAGAAGTGCCTAGAGATCTGGTACTGAGGGAGCGACAGAATACGACCAGGCGTTCTTCAAATTTTGGATTTGTGCAGAGCTGATTGTCCTCAATCTGAAAGAAACAATAGTCATGCTAGATAGTATTTTTTAAGTAATAGAAAAAATACTTTAGTTTATGGTGACGTTAAGTAATTTAGCAGTAGTGATAGGCATCTAAACAGGTTTCGTTTAGTTTGGAACGTTTTGGGAAGCTAAGTGGTACACGGTTTTAGATTCACGCAACGAAGCCTAGAAGAACAGATGAGATACCTATGGCTTGGGTGCAGCAATTTATCTACAGAGTCAGACCAAAATGTATGTGATGGTACCTCAAAGGTATTTGTTATGACCGCCGGAGAAGCCATAACGATTAAAGTATGGTACCTGATTATTCTCATCCATTGGCTCGATCTTCACCTGGAGTCGTCCATTTAAGCGTTGCAGCCGCTGCAGTAGTGAGAACCGACGAAAATCCAGCGATGGCAGTGGAGCGGAGGCTGGTGACGTCGGTGCTGGGACAGGTCCTGCTTTGTACTCGAAGACAACTGTGTCGGAGATCACCCGCCCGCCTCTTGCTACTTGGAGAGCTGCTAACCCGGCTTCATGGGCTGGAAAGTAGAAAACAAAACAATCAACTAGAGCTTTTGGTGTGCTTATGATATTAAAGACATAAATGTACATTTATAGGTGAAGATTTAGCAATTGTAAGGTTGGAAACCTGACGTTTCTATAAGCAATTTCATTTGAACACCCACCCATGTGCAGGTAACAGTTTATTTATTCCAGCTAGAGTTTTTCAAAGATTAGGAAATTTAGGGTAGCCAAATAAGTAAGCACTTCCTGTCATGTGTGAAAAAAAAGGTACGAATACATACAATACAAACATTGAAGACTGGACAGAAGAAAAAGAATGAGAAGAAGACTGCTAGCTTTCGATGTTTGCTTGTAAACACTCTTGAACACAACTTCGACACTAAATCTTAACGCATGAGAGCAAGTCAGATATAAAATTCAAACTAACCTGGACAGTAACACCTCAACAGACCATTCTGCACCAGAATTGAGGGCACCGGGAAGTTATCGAACAGCACCGTGTACTGGTCCGAGCACTCAGCCCAGGGTCCTGCGATGAGCACCTTTGCTCCTCCCTCAGGATACGCCCACTCGGGGGAGTAGTCAGTGATATTCAGGGTTCGCTGCTCCTGGTCACTGCTGCAATCAGTCTGCATCTTCTCGACACCGGTAACGACGGGTGACGGTTGTTTTTGTTGAGTTTCGTATATAGTCTGGAAAAGAAAGGAAAAGACTTAAGATTCTTAGATGATTTGGTACAATATCTAGGACTTTTTGGTTAAAACAGATCTGAAAATCATGCGTAGAGTAATTGCTGCACTGAATCGAAATGGATTATTTAAGTATACGTTAGTGTTAAAAAGAGTAATTTACTCACAAAACTTTCTTAAATAAAATATTTACTAATAAAATATTATAACCAGAAATTAGTTGAATCAACACGCCACTTTTATCCTTGAAAATTCAAACTAAAATCTTATGATAGTCAACATAAGATTTTGGTTTGAATTTTCAATAAAATGCCAAGTTTATTCAACTATGTATAACTTGGGGTCATTTGCAAACATTTTGATCAGTTTAAAATGGTTACTTAGGATAGTGGTGCAAGTTTCCCTATAGTTACGAACCTTCCCAAAGAGTGGTGAGCCGGGAGTAGATAAAATCTTTTCTAGCGACATATCGCGGTCCGTGTTCCCAGCGCGCACATACTAAAGGAAGGTTCAGAAAAGGGATGTTAGCTGTTGATTGGGTTTTCTAAGACAATGTCGCTATTGAAGTTTTTAATAAAGAACACGTACTTTTATCAGGAGTCAAGAGGCTGCCTTTGCTTTTATGAATTGCAGCAATTAGTTTAGAGAAGCCATGCAATAAATGTATTTAGAGATTATGTGATTGCGGCTACTTTTACTTTCTGCTTACAGGCTTAATGTCATGGTTCTGCATTTTTACTTTATTTGCTCATGGGTCTTTGTTCTTGTGTCATGGTTGCTACTGAAAAAGTATGCCTAAAGACTGTATGTCACATCCCAGGATATTTTAGCTTATATATTTTTAGTTTTTGTGCGAAAGTTGCAACTGCATTTATATAGTCTATGTCTACATATTATGCTCCATCGTTATTTGAAATCAATTGATCATAAACTAACGCAATTGCAATTTTCTATGCAAGCATTTTGCTAGTTAACCTAATCATTATCACATCAATACTCACCACAGGATTAGTAGATATCGTATTAGGATCCAGTACTTCCAGTTCCGGGAAGTCTCCCAACATATCAAAAGCGTCCAAATTCACAAACACATTATCATCCACCACATGAGTGGGGGATGCTACAGCCTCACAACTCTCTATAAAGTCCATCGTATCTATACCAGACACCATCACATTTGCAGTCTCAGTAGACCTCACCCCGTTCCTTAAATCACAATTAGGCATGTTAGCTGACAGGGTCTTCTGTATATCCTCGTGGGAAAGTTCCAGAGTTTCGTCAAAAAACCCGCTGGCTAAATGGCTATCAGTCCCAAGCAACACTAACGTATCATCACAGTTTTTAGTTAAGACTTCACTCTCTAATCTTTCTATTAAGTCGGGGTATCTAGAAGGGGTTATGGGAGTGCTGGCGACGAAATGCGTCCTACTTTTCGGTTCCATTTTTATCTTCCTATCGAAGTTTATCTCTATTTTGCTCTCTTGTATAGTATGCTCAATCTCCAATGGCTCAATCTTCTTTATACACGTAGCCTCTGGTAGCTCTCTTTTTAATACAAACGTGGGTTTGTATTGGTGTCGAAACCTGTCTCTCGGTTCTTCGCAGATGAACGACGTTACGGATAAAGGTGATACTATTGAAGAATGCGACTGAGCGCTGCTGGTTCCGTTTAAGATGAGAAGGCCTCCACCACCTTGGATCTGTCCGAGAGATAGTAATAATGGTGATGAGGTTTGCTGCGTCTGTCTATGGTCTCTTGTGTACTGCCGAGGTGGGTGTGCCATTGGCCGCGGTGACGGACCAGTGGTTGACGATACATGGTGGTCTGAAGGTGGTTGTTTTGTGGTTTGAACTCTTCGGAGTGCGTGGGTGCAGTTCCTCGAGTCTTGGCAGGTGGAATCAGGGCAGCTGCACTCGAGTTGCCTCGCTAAGGCTGCCGCTCGAGCTGCCCTTTGCTTTTCCATCAGCTGACCGACAATAGCTTCCACCGTTTCTGCCGTCTGGAACATTTTACCCTGGAATGAGATAAGTCCGAATTAGTATACGACTTTGAGTTATATCAATACATTGGAACGGGTGGTGGCAACTTACCGAAATTTCCAAGTCGCTGTTGATGTCCGGCTCATCCTCACTAAAAACTGAAACAGTAATGTACAAATATTTTGCAAAAATAGTCCTCGAAAATATCACACAAAATTACAAAAATTATCGAATAAAATTAATTAAAGTCATTGATAGTCTAAATTAAAATGAATAAAGATAAATATAGTGACACCAAATAGTGGACTGATACGAATCAGAGCGCCATTAATATCGTAATCTAATTGAAATTTACAACCAATTTTCATGAATATTCCAAAGCGAAAGCTTTTATTGGGATTTCCTGTTTTTAGCATATAAAAGTTAGTTATATAAGGTCGCGGGTTCAAATCTCGCTCGGTTCTTAACTTTTATGACATTATAAAAATCTTTTTGAAAGTTATAGATATTAAAACACCTAGCAAAACTATTGTCTTTTACACCAATCTTCTTTGTTTATTCTTTATTGCACACACATATAGACAGCATTTATAAAACATAAAGTAAAGACATGTACAAAGGCGAGCTTAACCCTAAAAAGAGTTCTCTTCCAGCAAACCTTTAAGGATAGACATATTTGTAAATAAAGGTGGGTATCTTCATAACTATAATTGATTAAAAAGTTGAAATTCAAAATGTCAAGTATGTTTGCAACTCTAATGTGTACCTAAAGGCCTGTGCACATCTAGTTCGCTGGCGGTAGCGATCAGTGAAACGCTGTCA
Source organism: Thera obeliscata (assembly GCA_947578465.1). NCBI lineage: Eukaryota > Metazoa > Arthropoda > Insecta > Lepidoptera > Geometridae > Thera > Thera obeliscata. The sequence goes on from OX387917.1 coordinate 24,247,370, forward strand.
AATATCGCTGTCAGATTTGAGATTTGACAGCGATATTTGACAGCGTTTCACTGATCGCTACCGCCAGCGAACTAGGTGTGCGCAGGCCTTTAGGTTTGATAACCTCCTCAGAGTAGATACTTACACATCGGTTTGAGTTGACTGACTAGTTCGTCTTTCGTCCACTCCTTCTTGTCCGCCCAGAGCGCGAGGCTTGGCGCCACTGTCGCCAGTTTGTTGTCATCGGGGTATGGCACGTTCAGATAGTGAACTAACACTATGTCGGGGTTCTGGAATAAGAGATAATAAAAACGTTATTGATGCTATTTGATTAAGGCTGTTAATATTTTATTAAAGTTACACAAGCTCTGTCTGGCTCTGCCTCTGGCTCTGGTTTTGAGTCTGTGTGAGTGTTGACTAAATAAATTCTAAGCGTCACAGTATAATATACTGGTGAGCACAAACTCAAAACCAGAGCCAGAGACAGCCAGACAGAGTGTGGTAGGCCTAATACAGGTAAGATTATCTACGGTCAAACGTTTGCTTATAGATTGTAAAACTACTCCTTTACACCACAAATGTGTGCATCTTTTTTTTTGATGAGTATAACGAAGAGAGAAATATTTTTACCAGATTGATTTCTCCATGTCCTTGCTCTTGAGTATTGTTTTGTGGATGCTGAATTGATAGCAAAGATATTAATACCTAGAAGATCATTTAAATAAGAAGTTATGAACGAACTATCATATATACCTACATAACTTATGTTATTAGTCTAATCTAAATGTTACTTTGAATTACACCTCCTAAAATAGTATATACTTACCTACTAACAAACTACCTACCAACCTTAGCTTTTATCTACCTAGTATCTAAGCTCATTATAAGTGGACTGAGAAGTCTGTATGACTTTTAAATAAAGTTCTATAGACCGATGTCCATGCTTATATGATGCATTGAAAGACCAATAAGACGAGGCCCAAAGCCATGGTCGGACCAGGCATCAGACAAAACTACTTCGCCCAGCTGAAGAAAAGAGCAAGTGGAAGGAAACCATGCGGAAAGACTTGCATGACGTCACGATCCTCAGCAGTGAAGGACCAATGAAGCTACCAAGCACCAATGAAGCAGACCAAGGAATTGCTCCATGTACTAAGAAATGGTGAAACCGGCATTACTTTCTGTCACAATTGAGCGCTCATCTGCGCCCTCCCCTATTTTAAGCGATTTAATGTGCAAAGTTAAAACAAATAAATAATAAAAACCCCATAAACAGGGTATTTACTAAACATCAAGTGACGTGTGAAAATATAGCGGTCATACTTCATTGCAACAAGCTAGGTCCACACTCGTAAAACGCTTAAAACTCTGTAATGGTCTTTTGGGACGAGTTCTGTGGATGTTCGGGCAATTGTTTCAAGAACAGAATGGGAAATTTGTTTTATGTGTACCTACATATTGTTTATTCTTCAGTTGAAAAAATGCAAGAAAACTTTACTTAAACTACTAGGTTGTGGAGGAGTTTAAAAAACTCTGCTGGACATAGGCTAAACCTCGTGTTTTCGCTGGTTTAATTTTGATCCTTCTCATTCTCTTCTTTTTATTCTGTCACTTTGTCAACCATCAACAGTCAACGTGGACCATTGATGTATTTGTCAAAGTTTTGCAAAAACATGAACTAGGTGTTTCCACTCATTTGTCATCTCATTTAAAGAATTTTTCACGTATTTCAAGATTTTCGTCATTTATTTTAGGAATATCTTTCGTATTTCAAGATATTTGTAATCCAAAAAAATCTTTATGCCTCATCAAAGACAACAACTTGCTTAGTACCTACGATAAAAATAAAATCACCTTTAATATCAGAGAAAGTTGTGCAAAAGTATTTAATACCGAGGCTAGTAAACGTTAAACAAATGAAACTAAATTATCAAAACAAAATGAGATGATCGTGTGTACGCAACTTTACCGAAACAAGGCGACCATCCGTGAACAGTAGAACATCCCTAACTGCCACTAAATCGACTCAAGCGCAGTGTACAACGTATAAAATAAGTAATACACAATATTTTAATTTCAACGAAGAGAGAATGTAAAATGGAGTGCGCAGTAATAACTAACCATTTGTCTTCAAAATGGCGGCAATAAACATGGCGCCCGTATTTATGTAATGGCTGCCGGCCAGGGGTGACGCGTGTGTTTTATTATTATCGGCGGTTTTTCATTAACTCGTTTAGTAAAGTGCGAATGTGAGGTTGCGGTTGCATTGTTTAAAGGATATTATTTTAGTGTTTTAACTGGTTTTGGTCAGTTTTAGCGTTTTGTTGTTGCTATAAATTCGTGGACGAACTTTGTGTGGTTTAAGTAAATCAAACAATGCACCTAAATAAATTAACATGCGATTTAAAATTCTATCCGGAAATCTGTGTTTTGTAGTTTTTAATAAAAAATGGTTTAAAACTGTTTTAACTGTAAATATGGTAGAAAAAATTGCCTAAAGGTATAGGTATCAGAGCTTTAATGATATCTTAAGAAGAAACAGCCAAAACAATAGATATAATTAACATTATTTAGGAAGTTTAAGAAGAAGAGCAATGGGTTAACCATCATGCAAACTTACTACAAATTAAAACCACGTTTAAGTCTTAGATCCAGTTTCACCTTGACAGAAAAAACTAAGTCGAAACTTCAAACTTTGAACAGGCAGCCCTAACTTTTTAAAGAGTCGAGTCAAAAGTTAGCCATCTCGCGAGCTAAGCACGATCTAACGGCTTTGGGCGACGGAAATAGAAGAAGCATATTCTTAATTTAAAACTTAGATTATAATAAATTCAAAGCTTATATCGTAGACGCAGTTAAGATGGGATCATGTGCATTAGATTTCAATGTGATTTTCTTTTATGGTTTGAAATTAGATGTTCTTGGATTGACTGTACGCTGGAGTAAGGTTGGTGGCCTGAATATGATTTGACATCGACCTTTTATTCGTTCTTTGATTTAGCGTTCTAGACATCAGAAAAATCGGAAAAACATTTGATAATGTAAACATATTCTTTCTTATTTTTATTGATTGTGTAGTGTTTATTTTTATTGCACTTAAGTTAAGTAGTTTACCTTGGTTGACTGTAACGTCGAACCTGTAGATGTAGCCACGGTCACGTTAGTGCCGTATTAACAGTCCTTAGAGTGATTTGTTAAGTGTGATTAGGACCCGATGGTACAGTGGTTAGCGAAACCTAACCAAGAGGAAGGTCGTGGGTTCAAATACCGCTCGGCTCGGCTATTTTGATGATAAAAATATATTTTTTTTCTTTGTTTTGCAACTCAATTTTTTTTATCTGCAAGTTTTTCACGATCATGTTTTATTTTATTGATTAAACAAAACCCACGTTATAAGTTTCATCAAAATGCAGTTCTCTACATTTTTCAGTAGTAGTAGAGCTATTTGTGATGGGCTCGTCCGGGGAAGTACTACCACCATGCCTATTTTTGCCGTGAAGCAGCATTGCTGTGTTTCAGTTTGAAGGGTGTGGGTGCCGGTGAAATTACTGGCACGTGAGGCTGAATATCTGTATGCCTCCAGTTGATGGACGCAGGGCAGTGCATCGTAGGGCGCGTTCCTGACGTGCGTGACCTACGAGGCATTGCTTTGTTATAGGCGATGGTTACCACTTAACATCAGGTGGGCCATATGCTTGTTCCATCAGCTAGTTAAATAAATAAAAAAAAACTACATTTTTATACTGTATCGATATTTTACAAGAACGTGTTCAACTTTTTCTTCTCTTTTTTTCCTCTTCAATTCATCAGAAGATAATTTACTTAACCTAGAAACCAGTTAAGGTTAAATACAATGTGTATTTAACGTTTAGTGTGTACGTAACGTATTTTTTTTTCTTAGTTTGTAACCGGACCGTACTTAGACAAAATATTCTTCTACGTAGCTGGTAACGAAACTCGTTCGAAAAAGATTTGTCACGCAGTTCTTATTTCGTAACCGGGTTATGAATCAACACAATAATCACGTGTATCATGTCCTCATTCACCACTAGTTACGAACTGGTTCAGTACATTAATTTCTCAAACTTTCTACCAATGAAAAATAACAAAAAATACCTACCCCACTAAGTACACAAATTAATTAAGTTTTAAGACCATTTCAACCCATTCTATCGTAAGGTACCAATCTAATTACCACACGAACACATCAAAGACTTGAATAGACAATAACCCGGGCCCAATTTAACTTAGTTAATATTTAACCAACTAATTAAGTCTATAGTGCCATGACTCTAGGGATTATGGCCACTGATTTGACATAAAAGATTAGTGTGCTGATAGGGTCAATAGAGAGTAATAGACAGGATTAATTATTCAAATCTATATCTCGTTATCATCATCAGCCTATTAGTCCAGTGCCGGACAAAAGCTTAGCGCATATTAAAGCGTTCTGCGGTAGCGATCAGTGAAACGCTGTTAGACATCGCTGTCTTATTAAGGCTTAAATGCATTCCGAAATAACATTTTTCACAAATACCGTTCTAATTTTTTTACCATCATTATAAGGGGTAATCAATCTTTTGATTACCACTTAATTTTATTTTTAGTTATTCGATTTTTTTTTTAATTTTAAGTACCTATATTCTTATTATTTAAATTGTTTATTTATACAAATAAAATAATACTGTGACTACAAGTATTTTTAAAAGTTTAGGGTTACTCTTTTGCAACCAAAAAACCATTATGCTTAAAACTATTTCAATAACAAGTTTCTGACCCAAATTCCAGATTCAATTAATACAAGTATAGTCTTGTTTTGCAAAAACATTTGGAACAACGCAAGCGTAATGCATTTCCGATGTTATTCTTCCAGCGATCATGTAAACAGTTTCATAGTACAGTCACCATCAAAAGCAGATTGGGAGTTCCAGTTACTCAATGCCTCTTTTTCTCTGAATTTCACATCGGTTTACAAATAGCTATATCTAGCCAGTAGCCATGCCAGTAGCTATGCCAGTGCTCTCAAACGGTGAAGGAAAACATCGTGAGGAAACCGGCATCGTAAAACCTAAAAAGTTTGAAAATATGTGTCAAGTGTACGAAAGGAGCCTCTTTGAGGCGCACTTAAATCCTTTCACCACACTTGGTTCGAAAGAATCAGTGACACGATAAGAAGAATACTTATATCGCGGGGCGGAAATGAGTTAGACGGCCACATGATCGAGGTAAATGGCAAAAACTAAGGGAGGCCTATACCCAGTGGTTGAAGTCAGGTTGTGCATTATGATAATGATATCGTAAAGCGAATTTCCAAATGAAAGTGAGCTGGATTGAGAAGTATTTTGGACTTTATAAACCATATAATTGATGATGAAATGTGGAGCAGACTGGATGAGGCAAGCCAGGCACAGAGAGTCATGGAGGAAAGCGGGGGAGGCCTACGCCAAAATGGCGACTACAACAACATAATAAAAATAGACTTAATAAAAATGATCATAATAATTAATATTGAAATTTGTATCTAATATAAGTGTGAAATTGTAATATTTAAGTTTAGCTATAATACAAAGATTAACTTAAAAGGAAAGAAATGCATCTAATTCTATAAATGTTGTAGAAAAAAATGTTTTTTTTACTTTACTTTACAATTGATGATGTTGACTGTACGTACACACACAACACGTAGGTAAAGAAACCACTTGGGAAATCACACACCACAATATATTACTAGTAGCGGTTTAACCCACAGCTTCAGTTGGCTATTACTATTATTGAATAAGCTTAAAGTCGTGCGCACATCTTGCGCGAAGGCGATCAGTGAAACGCGTATTTGACAGCGTTTCACTGATCACCATCGCCATTGCGCTAGATGTGCGAAGGGAATCAGCTGGACTTTTTTATGCAACCAGCTGATGGGAAAAGCATATTTTATGACCCACATATCATAAACATAACCCTTTTCCTCCATACCGTCTTCGGTCCATGGGGTATGTTAATCAAACATAGTCTAGTATTTTTTTATCATACCATAGTCATAGCCCATTTCCCGCGACCTAAACAATGTCATCGGTCCATGAGGTATGCTATATAGTCAAACATAGTTTAATTTTTTTACAAGTTTTTTTCCACAAAAAACTGTCTAGGAGCTTGTACGATGAGAATTAGATAGCTGATATCATTATACACATGCTAAAAATACATATAACATAACCCCAGTCTGAGAACAAAGATTTGTATTCACCACATACATATCTGTTCTGAGTGGGGATTGAACAAGAACCCAGCGTAGAAGGCAGAGCTACTACCAACTGAGCTGTGCAGACTGTCAGGTTAAAACTAGTCAAGGTATTTTTACAAATAGAAAGCTAGAGTAACAAGACGTGTTTTTTACAAAAAACATGGAGACTCTACAGATAAGATGTTCTTTCTCGTCATTTTGTGATCGCTGCATATCTTGCGGCCGCCATTTTCTTGGCAAGAGACATTCTCTGACGTCACTGGAATTCATCGGAAGATTCGGACCTTTTTCAATAAAAGCGTGAATGGGCAGGTTTCGAAAGAATTAACTTTTAAAAGATTTGTGAATTCAATAATCAAGAATGTTTATTTCGGAAAAGATTTACAGTGGTACAAAGTGGTAATTTGTTAGTATTTTTGTTTCGATATATCATTAAAACATTTTATAACCCAGACAGAGAACAAAAATCTGTTTTCATTATGAAACAAAACAAACTTAGATCCTTTTGCGAATGCCACCAGTTTTACCATTTAAAAGAATATCTGAGCTGTTTATTCTCTGATTTGCAAACGTAGTAGGTATTATGTAACTGTACCTATATTAAAATCTATACTTATATTATAAAGAGGAAAGATTTGTATTTTTGTAATGAATAAACTCAAAAACTACTGTGCTAATTTCAGAAATTCTTTCAACATTGGAAAGCTATATTCACCTTGATTAACATAGGTATATTTATGTGTTTAAAAAATAAATGTCCACCCGTGCGAAGCCGGGACAGGTCGATAGTATATCATGAAATAAGACTTTTTCGTGAAAAATGTATCTCATCATCATCATTTCAGCCCGGTATCATACACTGCTGGGTATAGGCCTCCCAAAATGTATATAGGTACCAATATTATATTGCTGTAACGTATAAGTATTCGATAAATAAATAAATATTCTGGACAATTCACACAACACTACCCAGCCCCAAACTAAGCAGAGCTTGTAATATGGAAACCAGATAGCTGATATAATACTTGAATACTTTTTTTTTTTGAAATTTATACTTAGAATACAATATAACACCCAGACAGAGAACAAACAAATATCAAGATATCACACAAAAATGCTCGTTCTCGGTGGGGATCGAACCCACGGCCCACAGCGCAGACGGCTACTACCTATAGCTATGCCTCTGCCCATCGACACCTGTTACACAACCTGCATCGCTTAGAAATTCAATTACGTTCTGTTGCGGAGCTGTTGGCATTTTACAAATGTCATTTTATAATGGGCTTGGGTTAATATTGTTTGTTCAAACTCGGAGGTAAGAAATGTGAGAGAAGGTATTATCATTATGGAGTGTTTTCTTCAATAATTATAAAGCTTTCGAGGAGCTTCCGAGGCTTCCAAATAAAAGGATTCCGAGGCCAGTCTCAATCAATATGCAAATATTAATAATACTTTTTTTTTGACGTGACAACGTCTTTCTTAAAATTCGATGGAGCCAACTGCACGCACAAAAAAACATGACTCATGCGGCGTTACCTCGCTCTGATGCGCTCCATTTAAGGCTTGAAGTGCAAGCGAGAGCGCGGAACGAGCGACAAAGAGGCACAATCGGCCTCCGCGTTCGGCAGCGTTCGACATCTGTCTCTCTCCTAATACTTGAGTGAGCGATGCGTCCGCGTGGACAGCTGTATGACGTTGTCACGTTGAACTATCGTCAGTAAACCGACTTTACAGACATTTTGCTTCTTGGTCATTTTGCTAATTAGTCTTACTGCTCATTAGACCCTTTGCTCTGTTGCACATTTTGCTACTTAGACCTTTTGATGGAGGCAGAATATCATAGTGACATACCACAAGTTAGACGTTTATACACCGTTCCACATTCTCATGCAACTAGTTTAAAAACAGGGTATTTAGTAAATATCCTGTTCACATGTACCTGTAACATAACTTTTGAAAACTCGCATTTAATCATGTTGATTAAATCTTATTAAATCATGTTGATTAAATACGAGTTTTCAAAAGTTATGTTCTCATACAAGTTTCCATAAAACTAGCACATCTCATAACTCATACGTAATGAAGCATGCTCATTAAAGTTGAAACCCTCATTCCCATTACGACGCGTCGGGTAACGGGAAGCGAACCTGTTTACTTTAATAAGTTGATGCTTACTGCGAATGGGGTGTTATAATTAGAGCGTGTGTACAATAAAATACAGATCAAGTTACCTAAAAACAAAGAAAAATGACACTTACTGCGAAGACATAAGAGCTAGCTTGTATAGTTTGATGCGTACCCTTGTGTACAAGCCCTTACAAAATAGTGAATCCTGGCATTTTTAACCGACTTCCAATCAAAAAGAAGGAGGTTCTCAATTCGGTTGTATTTTTTTTTTATTAACTATATAATCTAAATATGTAAAACTCTTACGTTACTGACTGACTGACAATCAACGCTCAGCCAAAACCGTAAGTCCTAGAAGCATGAAACTTGGAGGCTATGTTCCTTTTATAGCATAGGGGTGCACTAAGAAAGGAAATTGGAAAATGATTTCCCTAAGCGGAGAAAAAGAGGAAAAACTTTTAAAAGAAAAAAAAACGGGACGTAACAACCAAGGGGCGAGCGAAGCCGCGGGCGTCCACTAGTTATCTATATAGCTGTCGTGTCATTTTTATTAAGTCTTCATAATAATGGTCCTACTGATGGAGTGAGGGCTGATATGACGAATGATAGAGGTGAGCGGAGGAAGAAACCCTGTTGTGCCGACATAGTGTGGGTTAAGGGAAGAAAGATGATGAATGATGGACCTGATTCTAATTCTATGTTGGGGGAATAAGATCTGCAATGACGTCCCGCGATGGGGTGTATTGTGCATTGTCCCCCTGCCAAACCTCACCCCAGCCAGCCCAACTCCTTAAAATAGCGGAGTAGGACTTTGGGTTAGTGGCAGCAGTGTTCTAATTGACCCAATGGTGACTCAGATGTGGATGTGGAGGGACCAGATCTGATGATCTAGTACTAATTTGAAGCGTAGCGTGTGCTGTCTATGCAACTGTCTCTCGGCTCAGTTGGTAGTAGCTCTGCCTTCTGCGTCGTAGGTCGTGGGTTCGATCCCCACCGAGAACAAATATTTGTGTAGTGAACATAAATGTTTGTTCTCTGTCTGGGTGTTATATTGTATTCTAAGTATGTATTTACAAAAAAAATATGTATTCAAGTATTATATCAGCTATCCGGTTCCCATATTACAAGCTCTGCTTAGTTTGGGGCTGGGTAGTGTTGTGTGAATTGTCCACAATATTTATTATTATTATTATATATAACTTTTGCTTTTGTATTGCCTACGTCTCACTATGTTGGAGTGGCACCACACTGGGACTTCTGCTACTATTATTTTTGTTTTGTAAAAGGATCATATAAAAAACGGTAGGAAACAAACCGTATTTTGTTGCCTGTTCTTCTAGGCTTGGCCGCGTGGAACTGGCACATCTAGCTATAAGACGTTTCAAAGTGATCCTTGTGATATCAATGAATAAAGAAATTATTGATTTTGATTAAGACCGACGGCTTTGTGAAGATCGCGGGAAGTCGATGGGTGAAGCGGGGTCAGAATCGTTTTTCCTGGAAGTGTATAGAACTTAGAGGCTTATGTTGAATAGTTTATTTCTTCACAGGCTGAAAGTGAGATGCCTCTTATGCCTCGATTAAAAAAAATGTTATTTCATAAAAAAATATATCAAGGAAATTTTTTTCAACGGAAGCGGAAGTGGTCTCTGATCGATCCTTTGATCAAAAAAAAATCGGTTGTCTGTAAAGTCGGTTTACTGACGATAGTTGAACGTGATAACGTCATAAGAAAATACTGATGGAATGGTTGCATTTTTCAAAAGAAAATTTTAGTTTTACTGAATTGAATTGAATGTGAATGAAACTGAATGACACTGAATGAAACTGAATGAAACTGAATGAAACTGAATGAAACTGAATGAAACTGAATGAAACTGAATGAAACTGAATGGAACTGAATGAAAATCCGGACCCGGACCCGGACCCGGACCCAGACTGAACCCTTACCCTCATTTACCCTTACCCTCATTTACCCTTACCCATTACCCGACCCGGGCTCGGGCTCAGGTAAATGGAACGACGAAACGACGTAACGACGCATGAATCATGTTTTTTTCGTGCGTGCAGCCGGCTCCATCGATTTATAAGACGTTATCACGTCAAAAATAAAACGAAATTATTTCTAAATGTTTGATGCTTCCAGTAATACTTTCAAATATCTGATAGCCTGAATAAATCGCATTAATATCGGCGAGCCGAGTGAAAATATTTCACGAAATATTGGATTGAAAACTTCCTATTCGGTGCGCAGCTTTGCTTTGATTTAAAGCAGCTGGTGCACTTTACAATTACTACGATTATTACCTATCGTCTTTACAAAATAATATTTTGTAATGAAATACAAGGAATATATTATATTCCTTGTATTTCATAAATATTTGCACAAGTAAAAAAATCTAAACAGGCCTATAATAAAAATAGCAGCCGCCTGCGACTTCACTCGCCCCGTTCTCGTTACGCCCCGTTCCCGTTACTTACATCCGTTCTCCGCTACAATATATTTATATATTGTAGCCTATGTTACTCTGATGCTTAAGCTTTATTATTGTAAAGTTTAATCAAAATCCATTCAGTTGTTTTTAAGTGAAAGAGTAACAAACATCCATCTGTACTTACTTACAATCTTTATTAGTAGTGCAGTATCCATACTTACAATTTTATTAGTAGTGTGTATTATTTATTATATTAGTAGGAAAGTAGGGCTATATTTATTCATTCATCATCCACAGCCCGACTTCACCCACTGCTGGGTATAGGCCTCTCTCTGTATGTGCCACTGTTGCCGGTCTTGTGCCAATCTCATCTCTATATTTATATTAGTAGTAAATTATTAAATTAAGAAGGGAATTGAACCTGCTGCTTCACTAGTAGCTGTGCTCGCGGTTTCATCAATTCAGTTCGGTTTCAAAGACGTGTTTCAAGATATCTTGGAATCCGCGTTGAAAAATGTCTTTTGCTTTTGCGAGATTGCTTGTCTATCTGTGGTTGGATGCTATACACACTGGTACAGTCTACTGTACATAGATGTAAACATTTTATAGTTCTTTATTTTTGCTAACCGTTACACTAAATTTATTAAGTCAAATTAGGAAAAAAAATGCTTTAACAACTGACGTTGCCAATTTATCTATTTATGTTGATGACTACCATTTCAACGTGTGAATCCAAATATCAATTATGATCCTATTATTTTATGAATTTCAAAGAATTGTTTTATTTTCACTACCTATCTTTATTTTATCCAAACATCAACTATTTTTTTTTCACAACTAGCACTGTTAGCGTTAAATTTAGATTAAAAATTTCAGTTTCTCATAATTTTCTCTTCTCTATGAATAAATGAATTTACTATTACGTTCCGTTCTTGATAGCATAAGCGTTAAAAAATAAAGTTCGAAACTTCGACCAAAAGCGAACTCGTTTAAGAAAAACTTTACAAACCAGAATTGATTCTCTACTTTGGTCACTGACCGTACTTAAGAGATAGTTTGACTTACTTGTAAAAGCCAGTAGCATCGTCGATGAAAGGTCGGCAGGATTGCAGAGTGCACGTAGCAGCCGTAGATGCACTGTGGACAAACACATTATATAAGTCAAAAGCCATTTATTGGTTGTCTTCAAACAGAGGTTACCATAACTTAACTGAAGAGATAAGAAACCAATTTATTATGTTAATGGTAACAACAATAAAAATTAGTTTTTTTTGTCTAGTTGTAGCTGCCTTGCCATTGAATTCTAAGGTCGTGGGTTTCTAATCTCGTCCAGTAAAGTCCACTTTGCAATACTCTCAAATATGGTGAAATGAAAAATTGCGAGGAAACTGGCATGTATGTAGAACATAATAAGTTCGAAGAACATGACTGTGATCATGATTTTTTATTAAGCTGCGCTTAAAACCTTTCACCCCACTGGCTTATGACGTATTCACGGCGTCATATTGTCTTTCGAAATTTTTCAGCGGATCTATCTTGAGAAATACGAAATTAAAAGAAGATTGCTTAAAGTCCTATGCCTACCTATTTCCTTTGAATATGCCATTTCATTTAATAAACTCATTCTCGTATAGATGGAACAGTAAAAGTTTTACGGGCACTTTTCAGAATCGCTATGTTAAAACTTTATAGCTTGTGGACTGTTGAACTAAATCAGATATTCGTAGTTTCGCCTTCAAGTCAAATATCACTTGAACGGCTTTTAATTTCCTGAATCCTTACACACAATCAAGAAGAATCGTATTTTTATGACTGTACAATTCTGAAATTCAGTCATAAATATACGATGAAAAATATTTCGTAATACAAGAACCTCTTCATGTATTAACGAAATGTTTTTCGTCAGAAAATGCAATTTATAATATTTTTTGATGCATTTAATTTTTTTGAAATCATTTTAGTTTATTTTGTCTTTGTCTCATCAAGGTACATAAAAAAGCAGCCAAGTGCGAGTCGGACTCGCCCATGAAGAGTTCCGTAGCATCAAGTAACATAATATAAAGGTTCTTGTAGTTCGTCGAAAGGTAAATTGCGGTTTACGATTTATGACGTATAAAAAAAAAACTACTGACTAGATCTCGTTCAAACCAAATATCGTTGAAAGTTTGCATAGTAATGTACAACATATATTTTTTTTAGGATTATCATTCTCTTACTTTAGAAGTTAGAGGGGGGAGGACCAACTTTTTTCCACTTTGGAAGTGTCTCTCGCGCAAACTATTCAGTTTAGAAAAAAACGATATTAGAAACTTCAACATTATTTTTGAAGACCTATTCATAAATACCCCACATGTATGGGTTAGATGCCCCCAAGATACCCCTAAAATTTATAGTTTTTTTTTATTTTTATGTAAAAATCTTAATGCGGTTCACAGAATACATCTACTTGCCAAGTTACATCAGTCTAGCTCTTACGGTTTCAGAGAAAAATGGCTGTGACATACGGACGGACAGACAGACAGATAGATAGACAGACAGACAGACAGACATGACGAATCTATAAGGGTTCCGTTTTTGCCATTTGGCTACGGAACCCTAAAAATGGGTTCCCAACTTATTTTTTTATACCATTAGCTAATGAAACAAGCATTATGGCCCACCTGATGGTAAGTGGTGACCATTGCCTATAAGAGTCAGAGTAGGTACTTCTGTAATTTTACTACTGTATTGTGAGTATAAACATACTCAAGATTTTTTTGTTAAATGCAACTACGTATAAAAACTTAATTAGAAATTCTTAGAAGGAAGATCAATTTAAGAAGAGTATTAAACCACTATCCTTAAAAATGCTGAGTAGCGAGTACTATTTTGATTTTACAATGTTTTATTCTATAAGATATCTCGTTCCCATAATACAAGCTGTATTTTATTTGCCGCAAGATACTGTGTAAAAATATTTCCTACAAATATTGATACATTTTATTCGATTCCAAAGCACTGCTGTATGTTTGTTTATTCATACACGAACATAAAATCTTACTGGTAGTGACACCAGAGATTTACCGCGAGCCCCAAATGCACAAAATGCAATTATGACAGAAGGTCCACTCGGACAAGACTTGCAATAGTATATCGTAAAACAAGGCTAACCAAGCTAGTCTGGAATTGGCACCTGACTTAACTTCGTTTACTGTGAAAAGCCTCTGTGTACTGTGGCTTAAGTTTTAGGCGACAGCGGATTTGGAAAGAACAGTATTTATAGCGAGAAAACATTACAAAAAAGCTGTTATTTTTTGAAAATTCATGTGATTTCAATTATTTTAAAGATGAACACAGTACAATATTTTTATGAACAACGGAATATTTACCACAATTTGATTTTGTGAGTTTTGACTCCCGGTATTTCGGCACAGTTGCATGTACCATGATCACGGGTAATAAACACCAAATGATAGTGAATATCGGAAGTCAAGAATCATATGATATAATTATGATCATTGAGTGTGACTTTTTATAATATAAAAATGGTAGGAACCAAGCCGTTGTTTGTTGCCTATTCTTCCAAGCTTGGTTGCATGGAACTGGAACCAGACCTAGACTCACCTAGCTTTAAGACGTTTCGAAGTGATTCTTGCGATTCTTCCGATATACACTTTTGATTTAATTTGATTCCTCAAAATCAAATCATGGTAAATATGGTAAAATCCATGATAGTTTCAAAAGTTATGAACACATTTTATTCAGTTACTAGGCCACCCAGTGCTCTCCGCCGATACACCAATCCATAAGCTTAAAATCTTTAACTGTCCGCTGTATATCGCACCACGCGATAGTACTCAATGCTAGCAGTAGCAACATGTTTTATTCAGCACACATATGCGACTGTTATCTATCGGCCGGCGAGTAACGAAGCACAGATGAACTGTGAGAGAATCTTTTAGTATAGACTGGACTCTCAGCTCAGTACTCTGCACATCTGCGTCCTAGGTCATGGGGAGAGCACTGGTGGTCTAGTGGTAGTGGCCCCGCCTTCCGATCCGAAGGTCGTGGGCTCAAATCCCGTGTACCAATGAGTTTTTCTGTCAAAAAAAAATAGATGTGCACTATGCCAGTACTCTCAAAACGGTGAAGGAAAACATCGTGAGGAAACTGGCGTGTTGTAGAATCTAAAAAAGTTCGAGCAACACGTGTCAAGGGTCACGCAAAAAGGGCCCACCAGCGGCCTACTTGCGGAAAAAACCTGCCCGCACATGATAAACTTGCCAACTTGCCTAGGTCGTGGGTTCGATCCCCACCAAGATCAAGTATTTGTGTGGTGAACAGAAATGTTTGTTCTCTGTTTGGATGTTATATTGTATTTTACGTATGTATTTATCCCCACCGCGAACAAGTATTTGTGACCATAAATGTTTGTGCTCTGTCTGTGTGTTATATTTATAACAATAATGATAAATAAATAATGCGGACAATCCAGACAACACTATCTAGCCCCAAACTAAGCAGAGCTTGTACTATGGAAACCAGATCGCTGATATAATCCTTAAATACTTTTTTGTAAATACATACATAGAATACAATGTACCCAGACAGAGAACAAAACAACTATAACACCGCACAAATATTTGTTCTAGGTAGAAATTAAACCCACGACCTACAGCGCAGAAGGCTTAATGCTCAATATTAGCCATTAAAGTTTAATGATTAAACTCTCCTATTGTACAAACTTGTTTTTGAAAAAAAAATCATGAAGCACATACTAATGGGACTAGAAAGCACTTCGTTAGTAAAAATCTGTTCCCTTCAATAATGTTTTTAAGATACGCTTCCTGACAATACAGGTCTAAGAAGCAATGACCCAAGTCAAGGAGATCTTGACCCCAAATGCTTTCCATCAAATATCCGGTCAACGGTCCCTCTATCGAACGGCCGTAATGAGTCGATGTTTGCGAGGATTAAAAAAAACATACCAGTATAGAGTTTGGTTTATCTACGAGGTTTCTATAGAATATCAGAATGGATAGCTGCCACCTGCAGCTTTTTAATAGATTAGATTAATTGACTGACCTCTCAGCTCAGTGAGCCTACCATAAGCTCTGTCTGGCTCTGTTTCTGGCTCTGGTTTTGAGTCTGTGTATAATAATGTGTGTTTGACGTTTCGACGTAGGATTTATTAAGACAGCACTCACACAGACTCAAAACCAGAGCCAGACAGAGCTTGCGATAGGCCAACAGTTAGTAGTGGCTCCCTTTTGCGCCATAGGTCGTGGGTTTAATCCCCACCAAAAACATTATATTTGTATTGTGAACGTAGAAGTTTGTTCTTTGTCTTGGTATCATATTTATAAGTATGTATTTACGAAAAAAAAATTTGGGCTAGATAGTTTTATGTGGATTGTCTACAATATTTATTTCATTTTATTATTAATAATAACATAAATACTGAACGTTTTTTTTGCTTTTTGAAATGAATGAACGAAAAACGGTTTATTTGTAACGGAGGTCAGTATACAAAATATTAAACATGGGTATAAAACAAATTCTACTTGCTCACTCTTGCCTTTTATTTTTGGGTTTGTTATTTTTTTCCTCTTTATTTTTCGAAATGAAAGTACTTTTTAGTACCTGATTTCTTCTAGAGGGTTTGGCTACTTCTTGGCCAATTTTTCGCTAAGGCTGTTTAGTACTGTAATACTGGCATAATGTGCTACGCCGTAGCGTTTAACTACGACGTAGCACAATGAGACAAAAATGTTTTCGTTTGTAGAACAAGTAACTATGTAAACTGAATGGTTTTCATTAGTTTTACAAAGTAGTGATTCTATTGAATGAAAGAAAAAGCATTTTGCATTTGACTTTGACTTCTCAAATGAAAGGAAAGGTAATATCCTACTAAGAAATATGATTATAAAAAAAGTAGAAGCAATCATAAATAATTCTGCATTTATTTTTTCTTTGCTCAAGTTGACAATCGTGACGTCAGTCCCTGCGGACCGAAATAGCTCTCGATACCTTTATTCATCTTTTTCCAGTTTCCACGAATAACTTTTCCAAAGAAATAAAATTATACTAATTGAATCTGGCCATTGCCAAACCAAGCGAGTAAAATTAAAAGCAAACGAATCACCCAATCAAAAACACTTAGCATTCGGAGAGTCTTACGCCGAAACATTTGTTTTGGTCGCAATAATAGTTAACCCTGGCGATGTTCCAACCTACCTTAACTTAGGTAATTTACACCTTATTGCTTCGGAATACGGTTGCGAATCTGCAAGTTTTCTTAAGAAGGGAATTCTAAAAATCTTCAAGCAAATTGAACTTTATTGCGTTCGGATAAGGATGATAATTTGTAAGGTTCTAAGGCTGGTTAAAATTTTTATCACGCTTATTAGCCGTAATGGGCGTGTAGTGAACTAAATCGACGTTGGAACTAACGCAGGAATAAGTGAATTAGACGGCTGGTTTGATGTTTAGATGTGATAAAATTTAAAATGAATTAAATTGTGGAAAGCACAGTGAATATCAAAATTATAAAGTACTAAAATGGATTTAGGATAATAATTTTTAGAAATTAATTTAGTAAAACATTCTTAGCTCATAATAAAAAATATCAAAAGTAAATCAGAACTACCAAAATCTCTTTTTTGTAAAACTAAGTATTTGATAAATAAAGAAAAATACATTAGATTAGTAGAAAGCAACACATTTATTAGAACTCGATTAATTGGACCCAAGCTTTGCAAAAAACCCCATAACAATAAAGTAAAATACTACGACTGTGAATGAACTTTGCAAAGAAACAGCGCAAACCCGCAAAAAAACATGAACCTGTCCAGTCGAAAACATTCCAAGCTTTATTTGACCGAATACCAAAGCTACCAAAAACCGAGGACTACGGACAATCGTGGCCGAAGGTTATCAATAAACTACTAGTCAGTTTGGGAATATTGGGCCATATACAAGCTGGCCGGCCCAGATGGCCCATTTGCATGTACCGCGGCAGGCCAATAAACTATACCTAATCTCGACGTATGACCTGGCGTTTGTTGGTGATGTTTTAAAGGCTCTTCGTTAGCGCTATCGTGCCTTTTATCTAGCGCTAAAGTGGCTTGGCGATTGATGATAGAGGTGAAAGTTGAATGGCCTTTTAGATAGCTTTATACAAATCAACCGTAGTTTGTAGAATAGTGGGAAGGTAGTATTTATTTGGCAACCAAGAAACGTCAAAGTCACGTGTTACCTCTTTACTTTTTTTTTCACATGTAGGCCTGCGCATATCTAGATCGCTGGCGATGGCGATCATTGAAACGCTGTCAAATTTGACAGCGATATTTGACAGCGTTTCATTGATCGCCATCGCCAGCGACCTTGGTGTGCGCAGGCCACATCATGTCACTGGTTCTCTCGAACGAGTGTGGTGGTAAATTTTATCGTACGCACTTGATGTGCGGGCAGGTTTTTCCGCAAGTAGGCCGCTGGTGGGCCCTTTTTGCGTGACCCTTGACACGTGTTGCTCGAACTTTTTTAGGTTTTACAACACGCCGGTTTCCTCACGATGTTTTCCTTCACCGTTTTTTGAGAGTACTGGCATAGTGCACATAAATTTTTCGACAGAAAAACTCATTGGTACACGAGTGGATTTGAACCCACGACCACTAAAAACGAGTATGGTGAAAGGATTTTAAGTGCGCCTCAATGAAGCTCTTTTCCTCCTTTCCTTTCTTATAATCTCACCTGATGATAAGCGACGATGTAATCGGCGATGGAGCAGGATGGTCTAAAAGACACCTATTCACTTTTGCCTTGAAGAGGCCCAGATTACTTGCTTGAGGAGTGGAAACTACGGTTACTTTTTTTGTAAATATAGACAAACGAATTTACGGCTCACCTGATGGTAAGCGGCCACCGTCTTCCATAGACAACAACAACACCAAAGGTTCTGTCGTTACTACTTATGCAAAATCGAGGTATTATATACAACACACTCAGCTGAAATGACCTTACAGTAAAGAAAATGCTTATTTCAACGCCCATAAAATTTATCCTAAATCAATATATCACACAAGTGGTCATCAAAATAAGGCATTGATAATAAAACCACGAAAAAAGTATGAAAACCATTTTTCTATAGTCATTCATCTGTCTCCTGCAGAACATAGCGCCCTCCCTTATATAGATTTATATTGACCTTTATTGAGTCATATCTCCATCTACTGGGGTTTTATTATCCTACGTTGGGCTTTCTCAAAACTATTCGTCAACTTATTTGAAATGATACTCATAATGTTATAAGAACCAATATTTTATTTCATAAAGCCTCAATTCACAGACAGGCGTCACGGTTCAGTTGGTAGTCTGCCGTCTACACCGTATGCCGTGGGTGTGGGTTTGATACCCACCGAGAACAAATATTTGTGTTGTGCTCATAGATGTTTGTTCTCTGTCTGGGTGTTATAAGTGTGTATTTACAAAAAATGTATTCAAATATTATACCAGGTCTGATTCCCATCGTACAAGTTCTACTTAGTTTGGGCTTAAACAGTGTTGTAGGAATTGTCCAATTAAATAATACAGCCTCAGCTAGAAGTAATAATGCAATAGAATATTAGTTTAAAAAACCAATTTCTAAAAAAATCTACTGACGTCATATAGTATGCTTCCCGTGCCGAAAAGTCGTAAAGTCAAAGTTGGAAAACATACGAGACAGCACGTCAAGTGGCAAGTTGCTCGTAACTTTAGTTGTAAACCAAAACTGCGGAAACTCATACCGAACTTTAGGAAATCAGAGAATTTGGCAAAATAAATCTTGAAATAACAAGACTTTATTTTATAAGATTCAATTGTGGCCCCCATTACTAAACCAATCCCATTAGTTTTTATTTTATCTGGCATAATATGTACCTACTCATTTCAAATCGTGACACGGTAGAATAAATAACAAAAACATACAAGTTGTAATATTTTGATATTTCTCTGACCCTAATTTCTTAGACATTCCCAGAATGTTTTAAGGACCAGGAAAGTCTGAAAAGTAATTTAGTATAACTGTATCACAAGAGTACTTTTTAAACTTTCGCGATCATAACACATACCTACTGAATCTATTGCACGGGTATTTATTGCGTTAATTACCTTATTTTATTTATTTTTCCATGTTAATAAGCTTATTTGATTACTATAGCACAAACTTTGCTTAGTTTGGACCTAAATGGAGCTGTGTGAAAAATAAAATCTCCGCTAAAATGTTTTGATTTCATTTTATTTTGTGTATTCTTCATTCGAATTGCAATAACACGTTGACCTCCTGACCCCAATTTTAAAATAGGAACACAACCGTCCATTTCATTTAGTTATAGATCGATAATCTCATTCAGGATTTCCATTGATATAGTTTCGGATTCAGAGAACAGAGGAATTAAGCCAACTTTCGTATTTGCCTGCAATCGGCCACGAGAGCCAAATAAAATTCTGGTTGAGTCTGATGAGTTGAGTCTGGACTGGCTAATTTAAATGAAAATGAGAGTGCGTAGGTTAAATAATAAAGATAAATAAATAAATACTGGTTCATACAGTGCTATCTAGCACCAAACTAAGCAAGTGGAACTGGTACCTAGACTCACCTAGCACCTAGACTTTTCATAATGATTCTTGTGATACAAGAAAGTATATTTTTTTATTGAATTGAATGCTTGTGCCATCTATGGAACCAAATAGCTGATACAATTTTATTTACGCAGCTTTAATTTGAGAACAACTTTCTAGTACTTATTACTCAAATGTTTGTTGGCTGTGGAGATTGAGCCCATGGCCTATTGAACAGAAGGCAAAGAAAAGAAGAAGAGACATTTATTTTACATACATGAAGTAGACGTTAACAATAACAGAAAATGTTTTTTTTAATAGACTATCATTTTGGCCACTATCTCACCTGATGGTAAGCGACAATATAGCAGGACAGTCTAGAAGATACCTATTCACTCTAGCCTTAAAAAGGCCTAGATTGTATTGGTCAGGAAAAACAGACGACGGCAGTGAGTTCCACTCTTTGGATCATCATCATCAACCTATAATTTTTTATTAATTTTATAGTGTTTACTACACTTAAGGAAATCACAAAGATTTTTATAATGTCCCAAAAGTTAAGAGCCGAGCGGGATTTGAACCCGCGACCTTCCCCTCGGTACGGGGCTGCGCTGACCACTGCGCCATCGGATCCTAATCACACTCGACGAATAACTCTTAGGGACTGTTCGGCACTAACGCGACCGTGGCTCCATCTACAGTTTTGACGTTATAGTCAACTAACCTGCTCGATAACCGAAGTTGCATTCAGTTGAATCGACGAGAGATGTCACCTTGCGTTTTTCATAATTTTTTATTAATTTTATTAATTTTTTAAGTGTAGTAAACACTATAAAATTAATAAAAAATTATGAAAAACGCAAGGTGACATCTCTCGTCGATTCAACTGAATGCAACTTCGGTTATCGAGCAGGTTAGTTGACTATAACGTCAAAACTGTAGATGGAGCCACGGTCGCGTTAGTGCCGAACAGTCCCTAAGAGTTATTCGTCGAGTGTGATTAGGATCCGATGGCGCAGTGGTCAGCGCAGCCCCGTACCGAGGGGAAGGTCGCGGGTTCAAATCCCGCTCGGCTCTTAACTTTTGGGACATTATAAAAATCTTTGTGATTTCCTTAAGTGTAGTAAACACTATAAAATTAATAAAAATTATGAAAAACGCAAGGTGACATCTCTCGTCGATTCAACTGAATGCAACTTCGGTTATCGAGCAGGTTAGTTGACTATAACGTCAAAACTGTAGATGGAGCCACGGTCGCGTTAGTGCCGAACAGTCCCTAAGAGTTATTCGTCGAGTGTGATTAGGATCCGATGGCGCAGTGGTCAGCGCAGCCCCGTACCGAGGGGAAGGTCGCGGGTTCAAATCCCGCTCGGCTCTTAACTTTTGGGACATTATAAAAATCTTTATCATCAACCTATATTAGTCCACAGCTGGACGTAGGTCTCTCCCAAGACGCGCCACTGAGCCCGGTCTGCGGTTGTTCTCCTCCAGTTTTCTCTTTGGATGTTCGCATAATAAAAGTGGAGCCAAAACGAATGGGTGGTATACTCACCTGGTATGGGTGATAATAGGCCGTGCGTCTGCTAGTCCTTTGGTGGAAAGGAGAGCAGTATGAGATCATGAAGTTCCTAAAATATGTCAAATGGGCCCCGACCCATTTGCTCCCTCAGCTTTTTCGACCCTCAGCTTTTTGCTCCAAAGCTACTACCAACTGAGTTGAGGCTGTAAGGGTATGGCACTCGATTAAACTAGTTCGTGTTTTGAACGGTTAAATGACCGTCGCTTGCACGGTTCAATAGATAAAACTTCGATCGTTTAGGAATTAATGCTTTGATATGCTAAGGGTTTGGGAACACTTTTTGTTTTTTATAGGTTTTAGAGTCTGCGTCACGACTAACGACAAAAGCGGGAACTACGCCTCAATATTCTAGAATAATCAGGCTCGTAGAGTAAAGATTCGGCGACAGTGGCGCGGATTCTTAAGACTCTATGTTTTTAAAAAAAAATTTTGAACACCAGGATATTTATCATGATTCAATTTTGGGCTTTTTGATTCCAGGTATTGCATTTATTTGAAATCATGGAGCATGCAACTGTGCCGAAATATTGGGGGTCAGAACTCATAAAATTAAGTCATGGTAAATATCCCGTTCATAACAAACTTCTGTTCTACCTTATAAAAGCACCAAATTGCTATAAAAATTGATTTCAAGGATAAAAGCTACAGTTGAGCTATCTCTAGATTGTTTGTAACGGTTTGCAGATAGCTCAACTGTTTCTTGTGTAGCACTTTTTAAATTAACGCGATCATTATGCGTATTTAAATTGGTCGAAACGTCGGGAAATATTAAAGGTAATTACGATTTAAAACCGTTTCTTTCATTTTTTTATGTTGCTTGTGTATTTTGTAAATATTTTTTTAAGTGTAAGTGTTTTGTGGAAATAATAACCATGTACAATACAAAGCAAATATTATAATAATTCTCTCTTTTATTTCAATTTCAAAAACTCCAATTCATTATTTTGTCCTGAAAATAGAGCGTTTTCAGTACAATTGTTGAATTAACACCATTCATGGTGTGCAACGAACCGACACTTCGCTGGAGTTATGGATTTATTTGGGAGCTAATGTTTTCTGAATTTACACTATTTATTTTTGTAAATTCATATTTAGAATACAATATAACACACTGGAAACTGGAACATCTCTATGGGGAGTATTATCTTACTGTGATGGGACATCTGTGTTCAGCAAATTTGTGTTGTGAACAAATTTCTTTGAAACTATCATGGTTTTTTACATTATTTTTATGAAACAACCGCATGATATTTTTAATGGGATATTTACCATGATTACCCCGCTAATATCCCGCTGTTTCATAAAAATAGAATAAATATTTGTTCTTTTATTTTGATGTTTGTTTTTTTGTTCAGTGGGAATCAAAACTATGGCCCAATAGAAGCCAAGGCCAAACCAAGCCAATACCAACGCCTATATTTGAACAATGCCTTTGCTTTTGCCTTGTGTAACCGGCAATTTAAAATGTTTATCATCCGCACTTGATGTGCGTGCTGGTTTTTCTGCAAGTAGGCAAGTAGGCTGGCCGGCCCTTTTTGCGTGACCCTTGACACGTGTTGCTCGAACTTTTTTAGGTTCTACGACACGCCGGTTTCCTCACGATGTTTTCCTTCACCGTTTTAAGAGTACTGACATAGTGCACATAAATTTTGCGACAGAAAATCTCATTGGTACACGACTGGATTTGAACCTACGACCTTTGGATCGGGGCGGCTACCACTAGACCACCAGTGCTTGTTTTGTGTTGCCGTGTTATCCACCAAGCGGCGTGAGTTATCTAATGTACTGTAACAACATAATCTTGAAGACTAAACTTGCTGGTCACGGGTACAGTTTACGCTGCAGGCTTTTTGCACGTAAACAAGTGACAGTGTTGCGTGCCTCTTGTTTTCTGGGTCACAATATGTAGGCGAGAGCGGTAGCGATTTGTCAAAGAACCTCGAAAAACACATTTTCTCGAACATGCTCGGAAATTTGGGCATTATTTTGACAACACCTTCGAGATAAATCGAAATTGCTGAACTGGCTAAATACATGCAAGCAGCGGCTGACAAAAAAATATGACAATCTAATATTGGTACTTTCGTTTTTAGCGGCCAGATAAATTGCAGGTTAAACTGTTGTGTAGGTATTTAAAAAAGGAACGATCTTTTACTCCAAAACATGGCGACCAAGGAGGTAACTTATCAATGGTCTTATTTAAATTTCGAACTGGCTTTAAAAAACAAATGCTGTTTATTGAAAATGAAAAATAAAATAAATGAATAACACGAGAAAAAAAATTACGCTCGTTGTTTATCGTAATTGTATTTGACAAAATGAGTCCGGGTAGTACTACTTAGTTATAATTTCCTCGCATGATTTGAGAAAAGTACTAAGTATACAAGTCTTGGCCACAACTAAGCATTGATGGACTTACTATTTCAATTACGCGTTCGCCCAGTTTTTTAAGCACACAGGTTGAGGTAGATGTTTGGTCAGTAGGCCTACTTTACGTGCCCAGTGTGTTCAGCCGAAGTCAAAGTCAAATACTTATATTATATTTATTCACTTGTATCACAAGGATCTTTTTGACACGAAGTAGCTAGTAAAGATGAACCCACTGTCACTTCGGTCAGTAATCTGATAATATAATATTGCCTCACACAACTGCATTTTGACTGCCACGCGAGGCAGCTTTAATGAAACAAACATTTCTGTTGGTACATTAACCTTGCATCTATCCACTTCCATTTCAACATGCTATTTGGCGTCCTTGGTTGTTCCACGGATTTTTTCGATCAAATTTTAAAATAAAATTTCGAATAAACGCTGTTGTTCAACCACAATTGTTAAAAATTACTACAAAATAGTAGGTTTTTTGACTAGTCGGTGACTACAAGGTCGTTCTTTCATCACTTCTACCACAACTGGCATAATTCCAAGCATTTTAGTGCCCACAAAACACTCTAGCGTGTCGCGATATCCACCTAGAATAAGTAATAGTGAATTAGGACTCAACTATTAAACTGGACTACGTGCTTTCCTAAGCCTTCTCCAGAGATTAGGGTTTATGTTTACTTTGATAGTAGGGATTATCTTGAATTGATTACTATTTTATGCCTGCAAAAATAAACAGTCAGTAAAGCTTTTGAGCTTATAAAATCAGTCAGCTAATTTAGTTCCTAGCTTAAACAAAACTCCAATTTGACAGCAAGCAGACGCATCAATTGGACCCTTGTCAGACCCTCTTAATGGACCGACGATAACTATGACGTTGGAGTTTGAACTTGTGTTTCCATAGATTGTCATTTTTTTTCCCCATCTACGGACACCCAAGTTCTTCTCCTCCTTCTTATTTGGGTAAGTGGTTAAAATTCAATACCAATCCGTTTGTTTAAATCTGCATTTCGATGCAAAGTTCTATAAAATACGTACGCAAAAGAGCACTATTTTTATTAGTTTAATCGAAAAACAAATTTGGTCGTAAATGAACTTTTTAATTTGATTTAGTTTCAAAACCATTTATATGGACCAATAGGTATTTGAAAACAGATAAAATCTAAATATTTCGCTTGCGAAACTCGCACGTTTGATGGTTTTACCTGAGTTTTTAGTTTTATGGCTTTTGTGAAGTGGATTCATCGTAAAATTGATTCTACTTTTTCCAATTCTTACTCGAAGGCCTAAGCAAACAAATCGAAGACAAATTTCTTTATTTATTTCACTTTTGCTTCACTGACGCCTGATCAAAATTTGACTACTTTTAACTCTTTGATAAAAAGCATCTTGGCTTGTCCCTTGTCGGATCAAGCCAAGATGTTATATAAATTTGAAAAAATTGGTTTAGCTAGACAATAAGTTTGTATAAATTTGATTGCTGTTTTATTATAGGGCAGTGTGGTCGCTTAGCGACAAAGCCCTTTTAATAAATTATAAAAAAAAATACAATCAAATGTCTTTAGTCAGAAAAACAACTTCAAAGTATTTAATCAGGTGATGAATCATCTGTGAAATGCTTAAATGCGGTGAAGGAAAACATCGCGAGGAAACTGACAAGTCCTAGAACCTAAAAAAGTTTAAAAACATAAATGTGTTCAAGCGCACGAAAGGTGCCTCTTTGAGGCGCCCTTAAAAAAACTTCTTAATTTCTCTAAATTTGAATTTTTGCACACCGAAATGGTAAAAATATGTGATGACACTTTTTACATCTATGTACTTTCCCATACCATGTTTTTAAACAAATAAACGTATGAAATAAAAATTAAATAAAATCCTTTTGAAACTATCATGGTTTTTAACACTATTTTTATGAAACGACGGGATATTTACGGGATATTTTCATAAAAATAAATAAAATCCTTTCATCACACTGGTACCAGTGACACAAAAAATGAAGAAGACAAAAATGCTAATACACAAAACTCGTCAAATTATTGTATCCATTCCAGTAAAATTGAATTGCAAAAGCGCTCATCAACAAAAAAACATTTCAAGTCCCCCAGCGTGTCCTCGAATATAAAATGTAAACAAATCTACGGAAGCACAGCTATCGGCTCCAATTAGAGGTGGTCGTGGTTTGCGATTAATTGCTACGTTTTCATTTATTTATTCATCAGGCCGTGTCGTAAGGGTGATTGGGGAGGCAGCTAGATCACTTTTACAAGGTCTTCGTTATTATAGCTACTTTTATGGAGCAACTAGATACATATTTTTTATATTTTTCACCATACTTTTGTAATTTTTACTACGCAAACTATTCAGTTTAGAAAAAAACAATATTAGAAACCTCAACATCATTTTTGAAGACCTATTCATAGATACCCACACATACGCGTGGGGATTTGATGTTTTTTTTTTTTTTTAATTTCAGTTTCAAGAATGGGGATCCCACATACTTGAAACATATGGGGAGTGTGACATACGGACGGACAGACATACAGACATGACGAATCTATAAGGGTTCCGTTTGAAGTAAAGTATTCATTCCAGTAAGCCTACCACAAGCTCAGTCTGGCTCTGTCTCTGGCTCTGGATTTGTAAGTATCTGTGTAAGTGTTGACTAAATAAATCCTACGTCTATAAGTCACACACACAGTACAGTCACATTTATACACTGGTGAGCACACACAGACTCAAAACCAGAGCTAGAGACAGGTAGTTCGTCATCCATTTGTTATTTATATAACAATAGCTACGTATTATATTTATGCATAGACAAATAAACTTCCTAATCTACCTATATTTGAGCACGCTACAATAAATACATGAATATTATGAGAAAGCCTTATTGGTGCACGCCCACTTTACTTTAGAGCGGAAGGCGGGGCTACAAGGTACTTGATTTTAGTGCACAAGGTGAAGAAAGTTACGAAAGCTTTGCCAGTAACTATAGAAATAAACCTTTTTTTAAATAAAACACTTGGGACAAAACAATAGAAAAAAATAATTAAGGCCTGAGCACATCTAAGCGATGGCGATGGCGATCAGTGAAACGCTGTCAATTATCGCTGTCATATTTGACAGCGTTTCACTGATCAGTAGGCTTTTGACGTAGGATTTATTAATAAATCCTACGTCAAAACGTCACACACACAGTATAATGCACTGGTGAACACAGACTCAAAACTAGAACCAGAGACAGAGCCAGACAGAGCTCATGGTAAGCCTACAGACCTCAAGACTTGAATCTTATAGTTCATCAACTCATATCCCTTGGGACAAAACTAACTACTTAAATATACTTTGAGGATGTCTATAAGTAAAATCAAAATCAAAAATGTATTTATTTAGTTGCATCCTAGGGATCACTTTGAAACGCTAAAGCTAGGTGAGTCTAGATGCCAGTTCCACGCGACTAAGCCTAGAACAGGCAACAAACTACGGCTTGGTTCCTACCATTTACTCATCAAGTCAAAAGTACCTTCTGGCAGTTTTCCTTATGTGTGTTTTGTATAAGGATCATACAAAAAAACTGTAGGAACCAAGCCGTAGTTTGTTGCCTGTTCTTGTCGGCTTGGTTGCGTGGAACTGGCACCTAGACTCAAAAAAGCTTTAAGACATTTCAAAGTGATCTTTGCTAAGACTTAAAAAACTATTTAATGGTCCATAGTTGTTTTTTTAAATTATTAATTAGATTATAAGTACTGTTTGTTTTCCTAAGAAATAAAAAATATAAAATAAAATAAGCTTCAGAGCTAAATTATTAGCTCTGAATTTGAATTTGAGTTGCCACTGCTTAAATACCAGTTACCTATTAACGATGTTTTCTGTCATCGTCAAAAATCAAAACAGTGAAGGAACTAAACCTTGAAGTCTTCAAAGACCTGCCTGGAGACATAAAAGCAATTACAAGTACTGACATCATTTCTCAAAACGAAGGTTGCGTTTAAATAGCGCTCTGATTGTTACGAAAACAAGATTTATTTATAAGGAAATGGCGGTTGAAATGTAATTACCTAAACGTCGACAAGCACTATTTTTTATTACAGATGTAAGATAGAAAATCATAGAATTTAACGTGGCTCAAGGCTGAAAATAAAATTACAATTGATGTTAAAAATTTCTTAGAAAATTAGAAAAAATAAGCACCATGGGTGTATTCCACGCGGAAGACATACAACAGTAAAGTAATGAAACGGAAAGCCTCTGAAAATCAGTAAGTCCCGTAAGTAAATGAGTTTTCGTAAATTTTTATTTTTCTTTTCTAAAATCAGTTTTTGTACAAACATATTTTTTGAGTTCGGCCGGTATTGATAAATTTTAAATACTTCTACTGTATTCTTAAATTCATTTTTTTTTTTGTAAATGTATACATAATTTACTTTAAATACAATTTAACAGCCAGACAGAGAACAAACAACTGTGTTCACCTAACAAATATTTGTTCTCGGTGGGGATCGAACCGACGACCTACGGTACAGAAGGCAGAGCTACTACCAGTTGAGCTGAGTGAGAGGTTAGTCAAATTATGAAATGTACCAACTAACCGCGCTATTTGGTCTAACTAAGAGTATAATCAGTGTATATCTGCCATCTCTTACCACTAAGTAATGGCAAACAGGGACAAGGCTAACTTTAAGCAAGGGCCCACACCAAAGTAACACTTGAGTAAGGCTACTATTGCCTAAAATAGCTGAAAAATTCCATTACCAACAGTTCAACGGTAAACTCATTTCCCCCTTCTAAGCTTTTAACCGCAATTTGGTTTTCTTTAATTTAGCTTTCAACAATCACTCAAACTGTCTGTCTTGTTCAAACTTTTTTCTTTTATAAGCGTTGAAATGGAAATTATGAGGTTTATCAGAAGTGTTTGTTTTTAAGTACAAATACTTTTATATTTTGCACCCTTTGCTGAAACATTATTGGGAAATCATTTAAATTTTAATTGTAGGTCTAAAGCTTTGAAAAATGTAAAATTATACTCGGATTTTTAATTAGACGAAGTTAGCTGACGTTTACTGTGTTGTCAGTTTTTGATGAAATAAAAGTAGTGTTGTGACAAAGTGAATGTCTGAAAAAACTCCTGAATAAATGAAATTGCCTCGTTTTTCTAGTGAATAGTTAGTGTGCTGAACTGGACTAGACGTGCTTGGTTGAGGATCCATATCGTTCGCGCGAAACAATATGGCAATAAAATACACAACAATTACCACAAACACAACGTAATGAAAAACTTTACAGAAACAATAACTAAACAGCGTGAGCGCAGAAAAACATTCGTGCTATCAGACCAGAAGTTAGAAGCCGAATTACAAACAAAATGATGACCGACGCGCGTGGCATCATCACTAGTCGCCACGCCGCGCTTTGTAATAAACCGTCAAAAAACTGATTGTAGTTACATACTACAAGAAACTTATATCAGAGTACTTTTATGCATTTTTTTATACAAATTTCAATATTATTTATATTTTGAAATGATCAACTATTCACTCATTGTTCATTCATCTGATTGAACGAGAACTGAACGCAGCACTATTACTTTAAATAAGGCAACATTATTTTACAAAGTGACATTAGCTACTGTCAGTCAGTATCGTCTAATTAAAAATCCGACTATATAAATTTTGTATATAATCCACAAAACACTATCTAGCCCCAAATTAAGAAGAGCTTATACAATGGGAACCTGCTGGCCTACATAAACAGTACAGTGTTGACACTGTTGACACAGTTTTGACAGCCATAACCATATGGAGCTCATGGTAGCCCTGCTGATAGCTGATATTTTGAAACTATTTTTTTTTATATATATTAAAGTTGAATTTATAATCGGTTTACTCAAACCACGCTAGTACTAACTTCGTAAAACTCGTGTTTTATTACTCTAGAAAACAACAAAGATTTTATAACATCCCAAAGTAATTCATTAACTTTGGGTTATTAAAAAAACTTGTGAAATTATGCTTTGTCTAACATGCAAAGATCAAGGCTTGCTTTTCAAGTTGAGGTGGCGATAAAAACGTAACTCTTCATCACCATCATCATCACTCATTCGTCATCAGCTTGAAGACGTCTGTTGGCTTACCTACCTATGCTATTTTTGCAATATTTCTAGATAATTTTCCAGTAAGAGCTATATTCACCAACTTCCTGTCATGCTATGTTTCCATGCGTGCCGTGCAGCCCGGCAGGCTGCCTGGCAGGCTGCCTGGCGGGCTGCGTGGCATGCAGCCCGTCCCGGGCCGGCGAACATTCAAGCTGTTTACATGCATGCCGTGCAGCCCGGCGAGCTGCCTGGCGAGCTGCGCGGCATGCAACCAGTGTTACCAGGTACACGGTAATTACCGTAGATGCACGGTATTTTTGGCTTAAACACGGTATACGGTAATGTTTCACTACCGTGTCATTTTCTACGGTATTTTTAATTATGAATTACCTTGACAGTCAATATGTAAATAATTACGAAGTAGGTATTCCCCGATCATCAAAATACGTCTAAATGTAAAAGTATGCCCTTTGCCCTGCCCACTAGTTTGTAACCTAACTAAACATGAAGACATTTGTCAAACAATAATTGACTTGTTGTCTTAGCAACAGTCACAGAGGTTTTATTCTAACTGATGCAACCTCAACAGTAATCTCCGATCGTAGCGACTTTTTTTAGCAACGTCCACTCGTCACGAAAGCGCGAGAGAGACTGACTGCCCACCAGTGTTGCCACGTGCCAAAGCAAAATATCTGGGGACAGACGGACAGATAGACAGACAGACAGTCAGACGGACAGACAGTGAAGTCTTAGTAACTATATTAACTATACTAATAGTATTATCAAAAGTGGATCTAAATGAATATTGTTTGCCTTTATTATGTTTAAAGATGTTCATCTTATCATAGACTAAATCAGATTCCAAAAATCTGTATAAAAGTAGGGTAAAATCTGTAATCTGTAATACTACCCTAAATTCTGTATAAATACAGATAAATCTGTATAATTGGCAACACCAATTTGGCCCGCGCGCGTGTAAACAGTCACCGGGCGCCCGCACATTCATAAAAAAAGCAGCCAAGTGCGAGTCGGACTCGCCCATGAAGGGTTCCGTAGCATCAAGTAACATAATATACAGAAAATAAACAGGAAACAGGTTCTTGTAGTTCGTCGAAAGGTAAATTGCAGTTTACGATTTATGACGTATAAAAAAAACTACGGGCTAGATCTCGTTCAAACCAAATATCGTTGAAAGTTTGCATAGTAATATACAACATGTATTTTTTTTAGTTTTATCATTCCCTTATTTTAGAAGTTAGAGGGGGGGGACCAACTTTTTTCAACTTTGGAAGTGTCTCTCGCGCAAACTATTCAGTTTAGAAAAAAACGATATTAGAAACCTCAACATCATTTTTGAAGACCTATTCATAAATACCCCACACGTATGGGTTCGACGAAAAAATTTTTTTTGAGTTGCAGTTTGAAGTATGGGGACCCCCAAAATTTATAGTTTTTTTTCTATTTTTGTGTAAAAATCTTAATGCGGTTTACAGAATACATCTACTCGCCAAGTTTCATCAGTGTAGCTCTTATGGTTTCGGAGAAAAATGGCTGTGACACGGTCGGACAGACAGACAGACAGACAGACAGACAGACAGACAGATAGACAGACAGACAGACAGACAGACAGACATGACGAATCTATAAGGGTTCCGTTTTTGCCATTTGGCTACGGAACCCTAAAAACCGACACTCGCCCGGTTCGCGGCATTCACATTCACGGGCGCGTTTACGGGCTCGGGCGTACCGTTTCCACGCGCGTGAATGTGAATGTGCACGTTGAATGTCGAGTTGAACGCACGCGTGGAAACGTGGCATTAAAGAATTGTGGTGGTGGTGTTTTGCACAATGTTCGAAACCCACGGTGTTTATAGCATACCGTATATAAGAGATTCCTATTGTTTTTTTTTTTTTTTTAATTGCCATCTCGAAATGGCACTAACTTTAAATAACCTGTTGCTATTATAATGCAACAACTGATCTTAATCTATTATATTTAAATAATAGGTAAATCTATAATCATTAACAATATTACACATGATAATTAAATTCAATTTCATTTCTTCAATTTTTTTTTTTTTTTTTATTTCGCCCCATCACTAGCTCTTTAGATCCCTATTGTTATAAACAGAAAAAAATGGGCTGAATGCTTCGAGAAAAGATGGTTCGCCTAGATCTTTTCTAAAAAAAGTGACACGGCGTGCCACTTTTTTTTGCTTGGCTTGGTTCTGCCCTGCCCTTAGATTTGAGCCTGTCTTGTCTAGCCCATATCGAGGGTACAGTGTTAAAACCCAATAAATGCAAAAAATATCGAAAATTTGTTTTCGACAAAACCCGATAAATTAAGAAATTCTGATTCTCGTGAGTTAGAAACAAATTTTAGTTATTTTTTTGCCTTTATCGGGTCTTAACACTGCACCTTCGATATACACGGAAGTCTACACGGTTTCAATGAATAGATTAAAATCCATACGATAGATAAAAATAGATGTTCAACTGACCTCAGTCCCCTGTACTTTCAGCTTCATGTGATCCTCGCGCGTGGTCTTGCCGTCCTTTCTCTTCTTCCAGCAGTAGCCGTCTCTCCTGTAGCGGACTTTCTTTCGGCTGTACAGAAGCATCGAGCCACTTTTTGGTCTGAAACAATACAGAACACATTATACTTTTGGTTTTAATTGTTCAATCTTTTGCGTCTATTTAAAATGTGGTAAAAAACAGGAAGCATTGGCGGCATTTATGCTGAGCAATTCAATAACACTTCTTGTTTCTTTCATTTTCTTTTTTCTATGTTCTATTAGTTATAGTAGGTGTGTATAATATCAATCTTTCAATCTTTTATTGTATAGTGGTGGTTGGAATATACAATGTTCTCTTAATCTTTAATTTTTTTCTTTATTTATCCAACATCAGCAGTTAAATTTCAGAATTCATCTACTATTAATGAGATAGTTTTGATTTTTTCAGATTTGTGGGCTCTATTAAGTC
Organism: Thera obeliscata; assembly: GCA_947578465.1. Taxonomy (NCBI): domain Eukaryota; kingdom Metazoa; phylum Arthropoda; class Insecta; order Lepidoptera; family Geometridae; genus Thera; species Thera obeliscata. Next base: position 24,280,762 of record OX387917.1, read on the forward strand.
AATGTATTGAATAATATAATTACGAGTATGCATTATAATTTGTTTTTTACAACCACTGGCCCCCTGGTAGATAAACTTAAGTAAAACCAATTCTTAATAGGGTCCAGTAGTAGTAGAGCTCCTTGTGAAGGGGCCGTCCGGAGAAGTACTACCATGCACCATGCCTATTTCTGCCGTGAAGCAGCATCGCTGTGATTCGGTTTGAAGGGCATGGGTGCCGGTGTATTTACTGGCACGTGAAGCAAAACATCTGTAAGCCTCAAGATGATAGACGCAGGGCAGTGCATCGTAGGGCACGTTCCAGACTTGCGTGACCTACGAGGCTTTGTTATAGGCGATGGTTACCGCTTAACATCAGGTGGGCCATTTAAGTTTATTCCATCAGCTAGTAGTATAAAAAAAAAGTTGGAGTTCGTTTTAAGAAATTTGAACCCGTTAGTTCGTTTGTAAGTAGTTAAAACGTCAAGCGAATCTTCCAGAAGCCAAGCACGCTGGTATCAAGGCCATCTCTCAGGGACTCCCGCCGGAGTAATTAGGGAGAACGTACCGCTGACGCAAGCACAGTCAGTAAATAACGCTAGCGTTTGTTTGTTTGTCCTTTAGACTTGAAATATTGGTGTAGAGTATTGTCTTTTGAGATTTGTTAGGTTTTGGATGCTTTTATGGTCCGTTTAAACTGACTTCTTTTCCCTTTTTTTATGTAGTTAGTTAGTAATTTACAAAATCGTGCAATCTAGGTATAAGAGTCAAATGGTTGCGCTATGTATCCATACATATGTATGTATGTACTTGTAGCAGTGACGTAAATAGTGGTAGAGTTCTTTGTGTGTGGCTCGTCCGGGGAAGTAATATCACCATGTCTATTTCTAACGTGAAGCATGCTTCAGCATTGTCGTGTTTTAGTTTGAAAGGTGTGAGTGCTGGTGAAACTACTGGCATATGTAGCCTCAAGTTGATGTACGCAGGACAGTGCATCGTAGGGCACGTTCCTGATGTGTGTGACCTACGAGGCAATGTTTTGTCAGAAAAAAATATCTTATGTAGACCTTAAGCTCTGCTAATAAGAAACAAGCTATTATACATTATTAAGTGTTAGTAAATTTCCATTAAAAATACTCAAAAAAACTTTAACATGTTCTTGTCAAATTTTATTTTAGCTGCTGTTTTTAATACTTTAACTACAGACATACTTTAATAATCATATATTTTTTATGTTTACTTTTTTATTTAAAAACCATAGTTTTAACACACGTGAAGCTTTTAAAAAATTCGTAAAGACTGTCGGAAGAAATTTTTATCTCTAATGTGTGTACGGGAAACTAGATGGCTACTAAAAACTACCCGTACAGTAGCCTACTTTAGTAGTCTAGAAGTGCTTGTACTACTGAGAGTATGTTCGTTTAGTTTTATAGCCGCAACTAGCTACCGTCTTTGAAACTGTATGACAGTGGTTTAAGGTAACTTCTTTTTTAAAACAAGACCGGCCAAAAGCGATTCTACTCATCGAAGATTGCGTGAAATAACCATTCTTTTTTTCTATACAATATTATTGAATATTTATTTGAACTTTACACAACAATCAACACCGAAAAACATTCCTAAATCACAACTACCTCAACCGAAAGTTTCACTGATCTATTTTTATTTATTCGCGCAATAAAATCGATTTGGACGGCCATATTTTGTGACGTCATCCACACGAGTTATATAACGACAAAAACATGCTCGATTCATGGCTCAGCCGACTAATAAATTTCTGAACAACATATAAATTGCATCGATGCGCGTTAGCCTGATTTTTGCTGGTGTTCGAGGCAGGTGGCCGTCACTGGCGTCATTGTCGATAGCACCAGTAGGCCTACCACAAGCTCTATCTGGCTCTGGCTCTGGCTCTGGTTCTGAGTTTTTTGTCATTGGCCATATTCTTCCGGCCACCTCGTTCCATCTTTGGTATGGTCTTCCTTTTTAGGTTTAAGGGTATCCAGCCATCAGCTAGTAGTATAAAAAAAAACTCCGAACCAGAGACAGAGCCAGACAGAGCCAGACAGAGCTTGTGATAGGCCTACAGTTGTGGATGGCTTTACTATCTGAACGGAAACTCATAAGTTTGGAGCATTTGTTTTCTGGGTGTTAGTGTCAGTCAGGTCGTTAGAGGACAAATAAAAGGTGAAAAACGTATTGCTAACATAAATGGTTTTGAAAAACATGTAGGATTTATCTCATGTAGGATGTATTTTTTATAAATAAAAGAAAGTCGTGTTTGAAACGATTTTGTTGAAAATTGGTGGGAAGGTAGTTTAGCACTCGAATAAGGAAATTTTTATCCCATTTTATTTAAATTTTATGCGCACTACCCGTTAAGAATGTCCGAATCACACAAAGGTTAACTGGAAGAGAATGCTCTCTAGCATTAAGTTCGTCTATGTACAATGCAATTTTTGTTTTTGTGCAATAAAGAATTTTCTATCTATCTATCTAACGGGCGTAATGACAAAAAGGCGATATAAATTAAACATTTTAAAGTATCAAAAAATGTTTTTTAGGCTACAAATTTACTCGAAAACTCTATGGTATAATAAACCATAAAGTCAAACTTTACATAATAAATAAGTTATCTAATCTATTTTTTAAACAAAAAAGCGGTTTTGGTCTCCTAATAAACACGATTAACTTTTCACATAGCGCTGGTTGCTTCAAAAACTTTGCCTTCAAAAACTTGTAGCAACTTGTGAATAAAACCATGAATATAAAATAAAGCCGCTGTGGGGTCTTGTAGGCTTTTGGTCTGGACAAAATGTTTTCTTAGGCTTTTACAGAAATTTTGAAGTCGTTATACTTACAACGATGGAACCGCCAAAAAGCCTGTTTACTTGGTCACCTGAGTATGGACTGACTTTAGAAAAAATATTAGATAGATAGATAGATAGAAAATACTTTATTGCACACCACATAAAATTAACAAGGGAATACAGAAAAACATCAAAGTGGAATACAATGGGTGGTCTTATCACAAGAACGATCTCTTCCAGATAACTTCGGATGGACTTGAAAAGAATGATAGAGGACGATGGTGTAGAAAAAACAATAAGTATAATGCATACACAATAACATTATATTACTAAAAAAAACAATATTATTGTCGGCCTGAAAAAGTCCACTGCTGAATATAGGCCTCCTTTTCCAATACCGGCAACAACTGTTTAGAGCCTTATTCATCCACCAACTTCCACCAGACTTAACAATGTCATCGGTCCATGGGCAAATCAAGAAAATTTGAAATGTTTATCTACAGCTACAGTTTAAAGAAGATCATTTTAAAAAGGTGCTGGTTTCAATCCCTGTTAAACAAGTTATAAGCTCATGTAAATAAAATTATAAATACAAACAGAGTTGGGAACCGAAAAATCCTGTGCACATATTAATTAATGTCGACGCGGACAATATTAATTTACGGCTACAAGCAGGAGGGTGGGTCTCTGTTAAAAGAGGAAGCGATTTTAAAACCTTTACCTGCATTTATCTAAAAAACAATAATAATAAATAATGCGGACAATCCACACAACACTATCTAGCCTGCTATCGCAACATAGCCGAAACGTCGGAAAATCATTTAAACGAGAAAAGCTGTACATTATTTATATAAATCTGAATGTCGGAAACGGCTCCAACGATTTTCATGAAGTTTTTCTATATTTTGATAAATTGATATAGCTAAGTTTCTTAAAAAAAATATTTGTGATTTCTATAATCAACTTTTTCATAATATCATAACTCCTAGCGCCATCCATTGCTTAACTCACGAGTTAGTGTGATAGAGAACGCCATTTATTACGTAAACACTCGAGACAATTTCTGGATGTTTCTATCTCATTGCGTATTTAAATATAATTTCAAAAAAAAAATTGCAAAAAAAAAATTCTGAGTGAAGCTCGGTCACCAACTGCTAGTAAGGTAATAATACCCGTGTAATAGATTCAGTATGTCGGGTCAAACTTGTGCCACTCATACATCGCCGGACCTCGGTCTCCTAATCCCGGTAAACAAACACTGTTCGTTTTAATCTCCGCAAAGCTGACAAATAGGTGGCTAAAGAACCTGCCTTACTACTATTTGTCATCAAGTGCACTTATTTAACAAATTATGTTTACTAAGAGCTGTGGATTCCCGTGTTATTTGGATTAAAGCTGGGTAGTAGTCAATAAATATAAAATAAGTAAAGAAACATGTTTTTTAATACAACGAACTGATGGTACGAGCATATAATCCACAGTGACAGTAGGCCTACCGTAAGCTCTATCTGGCTCTGTCTCTGGCTCTGGTTTTGAGTCTGTCTGGTTTTAAACTCTGTCTAGCTCTGTCTCTGGCTTTGATTTTGAGTCTGTGTGAGTGCTGACTAAATAAATCCTACGTCGAAACGTCACACACAGTAGAATACACTGGTGAGCACTTACACTGACTCAAAACCAGCCAAACAGAGCTTGTGGTATGTCTACTGAGCTGTTTAATAAAGAAAGTGCAGAACTTTAAAATACCTCAACAGTACTTAAAACTTATATTTCGATTGTCCCAGAGACCTAGTTCGAGTTTCAAACTAGCGTGCCTAATTGAGCTTATCATTTGTTCATTTCCAAACTACAGATACAACACTAGGTAGATAGTGGATACCATAAAAGCCGAAAAATACCGTTAAAATTAGCGGTATCCAATGATTTATTAAACAGTTATCGTGCTGAAATATGCAGATTGGTCGTAGCTTAAAGAGGTATTAACTAGTTCACTTGGATGTGCATTGAGCTGTGGTTTTTCTAGCATGCAATACATCTCTCCGTAAAATATTGTACTTACCCGTCGAATACAAATTATGTTATTTTGAGTAAGGCATCAATTATGTTGAGTACACAAGGATATAACTCAAATTATATAACAAAAGAAGTTAAATAACTTGAGAAACCGACTTCATGACCAAACTGCCAAATTTATATTGGACATAATTGAAAATTAAAAATAGTTACGTTTCAGATAAAAAAATATTTTTTCAAATGGGTTTTTATATTACGAAGATATACGATAAAAAACATTTAAAAAAAAAAGCCGAATTGAGATCCTTAATATTATAATAGTTTAATGTCCAGCAGTGAACTGTTTCCGTTAATTTCAGCTAGTCCAATAAAGTGAACTAGCTGTAGTTACCATAACCATAGATTGGTTTTGCATGTTGGTAATTTTAGCGAAGTTTTCGTCGTTAGTCTTGTGTTATGAGTTGGAATCGAGTTTTTATGGTATTTCTGCGTGGCTCGCAGGTATAATTGCCGCTTTACGAGCCGGAGATGTTGTTAATCTGTTTTTTGTAAAGCCTAGCTAGAAGTTATTGTTGAAATCGTGCTTGTTATTAGCGCTGTGTTTTATTTAAAGCCACTACCGCTTTTTAACGTGGTATTCTTTTTGCTACTTCGTTTTTGATTAATAAAAACTGCAATATAAACACTGTTCTTATAACCAGGCTCAATATCTAAGTGTTTTTATATATCTAGTAATAATAGTAGAGCTCTTTGCGAGAGGCTAGTCCGGGGAAGTACCTTTTTCTGCCGTGAAGTAGCATCGTTGTGTTTTGGTTTCAAGGGTAACGGTACCGGTGTAATTACTGGCAGGTGAGACTTAACATCTGTGTCCTTGGAGTTGATGGACGCAAGCAGTGCATCGTAGGGTACGTTTCTGTCATGCGTGACTTGCGAGACAAAGCTTTGATAGAGCGATGGTATTTTATGTAACGAGAAGAGTGCTTGATGTGAATGTGGATGGATATAGAAGAAGTGGTAGGTCAAAGAAAAGAAATGAAGCCATGACCTCGTCCACCCAGCAAATGCAGAGGAACACCCCAGGGGTTGTAGTCAGTAGCAAGAGCCTGACATAACCCACTAGTTCCCCCGGCTAGTGGGTATAAAGGATTTCCGCTGGGAAAAAAAAGGCCGAAGAAAAAAAGAAAGAAATGACTGCTGAAATGACGGCTAATAGAGGACTATGAACAATAAAAGCTTGTTATGCCAATCCATAAGAAAAGGATCTCCTTAACCGTAGGCCAATATTCTTATTCGTTGTGCGGCTATTTAATGGCAATTTTTTTCTATTTATATTTATTTGATTAATATCTTCCGAAAATAAATCATTATTAATCATGCTGCATTTTGACGTGACAACGTCTTATAATTCGATGGAGCCAGCTGCAAGCACGAAAAAACATGACTCATGCGGCGTTACCTCACTCTGAGGCGTTCCATTTAAGGCTTGAAGTGCAAGCGAGAGCGCGGAACGAGCGACAAAGAGGCACAATTGGCCTCCGCGTTCGACAGCGTTCGACATCTGTCTCTCTCACTTAAGTGAGCGATGCGTAAGCAAAAGCGTTTTTGCTTTCCTTTGGAGCGATGCGTACGCGTGGACAGCTGTATGACGTGCTTACGTTCATCTATCGTCAGTAAACTGACTTTACAGACAACCGATTCTTTTATGATATTTTAAGCCGATAAACCTATTGTGCGCAAATCGGATCCTAACGTCTTGTCATGACACCTTCTAATAAGGCTTCCCAAAGATTTTACAGTAAAAAACTTTTATCAAAAAACATCGGAAAAATGTTTCTAAAGCCACTTTTACATCACTTTGCATCGTCACATTTTATTTCTAACTTTGACCATAAATTATATTCAACTTTGACCCAACTAGCGTTCAACTTTGCCAACTTCCTGTTTAAATGTAAATAATTTTGTCTCCCAATAAATTTCCGTGTAAAAGGGTGAACATTAGCGTCTGAAATTGCTTACGGGTTAATAAATAACTCAATAGTAACTGAATGAATTATGCCTCCGATACACGAAATGAAACTAAAATGAAGTCAGAATTTTGCTAATTTGTACAAATACCTACTTTTTTGCTGCATTTTTTACGAAATATAGCAAGATGTTTGATTACAATATCTTTAGGTGGTACTTAATTAACAATGCGGTTAGCAATGAAGGACGCTAACATAGAAAATATAGGTATACCTAAAAATATAGTTTTCTCTTAGAAATATCCAAATTATAGGCAGAAAACCAGATAGATATGGGTAAGGAATTTCACTCTTTGTCTGTACTACAAAAGTTAGAACAAAGTGCATAGCTTACTACAACTTCTAAGTAGTAACTCCGCATCATAATCAGCCTGAAGAAGTCCACAACAGGACATAAGCCTCCCATACACATTTCCAGGAATGATTCTGAGCCCTTTGCATCTACCGACTTCCCGCGATCAACCCTATGTTTCGTCTTCCAGTCCGTGGTTTAAAGTTTGGTTGATCGGGTTATTTTTGGAAACACGGTCGGGGCTAGTAAGTAGTTCGTCTAAATTTTGCACACCGCTAGTTTAATCTTGGTATTCCAAACGCGACAAATTCATCGAAAAAAGTTGATTTCAAAAATAAGCCACTCAAAATACCTCACTAGAATTTGTGCCAAACGCAAAAAATAGCACAATCACATCGGCCTGACACCAAACCTAGCCGTGGAGATATAGCAAAATTAATTTTCGTTCAGCATGCGATGCGGCGAACAAAAATATTGTCCGGAAACTGCTTGATTTGGAAACTTTTGTTTCGAGTATTCCAATGGTTCTGACTGTCTTGCAATACCTAAATTCACTAGTTTTGCCTCATGACTTCTCCCAAGTTCTTAAAATATTTAAAAAGAGTTTTATGGTACTTATAGCTAGTTTAAAAGGTGAATCACAAATGAACAACAAAATAATTTATGAATTGTAACTAAATTTTTATTAAAAGTATATAATAATATATTTCCTTTAAAAAGTAATTTGTTTTATTTTATTATTGTAGTATACGAAATAAAATTCATAGGAACTTGATAACTTACAGAGATTATCAAAATATAAAAAATGCAATCGAAGGCACGGTCGCTGTTTTAGCTAGAAAATTAGACAAGAAGGAAAAAGTATTGCCACAACAGAAACTAAAATGGCACCGAAGAAGTGTTGCAAGCTAAGTAACTAATTCGTTATCACAACAATAGATAGTCCTTAATAATTACAGTTATTTCATCTTTATATTTGTTACAAGTCCTATAATTATGTAACCTTTATTATGATTTTAGATATTAGAGCATTTTCTCTTGTTTTGAACTAGGTCGTGGTAGCTCAAATAATATGCATGATTATATTGTCATTTTTTATCAATTTAAAATTGTATATTTGATATCAAAATAACTCAGCATAATGTTTTGACCTAACTACGTTATAGCAGCATGTTCAAGCAAAGTTTTACTAGGGGCGAACCTAAAAAAAGGTCTAGAAATTTAGTTTTACGGAACGCTAGACAAGCTTTGACAAAAAGTTGATTTTAAAACTTCATACAAACACTTGACATTTAAAAGTTTTCAGAGGATCGAGTTAGGTACGGTCAGTGACCAAAGTTGATGAATATTTATGTTTTGTAAAGTCCAAATAATTCTTATACCAGCTTGCTTCTAATCAAAGTTTAGAACATTTTTCATATCACTAAATCATCATCAATCAGAGGCAAAACAATAATTATTATTAAGTTATGTAACCTTATTTTTGTGTACATTTTATGTTTTATGAGAAAAAAGTACTTAAATGTCCTTAAACCTAGCTTGGTGTCTATGTGTGATAAGCAAACCTTTCTTAATATAATGAGGCTATATATTAAATAAGGCCCACTATTAAATACTGGACTTTCAAACATGGGAGTTACTTTTGACGTATATATGAAACTAAATTTATTTATGCTGATGATGAAACAAAGTCGCAACTAACAGCTAGCTAAAACAATAAAACTTAATTCCCCAGTATTTAGTTGTCACACCAAATGATACATCATGCGGCCTCTGATGCTAATAAGCCGTTACTTAGCGGGCTTACAAGCTTACTTGCACGCTTAGCGCTGATGAAGTTAAGTTACTGTGTCAAGTGTCAACTTGAAATGCAGGCTGGTCAAGAAACAATGCTATACAAGTTGTTAGGGTGTTAGTTAACTCTTCAAAGTGAAAGTGAACTCAAGTCTGCTTTACGAAATAAAAATTGCAATTGCTCGTTGCAAATTGCATTAACATTCTTCTATGGTTCTGTCTGGGTGTTATATTGTATTCTATGTATATGTTTACAAAAAAAAGGATTTAAGTATTATATCAGATACCTGGTTCACATTGTACAAGCTCTGCTTAGTTTGGCGCTAAATAGTGTTGTGTGGATTGTCCGCATTATTATTATTTTTATTTATTTTTTAATTAGGTGCAAAGTAATCTTTGCAATTTAAATGAAGCAATATGCTGTTATAATATTGACTTTAATAAATATTATAGACAATCCACACAATACTATCTAGCCCCAAATTAAGCAGAACTTGTACTATGGGAACCAGATAGCTGATATAATACTTATTTTTTTTTATAAATACATACTTCGAATACATCACAGAAAAAAATATCAATTTCACAACATTTTGTCAACGATCAATTTGTTCTTGGCGAGGATCGAACCCACGACCTAAGGGGCAGAAGTCAAAGTAGCTTTGCCTGCAACTGCCAACTGAGCTGCGAAGACTTTACTTTGCTGATGATTGATAGATTTTACTATTCAAGAGTTTGTTCAAAGCAGTAAAGGTGCATTTAAACGACGCTCATAAATAAACCTCTCTTTGAAGTTCTCAGGATTTAATTACCCTAAAGTCTAAGTTGTTTTAGCACTCAAATAGTTTGTATGGCCAATTTCAAACTTACGACCGGCCGGAATGTCTATGTGACAGATGGCGTTCTACTTTACTATAAAATATTGTGTCGATCGCAAGTTGACGGCACCGCTAATTTAGAAAACCAGGATAAAAAAACATATTAAAGAATTTGAGTCTTTGACTCTTTTAGCGGGGTTTGTTTGTTTGGTAATTAAAGCGGGGTAAACTCCAAAGTTAAGACATATTTAATCAACACACAAGGTTCTCCTTAAATAATTACGCAAATATAAAACTTTTTTTTTAAGTTTGTACAAATGTACAAAATATACATTAAGCGTTTTTTCTCTTCTGGTATGGTAACAGTTGAACTATATTTAAAGACTGTTGCAAGTGAGCTAGAGATAGCTCAATTGATCTAGATATTGATAAAAAGCGTCCTGGCATTGGCCACAACAATGATGCACTGAGCCAAATACTCACCCTGGGGTCACGCAAGAATATTTTAGTTTAGGCTTCCATTAAAATATTCCTTCCAACATAATATTGCTTGCACTAAAACGGCATATTCAAATAGCATTCAAGGTCCCAAACTACAGGTCAAAGCATAGCTTTAATGCAAATCTACGTAGCACCTGCTCCGCCGTTCCGTAGCGCCGTAGCACCGTAGCACTTTGCTACGAAGAGTAATAGTTCAACAATTTTGATCGAAATGAAACACTTTGCAGTCGCGAAGTTTTATTTTGGATGAAGAGTGGATATTGTGTTTTGATTTGGAGAAGCTAGAACCTGAAAAAATATCTGACTTTGTTCCTGTTAATATATTTTCTAAAGACACTTCCACACCTATTGAATCTTATTTTTAACCGACTTCAAACTAGTGAAGTTTAAAAAACTTGAGAAACCAACTTCATGGCCAACTTGCTAAATCAATTTTTATAATTTTTATATGGGAACAATCTGGAAAAACGTACTAACGGGGGCCAAATAGGGTTTATGGCAATAGCTCACTTACTGCCCATGTGTAACAATCTACTAATACTCGGGCAAATTAAATTTATTTCATTTAATCCCGGTTTTACACCCACCAGGCCCTACAAAAAGCCAGTTAAAATAAAACCAGCAGAAATATTATGTAAAAAAAAAGTAAAAACCGTACAGTCACTGTGTCATAGTCATTATTCATAGAAGTCACTGGTCGTTAGTACAAGTCACATCCAACCGGCAATTACTCAACCTTACATTCTGATTCGTATTTAATTGTGAAAAATGTATTTAGCTGAGTTAGTGCTTTAAGATTGTGACGGGTGTTATTTTTACAGCTACGATTTTTATTTTTCAATTTAAGTTTACATTACCACGCTGAATATTATAGCCATGCTAATGTGCTGCGCCCTTCCATCTCCTCCTTCCTCCTCCTTTCCTTCCTTTCCTTTTCTTCTACTCTTTCTTCTTTACTTTTTTTTTTTTTTTTTTTTTTTTTTTCCTTTTTTCCTTGGGTATCTAGCGCAGCGCATTAGAATTGCTTTTCAGCGTGGTAATGCCACCAGTGTCTTGGGGCGCTTCCGTCTGGTATATATTTTGATCAGTTAAACTACCTTTAGATCGTTTGTAACGGTCTGCAGATAGCTCAACTATTTTTTATGTATTTTAGTAAATATTTGTTTAATTGTAAGTTTCTGACATTTTTGTTTTGAGTATAGAATTAGTTCACCTGATGGACCTAAGATAACACAAAGACCGCAGGAAATTCATGGATGGAGAGGGCTCTTCTTCTTCTTCCTGTCCTTATCCTACTTTAAATGGGGACGGCACTACATGTTCTCTTTCATTCTCCTCTATCAGCCGTCATCTTTGTATTCACTTCTTTCTTATTCATGTCATCTTTCACACTGTTTTCTTTGCCCTACCTGTACCCACATATCCATTCACATTCATACTCATCACTCTCCTAGTCACATGACTTTCATCCCTCATCATGACATGCCCGTCCCACGCCACCCTATTGCTAGGTCCCAAACCTATGAAATGTATCCTAAATTAAGTTCAAAGAAAATAACTAATTGTATTTTAACGGTTTTTTTTTTTTTACAATACACACAACACTATCTAACCCCAAATTAAGCAGAGCTTGTGTTATGGGAACCAGATAACTGATATAATACTTATATAATATTTTTTTGTAAATACACACTTAGAATACAATATAACACCCAGATAGAGAACAAACATCTGCGTTCACCACACACATATTTGTTCTCGGTGGGGATCGAACCCACGACCTACGGCACAGAAGGCAGAACTACTACCAACTGAGCTGAGAGGCAAGTCCGATTTGTTACCGCTAGACTTTGACTGGCCTCTAGCTCAGTTGGTAGTAGCTCTGCCTTCTGCGCCGTAGGTCGTGGGTTCGATCCCCACCGAGAAAGAATTTGTGTGGTGAACATAGATGTTTGTTCTCTGTCTGGGTGTTATATTGTATTATATGTATGTATTTACAAAAAAAAAGTATTTAAGTATTATATCAGCTATCTGGTTCCCATAGTACAAGCTCTGCTTAGTTTGGGGCTAGACAGTGTTGTGTGGATTGTCCGCATTATTTATTTATTTTATTTTATATCCGTATATTAATTACAGTTAGCTATCGCAAGTCTCAGTTCAATTTCCATAAAACGGTATTCTCGCATCAAAAATAAATGAAAATAAAATCAACATTAGTATTCTGCACTATCCAAAATCAATTATACGGACGGGTCTAGAATTTAATTGCATTGGTAAGCGTCGCGCGCCGCGCATTCTGATAAGCCCAACACTAGCACTGGCTTTTGGCACTATCAAATCGTTTGCGAAACTGAGAAAGCTAAGCTAGGCCTAGTTCTGGTGACGAATGAAAGGTTGACTAAGTTCTGACTGTTAAAAGTTGCGTGCCTTCTGAAACACTAAGAGCGCTTGTACACGCTAAGAAAATTTGCCGTTCCTGCGGCAGACAAGACAAATTCTTCGTGTAGACGACAAGAATTTTGTCTTTTCCACACACGAAAACTTTTCAACGTTCGCCGCGTCGTGTCTTGCGCAGATAAGATTTTTTTCGTGCACCGCTGCGAGCAGTGTACACAGTTATTTTCTAGTTACGACACGAATTCTTGGGTAGACCCAGCGTTTTTTCTTAGCGTGTACAAGCGCCCTCAAGCACTCAGGTAAGAATAAAAAAAACTAAAGATCATTTTGTATTTTTTCACTGTGTGCTATCTAGTCCTAAAGTAAGCAACGTGCTCCTCTAACCTTGTTCTTGGCTTCAAAATTCAATGGCTGACAAAATATAAATATTATTTTTTGGGTAATATGTTACTCACCTATAACATACACACTCAGTCACAGAACAAACATATTTAATTTCCATCACACTAACAATTGTGATCGAACCCACAACCTTTTATGCCATAGCTGGCAGACAAGCAGACCGGCCACCTGTGCAATCACTGTGAGCTGCTGTGGTGCTGATGTGCTGCCGGCCTTTTAAAAAATTATAGACCTGGCTTTTGAAGGACCCCATGTCGAAGCTCCGAGGGAAAACCACAGAAGGCAGTTATAAAACCGATCTACAGATTATCTGCTCTGTGGAATCTCTGATTAATTTTGTGGGTTCATTTGATTGATGGATCAAACGAACCCACAAAATTAATCTAACATTATTATTTTTTATTTTAAGCCAAACGAAATTTCCTATTAGTTATTCTAAAGATTTTTTTAACTAGTGCTAAGACTACACGTGGAGAGTCTACAGTTTCAGCGCTTAGTGGGTTCTAAAAGGAAGTAATCGAAACTGGGATGTTTCGTTTATTGATATTTAAGATTTTAAAGATTAATTCGTGCACCTATAAAACTATAAATCCTGCTTTTCTTAGCCATAAGACCACAAATCGGAAGATGAAGCTTATATAAATAAATCAAATTAAGCAAAGCTTGTACTATGAAAACCAGTTTTTTTTTGTAAATACTGTAAACTGTATTGTTATTCAATATAACACTCAGTTTCAGTTTTATTTATTTATCTTTCCACATACACCATGTTCTTAGATACGTCATACAAATTATTATAATATTTTTATTTAAACAGGCAACAAAAAAAAAACATCCTAAGAATACAATTGCATAGGTACCTAAATTAAAAGATGTCATACAGTCATATCACATAATATACACTCATAACATACCAGGAAGACTGGTAGACAAAGCTATTAGCATTAAGTCATCCTAGCACTAAATTGTTTGTGTGAAAGTTTTAAATAAATAAATAACACCAGACAGAGAACACACATCTGTGTTCACTCCACAAATATTTGTTTTCAGTGGGCCCACGACCTACGGCGCAGAAGGCAGAGCTCCTGAGCCGAGAGGCCAGTCATAGGCAGCATAGGAGAAGTATGCCGTAAAATTTCATAGTATTTGAACAAAGCATTCGCAAGTACGTAGGTAGCCTCGTAAGTGTGTGTCCTCTTAGACCTTGGCCGCGCTCCAAAAGTACAATTTACAATTAGCTTACGCCATAATTCTTAGGACTTGAAAAGTTCACAAAGATTGTTAAAGTGAGTGTGTAGGTGGAGACCGCTTTAGCCGTGATAATGCCTCGTTTGTTTTCAAATGTTTATTTATGATTATACAATTTCTTTACTTTATTTAGACAAAATAAACTTGGTAGGAAACTTCTAAAGATCCAGATGAGTGGACGGTTTTGGAGAAGACCTTTGCCCGGCTGTGGGACAATGAATTTCAAAACAGAATAGAATAACAGTTAAAAAAAACAGTCAGAGAAATCATTATAGTAAGTAGGTTGCTGAAACATTTGAAGCAATTTCTTTGCTTTCTCTAGATCGTTTGTAACGGTCTGCAGATTACTAAACTGCTCCTTGTGTTTTTGTATATTTTGTAAATGCTTGTATTTATTGTAAGTTTTTTGCAAATAAGATCAGTAGATTGTTTTAAATTTTTTTTTTGTTTATTCGAACTTCACGTACAAGTTCGTTTGATAATTACCATATACGAGTGAAAATCCCGAAAACCCCGGATGGGTACTCTAATAAGGCGTGCAATTCCACGCCACCAAACAAAAGGGCTGATGTACGGCCTGATCTAACCTCCTGTCATTGCTATCTGAAAACAGCGTCACCGTTATAGCCCATTTAGCACAGCTGGATCAATAATATGTCAGAATATTCAAATGTTACTTAAAAAAGCTTCCCTCTGTGCTAACCAGATTCTTATGAGACTGGGAGTATCATGGAGGCCCACCTACGACACACCCTCATCATCATTTTTCATCATTATCAGCCTGAAGAAGTCCACTGCTGGACATAGGCCTCCCCTACACATTTCCAGGAAGCGTGTTCATCATGAAGGGGGGGGGGTTTGCCATAGTCACCACGCTTGGCAGACGGATTGGTGACCGTAGTGTTGGTGTTATGTACATTTAGGAAATGCTGCTGCCCATTGCCCAGTTGTGTTCCCTTAGTCGCCTTTTACGACATCCACGGGAGGTGATGGAGAAGTCCTATTCTTTGCCGAAACTCCACGGACCACACTCACACACCCTTCATTAACTCACAAACACTATTGTTCAGTCGTTTCCGTTGTTTGGTACCTGTTCAACTTGTCTGCTCTTTATGGTAATGGCTGAAAATCAGCGTTTTGCTCTCGAGCAAAGCTTATGCGCTGAGCTATTCCCTTTTTGTCTAGCTGTAACACGCACACCATTTCATTTTTTTTTTTTAGTTTATATTGTCGTTGTATTTTTAGTTTTAAGGACTTATGCTTTGATTTTATATATTCTCTTGTAATTCCTTGTTTTGTGTGTGTTTTCTAGGCAAATAAACTCTTAATCTATCTATCTACCTAAACTTGAATCTCATACTTGAAACTTAGTTGTTTCAAGTATGAGATTCAAGTTTATTTTTAAATGTATTAACCAACACCTATAACATACTCAAAGTTAACGTATTGCTTCGAAGGTCACGCACGTCGGGAACGTGCCCTACGATGCACTTTCATGCGTTCATCAAACATACTTATACTATGCATATTTATGCTATGGCGTGGGTATTTAAATAAATAAAATAAGGTAATAGACGCGATAAATACCCGTGTAATAGTATAAAAATGTGCTCTACGATGCACTGCCATCATCATCAACTTGAGGCATACTTATGTTAAGCCTCACGTGCCAGTAATTTTCCGGCACTCATACTCATACAAACTTGTACGTAGTGAGCAAGCTATTGACTTCATAAGCTACAATCACAGGCCATAAATTGGAGGGTTAGTTAGCCGGGTAATCGCCGACGAGGGGGTAGTTTACCCTTCAGGGTACCGATTTTATTGACGTATCAATACCAGGTATAACTATTGACGCGACAATTCCTTGGCGTATGATTATAAGTTTGATTCCGATTTTTTTATGTTTTTTATCGCATAATTTCGTAATTTAAGAACCGATTTAGAAAGTATTTTTTTATCTGAAAGTTCCTTCCTGTAGGCCTACCACAAGCTCTGTCTGGCTCTGGTTTTGAGTCTGTGTGAGTGCTCACCAGTGTTCTATGTGTGTGACGTTTCGACGAAGGATTTATTCACTCAGGCGTACGGATAAGTGTCACCCCTTCATGGTTGAGGTCCCGCAACATCGCACAAAGCGCTTCGCTTCTACTTTTTTAGTGCAAACAGCCAAGGAGTGGAACTCTTTACCGTCGTCAGTATTTCCGAAACATTACAACCTTGGAATTTTCAAGTCAAGAGTGAACAAGTGGATAATAGCTAAGCGTGCTCCACCTTAGACTGCATTTTCACTTTCCATCAGGTGTGATGGCAGTCAAACGTTTAGCTATCAACAATAAAAAAAAAAAAAAACTCAACTTTAAGAATCAACACTCACACAGACTCAAAACCTTAGCCAAAGACAAAGCCAGACAGAGCTTGTGGTAGGCCTATTGATTGGTCCCAAAGACATCAAAATTGGTTCTGCGGTTTGACTATGAAGTTGATTCCTCAAGATTTTTTAATTTATATTTTTACTTTATTACAAATAAACATGTTTAAAAAGTTAATTAATCTTGTGTAGACTTGCAATGTACCAAACAGAACCCAAGCCTGTTACAGAATATGCAATAGTTTGTACATCGCAAACACCATACATAAGGTACACACGCAAACATCAGTGATGCGTTTCATGTACAGTCGCGGTATGAAAATGTTCGTCACCTTAGAGTCGGTTTTCGCTTGCACCAGTGCCTTGATCAGGAACACATTTTGACATAATTTGTGACGTTACTTATCGGTGTATTCTGTCTATTCAGTTTCAAAAGGTAGTATGTGATCGTGATACGTTGAACAAATCAAGTTGAAAATCGACGAACATTTTCATTCCGCCAGTATACTTTGCTTAGCTGGCCGTTCAATAACTGCTTAGCTTAATCGATTCGGTATATGACTATGAATGACTATGGATTGTGGACAATCCACACAACACTATCTAGCCCCAAATTAAGGAGAGCTTGTACTGTGGGAATCAGATAGCTCATTAATACATAGTGTATGATATTTTTTTTGTAATTATGTACTTAAAATACACTAAAACACCCAGACAGAGATCAAGCATCTGCGTTCACCACACAAATATTTGTTCTCGGTGGGGATCGAATCCACGACCTACGGTGCAGAAGGCAGAGCTACTACCAACTAAGCTGCCAGTCTGCATAGTCTAGAATGACATAATATAATTTTAAAAAACTTGAGAAACCAACTTCATTGCCAAAAAAATATATTATGAACCATAAAAAAATGATTTTCATGAAATTATGGCATCTATGGGACCAACCTTTTAGATAAAACATATTTTTTTAACACTAAAATGTAATAAATGTCTGAACTAGGTGAGTCTAGGAGCCAGTTCCACGCGACCAAGCCCATAAGAAAAGTCAGCAAACTAACGGCTTGGTTCCTACCGTTTTTTCTATGATCCTTTAACAAAACAAAAAAAATAATAACAACGAAGTTCCACATCAAGTGTCATTGTGCAAAAATGTAGAATCCCCCAATCAATAATAACCAGTGATCTATACTAGGCGTGATCGTTACAGTCGTTTTAATTGAGAATATCGATCCCGCTATTCCAGTTCAAATTTGCTTTTGTAATTTTGACACAGTTCCAATCCATCTCTGAGCTACGCCAGTTCACTGAAAAATCTATTCAATTGCTGTTTTTATTGGGAGTTATTTTTATGTCGTTGCTTTTTTATCTTCTTTGTCATGGCAGTTTATAGCATCCAGATGGTTTTCAAATAGCAGCCGTATGTGTACTGTCATTGATTGTTTGATTGCTTGCCAGTTTGCAATCATATCTCTAGGGATGAACGGAAGTATTTGCATGGAATAGGAGCCCGCCCTAGGTTGCCACTATATTGATATTATAATTTTTTTTTGGTAGTTACAAAATAGTGGTGTAAGTTTAAAAAAACATGAGGAACCGACTTCATGGCTAAACTGATAAACCGATTTTTATGGTTTTTTATGGGACCAATCTGAAAGTATTTTTCAGAAAAAAAATGTATCAAATCACAATGTTTAAAAATGTCGAAATTTAGCGATAATAAACATTAAAAATGCAACTAAATTCCAAACCTCCTCTTTTCTAATGGAAGTCGGTTAAAAAGGAAACTAAGAGATAAACTAAAAAGATAGAAAGATAGATTAACTCTTTATTGTACACAAGAAATTAATACAAAAACTATTACAAAATAATGAGTACAATGGGCGGCCTTATCGCTAAGAGCGATCTCTTCCAGACAACCTTTGGATGGAAAGGATAGATAAAAATTGGATAGACGGCGGTGCACAAAAAGACATTCTTTACATCGTGTCACTGTCTGAACCAGTGTGGTGAAGAACATAAAGTGTTTTTAAAATATACTGAAGCCATACCATAAAATCCACAAACTAAGCGTTTGTAAATTACGAAACTGTTTAAAATTATCACGGAGGATAGTCGTGTTGGACTAAAGATATGTAAAAAATTCATTGACAAGTCTCGAATACTTTGGCAACGAGGTCCGGTGCATCGCGACGAGCTGTTAGAAGGCAGAGTTCGATCTGTCAGCATTAATTCGAATCTTCTGTCTCGATCACCGTGAGCGGTGCTATAAATACTGTCCATCGCTTCACGAGTGATTTAATCGAGTGATTTAATCGAATGATTTTAGCGAGATCGTGTGATTTAATCGAGAGATCGGACTCAATGGCGCGACGGATAGCTGATGATTTGATTGGGTTCATTTAGCCACCTAATTGTAACTATTGAAGCTTGAAAAGTCGGAGAGTCTACAGGGCCGTATTTTTATCCTCCGTTCTTTATCTTCTTCTCAGTCGCTTCACTCTTGTCAGAGCGGTCGTGGTCATCATGAATATATGATTATTTGTTTTTATCAGGGGCTGTGGCACGCCTCACGATATCTCGCCACTTCTCCCTACATGTCGTCATCCGGGAGCACTCTTGTAGGGTTCCACCCACTGCTGATTTGACCTGATCAGTCCAGCGCATGGGAGATCTTCCACGTGGTCTTGTACCCTCTACTTGTCCCTGAACCACGAGGCGCTCAATCGAGTCAGTGTCCCGCCGCGAGACGTGTCCGAAGTACTTTAAAATGCGGCACTGTACTAAGTTGGACAGACGCTGTTTGATGTTTAGTTCTTGGAGTATCGAAACATTAGTGCGAAATTGTGCCGTTCTTTATAGCAACTCATAAAATAAGTCTTGTCCTTGTCACTTTGCTGTCAACAAAAAGAGATGACAACAAATTTATCGGAAATTTCAGAGGCTTCAAGCATCGTGATATATTAAAAACGCTAAAGAATCAAAGGATGTACGAAATATATGAAAAGATTTGAGTTTGTGTGGTAGACCTATTTTAATGTTACCTAAAATAACTTTCATCGAGAAATAGGAAAGAAAACGCGGGCGGCAGCTACCTAGTTTTGTAATAAATTAAACCCGGTTAATTGTAAGTCAGTTAAAATTAACGGTAGTGTAATAATAGTAAGTACTTTAAGTGAGTGCATGAAATAGCTTGTACTTAAAGAAATAAACTCCTTGTTAACCCCAGTAATAAAATGTACCCTTTTAAATAAGTAGAATAAACCTTATTACGTTTTATTTTTATAGAGCCTTTAAATACAAGAACTACTTTAGATTTTTTATGCACAATATAAAATTTGAATTTTTGCTACTGAAAGAAAACTTTATCTAATGGTGGTAGGTTTGACGATATTTATAATTATAACTTATACGATTTATCTTGTTAATTGTATTGTAGGCATATTCTATTACTAAATTATTAATAGGGTATTATACGGTATTTATTAATTAATTAGTTGTATGCAATAATTGTGATAATCTTTTTTTAATTTAAATTTTAGTTTATGTTAAAATTTCACACACAAAATGTATTTTGTTGTTTTGGAATAAATGAATATGAATATTATGAATATGATAATTATATGCATTCAAAGGCTTTCTACCTATTTCATACCTATGTCAAGCATGTGAGTAAGTATCCCATAAAACACGCACAAAATCACAGTGAACGCGTCCGCATGAACCTAAATTTTCAAACAGGTTATGGGCCCAGAATCCAATAGCCGTTAATATTTGGACATCTAACCTTACACCCATAAACAATATAAAGTATATCCTCACAAATTAATGCTGGAATAAAAAGCTTTACTTCGTGACGTCGTTATAGCCGATTTCGGTTTACTGCCAGCCCATAATGTCCAGATTTATGTCACAGCCCACAGTTAAGGGTATAATTTTAGTTTATATAATCACTGTTTAAGTTCCGAATGTCGAGAGCTAACTTATTGCTGTTTTATGAGTTTTTGACCTCGAATAGTTCGGGAGTTAGAAAGTTAGAAATAAATGGGAGTAAATTTAGTTTTGTACATTTATCATGTTATTTTTCGTTTTGGTTTAATATTCTAGCTCAGTTTTGCCATATTCTAACCAACAAAGAACCGATCACGGAATTCAAATCTACTGATCATACACATTTTGTTCTGGCTTTCGACTGTCATCCTCGCGGATGACGCTTTTGTTTTTGGACTGGTTTATCAGCTCAGTTGGTCAGCTCTGCTTTCTGCGCCGTAGGTCATAGGTTCGATTCCCGAGAACAAATATTTTTTGTGGTGAACGCAGATGTTGGTTCTCTGTCTGGGTGTTATATTGTATTCTAAGTATGTATTTACAAAAAAATTGTGTATAAGTATAATGTATCTGGTTCCCATATTACAAGCTCTGCTTTATTTGAGGCTTGATAGTGTTGTGTTTACAATATTTATATTTTATGGACCAAACGCCCTCAGTCATCTGTTGATTGATTGAGCCAGCCTCAAATTCTTCAGCATTCACACTAGGTACTTCATCTAATAGTCTACACAAGCCTAGAAACACACAAGCAGAGACATATGGTGATACCATTCCACTAACGATTCCAAACATCAATTGTGCATTGCAATTGTCGGCTTAAACGGTTTAATATCGTATCCGCTGCGTATTCTATCGCTTTGGATCGGCAATTCTACGTCGACCTGGAAGATTTACGACCAGCCTACACTATACAGCCTCTACGGAGTTAGATCTGACTTAACCGAATTCTACTTTTCGGGCAGTTTGTAACTGTAACTGGAAACTGTTGGACATAACTTATACGCTCGCGATACACCAGGCAAGGCAGATATCCCGTTATAAGACATTTTGATCTCACGGCATTTAACTATCAACACTACATAAAAAAAAACTCCTTGTCATCATCATATGTAGGATTATCAGGAACATTTGAAATCGTCTTTAGAATAGGCAAATGGTTTAATACAGGTATCCGGCTCGTATCGGCACAAATCGACAGCACAGATTTACGGCGAGGCGTCCTAATGGCTGGTTTGATCTAGTGCGCGCCTGAAATCGACTGCTCATTTCCGGAATTTCAATAGCTTGTATGAATGGCCTACATGTGCACGAATTATACCGGTGTGCTTAAACGTTTTAAACAGGTGTTGCACGGATTTGAAACGGTTTTGAATGATAATGAGAAACCACTGTGTAATTTTGGGGCTAATAGATATCTGTATGCCTTTAGTCGAGGCAGTGCATCGTAGGGCAAATTCCTGACGTCCGTGACCTTACGAGGCAATGCTTTGTTAATGATGATGGTTACCAGTTAACATCTGGTGGGCCATATGCGTGTTCCATCAGCTAGATGTAAAAAAAAAATTGTATTGTGTGGATTGTTCAAAACAATTTATTATTTTTAATTATTATTTCTTACTTTTACTGATACAATCTAATTGGTCGGTAGGTGGAGTGAGTCATTAAACGTTTTCCTGGAAATGCTTATGAGCCTATGTAAAAATTGTCTTCTTCTTCTTGTCTTCAATGGACTTCTTCAGATGAATTCATTTAAAAGTAGGAAACAGCCAATAACGTTTTCCAAACGGTTTCAAAACATATTCACTGATTATATCGACAAAGCTTTTGTTTAACAAGTCGAAAGAGCTAGTAAAAAAAATTCAAAGTTTGATGCTCATAAAAAATAGAGGAGTCTTCGCTTAACAACTAAGAACAAAGTCCAAATTAACCATTAAATCAAGCGACTTTAGATCACGTACGAAAAAACTTCCAGTATCACGACCAATATTAAATTTTAACGAAACGACACGAAACCGCGGCTGCACAATGTTTAAGTACAATGCGCGTCCATAAAGAGTTAATATTTCAAAGGCGCACACAAAGAGAGCAGTAGTCACTGGTAAAGTTTTAATTTGCTTAAAGTTGTTACAAGTTGGAACGGGTCCCTCGCGGGGCGCCAAATTAGGTACAGTCACAGACTAAAGTATAGAAGTAACGTTCCACTCCGTTGATAGTTTAATTCGTTTCATTTCGAACAGTTTTTTGTTCTGCGATTTTGCATTCGCCTTGTAATTTAGTTTTAAGAAAGTCGAAGCTTTTTACCGTGCGGGGTAAAGGACATGAATTTTGGATGAGAATGTACTCTGTAATTTAGTTAGTTTTAAATAGATGAATTTTTATTGCATTCTGGTTCGCCATCTTGTTCGGTTTTCCAATATGTTTTATCTTATATAGGAATGGGAACCAATTTATGAATGCATCGACCTACTTTTTCTATTAAAATAAAATGTATGTTATTGCGGAAATGAACTGTGGTTTTTTTAGTTTTTACATCAAAGTATCTTATATAATATTTTCAGTCTGTTTTTATGTTGTTGAAGAAAATGTTCCACAAAAAATTATATTACGGCTTGGATGAAAGTATGTAATAAGCAAGTGATTTTAATTTCCATCTTGTTTTGGTACCTAAACCTAGTTATTCATAGGTGGCCTCATTGAGGTACTACTACCTTTTTTCCCTGGCCTATGACATCCCACAGCTGGGCAAAGGCCTGTCCCAGAGATTACCAGTTTTCTCCATCCCGAGTCCGAGAACATTTTCTAAGGCTTCCAGATCATCTCTTACTGTACTATTTTTACTACCTTTTTTTACACTAACTTGTCATTTATTATATTTTGTAGAAAATAGATTATTTATTTTATTTTATTAACTTTATATTTCAGTTTTAGAATACATAGTAGATGCTAAAATATTCTTATTCTTATGACTTGATCAAAACACAAGTACCTCTTGGTAGGTAGATATTTATAAAATACTGAGATATTTATATAAAACTCACCGAATTTTGACTTCTTTGGATTGCCATTCGCTGTGTTTGTCGAAGCTGATAAGGATAGCTGCGATTTCCTGAAACAAAAGAATTAAAATCTTAAACAAATCTGCCTTCACTGTCTTCTCAGCTCCTTTTGTAGTAGCTCTGCCTTCTGCGCGTAGGTTGTGGGTTCGATGCCCACCGAGAACAAAATATTTGTGTGGTGAACACAAATGTTTGATCTCTGTCTGGGTGTCATATTGTGTTCTAATATACACTTGACATCAGGCATATGGCCTGCTTGATGTTAAGTGGTAACCATCACCTATAATAAGACACTGCCTCGTAGGTCACGCAAATGGACGTACGTACATGGACGCACAGTAACGTGCCCTACGATGCACTGCCCT
Organism: Thera obeliscata; assembly: GCA_947578465.1. Taxonomy (NCBI): domain Eukaryota; kingdom Metazoa; phylum Arthropoda; class Insecta; order Lepidoptera; family Geometridae; genus Thera; species Thera obeliscata. The sequence continues at coordinate 24,304,657 of OX387917.1, forward strand.
GCGTCCATAAACTTGAGGCATGTTGCTTTACAACAGAAATAGGCATGGTAGTAGTACTTCCCCGAATGAACCACACACAAAGAGCACTACTACTATGTCTTTAAGTCTACTATGTTTCAAAACACAGCTATAAGTAACAGGTAGGTACGAGATATGGTACCTTCTACGCGTAGAATGTTCCACAGAAATGCAGTTTATCACCGTGATTATTATGCACGGGCTTGTAGGTATTGCGAAATTCATATGCAACATTCCATTTACCGGCGCTAAGTAAAATATGACTTGTACAATAGTATGGTAACTGAGGGCGAATGGAGCTTTTGTTTTGCAACCTTCCAACCTTAGCTTAAACCTACCTATACTCATCCGGGAAAAGGGCCGACGGACGACTCAGTTAGTAACGCGAAGAAAAAATCTGATAAAAACATAGTAGATAGTATTATGACCCGTCATAGTACTATCTACTATGTTTTTATCAGATTTTTTCTTCTTCTTCTTCTTAATGAATGGCATCTGTCCATTTCGGATCAATTTTGCCAGTGTCGAGTAGTTTAATGAGAATGAGATTAATGATAATATATTACATGATAAAATACTTTTCCGTCAAGTCGAGTCAGTCAAAGTCGAGTCGGCCCTACTTGGCTTTGAAATCAAAATGATGGTCTTTTGTTTTCAAACCCATCAGAAACCTTTTCGATCAAATCAGAATATCACATAGTACACTTTAATTCCAACTGCTAACACTTTGAGCTAAGACCTCAAGTAATTAATGTAGATTAAAATACCACCGAAATTACACAACAGAACTCAAAATAACACCAGAAAAAACAATTAAAATCAAAAAGCTATGTATGTGACTTCCCAAAATCACAGAAAACGAAACTTCTGATTTTTTCCTATTGATATGCGCCTGTAACCATCTTACGCACATTACTATGCTGCTCCATACGACCCACAAGTGCGACAAAGATAGACACAGTGAAATGATTTATGGCCGTACGACTCAGTTGGTAACGCGGTGACTATAATATCTAAGCTCATTGTAAGTGGAAAGCCGATTATATCATGCAAATGATCAGTTTAACATTACGTAAATTATTAAAAATACGTAGGACATTGATGCCATCAATATCTGACGCGCTCGAGTATGTTAATACTATTACTATTTACTCAACCCATTTTTTCTCCCTTATATGTATATACTAGCGGCCGCGCGTGGCTTCCTTAATCCCGTTCCCGTTACTTTTTATAAATAAAAAGTATTACGTGTCCGTCTTCTGGTCTAAAGGTACCTCCCCACTAATTTTCAGCTAAACCGGTTCAGTCGTTTTTGAGTTGTAAATAGTGTTAATAAATTTTCGGCAAATTTGTATCATCCGCACTTGATGTGCGGCTGGTTTTTCAGCAAGTAGGCCGCTAGCGAGCCCTTTTTGCGTGACCCTTGACACGTGTTGCTCTAACTTTTTTAGGTTCTACGACACGCCGGTTTACTCACGATGTTTTCCTTCACCGTTTTGACACACACTACACGTTTTGGAACACGACTGGATTTGAACCCACGACCTTCGGATCGCAAGGCGGGGCCGCTACCACTAGACCAGTGTTCTCCGTAATAGTGTAACTAACACGGCTTTCTTTTATATATATAGATAAGTAAGGATAAGACACCTCCATCTGGTAAATGATGAAGCAACTCAAGAAGAGCTGGCTAGACTGACTAGAATAATCCCTACTCTATAAAACATAACCATACCACGTAGTCACTTACTATAAAGTTATATGACATCGGGGGCCTGAACAAGGAAAAAAACCTCCAAACATCCGTAAAACCTTCCAGACGTAAATAAATCAAGTTCTTGAGGGCGCAATCTGAATAACACATTCAAAAGCAATCATAAAAAGTTTTATTTCTTGTTTTCTCTTGAGGTTAAAATACTTAAGATGGAAATTAAAAACAAAAGAAAAAAAGCAAATCGCTCGTCACTGTTTACGTGAAATTATTGAGGAACTTTTGATTAAACATAAAGTTTAAATTAAGAATTTACATTATTAATGATTTACATATAGCATTCAGTAAAAAACAGGCCTTTGCATCTATTCTGGATGATTTAAGTAGCGTCAGGGGCAACTGGTGATTAATCGAGCCCGATCAATATTTCCGGGACGCTATAGTGTGGGACAGGATTTTTAGATGGAATAGGCTTTTTTATTTATTTATTTATCTATTGTAATACACTTTTTTGACGTGACAACGTCTTATAATGCGATGGAGACGGCTGCACACACGAAATAATTACTCATGCGGCGTTAACTCCCTCTGAGGCGTTCCATTTAAGGCTTGAAGTGCAAGCGAGAGCGCGGAACGAGCAACAAAGAGCCTCCGCGTTCGGCAGCGTTCGACATCTGTCTCTCTCCTACTTGAGTGAGCGATGCGTCCGCGTGGACAGCTGTATGACGTTGTCACGTTCAACCAGTAAACCGACTTTACAGACAACCGACTTTTTTCAGAGAAACGTATATAAGCTGATAAAAGTTATCATATTGATTTATCTTTCCTACTTTGAACCATATAATTTAAATCTTTCGAAAATTGTACGTCCATCCTCCAAACTAAGTTCATTGACCTTATAAAATATTGACACAAGACGTAGCAATACCACCTGCCTTTCGTATTTATTTAATGGGGCACCCTTAAGTACCTGTAATTTTAATATATAATCACAGTGGGACTTACTACCCATGGATTTATAGCTTCAGACTTAATCCAAGCTGGTCAGTAAACACCATAAGTCGGTACACAACGCAAGGGGACAGAGACGATGCAAGGAATGAGTGTATACTTTTTACGCGTAAGTCTGTATTTTTTATTTCAAGATTTATACGAGTAAATAATTTTTTAAATACAATTTTAGCGTATTTGAATTTTTTTAAAGACTTATTTTTATATCGTTCGTCTACATTTTAATTTTCAAACTTGAAACGAGCACAAAAAAACGTTTTTGCAATATATTTAAGAGTATTTTGGTGTAATAGCGGATTTAATATAATACGGCGTGTACTTGTAACTTTTCCTAATTAACATACACTGATGCAAAATTTTTAATAAAGTGAAAGTAAAAGTATCCTTTTCAGATCAGAGCAAAAAAACATTTGCCAGTAGGTATAAGTATTATATTAGTTGTGTGGATTGTCTATAATAATTATGTATTTCTAATTTTTAATTTACCTGTTTCTGCAAACTATTCTAATTATTTTTTGTTCATAGGTACAGGGGCCTAATTCTCGGGCCGATCACGATCATTTTGCAATTTTATTTTAAAGCTTCTTTTCACAACTCCGCCCTTTTTCACCGTTTTCCGTATATCGTAGCTGTCGAGGCTTTTACGATGAGGTCGTTGATGAATTACTCAAGGAAATCTGCCATTCTCTCTTCGAAAGAAGCGAAAGAAGAAGAATAAAATAAAAATGCAAAATGATCGAGATCGGCCCGAGAATTAGGCCCCAGGAGCCTAATTCTCTGGCCGACCGAGATTTTTAATGTCCCTTAAAAACACATTGGCATCCCACACTTTTTCTACGATTTCCATATATCGTAGCTGTCGAGGCTTCTACGATGAGGTCGTCGATGAATTACTCAAGGAAATCATCCTATCTCTCTTCGAAAAGAAGCAATCAATTAAAATTGCAAAATGATCCGAAATGAGCCGAGAATTAGGCTCCAGGTATTAGGCAAACCTAGATCCGTCTCTGTCCCCTGAATTAGTTAAGGAAGTGTACTTACAGCAGGAAATGTTCGTCGGTCGCCGAAATTGGGGTGCGGAAGGGTTTTCGGACTTACTTTAATGTATATGCACTGTTTTTGATACTGGCGGGTAGTAAAAACAGTTTTTACGATTGCAAATTGAAAGGCTTTGCTATAAAACTACAGTCTGACCGTCTGATAACAGTAGTGATTTATAGAAAACGCAATCTTCGATCTTATTTCGTTGACACACGGTTTCGAATCACAGTTATTGCTAAGCGTTTGACGTTCACTGTTTTTATTGTTATCTATTACCACTAAAATCTATTTTGCAGTATAAAAACTTCTTGAGGAATCGGTAGAATATTTAGGGTAATTCCCTTTTCCAGGTAGCCTCTAGGCAAAACAGTTCTATGCAAAACTCTGCTGGTACAGTCATTGGCAAAAGTCAATGAATAAAATGTTTAAAATTATTTTAGTAAAACTGTTTTTACTCGATGAAGGAAAATCGCAATTGAAATAATCAATCAATGAAATATTTTAGTTAGTAGGTTGTTTTTTTAATTGCTTCTCCTTTTGAGATGTGCGTTCACTTAAAGTTATAGATCTTTACTCAGAAACCTTTACTCAGTCAAGGTGATCAATGAGTTGAAGAAGAAAAAGAAACATCAGTTGTAATATTTCCGTGTAAAGTGAGAAATGGTTTTATCAACTGTACATGTATAAACACAATACAATCTGTTGTATTCGTCCGGGGTCCAATTTGTTTTGTCTCGTTTTGATTGTCCACCATTTTATATTCTGTTTCAGTTGTAAAATATTACGTATGATTATTATTTTTTTACTGAGATATTTTTATATGTTTGGGACGTTATTCATTTCAGTATTCGGTTACTGAAACAAAACGAGCTCAGCGTTTTGTTTGAATATTTTGTTTTATGTGATTTTATTTTGTAATAATGTTAGCATATCAAACATGGTTTGGACGTGGCTTTGTATAATCAATGACTGTGCGTGACACGAGACCTGCGGAGATACCTACTGTGCTTAGGGATTAAGGCTCTTACATATCTCTTGGTTTTTAACCCTTTGAGAGTGTCGTAAAAAAGTAATTAGAGAAACACACACATGCTATGATAGGTCTAAAAATATCACCGTTTCCAAAAATACAAACAAGTTATTGATGTGGTTCAGAATCGTTTTAGAGCACATAACTCATAAAATTGTCAACAGGATAACCTTGAACGCTACGTCAAAACCCCCCCTACCAAATTTATAGACCCATTTATGACCCTCCCCCACCTCCAAAGACATAAACGCAAACAAGGCCATAAAAAACTGGGACACCAAAAAAATGGTTTTAATTTTTATAAATGAAAATTAGAGAGCAGTCATTAGAATACTCGCCCTCTCCTTCTGGCCCGAGGGACCCACTCGCCGGCTATAACTGATAAGGGTGAGGACTTATTGCTTGCGTCAGCGATTTCAAACGATAATGAATCTAATTTGTTATCAAGGAAGGTTCAAAATGTCAATTCAGCAAGCTAAATTATTTTGGAAATGTTGATGACGTGGAATAAATTATCTCGTTTCGTATTTAAATTCAGGAAGAAAGTAGATACTTTGGTATTTAAGCTAGGGTCTTCTAGTGGTTGTAATACCCCCAAACGAAGGTTTTGTTTTGTCGTTTATATCTACGAATATTTAATATTGAAATTCAAGAGGGACATTTTACAGTCCTAAATAACGAAAATGATTTTAACAACTTTCTAAATGATTCCATTTTAAACTATTTTTAGCTCAATATATAATTTTTAACAAAACTTTTAGAGGGTCAAGCATTGTGCACTATTTTTTTTTCCATAATATTACTAATTCTTCAACGATCCAACTGTGGTTATTTTATTACAAATATCTCACTTTCAAAAAGAAAACGTAATAAAAAACGCTGTCGCTCGCTCCTATATCAAATCCACAGCCCAACCAAAGGTCCACGGCTCTGGTCCCAGTTCACTTAGCCTTTTATTGGCACAGCTTAAGCAACTCAGATGTACTAATGACGTCATAAAGAGGGGAGTGACGCCTCCCGCGTCATAATAAGGGTTAATTGTGTAAACATTGAAGACTGACGTCACGGCGAAGGAATTAATGAGGGATAAGTTTGTTTTAAGGAATTTGGGTTCTCTTTACTGAGTTTAATTTAATCAGAAAGTGGAAACTCAACTGGATGATGATTACATTAAAGCGTAGCGTGCGCTGTCTTTGAAACTTTTGCTTTTGTATTATTGCATTGCATACGTCTGACTAAAGTGAAGTGGCACCACACTGGAACTTCACTGCTATTATTTTAAATTATTTTTGATTTGTAAAGGGATCATATAAAAAACGGTAGGAACCGAGCCGTAGTTTGTTGCCTGTTCTTCTAGGCTTGGTCGCGTGGAACTGGCACCTAGACTGACCTAGCTTTAAGACGTTTCAAAGTGATTCTTGGAATTGAACTGAATAAAGACAATTTTGATTTGATTGATATGATTAACGTAAGATGTAATTCCTCAATGGATTCAGTTTATTGCACCACTTCAAAACATTTACCACTGTATTTTTTTTTCTAAGTAAAGTACAAATTCCGATGATACGACATTTTACAGTTTAATTCCATTCTATTTTAAGCTTTCATAACATCGTAAGTTTTTCACGGGCCACCGTACGTGTCAGGTCATCAGGTCATTGCCCTGATGACCTGACCACTAGTATAATGTTTCTGGTCATACCCTTAGAAGCCAATATTTTTAAATAACAGTTATTTAAAAATATCTATTCCTGCTGTGTTTTGGTTGAAGGGCGTGGCTGCCAGTTAAAAAACTGGCACGTGAGGCTGTATATCTGTATACCTCAAGTTGATGGACGCGAGGCAATGCATCGTAGGGCATCTTGCTAACGTGCATGACCTATGAGGCAATGCTTTATTATAGGCGATGGTAACCACGTAACATCAGGCGGGTCATTTGCTTTTTACATCAGCTACTCGTAGTAGTATTTAAAAAAATATATAAACATATAAGCAAAAATGTTTCCATGTATAGATTAAATTATCCATCAGATTAAAATTATAATCATCTCTTTTTTAAGTTCGTCACAAACAAGGACTGACATTTTGACGTGACAACGTCTTATAATTCGATGGAGCCGGCTGCACGCATGAAAAAACATGACTCATGCGGCGTTACCTCGCTCTGAGGCATTCCATTGCGCGGCTTGAAGTGCAAGCGAGAGCGCGGAACGAGCGACAAAGAGGCACGCACGGCCTCCGCGTTCGGCAGCGTTCGACATCTGTCTCTCTCCTACTTGAGTGAGCGATGCGTCCGCGTGGACAGCTGTATGACGTTGTCACGTTCAACTATCGTCAGTAAACCGATTTTACAGACAATCGATTTTTTTTTCTTACTCTTTAATCGCTTGCCCATCTGCACCACTTAAATAGAAAACAGGCCTAAAGGCCTGCGCACACCTAGTTCGCTGGCGGTAGCGATCAGTGAAACGCTGTCAAATAACGCTGTCAAATATCGCTGTCAAATCACAAATCTGACAGCTATATTTGACAGCGTTTTACTGATCGCTACCGCCAGCGAACTAGGTGTGCGCAGGCCTTTAGTCAAAAAGACAATTACTTTCTACCTTCAGCTATAGAACCTTCACAGTTTATACCCAAAAAGAAGGCAGGTACCAGGATCCCAGAACCCGCAAGGCTCAGTACCAAAGCCCGTATTATCCCTTCCAAAGTCCTTCACTCCATATTATATCGATCTATTAATTCTGAGAAAGCGGGGTATACTACGAACATAACGTTAAAACGCTATGAATGTTTATAGGCTCGTTCGTTTTAGCCTGACGTACTTACACGTGTTTTACGATGATCATCATAATTTTCTCTTCTCTCAAAGCTAGTGGCGTTGGAAACTGCTCATGAAATTTCAGTTACGCTTCTTCTTCTTATCGTGTCACTGATTCTTTCGAACCAAGTGTGGTGAAAGGATTTAAATGCGCCTCAAAGAGGCTCCTTTCGTGCAGTTGACACATATTGTCGAATTTTTTAGGTTAGGTATATGCCGGTTTCGTCTCGATGTTTTCCTTCACCGTTTGAGAGCACTGGCATAGTGTACATAATTTTTTGGGCAGAAAAACTCATTGGTACACGACTGGATTTGAACCCATGACCTTAGAGTCAGAAGGCGGGGCCGCTACTAGGCCACCAGCGCTCTACTACGCTGTATTTTTACTTATTCTTAAAAAAATCTTATGCGAAAACTGTTTAATGGTCCATAGTAGTCCTTTTAAATTATCAAATAGAATATAAGTACCTACTGTTTGTTTTCCTAAGATATAAAAATAAATAAATAATCTTGTCATTAATTATTTTTTAAACTAGTGTGATGAATGGATTTTGAGGTTGCTCTGTAAGGTATTTTGCGGAGTTTTAAAAACTTATGAAACTCATCATGACCAACTGCTGAAACAATTCTGAGGAAATTTGTAGGGGAATTCTGAAAGTCCTTCCAGAAGGTTTAATTGTGTCAAGAGTGTCAACACATTCAAACCCAAGAAGAAAATGAATGTGTGGGTCAGCCTATCTATACACAATTTGACAGCCATAGCCATAACATATGGAGCTCGTGGTAGCCCTACAGAACCTCCTTTTTTATTTGAAGTTCGGTTAAAATGGAATTAAGTATTACGACTTAAATCCTCAGGCACTTCAAACATTCCCTCACACGCTAGAACCGCTAAATTTCGAATTATCAGTTAATTTTAGGGCTCAATGACAAAAGTAAATATTTTTCAAACTCTAGCTACTCAAACCAAAACTTTTTGTTTCCGCTCCTTGATTTTTTACTTTGCATAATGTTATTTCATCACGTCAAAAGGTTACTTTTTCAATTAGCGATTAAACTCAGCATTTAGGCAAGCCACGCCACGCTTAGTACAGGGTGCAATAAGTTTACTTCCAATCTTAAACTACCTTCATAGATCATGTTTGCCAAAAGATAAACATGGACATAAATATAAAATATCTAAGTTTAAGGCCTTTGCTCAGCAGTGGGACGATGTAGGCTAAATAAAATAAAAAAAAGACAAAATGATTATGTCCTTTATTAAATTTGTAGGTATATTAAAACAGGGTTTTTAAAAACTCAACCCCTAAAAGAGGGGAACGGGGGTAGTAGTTTGAATAAAAAACGTGAACGAAATCGCGCGGGATTCTACTGAAAAAGCCATTTAGTTTTATTATAGCACCAACATCTTACGTTTTTGGAAGTTCATTTTAACATCCTGTATTTGCTTAGATAATAGAGTTCAAAACTTAACCCTATTCAGCTCCGGAGCAGTTTATAACCGGCAAATTAACCAGCTTAAACTTTGAATACCTGCACAGAACTAGGATAATGAGGGAAGTAATTTGTTTCCGGTGATTAGTGGAGTAAGATCTTTGTTTGTGTTAGGTAATTAGAAAATGTCTAACAACTTGAACGTCGCGGCCATGTTTGTAGCGAACTGGTTTTCACCAAGATTTAAGAAGTGATTCCTGTTATTTAATTGAAAAAACTCTTTTAGAATTTCACCAGCTTGTTGTAAAAGTAAATAAATAAAATTATGCAAATATAGAACAACATAAAAACAAATCAACTTTGTAGCAGTGTGTATTCAGAATTTAATTCTATAATTTAAAAAACTTACTGATATTACTTTTAAAACAATAATTGTTTATAACACTATTTTTATGAACAACGGGATATTTACCATGATTACATTTTGTTAGTTTTGACTCCCGATATTTCGGTTGACAGACAAATCGATCTACCCTCTTTCGCACTTTTTTATCGGTTTCAACTACTGATAACTAACTGATATTGCCACGAGCCATAAAATATAATTTGACTGTTTTTAAAATACTGTATTGCTTTTGTATTCACCGTAATTATTATTGAAATCGACAAATATAAACCAATCAAAAGAAAGCATCAGTAATGAAAACGAATATGATGCTATTTCTAGCATCTTGCTTGAATGCAATTCAAACTCTATTATGGATAATAATAAAGCTTGAATTGCATCAACGCGGTATAAAAGTCATTCAGCAACAATTTTGAATGACAAAAATAGGCGTATTACAAGTTTTTCGCCAACAGAGGGCGTTGAAACTCAATCACATAATACCGGCCGGGTCCGTATATCCTGGGTATTTCGGCAATCCCCTAAATTAACCAATTGCAAATCGGATTTGAAGCGAAAACGTGCAATCGGTTATACGTTATTGATTCGTATTGACCTATTTTGTTTAAGCTGGGGTGAGAGTAAAAGGTGAATTATTAACATTTGTATTTGAACAGTTTTATTTTGATATTCCAATAAAAACGATCGAATAATATATTTTCATTACTCATACCAACGACGATATATAAAATAGACTTACAATCTCGAACAAAAATTCGTGTTTCGATAATTAATTACCTGTGAAGGCGTGAGATGGCGTTACGTGTTTCGAATCGATGTTATTAAATGCTGCATAAATTTGTTTGAACCATTTCTTTACCACCACATTTAGAAGTACGAATAAAAACGCAAGATGGCGCTATTTCCAAATGTAGCAAAGCGTCAGTCTGTCATGAAGCGCGTGGCGTTGCCAGCTCATAGACGTGCCCCGTTGTAACCTGCCCGCGCGATGTTGCCGCTCTGCCGTGTGTAAAAGCTCTAGCCATGGTTTTTTGAGTTTACATTCAATTCAACAAATTGCCAGAAATGTTAAAAATTTCTGACAAAATATTTTTGCGGGGTGCAGGGGGAGGAGACGCTTGAAGCAGACGGGACACTTCGGTTGTGTGTGTGTGAATCGCTCGGGCTTCGGACTAGTTAAATACCTACACTGGCATAAAGAATAATGCTTAGATATTTGATAGGTTAGTTTAGGAAGGGTACTAAGTGAAGATGGGAAGTACTAAGTACTTATGTAGGTTGTAGGTTGGGTTAACGATATCAAGGTGCAGTACTAGGTCAAAGAGGCTGCCGAAATTTCGAAAAAAACACATAGCCAACATTTCGACTAAAAAAAACTTATAAATCATTAATATCAACAAAATATTTTTTTTGTTAATTTATGTGGAGCTACCGCTCATCATCAGGTGGAAATATTGATAAAAGAACTAAGAAAAATTTCAACTAAATATTTTTTTTCTTTATTTATCTGGAGCTCAAAAAACTGCTACCACTCAACGTCTGGTGGAAATATTGATAAAAGGACTTAGAAATATTTCAACAAAATAGTTTTTTTCTTTATGTATCTGGGGCTAAAAAAACTGCTACCACTCAACATCAGGTGGAAATATTTATAAAACGACGTAAAAAAAAAAGCAGCCAAGTGCGAGTCGGACTCGCCCATGAAGGGTTCCGTAGCATCAAGTAACATAATATAAAGGTCTTGTAGTTCGTCGAAATGTAAATTGCGGTTTTCGATTTATGACGTATAAAAAAAAAACTACTGGACTAGATCTCGTTCAAACCAAATATCGTTGGAAGTTTGCATAGTAATGTACAACATGTATTTTTTTTAGTTTTATTATTCTCTTATTTTAGAAGTTAGAGGGGAGGGGGACCAACTTTTTTCCACTTTGGAAGTGTCTCTCGCGGAAACTATTCAGATTAGAAAACAACGATATTATTAACCTCAACATCATTTTTGAAGACCTATTCATAGACACGTATGGGTTCGATGAAAAAATTTTTTCGAGTTTCAGTTTCAAGTATGGGGACCCCCAAATTTATAGTTTTTTTTTTATTTTTGTGTAAAAATCTTAATGCGGTTCACAGAATACATCTACTCGCCAAGTTTCATCAGTCTAGCTTTTACGGTTTCGGAGAAAAATGGCTGTGACATACGGGCGGACAGACAGACAGACATGACGAATCTATAAGGGTTCCGTTTTCACCATTTGGCTACGGAACCCTAAAAATCGGTTGTCTGTAAAGTCGGTTTACTGACGATAGTTGAACGTGATAACGTCATAAGAAAATACTGATGGAACGACGGTTACGACGCATGAGTCATATTTAATCGTGCGTGCAGCCCCGCCGCGCGCCGGCTCCATCGATTTACAAGACGTTATCACGTCAAAAAGTCAATGCGCGCTCACATTACTTGGATATTTTATGTAACCCTGGTTACATGCGCGCTCGAGTAGTTTTTTTTTAATTAATCGTAATAAATCGAAATCTTACCGATAAAGTTATCGCTAACAGACCAGTTCTCTCCATCCCTAGCTGTTTGTTTATGGTTTCCTCAGCAAACAAAGCATACCTACCTAGTCTGTGAAACAAAGCAAGCAAACCTTTCTTTCGCTGTCCAATTATTAGTACATTTATATTTTAGATACTTACATTTATTAGTAAACTACTGCTAGGGTACTATTTCATGCGATTTTTTTGCTCAGAGTAAATTGCCATTAGTTTGAAAATAATAATAATAGCTCCATCTAGTAGTAAAATGATGCGTTAATTTATAAGCTTTCATTTTTATCACAGCGCCATCTATCATTATACATGAACAACAGGTAAAATAGTCGATGTGAAATAAAACTAAGAAATTTATTATTATGATCATTATTACACATTCCTAAAATACTAGATTGTTTTTAATGGTTTTCAAAGAAGAAATTAGTTAAGTTTCTCGGTTTCACCGGCTGCTAGCAAGGTTTCCAGGCTATGAGTCAGGGCCATCTAGGCATAATACGGGATTTTGAGCTTTTTGAGAGTTACGATTTTTTGTTCAAGATTGTGAGTCTATTTATATAATTAGTCCATGCTCATACTCTGAAAGTAGGTCTGAAGTTGCCTGAGGGGCCTAATTGAAAGTAAAACTTTCAGCCCTAGGGAGAATCGCTTTCTACTGACAGCTGTCAAATTATAAAAAAAATAAGTTCTATTTTATTCAACCATGTTCCAACTTTCTAAAGTCTTTCTAACTGCAAGGAGGTCGTTGAACCAAATTCCAACTTTTTATTCAGCAAGTAGGTTGGAAACCCATTACAACGGTAAGGAGTTTAAAAAGTCTAATTAGAGCGCAATGTAAAATTTAAATTTTAATAACATAAAGATAGTATTAAATAAATAATATTATATTTTATTTAACTCTTTATTGCACAAAAACTTAATGCTATGTACAAAAGGTGGGCTTAATGCTTTAAGCATTTTCTACCTGCCAACCTTCATTTATATCTTCTAAATTACTTGATTAATATATAGCTTCAACTATTTTTTTAAAATAACATAGATTTGAGCAAAAAATTTACCATTTTTTAAATTATGAAAATGAAAATAACGGCTGAATAATGCTGGCGACCCGTAGCCGAAGGCCCACCAGAGAAAAAGAAAAAAAAAACCGGGAAGGCGGCAATTCAATCTTCATTTTCACTATAATTTTTCTTTCATGTTTTTATTTTTACTTTCATTGTATTCGTAATGAAAAGCACAGTGTTTACCTCGGGTGAAAGTCTTTTAAGTCCCTCAAGCTCCATTGGCGCCCTCGCTACGCTCTGGCCAAATCCCAATCCAAACCCGTCTCGGGACTCAAAAAACGTGACTTTCAACACTCGGGTAACAATGTACTATTTTACTTCCATGATTAAGTAATGTTTTTGACTTAGTTTGGCATAAGGCAGTAAATTGCAAATACCAAACCAGACTTGGCTATATTTTGCTGTTTTTTTTTTTTAATCAGGGACTAATTTGAAAAAAAGACGTCTAAAACTGTATAATAAACAGGCGAAAAATTTTATGACATACAGTAAAAAAATTAAGCAGTTGCAAATCGGATACGGAACTCGAACGGATAATCGGTTATACGTTATCGATTCAGCGACCCATTTCCTACGTACTCGATTATCGCGTAATAATCGATTGTTCTTAATGAACTTTTTCATTCCTTTGCGTTCACGTTGATTGATATGCTTTTGGAGCGGTCGAGCTTTTTATACCAATTCTTAAATAACTGTTTGTGTTTATAAATAAATGGAAAATTCCTAAAACTTGATGGAAAAAAGATATGTGTTCTTAAACAATTCCTAGAATATAACCAAAGATGATCACAAGTTTTATTTTGAGAACTGACGTAGGAGGTTGTTATTGAAGTAATCTTTAGTCTGTTCTTTGAGGCTTCGTCGCGTGGAACTAGCACCAAGCTTTAAGACGCTTTTAAGTGAACCTTGTTATACAACTGAATAAATGATATTTGGACTTGAGTTAAGGTGGCAGTCTTGGCTCTTAAAAATATTTTCAATTATCATCTTGTTTTTTTATGAACAGTTCATATCTGATAAGAGTGCTTCTGGCTTAAGACTGCATGTCTAATCTTAAGACAGTTCCTAGAAATCAAAATTGTTATAGAAACCGCCCAAACTGATCTATACTAAAGGCCTGCGTACATCTAGGCGGTGGCGTTGGCGATCAGTGATAGATGTGCGCTGTAGGCCAATCGTATGAAATCGGTGTGCGGTGCCTGACGCCTATTGCCGATCGTATCGCCCACCTCTGCCACCATTTTGTATGAAGAAACCAAAAGCGCCCCTAGCGGATTCTTCAAGAAGCATGAATAGCGATTGCGAGACGGTGACGTGTCCACGTCAGCTGGGGTACGATTGGTTCCCGGTAGGACTACAGGGCTACACAACCTCTTCCATTTTTAGTCTAACCAAAATTAGTCAAAAAATAAATTAATTAATTTCACCATCATTATCACTTTAGCCTGTAGCAGGACTAATTTTTACCGACATATTAAATATGGTTATTCTCGTAGAAACATTGTGCAGTACTTATTCTATTGTCAATAATTTTCAATTTGTTTTAAAACACTATAAATTTTAAATTAAATGGAAAAAGCAATCCTCAGTGATAGCAGGCAATTTAATTTGTGGGGTAAAAAATGGCAAACTGTCGTTTCCATGGCAACAGCCGGAAATTAAAACTAGTTTAGTTCTCACCTTTGTTTTGTTATGCGAAGATTGAAATAGTAGAAAACATTATCAACTTTATAGAAAACTAGCGGCCTGTCCTGGCTTCGTACGGGTGGACATTTATTTTTTAAACACAAAAATATAGCCTGTGCTACTCAAGGTGAATGTAGCTTTCCAATGGTGAAAGAATTTTTGAAATCGGCACAGTAGTTTTTGACTTTATTCATTACAAAAAACATACAGGCAATAATAAAAATCTTTCCTCTTTAATTGTGTCACTTTTTCCGAGCATGTTCTAAAAGTAGCTCACAAGTTCAAGTCATTATAAATCTATGCCATCCATCATGTAAGTGGTAGTTTCAATTCTACACAGGACGCTACCTTTATATTTATGCTACAAATGTTAATTTGTGTGATAATTATAGAGGTATAGCGTCACACAACAATTGTATATAATCGTAGTTGTCTTGAAATACATTTGGGCATATTGTTTGGGCATAACAAGTGGATTATGGCTAAGCCTGATCCATCTTAGGCTGCATCCTTACTCTCAATCAGGTGTAATGGCAAATGCTTAGCTTTAACTATATTAAAAAAAACATTTCACTTGTGTTTTTTTTCTTTTTTCGTAGAAGAAAAATTTGTACTTATACTACATAGTTCTAAATATTATACCATACTATCAAAAATGAAAAAAAAATAAAAAAAATATATATTCACTAACATAATTATTCATTCACTAGTTACACATAAAATTTTCACACATAATTAAGCACAAATAAATATAAATAGGGTCTTCTTAGCTCCGTTAACAATCATTAGTTCCAAAACTTTGGTCCCGGAGGCTTTTGTGGACATGATTAATGTATTCTAATGTATATCTTGGACTTCTGTTTCGAACTGACCTAGAATTCGGAGCTATTCGGACTTCATATTGGAAACATGGCCCAACTTAATTTATAATGCGACCCGAATTGGACGGTACGGACTAGTTCGCTTGAATAGCATCGGAAATGTTTGAGCCATTTTTGACCTTGTGATATTTTGACATTGTTTGTTAAATAATGAAACGGTATTCAAAATTATAATACTTGTGAAAAAATTAATAGATAGCTCAACTGTTTTGTTTTGTACATTTCGTTACTTAAACATTTGTTTAATTGTAAGTATAATTGTGTAAATAAATGAATGAATAGATTAACATTTATAGTTTAGTACATAACCATTATTTACCCTCAAACTAAGCAAAGCTATGAGAACCAAACAGCTGATAACAGGATTTATATATTTTTTGTTTATTCATAGAAGCCACATAGAATTTGTTTTGTGTCACTTATGTTCGCATGATGCCGCCATAATATCTCTCACTTGTACAATATAGAATTCTAATTTGAGTTGGGGGAATAAGGTCTGCACTGACGTCCCACGATGGGGTGTATTATGCATTGCCCCCCTGCTAACCTCACCCCAGCCAGCCCAGTTGGGCTGACCAACCTAAGGTCCTACTCTGCTACTCTAAGGAACTCCTTAAAGTAGCAGAGTAGCAGAGTAGGACCTTAGGTTGGTAGCAACAATGTTCCAGTGGACCGGATGGTGACACAGATGTGGATGTTGAGGGACAAGACTTAATCAGTTCCCTGCGCCCTGTCTTGGGCCTCGCTTCTTCTGAGGCAGACCACAATAAAATAGAGTGAGATGTAATGATTAGCAATGTTTTTATTAGATGACTTCTTTATTTACGCGGGTCATAGTTTATTTAATTCGACCTCTAGAACGACAAACGAGCTCCACGAAAGAATGACAAATGGCACTGTACGCGAGGCAAGTTGATTGATACGCTCATACCTCATCGCTCCACTATTGAGCAACATGTGCCATTAGGAATAGCAATGCTATGATTTAATACCAGTTTATACAAATTGTGGTGTAATGCTAAAGTGTTTTAAGTCAGTCTAACTTGAAACTCGTGTAAATATAACTTTCAAGCTTAGACAATGGATTCAAGACAGTTCAACGCTAATCTCGCGCTTCCAAGATTTCCCCAATTTCAAAGTCAAAGTCAAAGTCAAATATGTATTTATTCAATAGTATCACAAGGATCACTTTGAAACGTCTTAAAGTTGGGTGAGTTTAAGTGCCAGTTCAACGCGACCAAGCCTAGAAGAACAGGCAACAAACTACGGCTTGGTTCCTACCGTTTTTTGTATGATCCTTTTACAAAACAAAAATATTAATAATAGTAGTGAAGTTCCAGTGAAGTGCCACTCCACTGAGTTGGACGTAAGCTAATACTAAGCAAAAGTTTCAAAGACAGCTTAGCTAGAATAAAAAAAACACGAAGAATACTTAGTTGTCTATCAGTGCCTCTGAACTTTTAGAAGTATACGTCACAGGTACCATTATTTCTAAAAGCTAAATTCAAATATGAAAGCATCACAAAGCAAATCTTCATAGAATCCGGCCACCGCTCCGCGTGCTTAGCGTCAAACTTTTAAATCCAAAGCCTACAGGGTGATTAATGTCGCTCTAATGGCGTATTGTTTACTTGGCAAACATCCTGTATAAACACCTATTTAGACCGCTCTTCACCAACATACTAACCGGTCGTTAGGAGACTTTATAGCTGGTGATTTCGGAACCGTAGAGTAACTTGCTTTAAAGTTCTACAGAGATCAAATCAGTTAATGAAATAAAGTGAATTTTTTTTTGAACCTATGTTAAAAGTGGTTTTCAAATAGAACGTGCACATTGTAGTAAAAAAGTAATGTGCTTTTGCTCGTCATAAAATATGCAAATATTTTAAATGTTTGATAATATAAATAAATATTGTCTTCAATTCGAACAACTATACGGCTTTGTAAATGTATACTTAGAATACAATATAACACCCAGACAGAGAACAAACATCTGCGTCCACCATACAAATATTTTTTCTCGATGAAGATCGAACCCACGAGCTAACGGCGCAGAAGGCAGAACTACTACCAACTGAGCTGAGAGACCCGTCAAAACGAAAATAAAGACAAAAAGGTTTATGCGTTTATTATAAAGCATTCATTCAACACTTTACTCAACATAACAGATACCATTAATCCTTGAATTTACTATTCTATGATCTCATAAAAGTTTTAACCATCACTTAAGTGTTGGTGAACATTTGCCTTCGTATCAAGTATTCGTCGGTAAAGTTGAGGGTGTCTAAAATAGTAAACAATGCTTTAAAATCGCTTTAGCATTAAGCTACGTTCAAACTGACGCCATCATCGCGTCGTGACGAGGAATGTTTAATATTTAAGACAATTATGTTACATAGTATAAATAGTACCTACATATAATCAACTTTTGTATAAGATGATAAGGTACTTATAAAGAAACAAGAAATAAGATAAATATACTACGCTATGCAAGCGCAAAATAAAACATTTTTTCTAATCATGCTAATTTAGAAAATCACTATTTCAGTACCTACACCATTACACTTAATTTAGTGTTCAAATCACTTTAACATCAGGTGAGCTCTTTATCAAAATATTATCCGAAAAAATCGATAAAAAAGCAATTTACGTCCAAACATCTCATCACTTCTCAAATTAGGCTTCGAGCCGGATATTTCCACGGGGATTCCCCTCCGGGTGTTAGAGGTAAGTAATAGCGCTTATCGCCACTATCGAGGGTCTTTGTTTAATGTTTAGAGGGCTGTTCGCTTAGTTAGAGGGTGTTCGCTCACTTAAAAAGTTAAGGCACTTTGACGGGATTGCTTGCTTTTTGTGTTTTTGCGAATTTTCGGCGAAGTTTTAACACGATCTTTGACGTTAGCTTTTATAAAATAGAACAAGTAGGTATGATAAAGTTCGTTTAATAAAATTATGATGAATACTCGTAATAGTTACCACTTAGAGCAATTGCATTACTTAATAGAGACCGCTGTCTTTAAAGACGTGTCCTATATGGTATTCCACTCTGAGACTCTGGTATTTTTTTATATAATTTTAGTCACAATATTTATTAAAAATAATATTTCGTCTAAATATGTTCAGCTCAATCACAATTATTTATTTCAAAACTTTTTCACATTAAATTAGTTACAACTCGTTATTTTTAGCTATGGTCAGATTATAAAAATCTCCTAAAAGCTCCGGTGCATCATAGCGGAAAATCCGATTGAAACCACACAAAACTAAAAACTTACAAGTATGTCTGTTTGTAACGTTTCACGGCCAAACAGCTGAAAATTGCACTACGTTAGCTTGTATGTAAAAAGTTACAATTTTACAATTTTTAACACTAAAGTACCAAAAAGTTTTGATAGTGAAGGTGCTTCTTTTACACTAGTCGAGTTTAGGATGTTATCTCAGAAATTTTAATTAGTGGGCATATTAATCGCATCTTTAGGGTAACATAATAATTTAATATTGTGTTTACTACTCGGAAATAAATCACAAAAAACTTATAATGTCCTAAAAAATCTTAGCACTAAACATTTTGCGGTCTCTTTTTAGGACCTTAAGCTTTAGAAATGTAATTTTTTTTTTTACTAGCCTACATGGTTTCACTGCTGGGCAAAGGCCACCTCCAAAGACTTCCAGTTCCCTGAAGACTTTCAGCTAACTAAATAATTCAAAAAAAAAAGGTTCTCTGTAAAGTCGGTTTACTGACGATAGTTGAACGTGACAACGTCATACAGCTGTCCACGCGGACGCATCGCTCACTCAAGCAGGAAGAGACAGATGTCGAACGCTGCCGAACGCGGAGGCCGATTGTGCCTCTTTGTCGCTCGTTCCGCGCTCTCGCTTGCACTTCAAGCCTTAAATGGAACGCCTCAGAGCGAGGTAATGCCGCATGAGTCATGTTTTTTCGTGCGTGCAGCCGGCCCCATCGAATTATAAGACGTTGTCACGTCAAAAAATGTTGCAAATGTGTACAAAGTCGCGGGTAATCCTAGTCGTAAATGAATCAGAAAGCCTCCACTTATTACGGGCCGCACACGCGAGCCGAAACCGGATTATTTCATTTCGGCCGCGAACCATCACGTGACCAGAGTTGAAAACACTAGCGGCTGTACAGAATATGTTATTTTATTATTATTTTGTTTTATTTTCTTAACGGTTGCGTTTGTTCTCATATTTTTTGTGGTATAACATTTACAGCCTCACGAATTTAATCCTTTTTGGAATATAACTAGTCGAAATTCAGCGATGTACCGGTATGTACTAAAAAAAGGAAACAGGACTTTGCATATCTATTCTAGATGATTTAAATAGCGTCAGGGGAAACTGTTTTTGCTCATTACCTTACTTACGGTACGCCTGGGACAGGGTTTTAGATGGAGTAGGCTTGCCCAGCACCTTTACCATCCTGATAGCTTAGCCAGCCTAATCCAAAAAATATGGTCAATACCTACGTGCGCAGCTTACTAAGCCACGGGTTTCCTTGCGATGTTTTCCTTCACCATTTGAGAGCCTAGCATTTTTCGAAAAGAAAAGTCTACAGGTGCACCACTGTATTTGAACCCGTGACCTTAGGATTGGAAGGCGGGGTTACTAAAACTAAAACTGAGGCCGTCACTATCAATTTTACCAAGTATTTTTACGATGACCGGTTTTCACCTAAAGTATGAAAGGGTCAAAGTTGAGTTAGAATTGAATTAATCTTTAGTTCACCTGATGGACGTTAATGATTTTACCTGACGGAGTTTAACGCGCATCTCGCTATTCTGATAAAGTTTGCGCTTATTGATACAGAAAACTGTGTTATAAACTTTAACGTTTCTTTAATGCATAGAAATCATCAAACTAACAGAAAAAGCTGTATCATCGCATACAAATATCTCTTCTGCATCTTTTTGTGGCACAACGTGTCTTTTTCTTGCATTCTCTTCTATCATTTGTCATCTCAGTACTTACTTCTTTCTTGGACATTTTTTATCTCTCTTACAAACCTCCCATCTTTTTTTAGGCCTACCTCTACCTTTACCCATCTTTATTCATACCTTAAGCGATTAGCTGAAACGTCAAATGTCAATTAAGACAGTGATATTTGACAGCGTTCCAGTTGATCGCCATTGCCATCTCCTAGATGTGCGCAGGCCTTTACTATCTTTTCGTTACAAGGCATTCTTCTTTCTTAACTAAATATTTTGCATAAAATAAATCCGTTATTGGCCGTAAGACTAGCATTAAGAGCATCATAAATGTACTACTATAAGGGCTGTGGTTTTTTTTTTTTAATAAAATAAAATATATTATTCTTAAAATTATCACGACTTTATGTATGCCTGTCAGTCAGTATAATAAAGTTTAGTCTGACTGAGCAAAAACACAAATAGTGAATCCATATTCAAATTCATTTTTTTTTATTCAGTTGCGTCACAAATATCACTTTTAAATGTCTTAAAGCTAAGTGAGACTAGGTACCAGTTCCACGCGACCAAGCCTAAAAGAAGAAGGCTTGGTTCCTACCGATTTTTTGTACGATCCTTTTACAAACCAAAAACAATGTTAGGTGTATCTAAATATGTGTACTATGCGAAGGTGGGGGGTTTCAGACCACAATGGTGATCAGTTGTGGGGGGGAGATAATTAAAAATTCCTATTTTCAGTTTCCCATACAAAAATATTTAATTTCATAATGCCTAAATAAATTGACAACCCTATCCTTAGAACCCCTTGACCCCTTGACCTACTACCTCTGTAGGTCTACTACTACTACCTACTACCTCTGTAGCTGAGTTTAGGGTTGTTACTTTGTATAAAGTCAGCTGTTCATGTTGAAACCTCGTTGCAGTTTTTTTCAGAGATACCAATCGAAGTTCGAAAAGTCGTTGAACAAAAGTTGTACCCCGGGGGGTGGAAATTCACCCCCTTCAGGATAGTACACATATTTTGATACACGTTGTATAAATACGCGTGAAACATTTATAATTGTTTTATTTATCCACCCTATATTTTTACACTCTGTATGTATTGTGTGTAGTGTATAACAAATTCTCCCAGAAACACGAAACAAGCTAAGTTCGCATCTGCGTCGGCTTGCGCTGTATGGTCGGAATGTTTCGCTGTTCCTTTGATTTAGTGCTGTGCTTATTATTTTATTCCTCGACTTCTGTGGCCGTAATCCTGCGTCTACGAACTTTATGGAGTTAAGCACTATTTTTGACGCTATCGGTTCTTTATTTTTATTTGAGTCATCATCATCATCATTATCAGCCTGAAGAAGTCCACTGCTGGACATAGGCCTCCCCTACACATTTCCAGGAAGTCATCATGGGGGGGGGGGTTGCCATAGTCACCACGCTTGGCAGGCGGATTGGTGACCGCAGTTTATTGGTGGTATGTACATTTAGGAAATGCTGCTGCCCATATCCCGGTTGTGTTCCCTTAGTCGCCTTTTACGACATCCACGGGAGGTGAACCCCACGGACAACGGTTTATTTGAGTAGCAAATGTTTATTGTACTAAAAACAACCTTTAAATAAATAAATAAATATTGTGGACAATTCACACAACACTACCCAGCCCCAAACTAAGCAGAGCTTGTAATATGGGAACCAGATAGCTGATATAATACTTGAATACATTTTTTTTTTGTAAATACATACTTAGAATACAATACAACACCCAGACAGAGAACAAACATTTATGTTTGCCACACAAATATTTGTTCTCAGTGGGGATCGAACCCACGACCTACGGCGCAGAAGGCAGAGCTACTACCAACTGAGCTAGAGGCCAGTCAACAACCTTTAAAAAATATTATTTTGTTGGTCGCTGTATAATGACTATTAGAATGTTTTTTCTGTCGTAGAACCGACAACTGCTGAGGCATATAGGTTTTTAGATGGCGACCACGAACCGGAAGACGAAACATAGATTAGGACGCCCACTCACACATTGCTATGGTCTATAGCCTATGTTACTCAGGGTGAATGTAGCTTTCAAATGATGAAATAATTTTTGAAATCGGCATAGTAGGTTTTGAGTTTATTCATTACAAACATACACACAAAAATACAAATCTTTCCTCTTTATAATATACTAGCAGCCCGTCCCGGCTTCGCACGGGGTAGACAATATTGTTGTACATTATTTTGTTCTATCGCTAATAGTTTCGGCAGCGCATTCGACGAAAGACATTTTAAGACTCATTTTTCTACACCTTCGGTTACATTGTTCAAATTTTACCAAGAATCCCTATTTTTTTTCAAAATAAAATGTAGCCTTTGTCTAATTGGAAGAATGTAGCATTCTATTGGTGAAAGACATTTTAAATCGGCCCAGTACTTTTTGAGCCTATTCATTACAAACATACAAAAATAGGTACAAATCTTTCCTCTTTATAATATTAGTATAGAAGTTCTATACTTCTATACTAATATTCATCGAACCGGTGCTAAGGGTTCAGTTTTTGTGTATGCGATTCATGTTGTATGGAAAAGTAATGTAATTGACGTTGATTTTAATTTAAAGGTTGTTGCTGACAGCTATTGTATTTCAGTATTTTTCACGCGTATTGGCGGGAAATCATTTTCCATTAAACTGCCCAATATTTCACATTGGATTGAAATTGCTAGTAATTTAATATTGAAGGCTCAAAAGCGTCATGATACGAGTAAGTACAGACAAAAACTACATCGGCAATTTATATTTAATTCTACTAATTAGGGTAATTAAGAACCAAAAGCATGGTTCTTAATTAAATAAAATAAACTAGCTGATGGATCATGCAGAAGGTCCACCTGATGTTAAGTGGTAACCATCGCCTATAAAAAGGCCACGCAAAAGCCACGCACGTCGGAAACGTGTCCTACGATACAGTACCCTGCGTCCATTAACTTTTAAAGATACTTACTTATATCTGCACACCGTTACAAGCGATCTAAAGATAGCTAAACTGATCAAAATCAGTGCCAGACAGAAGCGTATCCAAGACGCTAGCGGTATTGCCACGCTGAATTGCTATTAAAAATTGCTAGTACGCAAAATAAATAAATATTGTGTTGACCACACAAGCATTTGTTCTCGATGGGGATCGAACCCACGACCTACGGCACAGAAGGCAGAGCTACTATCAATAGAGCTAAGAGACCAGTCAAGAGAGATTTTAAGACAAATTGTTCCAGATTTATCAAACTCTGTCTTAGCCAAACTTGCTCTAAATTTGCTACAAGCATGGGTGAAGTTTCTAACCTGAATATTTTTCATATTCCGGAAACTGTTATGTAAGCAGTTCTTGTTGGCAGCAGTCCGTAAACTTTCCGGATGTCCGGAATCGAGTGACTTACATGCACTTATCGATTACATTTACATTTAAAGTATAATCGAATGCATTTAAAGTATAATCGAATGCCAGTTATAGTTTGTGGAACTCTGATAACCGATAACCGTTGGGGAATAAAGGTTCTCGAATGTCGACCACGAACCGGAAGACGAAACGTAGGGCGCCCACCCACCAGATAGACCGACGATATTTTTAAGATCGCGGGAAGTCGATGGATGGAAAGGGCTCAGAATCGTTCTTCCTGGAAATGTGTAGGGGAGGCCTATGTCCTTCTTCAGGCTGATGATGATGTGTATATGTATGCCTTTTGTAACCATAGCTTGATAATTTAATAAATAAATATTTGTTATTTTAGGGTTTTTATAAATTACTAATAAAAAACCAGCGTTGCGTCTGAAATCCGGTTTATGTCTCTTAAATACCCACTCTGGATTCTGTAGATGTGTCTTAGGAAAGGTAGTCTAGTCAGGAGAACGTCCAATCCATCAGTTGGTAACCATATAGTCCCACCCAATAGATTACCCCAGTAAGTAAGTAATGTAAGGTGTGTTGTAAATAATGTGTTCATTCATCATTCTTACAGTATATTATAATGAATCACTTTTTATAATAGCCTTAGATCGTCGGATAATTCAAAGTGATTTACCTCTTTATAACCGACTTCAAATAAAAAAGAGGATGCTCTGAATTCAATTGTATTTTTTTTTTCGGCTATTTGGAGCCACACTTACAAGCAATAAGTGTAGACACAAAAAAAAATCGGTTGTCTGAAAAGGCGGTTTACTGACGATAGTGGAACGTGACAACGTCATGAGCCGCAATTATCGTTGCTCTAAACAATTGACATCCATTGTTGATGTTTTTTTTTTAAACAATTGACACCACATTCACTTTTCACTCCACTTCATACTTGACAAAAACATGTAAATGTTGACAAAAACATGTAATTGTATAGCAGCTGTCCACGCGGACGCATCGCTCACTCAAGTAGGAGAGAGACAGAATATGTCGAACGCTGCCGAACACGGAGGCCGATTATGCCTCTTTGTCGCTCGTTCCGCGCTCTCGCTTGCACTTCAAGCCTTAAATGGAACGCCTCCGAGCGAGGTAACGCCGCATGACGTCATGTTTTTTCGTGCGTGCAGCCGGCTCCATCGAATTATAAGACGTTGTCACGTCAAAAAACAAGCAAATCGCTACACAAAAGTTTTATAATACTCCTAGCATTTCTACCTACTTTGAAGACGAAGCAACAAGACAGGATCTTGAGCTATCTAGTTTTCCCTTTCAACATTGTCAAGCAAAGCGTGAGTTTGGAACTCCGAGTTGGAAACTTCAGTTTGCGAGATAACGCGCGATGCTTTGATTTCAATGGCTTAAATGGGGTTAAGCCATGGGTTTCTAAACGGATGGTTAAGCAGGCACCAATACTGACTCGTTATGCACAGTAGGTATAATTTTAATTACTTTAAAAAATAGGATATGTAAGCAAGTAGGCAGTAGGCGTCCTTCCCCCCAAAACAATAAAATAAACCACTGGCCTCTCAGCTCAGTTGGTAGTAGCTCTGCTTTCTGCGACGTAGTCGTGGTTTCAATCACCCACCGAGAACAAATATTTGTGTGGTGAACACAGATATTTGTTCTCTGTCTAGGTGTTATTTTGTATTTTAAGCATGTATGTATGTATTGTTAACCGGTTTTGGGAACAGGACATCCCTAATCAGATCAAGCAAGGGATGACATCTCTGAGGTGAAAAAAAAAGGAGAGGAAGAATGAAAATGGCGTCGGTATACCTACGTAGTGGTATTGTTTGCCGTGTAAAAGTAAAACAGAGTTGTAGCTGTAATCAATTAAAGTTTTCGTCGTAACAGTATGATATATATTATATCAGCTATCTGGTTCCAATAATACAAACTCTGCTTTGTTTGGGGCCAGATAATGTAGTGTGGATTGCCCACAATATAAAAAAAAACATTTCATCAATGAAAACATCCATCGATTTCCTTTTAAAACAAATACCAATAGCAAACGTCTACCTCATCCCCAAATTCCTCTCTACAAGTACATAGTTGAAGCTTTCAACGTTACCCCGAATTCTTTCTCGAGACAAAGTGCGACCGAGAGAGGTTATCTCCTATTCACAAAGGAATCTTTTCGATTCCAACTTGTTTTGTTTAAAAGTACGGCGAAGACCTTTTTAGAATGTCCCGATAGATCTATGGTACGGGTAACTGATAAATTAGTTTTTCGCCCAGTGTTGTACAACATTATCGATTAAATTACTATAAAGGAAATAAAAAGAATATTTAGAACAAATTTCTAAGGATACCTTTCAGATAAAAACGTTTTTTTTCAAATCGGTTCATAAATGACGAAGTCTTGCGATAACAAACATTAGAAAAAACAACCGAATTGAAAACCTCATTCTTTTTTATTTAAAATTGGTAAAAAAACTGATTAATAAACCTTTTTACCACACTCCAACTTAGAGTAATTAAAAGAATTACAAAATATTAGTACAAAAACCTAAAGTGGCATTTGATTAATGTGATTGCTATATATATTTTTGTAATTGTTTAAATTACTCTGAGTTGCAGTGTGATAGCAAGATTTTTTAAATCAGTTTTCAGTTCAGCAATGGTTTATTAGTGACGTAATTTTTTTGTAATGACGTCACTAATAAATCATTGCTGTCAAAGCAATGCTATCTTATTGACGCCTATCGCAGATCTATCGCGAGATACATAATAGTAGCGTTCACTTCACAGTTCCCATAGCAATAAACCCACAGAGCCCAATCACAAATCACTGAATCTCCCATTAGCCTCGTTTGGCCGTAACGTTTAGTGCCGAGGATAAAAACGTGGCGATTCTTTCGATAGTTTTATCGAAAGTTCGCATCACTAGCGGTCCAATTCCCCTAATGCCCGTCTCTGCCACTTAACCACAGTTTGGGAGGACAGCTGGGTCAGTCAAGACGTAACCTCGACTGATTTAATGTTAGTAAGTAAATCTTAAGAATTTTGTTAGATTCAATTTCTTTAATTTATTGAACATAATTTTCATCAATATATGGTAAAAAGGTTTCAAGTGCACTATTTTTGAAATAACAAGCTGGTACAACTGAATGCAAATACGATATTTACCAAAAAGACTGACGCAAAGATCTAACATTTCAGGGGTAACAATTTGTTCTTCCTATATAGAAACTAATAAAGGGTATGTCAGTGGACTTCTTCAAGTTGTTGTTAATGAAACAAATTTGACCTTTTATTAAATTAAATTTTATTTTACAGAGTAAGTATAAATTAAAAGTCTTCGCCTATAAGTTTCATGTAATACTTTATAGATAGTATGTAATAATTGGTAGGCACTATACTAGATAGATAGAGCTATTTCAAGATATTTTGTGCCATTGTGTTTCCTTTTTGTGTCGTTACCCAGTTTTGTTTTTTTTCAGTCTAGAACCAGCTGTTTTAGCATAAGCTAGTTTTGTTACTGCCCGTTGACATGACTCGAGATGTTTTATTGCGTACGGCTCAATCTTGCGAACTGATTAAATTCTCATTCATTTACAATTTCCTCAGGACTGGCGAGTCTGGGACTTGTCCTCGCCAAGATCAATTCCCTTGCTTATTTGTTAACATTTATTTGTACTACTACTTTACTATTTAGTATTATTTCTTTGTGAAGGAACTCGTCCGGAGTCTTCTGCGGAGGTAGTACCAGTTTTATTAGGTACTAGCGGTCTGTCACAGCTTCGCACGGGTGGACATTTATTTTTTAACACATAAATATAACCTATGTTACTCAGGGTGAATGTAGCTTTACAATGGTGAAAGATTTTTTGAAATCGGCACAGTAGTTTTTGAGTTTATTCATTACAAACATACAAATCTTTCCTCTTTATGCTATCAGTATAAAATAGATAGTATAGATGGAGAAGAAGGTATTACCACTCTAGTTATTTTTGCTTCCACGCAGTACTACTTGTACATGTATTTTGTATTGCTTAGCATAGGAATCAGGTAGAAAAAAGAATTAAAAAGTTGAAACTAGGCGCTAGTTCTACATGTTTGTTACTGTTTTTAGTTATTACTAAACCAATAAATAAAAATATATAACTATTGAGAAGTATATTTTATGCGTGACACCAAAGTTTTACTCATTACCTACTCTGTTTTTCATCATCAACAAAGTTAGTGCTTAAAACTTTAAGTAAATACATTTTTCTAGATGCTCAGTTTTCTGTGTCACATCAAGCTTATAACAGAGCTCTCATAGTCTCTAAGCTACCCCTTCTTTCCCCCTCCCCCCAAGGTTCAGTCGATAGCCACTACCCCCCGATAGCTATAGAGCGCGATGGGCACTTGGTCACGCGCGCTAAACGATCGCTTTTAGATTATCAAAGGAAGTGTCATCGAGAAGCAAGTTTTGGACACGTACTTAAAGATGTTTGGATTTATAGCGAGCTCTTTAACACGTGTTTTTTACGCTTTAACAAGTTCTCACCTGAAAAAAGCTGGAAGCTAATCAAGTGTATGTAGGTTCGCTTAAGTAGTGTCCCGTAGTCTTGGTTAAGTGCTTACAACTTACTTTCTTTTTATCAATTATGCATGCATTCATACTACCCGAAATGTTTAATGTCTTATTTGCGGATAAGGGTTGATTACACCCTAAGAACTACTTAGTACCAACTCGTTTTTTTAAATAAGTAAGTGCAATTATTTGTTGTCCTAATTAAAAACTTTAAGTGTTTATTTTTTATAATACACATCCGTTGTATTTCGGGTACTTTTGTCATACTTAGAGTAAATAATAAATTATAATGTACATGGTATGTGTGTTGTAGCATCGCCTACGAAGCTACGCGTTGCTACGAAAAATGCTACGCGAACCTTTTATTTATTACAAAAACTTCGTAGCAAAGAGATGTCCACCATGCCTGGAATAACAGTTATGAGGGTTCTCGGACGTGCTAGTTGTTCAACATCAACACTTTTTCCTATGCAAGCATAAAACGCCAAACTCGGCCAAATCATCCAATAAATCTACGCTCGCTTTGCTTGTTTAAATTGTTGACTACAGTTATACGAATTACAAAGACACGAACGTAGTGAAATTTTGTCAAATAAATAATTACCCAGAAGGAAGCCAGGTGGGTAATGATGTTGTAATAGTGACTGTTTAATATTCTGCTGTAAAAGGTTGTAAACGGCATTTAAGGGGTAGTTTATGCTAATCTCTGTTAGTGAATAATGAAGTTGGTAATTTTATTGTTTGTATTTAAATGGTCTAATTTGATGTATTTTGATTGCTTTTTAGTTGCTGTTGAACAAACCTTCAATATATTTTATACAAATCATTTATTTTCACAAAGAAACTAACAATTACACAAATATTTACAAAATACACAAGAAACCGTTGAGCTATCTGCAGACCGCTGCAAACGACTTAGAGATAGCTCAACTGATCCAAATCAGTGCCAGAAGAAGCGTTCCTAAGTCTCTGGTGGAATTACCACGCTGAATAGCAACAAATACTACTGCCATGCTGAAATGGGATTGGGTGGGGCACGTTAGCTGGATGCATCTCGATAGGTGGGCGACTATCTAAACCCCACCCTGATGACGATTCCTGACGGATGACAGCCTCGTGGTTGGCCAAAAAAGCGTTGACAAGACGATCTGGACGCCTTTAAAGAACATGGTGGGAAGAGAATCATGGGGGGGCTTTTTCCCAGCTGTAGGACGACACGTGCTAGGAAAATATAGTGCAAATAACATTTAAATTCGGGTTCAGTTCATAAGGCGTAGATTGTTTAACGTTTTTGAGAGCATAAGGTTTGGACTGAAAAAAGCCAGTGTTAGATGCGTTGAGGTATGTGCTCCCTGTGATCCTTACAATGTCATCGGTCCATCGGTTCCTGATATAAAATTGTTACTTACAAGAAAGAAACAACAAAACTCAATAAAACGATTCTAAAGTGAATCAGAACAAAATTGAATTGTAGGGAACCATGATAGAGCATCAACTCTATATCGTGAAATTGACTATTTATTATTTTTGTTTGTTTAGTTTTTTTATTACATTCGTGAACTTAAAAAACATTTATTTTGATAAAGATAGACTAACTCACAAAGAAGAAATAAATGACGAAACTATTAAAAATAATGAGTACAATGGGCGGTCTCATCGCAAATAGCAATATCTTCCAGACAACCTTTGAATAGAAAGGATAGACAAAAATTGGATAGACATCGGATGTGATAGATAAAATAAAATACTGTTATAAGTCCTCTATCACCAGTTGGTCGGACCAGATGGACCGAAGACATCGGAAAGTCAGTGGATGGAAAGGGCTCAGAATTGTTCTACCTGGAAATGTGTAGGGGAGGGTCCAGCAGTGGACATCTTCAGGCTGATGATGATGATGATGCTGATAAAACTAGTGATATAAATAACACTTATTACATAAAAGTAACAAATATTCAAAAGGCAGTATTTTCAGCAAGACTCGACACTAAATAAAGGAACATGGCCAACTCTCATACCTTTGTACATAGAAGTAGCGAATTCCATTCTTATACCGACGGAATAGAAATGCTTTTGGCGTTACATGAGGGTAGTTTTGCACAGAGCTTGTTATTATAATGGCATATTAAACACTGTTATTACGAAATTCGCATTTCGTGGGCCGTTTGCGCTGGACATGCGATTTTAGGTTAAAAAATAAACTGTTTGAGAATTTCAGAGACTAAATTCACTACAAGGCGTAGTTTAAGATGGTATGAACTGTAAGCAGATATAAGTAAGCTCTTTGTATTCATCCCTAACTTACCTACCAATTTATTGTTCTCAAACGAAAAAGGAATAAATCGTTAGGAAACCTAAAAAGCTAGAAAACATGTGTCAAGTGCACGAAAACTTCAAACCCTTTCACCACATTAGAAAGAAATAGTGACACGTCGAGAAAATTGTTCTGCGTTCTTCATTATGTAGATGGGTGACCACTAATGGCGTCTTTTTTGCTTCGCAGGGCACGTTAACAGAGACCGGGGACAGTGGGAACTATTTTTTATCAAAATAATGTATTCCCGCTGTCCCCGTTCACCGGGGATATGCTCACCGGGGACAACGGGAATACATCTAAGTTTTAACTTAGGGCTCAAGCTTTTAAGCCATGACAGAGGTCTTAAATTCCGTCGCCAAAATTAACCCGTAACCCAAAGTAACCTACAAAAAAAGCTGTGACGGAGGCCTAGGTTCCTTATAGCTTTTATAGTTTCGGAAAAAAGTGGCTCTGACATACGGACGGACAGACAGACATGACGAATCTATAAATAAATAAATAAATAAATATTGTGGACAATTCACACAACACTACCCAGCCCCAAACTAAGCAGAGCTTGTAATATGGGAACCAGATAGCTGATATAATACTTGAATACATTTTTTTTTTTTTTTGTAAATACATACTTAGAATACAATATAACACCCAGACAGAGAACAAACATTTACGTTCACCACACAAATATTTGTTCTCGGTGGGGATCGAACCCACGACCTACGGCGCAGAAGGCAGAGCTACTACCAACTGAGCTAGAGGCCAGTCAATAAGGGTTCCGTTTTTACCATTTGGCTGCGGAACCCTAAAAAGGATTGCGGCTCTTTGCAACAGTGTACACTTGGTAGGTACAGACAATTAGACATTCAAAGGACATAAACCTAAAGGGCACTGTCTTTCCTTGACCCGCATTTGTCTGGTCTAGCTAGAGTCTAGCTTCTAGACGATAAAAAGCATAGATAAAAAATGGTATTCATTGGTCAAACAAGTGATATGCTACTAAACTTTTTAACACAAAAATGACCAAAGATTCGAAACGTAGCACGAAATAGAACTAACTTTTTACAATAAAAATCTAGTTTTTCTACCATAAAAGCTTTGCCATCAGCAAGTTTTATAAAAAAAAACACGATTGTTCCAAAATTGTATGACTTTGTTTCTTTAGATTGTTAATGAACTATGTTAAATGTATTTACAACAAAATTTACTTGAAGCAACCTCACAAAAGCTCAATTGCCTGAGCCAACTCTAAGACAGACTGTCTTGGCACAGAAAAGTGAGGTGACCTGACGCCAAATAATAGGAACAGAGATAAACAAAAACAACTCAGTCTCACAAATTCCTCAGCTTTTTATACAACTTGCTGATTGAACAAGCATTATGGCCCACCTGATGTTAAGTGGTAACCATCGCCTATAACAAAGCATTACCTCGTAAGTCACGCACGTCGGGAACGTGCCCTACGATGCACTGTCCTGCGTCCATCAACTTGAAACATACAGACGTTCAGCCACACGTGTCAGTAATTTCACCGGCACCCACGCCTTTCAAACCGAAACAGCAATGCTTCTTCACGGCAGAAATAGGCATAGCTTATATCCACATATTGTTACTCTAAGAGCAACTATCAATGATAAACGGAGCGGTTCTAATGGTTGGTTGTTGGGAAGAATTTATGGTAAAGCGATTCGCGAAAATTTATTCATATTTTGGGGAATAATTTCGGCGAATATTCAGATCTTTAAACACGTCGGAAATGGAAAATAAAAATTCTAAGTTTTGTATCAAACAGTAAAACTTAACACGCGTGCTGGATGAAGTTTAAATTATTTATTACTTGTAAATTGTTGATTTTTCATGCTTAAATTTGGGAAAATTGGAGGTAGCGGTTTGAAAATTAGGTTTTTAGTTTTCTGCACTTTGTTAGTTGTTTTGCATTTATTAGCTCATAAATACAAAAATGTTTGTATAGTAAGAGTCAGAGAGTAAATTCGTATTATTCCAAGGTTTCTTCATCCTAAAACCATTTTCAGTTCAAAACAAAATGGATCGTTGTCCGTTTACTTATAATATTGATATTGTCCACAATATTTTAAATTCATCCATAATCCATCATTGCGACGAATCGTAGTGGTATACTACCAGACGTTCGTAGAATACAGGAACATAACCTCGTGTTTACGTCAGAGCTCGCTAATTGGGTTACGTCAACAGATTTTCAACAAACCAATTTCAAATTCTACCCTAAAAGTATTTGAAATCCCAGCTTTAAAAACAAACGTAAATAAAGAAGAATAAAGGAGAGTGCGCACGTTCGGCAAACACGTGGTCCCAAAACGGTTCCTCTCGTGCACTCACTCCTTTATTTACTTTCTTACCGAACAGGTGTGCAATGAAAAAAGGCTTTCGGGGACGGGAGGGCAGTGTCAGGTGGTCGACTACATCGGTGAAACCGATATGGTAAACACGTTAGGACGAATACGTAAAGACAAAAAAAGTGGTTTGGAATTAGTACATGAATGTATGTGACCCTCTTTTTCTCCCCTCCTATGAGACATGATTGCGAATCTATAGAGATCTGAGGTCTTTTGCATACTGGTTGTGAAGCTTTTGAAGCTTTTGACTTTATTCAAAAATCAAATCAAAATCAAATCAAATCAAAACATTTATTTGCAACTTTGTAAACTAAAATAGGTTACACATAACTTATAACTAAACATTAAATATAAACATAGTGAGTAGGTAGTTGCAAATTGGTCCCAACTCAGCATATGCAAGTTAGAATAACTTACGCTGGTCTTCCGTTGGGGCCGTTGAGGAATAACACTTACAAGATACAGAACATAAGTGGACGTGTTATTAATGGAAACCTTGAAAGTTAGACGATCGTTGGTAACGTAAAGCGGAAAAGAAATCGTGGAAGCTTCTCAGAGTTGATTTGTACTACTGGATTGAAATTGAAGTGTCATGAATTTTTTTGTTAAATGAATAAAAATAAATTTATTAAAAATCAATATTAACATCATTAGTTACTGCTGGTAGGTACACTTTTTAACTGAATAATACTTATTAACAATCTTTTTCATTTCTCATATTTATTGATTACAATGAAAGTATAAATTATGTTTAATAAATTAAATAATACACAAAGAGGTATTATAATAACTTGAACCTGGTTATTAATTTTTAAACAAACACTAACAATTAATATTGTAGCGTGCAACACATTTACTTAATAACCTCCATTTTAGCCTTCCTCCTTTCAACCATAAGATTAAGATGTTTATTTGCTAAGGCCAACTAGTAAATGTTTTAAAACTTTCATTTAAAACTGCCTTCAAATGAAATATTCACTTTCAACCTTTTTAAATCGTCAACTGACCGGAGTTTTTTGTGGAATTCACGATGATTGACGCTGTCATGCAAATGTCAAATCAATCAATACATTTCACTCTGGCAGATTATTCTATTTACGGAGTAACGCTTTTCGTCGAATAAAAATGTCGGCCCTTGTTTTTGACAAGCATAAAACATAGATGGATACATAACTTTGAAACTATCATGGTTATTAACACTATTAGTGTTAAAAGTAGTGTCAAAACCAAAAAGTGCGAAAGAGGTTAAAACTATTTGCAGACAAATCGATTTAACCTCTTTCGCAATAAATTTTTTTTACTCGTGGACTTCAGTATAACCCTTGATCATGGGGCATGCAACTGTGCCGAAATATAGAGAGTCAAAACTCACAAAATTAAATCATGGTAAATTTCCCGTTATTCTTAAAAATATAGATGGATAGATTTTTACCTAATGGGTAAATTTATCTAGAGATGGAAAATTTAGCCCTTATTCGTATTTACTGATACTTTAAAATTATTATAAAATATTCCAGTCACTGTCACTATCATGACAGCAAAAAGATACCTATGGCAACAAACATGGCGGTCATTTATGCTATTGGCAGTCAGTGACCAACTAGTGCCATATTCATAATGGTGTCATTTTTGTTTTTTCTATATACTTACTCACCACAACCAATAATAGTTTGACAAAGTTTTTGGACAGCCATCAGGTACGAGCAATCCGAAGGGGATTCGTTTTCTGTCATTTTGGGAAGTCACAAAGCTTTTCAATTTAAATGTTTTTCTGATGTTATTTTGAGTTCTGCTGTGTGATTTCGGTGGTATTTTACCCAACATTACTTGAGGTCTTAAGCACAAAGTGCGACCATGCAGTTTGAAAAAGAGTGTATAAGTGATATTCACTTGACATTGTCAAAGTGCTACTTCAGAGAAAACAAAGCATTGCATGTCATATTGTATTTCTATTGTAATTCCTTGCAACAATTCAACACAAAAAACTTAGTAAAAAGCAATTGCAACAAAAACGAACTCCGCGTGTGGAGTAGTAATACGAATAGATGTCCCTTTTTGCGTTCCCAATCTATGTGTAGTATAGACCTTTTGGGTCAGGCCTTTGTTTTGGACCATAAAGGTGTGGGTTTAATATGGAGCGGGTAGGGATGGAGCGATGCCATAAAATAAATCTGATTATAGGTGCGCGGGAAAATAAAACGTTTTTTGAAGTACCTGCTACCTTATAGTACCTTACAGTAAACGAATGTGGGGCAAGAGTACGCTTACCTATTTATATTAACGTATCCCAAAGTTTAGAATCAAACATATGTTTGTGTATCACTTATGAGCAGCAGAAAAAAAAACTTTTTAAATAGATGAACTCAATGAATCGCTAATTGCTTCGAAGAAGTTTTATTATTCAATAAAAAAAACATAAAAAATACGTTAAAAATTACAAGTAGCCGTAGTCCGTTCCAAATTTTCTCTTTGGGTTTAATATTTTTTCGGGTATAAAAATACAAGATCAGGGTCTATACTCAACATAGTAAATAAATACATTGTAATTCATCTGTCGTTTAAGGTCAAATAAATACACCGATATTTGAGAACATTTTCACATAGTTGCTATTCCAGTGCCAAACTTAGCAAAGCGTATATGGGAATGAGATAACTGATAGAATTAAAATATAACTGCCCACGATATTCATAGTATAAAGTAGAATAGTAGACAATACACGATTGTGTCAAAGCCCGTGCCGTCCCGTTAGATAACAAGTGCCTTTGTGTGCGGAAGTGGGGCGGAGGTCGTTGGGAATTTCGAGGTTTTTGTCGAACAATGTTTTGTTTTGCATAATGTGTTCCGGTTGGTTTTTGATTCCGTTTGGCGTTTTTATTGATAAATTTGAATTTCGAGTAAGTACGTAAATTGGGCTTAAATGTTATACTTAGAGGTAATTTTTTTTTTTCAAAAAAAACAGTAGTTTGAACAGGTCTTACAGCTAACAGCATTATCTACAAGTCACCCAGGGCGAGCGATGGTGTGGTGTAGAAGTATACTTCACACGAGCATTAATGCCAAAAATACGATAATTAATATTGAGAACAAAATTAAATGCTTGTGTGGTGAAGGTGTTATATTGTATTGTATGTATTTACAAAAAAATAGTAAACAAGTATGATATAAGCTATCTGGTGTCCATAGTACAAGTTTTGCTTAGTTTGGGGCTAGATAATGTTGTGTGGATTGTCCGCATTATTTATTTA
The DNA here is from genome assembly GCA_947578465.1 of Thera obeliscata. Classification (NCBI taxonomy): domain Eukaryota; kingdom Metazoa; phylum Arthropoda; class Insecta; order Lepidoptera; family Geometridae; genus Thera; species Thera obeliscata. The sequence continues at coordinate 24,341,141 of OX387917.1, forward strand.
TTTATTTAATTAATAAATGAATCATAAATCGACGCTTATGATTAGCGATGGCAACGATAATCTTTGATCAGCGTCGCCATTTTGATTCATTTATTTATTAGCGCTACCAACAGTCATATCCCCAAACTTCGTAAAAGACGTAAAAGCAATTTCATTTTCGTTGTACAAGTTCGTCCAAACTTGGGACTAGATAGGCAACCTGCCAGATTATCACTTATCATACAAACAATGCAATTCCGTTCGTATAAATAGAACTGTCACTGGAAATCAGCATTCATTTAAAAATGAACTTTAATCCTTAGTCTTAGTTCTTAGGTTCTCAGAGATTACAAAAAGTTGGCCATAACTGTGGATTCAACCATATCAGACTTTTATTTCTGCAAATTATACTATCAAGTTTCCAATTGATAGAGTAATAATGACAAAGACACACATAGCAATCGTGGATTAATTTTCTAATTTATTTTAGGATCTCCTTCTTATCGTGTCACTGGTTTTTATTGAACCAGAGTGTGCTGAAAAAATTTTAAGTCCGTCTTATAGAGACTCCTTTCGTGCACTTGACACACGTTTTCGAATAAAAAAATATATTTAGATGATCTTCTTAAAAATTGCTGTAACACTACGTTCCTCATCTTGAAGCACTCAAATTTCTTGAAGAATAGTCAGAACTACTGTAACTATTGTTGCTTTAAAATGCTACCTACATTTATAGTGAACTTTCTGAAAGATTCTACTATTATTTATTCTATTTGTTTGCCTCGTGCATACAGGGTTATTCATAATTAGCTGCAAATACTCAGGAATTAGGTTCAACAAATAAAATAAAAAATATTTATGATATGATTTTTTTTAATTTTTGATTTAAGTTTTTGTATCAAAATTTTATTTTTATAATTTTTTTTACGGCTATTGCATAATTATTGCCATGGAGAACAGAACGATGACCCACCCAGGCGGTGACTGAACGCAGAGTGTCGCTCACGGTGCGCGGGCGCGGATCAAAGGTCAAAATAGGTCAGGCGCCAATGATTCCAAAGGATATTCTTTATCGATTTTCTCGGGATTTTCATAACAAAACTTAAAAAAAATCATTTTATAAATATTTTTTATTTTATTTGTTGAACCTAATTCCTGAGTATTTGCAGCTAATTATGAATAACCCTGTATAGGGCATTAACAAAACTCGTCCTGACTTCAAGACTTTAATCTGATGGCCTGCATACTAAGCGGCTAATTGACCATTTTAGGCCTTATTACATGTCGTTATACATCAACAAATTCACCTACTACTGGGTTTAAACCTCTATGGTACCATCTACGACAAAAAATAAACAAAATATACAAAATAAAATGTTGTTATGGTGCTTAATTTTTATTGCTAAGAGACATTGGCTTTGATGGTTCCAACATAGAATGGGACCTCTACATCAACTGACTAGCCAGGGTAGAATAACGTAACGGGTTCTATTTTTAAAAACAAGTAACACAAAAAACAATAAAAAAATAGCCATATTCCGTTGTCAAGGATGGAAGAAAGGAGGTTACATACTTAATAGGTACCAATGATCCGACAGATTATTTTGAAATTAGAATTCGTTATCCAACTTCACTCAAGATCGAACATAACCACGGCAAAAAAGACGACCGAGTACATCACAAGATTCATTAAACAAATAAAAACACCAACTTAGCATACAAGCTTTCTTAAAAAAAACCTGTCAATTTTGACAGCTCATCATGCTCTTTTTCAAATTGCATTACATTCAAAATGTAGCTTCTCTGCTTTTCATTTCAAAGACTATTCCTTTCCAAGCATTTTTAGTGTTTCAACACGTAATAGCGCACTAGCACTGTGTTAGTTTTGTTAAGTTTCAGCCGAGTTCACGGGTAAACTTTGCCGCCATTTTCTTTTGTACCATATTTACACTTATTGCTTTTCTCTGTTGTCATAAATTATATGAATTCTCTGTACTTAGAGAGTTTCATCGTTGTGTAAAGATAAATCAATGTTTTGGATCGGTTTATTTATTTGGTTGGCGTCTCAGCTCAGTTGGTAGTAGCTCTGCCTTCTGCGCGGTAGGTCGTGGGTTTGATCCCCACCGTGAACAAATATTTGTGTGGTGTTTGTTCTCTATCTGGGGTTATATGGTATTCCTAGTATGTATTTACCAAAAAAAATGTATTCAAGTATCGTATGAGCTATCTGGTTCCCATCATACAAGTTCTGCTCAGTTTGGGGCTAGATAGTGTTATGTGAATTGTCTAATTTTTTATATTATTTAGCCCGTATGCTCCCCCTGGGTTTATAAGAATGGCTGTATATCTTTCCAAAGTTGTTTAGTCGCACGGCAAACAAAAATAAGCTAAGCGAGCAACGTAGGCAATCCAAATGTCACGAATATAAAGCATTGCTGACACTCCCAGGCGTCTACTTTTCGGGAACGATCGCGCAAGCCGCACGCAAACGGTAATACCTAAGGGCGAGGCCCCATTAGTGCGTTGCGCTGCGTTGCGTCGCGTCGTCTCAACGGAACAGCGCATTGTATGCCACACCTGCGTTGCGACGACGCACGATGTCGCAGCGCAAGAGCGTCGCAGCAACATTGGCTGCGTCTCAGTTCAGCCTTCGCAATAAATAGATGTCGCAGCAGAGCTCCGTCAACGCAGCGCAGCTCCGACAACGCAGCGCATCCCCTCCCCCTCGCTTCGTCTGTCGTCCGTCGATCCGTTGAATTGTCGCGCGCGACGACGCTACGGTCTAATGGGTCATGTCGTAAAAAATATATGGAAACCGACGCAGCGACGACGCTGCGACGACGCAACGCAGCGCAACGCGCTAATGGGCCTCGCTCTAAGCAGAATACTAAATAAACGTTTTGTTCGCAAGTTGAAAGTTCGGTTTTTGCGGAATTAGGTTACAGTTTATAAATCTTATGCTTCTTCGTAAAAATATTTTAAACAGACTTTGCGCATGTATTTTACTTATGACTTTTTAGATGTTACGAAAATCAACTTTCAACCCGATATCACACACACAACGACTCACAGTAGATTGAACGGTTAACTCTGTCTTGTAACACTTTAACTTTTTTTGTTATTTCTAATCATCATCATCAGCCCGTTTGCTAACTGCTGAGTATAGGCCTCTTTATTGCGGCACTCTTTCCGTCCCTCGCGAGTCTTATCCACTCATTCCCAGCTCTCGCAACGATGTCGTTCGATCAACGCCCGCCAGCGGTCTACTTGCGGAAAAACCTGCCCGCACATCAAGTGCGCATGATAAACTTGCCGAACTTGCCGGACACCCAGACAAAGAACAAACATACTGTGTTCACCACACAAATATTTGTTCTCGGTGAGAATGGAACCGACGATCTACAACTCAGAAGGCAGAGCTACTACCAACTGAGCTGAGACTGTCAATGACTTTCGCGCTCTGAAGGGCAAAGCCTTCGCTCTATAACAGTCATTATGAAGCTATGAAAGAGACTTTAGGGTGGCCTCGTAACTCGTCACCGGAACATACGTCTTTTTAGTTTTTGACGTGACAACGTCTTATAATTCGATGGAGCCGGCTGCACGCACGAAAAAACATGACTCATGCGGCGTTACCTCGCTCTGAGGTGTTCCATTTAAGGCTTGAAGTGCAAGCGAGAGCGCGGAACGAGCGACAAAGAGGCACAATCGGCCTACGCGTTCGGCAGCGTTTGACATCTGTCTCTCTCCTACTTGAGTGAGCAATGCGTCCGCGTGGACAGCTGTATGACGCTGTCACGTTCAACTATCGTCAGTAAACCGACTTTACTGACAACCTATTTTTTATTACCTTACAGAGCATTCTCACCGAAAACGTGTATATCACTGCGTTTATCATCTCTGAGACTGAGCAGACGACTGAGGGTGACTGAGGGTGAGCAGTACCATACATATTTGTATATTACTGCAACGGTTTTTTCGAAATCAGAACCCAGCAATGCATTAATATTTCCATTCACAGAACCACAAACAAATTCAAACTAAGTTAAACAACAGCTTGTAATAAAACGAGTCTTTTACTAAGCTCACTTTACTGGCGCGATATCCAACCTTTTTAGCTTTTAGCTCCCAAAACAACGATCCCTAAAGTGGGACCGAGACTGTCCCATTTTTAAATTCTATACCGAACAATGTTACACTTTTATGACAGACGAAAATTTTGCCCTAATTTGCGCCAAACACCAACGAGCTGATATCAACTTTAGGGATGTAGAAATAGAGTTTGTTGTAGGTTGGTGATGGTTGTCCTTTGACAAAAATGCTGCCGAGCATCGAAGCATCGTGCCTAATGAGCCGTGTATAAAAAGTGTTTCTTTTTCCGTTAGACCTTTTGCTGTAGCTTCTTGGGAAAAGGTCGATCTAATATTAGGAAGATATAGATTTCTAGTCTATGAAAGAGTACGCTTTTGTTTGGAAATCAAACTTTTGCTCACGCAGTTATTTTATTAAGGTGTACCTACCTAAGCTTCGTTATTTTTTATGTTATACTACAATTTTTAATCTTTAAAAGAATATAGAGTTTGTTCATGAAATGCTCATATTTCTTACAAATTTACAAACCAGTCTATGTTTTCAAACTCTTTATTTTGACTGCAAAATTCATACAAAACGATTTGCTATGTAGATTATCAATAAAGACCCATTTGACATGCAAAGCGGAGTCCGAAACCCTGGTGGAAACGATTTAAAGGCGTTAAAATTCTCTATACATATTAGCATATAATAAGTGGCTACGGACAGACATACTGACAGTGCAAATTGTTTTCCGTGACTGAGGAAATTTGTGTGAGTGCCCGGTTGTTTCTTTTTTATGACGTAGTTGTAGATATTACACATTTTTATAGGCTTGTCTGGAAGCAACTGGGTAATTTTGGGGTTTCATTCTTTGGCTTATTTTAAAAACTAACAAATATAACATAAATATGTAGATAGTGCATAAATGATAAAATTCTAAGCTAAAGCATTATTCATTTTGAGGCGTTTTTTGAACAAGTGTGGTGAAAGGATTTGTACTTTTTATCACACTACTGGTTCAAAAGAACTTAGTGACCCGACACGAAGAAAATTTGTTTTTTCTCAGGTTTTTTTCAGAAAATAATGTTATGGGTTAGTTTCAAAAGTTCGAACCTTTGTTTACAAAGCACAAAGAATTGAAACAAGGTTAAACAACTAACTTATCCCTTTTTCATTCAACAGAGATCACACTTCAGAAGTTATTGATAGACGGGATCCAAGAATAACAGCCAATGATCTATGAACCAGCCGCCGGACCCAAAACTTCGAACTGGAAACTTATTCACTGAGAACTGTTATAAAACTTTGAGTTCTAGTTTGTATACAAACACAAAGTTTAAAAGATTCTTGAGCAAACGTTTGTTGATCAAAAACATCAAGTTTTACATATTCTTGATCAAAATTAAATGTTAATAAAATCATCTTAGCTGTCAAGTTTGTTTTCCAACAATTAAAACAATTTGGGAGGGATTTCAAAATAGGCACAATGACATCTCTTAACCTGTCCTGTACAAAATATGTACCAAGAAATGACTATCATACATAATGGATGTTTGTGGTCAGAACGGCTGAATGGATAAGAATGAAATTTGGCACAAAGATAGATTATAGTCTGGAATAGCACATAGGATACTTTTTATCCCGAAAAAATTACAGGAACGGGGCGTAACGGGAATGGAACAAGCGAAGCCGCGGGCGGCCGCTAGTCTAAATACAAACTAGTATAAAGGTTAAATTGTCTAAGATAAAAACAAACTTCCACGATGGCATTAGAAGACATGACACACGAGACATGGAAACTAATTCTCGAGCCGACCGAGATTTTCAATGTCCCATATAGACACATTGGCTTTGCACAACCCCGCACTTTTTCTACGTTTTCCGTATATCGTAGCTGTCAAGGCTTCTACGATGAGGTCGTCGATGAATGACTCAAGGAAATCATCCATTCTCTCTTCGAAAAGAAGCAATAAAATACAATTGCAAAACGATGCGAGATGAGCCGAGAATTAGGCTCCCGGAAGTTGGTCAATTTGAGGCAATGTTTTAGTCTGTTTGTCTGATAGTAGACACAATGATATCAATATCAGTGGCAAGCGACGCCAAAGTTCCGCTATCCGCTGACGTCAATCAATCCGTCCCCGGATATAGTCGGTTTGGCGTGACACGCGCCATTAATACAAGGGAAAACATGGTGGATTTGTTTTCCCGCGTACCGAATGCGCGATTAATTGATTCAACGCACGCTAGCGAGCTTCGAGATAGGAGAGAGCTCTAACCTATCAAAAAACGACTGTGTAACCTTTTTTTATGCAACTAGCTGATGGCTCTCAAATGGCCCACCTGATTGAAAATTTGATTGTATTGTGGGAGAATATTATCTGAATCTTTACTTAACAAATCTTTAAAAAAAAGGCAGCTTAATAATTAAAATAAAATAGAATAAAACTTTATTGTACGCCAAAATAAAAAGGTAGGTAAATCAAGAAGCAAAAGAAAATATAAAAACTCGAGGGAAAACTACTTAAATTATATAAAAGAATACTTAATATTATACATCACGGTGTGATGAACATAAGGCCTTCACCGTGGGTGGTAGCAGCTGTTAAAACAAATAACATTTATGTATCCCAGAGAAAAAAATGGTTGCCTGTGAAGTCGGTTTACTGACGATAGTTGAACGTGGCAACGTCATACAGCTGTCCACGCGGACGCATCGCTCACTCAAGTAGGAGAAAGACAGATGTCGAACGCTGCCGATTGCGGACGCATATTTTGCTTCTTTGTCGCTCGTTCCGCGCTCTCGCTTGCACTTCAAGCCTTAAATGGAACGTCTCAGAGCGAGGTAACGCACCGCACCGCACGAGTCATGTTTTTCGTGCGTGCAGCCGGTTCCATCGAATTATAAGACATTTTCACGTCAAAAAAACACATGAAAACAGTTTCCGGAAAACAAAGGCCAATAAACAGGTTGGAAACACAATGTCTCTTTTAATTATCCTTGTAATCGTAGCTACAAGCTGTAACAGCCAGGAAATGGGAAGTTATGGCATCCACCCACGGCTCCGCACGCGTGGTATACCAACCAGGATAAGACCAGATAGCACACAGGTATGTTATTCCAGGCCACGAATTATGTAAGAAACTTACAATTAAACAAATATTTACAAAATGTACAAAATACACAAGAAACAGTTGAGCTATCTGCAGATCGTTACAAACGATCTAGAGATAGCTCAACTGATCCAAATCAGTGCCAGACGGAAGCGTCCCCAAGACGCTGGCGGCATTGCCACGCTGAATAGCAATGCTTATACGCTGCGCCAGATACCCACCAGAAAAAATAAATTTTCTTTGTGTAAATATAAATTATATGTCTTTGAAAGGTAATCCCGTACGTATCCCCAATTCCCCTAAATAGACTTGACACACTTCCAAGCGAATTATGTATATTCAAAGTTACTCACAAATCAGTTCAGCCTGGTATAGAGATAGGTAAGTGGTAAGGAACGTACACGCTCACTCAAAAATTCATTTATAAATCAAATCAATTCACAGGAACAAATTTGAATTAGTGTGTGTTTGTCTATAATAATTATTTTACCAATGCATGAGCATTATTGTTGATTGATTGATGAATGAAGACTGATTATTGATCATCAATCAAACATATTTCTTTCAAAAAATTTTACTTTTTTTCATCTGACAAACGTAATTTGCTTTCTTCTTCAGCCTAATAATGATGAGCATTGGTAAAATAATTATTATAGACAAACACACACTTATTCAATTGTGTTCTTTGTTCTTTTATATGCTTGGATAACAAGGAAAACGGGATTCGGGATAAAAGATGATAAACATTCGCTTCATTAGTTCCTTCCAAGAGCTTTCCAATTTCGGAAATAAGGTACGATTTTTGGCAGAAAAATAACAGTTAATTCAGATAATAAATATGTTCCAGTAATGAACTGAGGGGCAGAGTGATTATTCTTGGCCTTGTATTAATAGCTTCAATTTTTTATTTACACAAAGAAACTAACAATCAATACAAGTATTTCAGAAACAGTTGAGCTATCTGCAGACCACAAACGATCTAGAGATAGATCAACTGATCAAAGACAGACAGACAGAAGCGTCCTCAAGTCGCTGGTGGCATTGCTACGCTGAATAACAATGCTAATGCACTGCGCCAGATACCCACCAGCCTGCGGGTCACGCGTCGCTTCAATCAGTCGCCTTGACAACATTTTATAGAGCCTTGGTTCCCCACGAACCCAGAGTCTCAACCTCAAGAGGAGCAAATAAGTTAGGCTCTGTCGAGACCTGCAATAATGTGCAGTATTATTTCTACTATAATGTTATTTTTTTAACTATTTTTACCCATTACCAAAATGGTTCGTGGTCGGTCTACCTCATAGTAAGCGGTAACTGTCATCTATTGACACCCCGCATAACCTATGGGAAACTTCCTTATCAGCAGACTTTTGTGCTAATCGTTGCTTAAATAAGTAGATGGCCTACCTGATGTTAAGTGGTAATAATCACATGTAACAGAGTGTTTTCTCGTAGGGCATGCCCTACAACAATATATTTTCTTTCAGATAAAAACTCAACCAACTTTAATAACGGAGGAAAAGCTGATATAAACGTTTGCCTCAACTAAGCTTCGAGTAATTGAATCGATTTTGGAGTCGGCGCCAAGCCAACAACATCTCATAGGTACCTATTCTTTAATTATTTCTTGTTTGTCCTCCCCTATTTTTGAATTATTGGTATCAACGAGTACCTACCAAGGCACACCTAGACAATTTTTTTACAGCTTATCCAAAGATTTTGACATGAAAACTAGACAGTATATAGTACATTATTGCAAAGGCAGCGAAATAGGCAATTGCAGGTCGAGTATGAGTTTGAAGGCCGAGCCGCAGGCGAGGACTTCAATGATACGAGAACGCAATGTGTACGATAGATGAAAGAGTTCTAAATTCAAACAGCACACCGTTTCATACAACATTGCCGGAGCGAGAACGCGCCGGGAAGTGATTTTGGTTTTTCAGTCTACGTAAATATGATACTTCGCGTGTTCTTTATTCAAAAGTAATGACAATATTTCCGCGCATGTTTAAGAAAAATATATTATTGAAGGAAGACTTGAAGAAATGCGATGAAGAGAAAGTTACCAAATTCAAAAATGTATTCATTCAAAATTGTATCACATGGATCACTTTAGATGCCCATCAAGAATAAGTTACGTGAGCCAGATGAAAGAAAAGATTGCTGCCATGTCGTATAAGGAAGTCAAATAAGTCACAATGGAAAGAACGAAGAAACTGCATCGGAACCCCTATAAGAAAGTCAAAAATCATTTATCTAGTGGAACATTTTGAAACGTCTTATGCTGCCTTCCTACGGTGCGTGGTTCTGCAGATCATCACGAACTGCCGACGAGGATGCACGGTAACGCACACAGATAGGGCTCCTGTGCTACCGCGTACCTCGGCGCACGAGACCGTTCCCATGGTGTGTCGTGCGAGCTGGGCGTCGATTCCAGCAGCAAAAATCACTCGAGCGATCGCGTAAATCGATGAGAGTTGTCAATTTTTGTTTGAAAAATTTGAAAATGGAACGCGGATTCAGCGATCACTCAATCGAGCCGTGTTGCTGGAATCGACGCCATCCGCCCCTCCGTGCACGATATCATAGACCGTGGGAAAGGGCTATTAGAAAGGTGAGTCTGGATGAATACGACGACGATACGATGTAGAATAAGAGCACGAATCTTAGCAAAATAATCGTCTGTAACATGCAGTTATCGAACCTAACCTAACTCTTATCCAAACCTTAACATCACATTTCGCTACCATTGGCTGTGTTTTGTCTAAAAATATTCAGAGTGCTATTAAAATCAGAAACCTCCATCAGTCCTTGTACTAAGTGAAAAACTTCGTAATGAAACTTGAACCGAAAACAATAAAGCGTATAACGGAATTGATTACAGTGCCATAAGCACCACTTTCAGACGATAAAAAACCGCATTATATTTCCCAAAAATGTTAGCCATCATCGACAACGACGCTTTTAATAAAATGGCTACCTACTTGTTAATATTTGAAAAAAGATAATCTGTGTTCAAATTATTGCCATCTCGTTCCAATGGGTAACAACTAACAGTGACAGAGCTAACTTTGAGCGCTGTTTTAACTTGAGTAAGGGCTGATTGTTCAATCTACGGAAAACACTATTCGTCGAAAAGAAATTGTTGTTTTTGAAAAGCCTAAAAAAGATAGATATACTTTTACCTGACGGATAAAATCTGTAAATTGAACCTTGACGCTTAAAAAATAAGAGCTTTTCCTTAAACCCACGCATTTATGTATGTCTTGCTTATCTCGTCAACTGGTATTGATATTGGATTCTCGTTGAATTCTCTAGGGCGTGGTTTATACTGAAATGACGTGTGGCGTGACGTAGGTGACATAGTATACCAAACAGTAACCAAATAATAATAAATTAAGATACAAGTAATTCAATTTGAAGTTGACAGGCGTCAACTCGGTTGGCCGGGCTTCTGCGCCGTAGGCTATGGGTTCGGTCAACTGAGAACAAATATAATAGGCATGACGACTAATTTTCAAAATCTCTTCTATCATATTCAGAAGTATCTGTTATGTTTAAAATATATCATATTTCTGTAGAAAATTAAGGTTTTTGTGCAATAAAAGTACATTTAAATTTAAATTTTCAAATTCATGCCAAATCGCTCGCTGGTGTCATGGCGTCTGTTATTACGTCACGGTTAAGTATATCAACAGTAAACATTGGTGCTTTTGTACTAAATCGGAATGACGTTTACGTAAACGTGACGTAATTCGCTCTGACCGGTGTTTGAGCCATCATGGCGGATTGTTGTATTTTGTAGATTTATTTTAACAAATAAATTATTAATCTCGACATTAATAAGAGAATAAATACATATATCAAAATCTTTGAATCCTTTTTCATTAGATCAGATAAATATTTTAGCGATACTTGATTACTGTCTTCATGCCTATTGTGGTAGAGTCTGTTCAGAAAGAGAACCGGCGTGGGATATGAGGGCGCAGCTGTGCTTAATTACCTTTTTTGTTTAGTGGGCAATACAATAGCGCGTCTGTTGCGTTTTGGTCCTATCACAACTAGTGTACTATTCTTTTATTTAATTTTTATGATGCAAAATGCTGACAAAGAGAAAGGGATGAGCTGCCATATAAAAATTGAAACGTTAGTTCACAATTTGGCAACGACGGCTCTCTTTCTGAACAGACTCTAGAAAAATGTGCTTTCACTGGCTGGGTGTTATATTGTATTCTAAGTATTTACAAAAAATGCATGTGTATAAGCAGTCTGGTGCCTACCGTCTGTTTAGTTCAGGGCTTAATATAAAAAAAACTGTACATATTAATAAACTGATATGATTTTATAGAGATCTTAACAGTCTCGCGGACGATTCAAAAACTAATGCTAGGCTGCGTGTGCGTGACTGTTTGTAGACGTTAGACATTATTTAGGTATTCTGCAGGTACAAGGATACTGTGGATAGATGTTACGCATTTTATTAGGCTATTGCTATTTTAGGCTATGTGTGGAAAACTTACTTTGGGGGGCATTTACGAAAGTTTAAAGATGGTCGCGTGGAACTGGCAACTAGACTCACTTAGCTTAAGGCATTTCAAAGTGATTCTTGTGATACCATTGAAAAATACATTTTTAATTTTGTTTTTTTTTGTGATTTGATATAAATCACTTAAGAGCGCATCGTGCGAAAATTTGAGATTTTAAAAAAAAAAAACATAACTAAATAACTAAGTGACATTTTAAAAATCGCAAAAGGACTAATTTTAGACTATACATTTGAGATTAATTCGAATTTAAGTGTGTTAAAAAAATATACTATTTAACATGACATTCTATTTAACGCTAATGAAAATCGTATGTCAGCGTTAAATAGAATGTCATGTTAAATAGTATATTTTTTTAACACACTTAAATTCGAATTAATCTCAAATGTATAGTCTACAATTAGTCCTTTTGCGATTTTTAAAATGTCACTTAGTTATTTAGTTATGTTTTTTTTTTTTTAAAATCTCAAATTTTCGCACGATGCGCTCTTAAATAAATGAAAGAATGCTCCATTTGGGAATAAAAGTAAATGTCACCCTGCTAATAAAATAAGTATAGATTGTCCATGTTATTTCTTGAAAAAAAAATATGCATACTTTAAACGCAGTCTCATGAAAAAATGGGGTGTTTCTATGTTATGGATAAGACCGTTTGTTGTACGTGAATACGTCTCGTAACTTCGGGGCTTCCCCCTCAGCCGCGCGCAATTTGTTACAGTCCTTACTTAGCGTAATATTTTTTTTGAGTCTTTAGCTATCCAGGCGTGTAATTGTAATTTGAATGGCTTATAACTTAAGCGAAATAGGTTTTATGATGATGAGATTGATGTTTGTGTATTTTAAATATTTTTATGTGTATGTTTTTGTGTTATCTCTACTGTTGTATATTGTAATTGTGTAAACTATGGACCTAAGATGTCTGAAATAAAGATTTTATTTATTTATTATTATTTAATAGATATGTAGATGCAATACTAAACTGTATCCCCCGATTTTGTTATCATTTGTTGTTCTGCATTGCTTCCCTATGTAGCAATGTGCCATGTTTGCCTGTAAACTGCCTATTAAAATAGGTATAACATCGATTTAATATCACATTTATCCTCCTTTATAAGAAAAGATTATAAACCCATAACCACAAAACGCGAACGAGCTAAGCTCAAATCCCCTTAAACTTTTAGAAACGCATTTGAATTTATAAACCCTATAAAGTTAAATGGTGCTTCTAACTTATTCACCCACATAGAAGCGATAACCACATCACCTTACCTAGGAGTGAACACCAATGGACTAAACAGTCAGCCACGAAATTTATTTATCGAATATGCTACACTAGAATAACCGTTCTTTTTCAAAGTAGTGATAAATAACCATACGTAAAGCCCGATAAAAGAAAAGGTCGCTGTCATGTTGTATAAGAAGGTCGAGGACGCCACATTCGAAAGACTTGGAGAAAACTGCATCAAAAACCAACAAGAGCCAAGCTCTTAAATTTAAGAAGAAGAAGGAGGTAGGTACTTTTATCATTGTGCCACAAGGATCACTTTCAAACGTCTAGGCTAGGTGACGTGCCAGTTCCATGCGACTAAGCTTAGAAGAACAAGCAACAAACTACTGCTTGGTTTCCATCGATTTTTGTATGATCCTTTTACAAAACCACAGCAAAATAAGCAGTGAAGTTCCAGTGTTGTGCCACTCTTATTTAGTGTGCCAACTGTATTGTGGGCCCTGTAAACATAAAGGTGAGATAAAGAGGTACTAAACCTCAAGATGTTTGCGTTGGCTACATTTTCTCTCCAGAAGTACTCTCTCCAAGACACCTTTACACGTACCTCCCTCACTCCCAACCCCCATTTCCCGTTAATATAACACTTTGCCTCAAAGGTTCTACCAGATCTTGTTTCAAACGTTTCGTAAGTCAACTTTCATCAGTTGACCTTTTGCTTCGTGTCTATGGATTAATTTCATGTTTCGTGTTTGCTCAGTGGGTGTTTTTATCCATCAAATTATCAACACAGCTTTTGACGTGACAACGTCTTATGATTCGATGGAGCCGGCTGCACGCACGAAAAAACATGACTCATGCGGCGTTACGTCGCTCTGAGGCGTTCCATTTAAGGCTTGAAGTGCAAGCGAGAGCGCGGAACGAGCGACAAAGAGGCACAATCGGCCTCCGCGTTCGGCAGCGTTCGAAATCTGTCTCTCTCCTACTTGAGTGAGCGATGCGTCCGCGTGGACAGCTGTGTGACGTTGTCACGTTCAACTATCGACAGTAAACCGATTTTGTTTGCATTTTTTAGACAGCTGAAAGTCTTCAGGGAACTGGAAGTCTTTGGGGTGGCCTTTTATTGGCAACTATCGTCAGTAAACAGACTTTACAGACAACCGATTTTTTTATATTATTAACGCTCTTCTGACATAATTACTGTAAAAATAAGGGAGAAGTCACTGGTTCCTGAAACCCAGTTTTTTACTACTTCGGGAACCTATGGATTCAATAATATATGTACAGTACATGCATATATTATATGTACTGTACCACGCCAATAAACTATTACTAGCTGTGTCATTAAAGTTATTTTGTATTTGTATTAGAAAACGTCAATATTTTTTTTCAGCCCTGTCTTCCTTAGGTAAATAAGTGGTATTATAATAAGGATAATTCACTTATGTAAGGCTTATTGTAAGGTCTTATAGTTAATTTTCTAATCTTTGCTACTTGCAATAAATAGAGTTTGTGTGATTACTTGGTAGAATACGGATGTTGAACTCTAGCATTGTGTGATGTAAAAAAAAAAAGCAGCCAAGTGCGAGTCGGACTCGCCCATGAAGGGTTCCGTAGCATCAAGTAACATAATATAAAGGTTCTTGTAGTTCGTCGAAAGGCAAATTGCGGTTTACGATTTATCTTCTAAATATATAAAACGCTTACGTTACTGACTGACTGACTGACAATCAACGCTCAGCCTAAACCGTAAGTCCTAGAAGGATGAAACTTGGAGGGTATGTTTATTTTATAGCATAGGGATGCACTAAGAAAGGAAATTGGAAAATGATTTCCCTAAGCGGAGAAAAAGAGGAAAACTTTTAAAAGAAAAATCAACGGAGCGTAATGGCAAAGGGGCGAGCGAAGCCGCGGGCGTCCGCTAGTGACGTATAAAAAAAAACTACTGACTAGATCTCGTTCAAACCAAATATCTGCAAACACGCAATATCTAGGTTAGTAACTTAGCACATTTAATCTAAGTCGTAGAGCTTCGACACGTATATAGGTATACCTAATACTTTCATGATTATTCAAGTCCCAAGGCCTATTCAAATTACTTTCTTTAATGAACCCAAATATATTCCAAATCGAGCTACCCCCCGTAACCTCCTAGAACCTATGGGCCCATTCTACACGGACAGACCATTTACACTTTCCGCTAACATTGCCCTAAGTAACATTATGCTAATATAATGAACCGACGATCATGTCCCTTGAATTTACTGTTCTGTTAGTTATGTTTAAGAGATAAGAACTTCTAATTAGTATCGAAATTGAAGAGTTTTTTTTTTGTAGATGTTTGTTGACTCCAAATAATCCAGCCCAAAACCAAGGAAAATTCGTAGCAAAATAATCAATGATATTAAAAATACGAGTACATAAAAAAATAAAATAGAGGATAGGAAATTTTATATAAAGTGTTAATTACCATGTCCTAACCATGCTATATTAATTTAATAATCATTCATATGTACTATAATGTGTTCTTTTTTTACCGACTTCAAATAAAAGAGAAGTAGGTACTCAATTTAATTTAAAATTGTATTTTTTTTTAATGTTTGTTATCTTATAACTTCGTCATTATGAACAGATTCGAAAAAAAGATTTAGCTTGAAGGATGGTCACCTAGAAATTTTAATAAAATCAGTTTAGTAGCTTGGCCATGAAGTGGGTTTCTTAATACTCAATACTCAATACATTTATTGCTTTACACATGGTTTAGTTTGTGCATACATAGTTTTTAAGTGTAAGTTGGTATCACATGGACCCTGCATAGGGTATAGCAAACATGGAGGCAGGCCGAGGTTTTTTAAGGTAAGTACATACGATTAAATTATAAATAGTTAGTTTGATTCTCAAGTTTTTTAAACTCTTCTTCTATTAAATAAATCTTAATATTCATTAAAAAAAGTTATAATTACCATACCTATCTATTTCATTCACTTTTTTTTTACAATTTATAGGCTACCGCTCGACCGCAATCTCCCCTGATGTTATATGATGATGCGGTCAACGGTATAGCGGTGTGAATAGGTATCTTCTAGGTTCACTTAAAAGATACTTATGCACTCTTTTTTTGAAAACGGCCTAATTATACATACATACAGGCTTTGGTCAGCCGGAATATATTATCTTTCCCTTTGGCACAGAGACTCAAATCGACCGTAGATCTATTTAAAAAAATCAGTTGCCTGTAAAGTCGGTTTACTGACGATAGTTGAACGTGACAACGTCATACAGCTGTCCACGCGGACGCATCGCTCACTCAAGTAGGAGAGAGACAGATGTCGAACGCTACGGAACGCGGAGACCGATTGTGCCTCTTTGTCGCTCGTTCCGCGCTCTCGCTTGCACTTCAAGCCTTAAATGGAACGCCTCAGAGCGAGGTAACGCCGCATGAGGCATGTTTTTTCGTGCATACATTCGGCTCCATCGAGTTATAAGACGTTATCACGTCAAAATGAGTCCCAATAACTTCCAGGCAACACATGCCTTCCCATGACACCATTACCATACTAACCGCTGCACGCATGCCTGCCGCCCGCCGCCCGCCGGCTAATTTACACTCTACGCATTTCATTAGTGGGGCTAATCTAGGACCCAACTACTGGAACTCACTGGAAACTCGAGAATGTATCTATTGTATTTGTATTTTAAGTAAGTATGTATTGACAAAAAAGCTCTGCTGATTTTGGGCCTAGATAGTGTTGAGTGCATTGTCGTAGAATGTTTATATTATATTATATTTTATTTATATTATATTATTCTTTGTCTTTTTATCGTGCCATTGGTTTTTCAAACCAGAGTGTGCTGAAAAACTTTAAAGTATATACGTCTCAAAAGGCTCCTTTCGTGCATCTGACACTTTTTGAACTTTTTAGGCTTTACGACATGCTAAATTCTCACAATGTTTTCCTTCACCGTTTGAGAGCACTGGCATAGGGCACATAAAATTCTGTATAGTAAAACTCACTGGGTTTGAACCCACGAGCTTAGGATCTAATCAATACAATATAACACCCAAACAGAGAAAAAACATCTGGGTTCACCATACAAATATTTGTTTTCGGTGGGGATCGAACCCACGGCCTACGGCGCAAAAGGGCTACTACCAACTGAGCCGTGATATCTGTCAAATCTTGAGATTTATTCGTTATTTTTAATTGCAGCTAGGTAGATTTAAATTAGACCGTTTTATTTTGAAGTTTAGAACCAAGGTTTGTATTTAACTAGTTCAGTAAGTATTCTGTTCTTCCGTCGTTAAAATTTGGCCTGATTTTTAACTATAAAACACAACAGTCGTAAAACAACGTACAAGCAGTGCCAAATGGGCTTTTCTTTAAGTTCTTCAAATTCAGGGCAGACCTTGACCTGTGCAATCAGTTGACGTCAAACACTGACCTATCTTCAATCAAATGAAGGATCGAAGCCAAATCAGTAGATCTGCCACAAGCTCTGTCTGGCTCTGTCTCTGGCTCTGGTTTTGAGTCAGTGTGAGTGTTGACTAAATAAATCCTACGTCGAATCGTCACACACACAGTATAATACACTGGTGAGCACTCACATAGACTCAAAACCAGAGCCAGACAAAGCTAATGATAGGCATACAGCACTACGTCGTTCAAATACAGTTACATAAAAATATATGCTTCAGCGCTTTTGGAAAAGGCAATTTATGCAATGAGATGAATAGCAAAGAAAATGAAGTAATTGAAACAGCACTTTTAAGGAAGATAAATCATAAAAAGAAGATCAATTTGAGGGTTATTAGTGATGCTGGCTCCAAATCTCAGAGAATCCGAGAGGTTCTTAGAGAGGTAGCACTTATGTCAATGCTCCAGTCTGCTGGCCTACCATGAGCTTCATATGGTTATGGTTATGGCTGTCAAAATTATGTCAACAATGTCAACACACTCAAACCCAAGAAGAAAATGAATGTGTGGGTCAGCCTATCTATACACAATTTGACAGCCATAGCCATAACCATATGGAGCTCGTGGTAGCCCTGTAGTTTGCGACCACAGGTATAGCAACATAGCTGAAACGATGGGAAAAGAAATAAATAATGTAGTATATGCGATACAGGCTAGTCCTAGTGCGGGGTCCATTGCATATCTGGGTTTTTGTAAAACTGTTACCTTTTTATTATTATAGACTTTTTGTTATTCTTTTGCTCTGTTTAACATTTTTAAAAAGCCTTTATCATACTTATAAATACTTTACATATAATTAATATAAAATAGAGAACGAGCTCTTGAATAATTAGTTAACAAGTCTAGTCATTAAAAGCTAATGAGTTCTACATATTTTAGTAACATCGTTGATTTAAAAAGAAATCACTTGAATTTACGCGTGTTTCTAAGAAACACGTATAAAATTATCAAGAAAATAGATAAATCAAAAGCACAATAACAAATAGTAGGAGCCAAAACCAATCTACAGCAAGTTAAGTTGGCTAAAACATTGCTACACTGAGATATGAGACATGTCTTGCATAATACATTAATCAGTACACGATTTATAGTTCCGATAGCACGCCGTCATACCGCTTTATAACGTTTGGTAGTGTTGAATTATTTACCCACATTATTATCTGCCTCAAGGGCAAAGGGATTCGAGATCCTATAAGCAGATCCAATACACTAAGGCAAAAGGAATTGCAATTGAGCTTGTCAAGATAGCAATACAGTCAGATATTCTGTTGGAGACGGTACAAAGACAGCAATAGGAATAGAGGAATGTGAATAACGAGGATATTAGGTTTATGTCGCTTTGAATAAAAGCTAGAAAATAGCTAAAGGTCAACCACCAACCATCAATCATTTAGGTAGTCACAAATCCAAGGCATTTGATCATGCTAAAGTAAAATCAAGGGCGAGTCAGGCTTACTTTTTTGGTTTTTAATTCATCAGTTTGATTAAAAACAAAAACAGATAATAATATAATAACTACTATACTATAATTATATTATATACTATAATTTGGGAGTTTTTAAAAAAAGAGTGATATCTTCTAGGTGAGCGCGCTACACCGTCGACCGCATCATCACTTAACATCAGGTGAGATTGCGGTCAAGCGTTATCCTATAAATTGTAAAAAAAAAAACAGATAAGATAAAGCTCCTTAGAGAGTGTAAGTTTAAACGCGAAAGTTCGAAAAATACTATTGATACAATATTATTTTTATATTTAAAAATATCACCATTAGGACAGTTACTGGAAAGTCCATAATACTCTAAAACTAACAGAAACTTTTACCATTACACAATGTTGGATTATCCTTCTGAAGTACGATAGGACGAACTTCTGCAGTTATTAGGTGTTTACTTACAGAACGACCGATAAAAATATGTCTGGTTCGTGGCTTTATGGTCTTGGTAGAGAATGACGTAAAATTCTGAAATACCTTACCAACGTACTTTAAAACTTGGAGAAAATATTACTATCCGTAGTTGTTAAGTAGAGTTTTGTAATTTTTGTAGACTCTTTTAGATCATTAAAATTATGGCATGCTAACGACTTCAATCTAACATTCGTAGAAATCGTGTCTTGTTTTTTGACAATCAAAAACACTTGTCAAAACATTGTAATCACCTATAATAGATGTGTAACAGAGCTAATCAGAATCACCACATTTATGTCAAAATAATAAGTCTTGCATCCTATTCCATCCAACACCTGGGCAAAATATCCTTTGTCTCTCTCTCCACTCAACTCAAACACCGGCCAAATAAGTCCATACTTTGCAGAACACCGCGTGTCAGTATTTTTGGTCAGTGTAAAACTTCTTGGTTTTTTTGTCATCTATTTTAAAGACTTCTTGCTGAACTATTTTAAAGACTTACCTCATTGGTGTTCCACCGATGCCTCTGGGCCGCGAAGTGCTCAGCCCGCGGCAGACTCTCCAGGTTCTCTGGCAGCTTGATTGGCTCGCCATCTGAAAACAATTCTCAATTCTAATTCTATTCGAGAATAACTGATGCACAATAATATAATCAGTCTTTCCTGGATATTGGGCTTCTTATATAATAGTGCCGTGAGGAAAGGACATAAAAAATCGTGTTTGAAGCAGTAAAACATTCTGTAAATATTAGTAGATGAAAAGTAGCTCCTCGCCTTGTTTCAAATATTTACGTAGAAACAAAACAATGTATTATAAAAAAAAGACATTTGTAAAATCCATTCCTAAGGTTTTTTTGTGGATAATATAGTTGATGTATTTTTGTGGTATCACTATGCTGTTGGAGCCGCCACGTTTCTGTAGCACTTCGAGCATGCTTTCTAAATTAAAGTAGACGATTTTCATGCCATAATTCGCAAACGATGCGCGTCATTGAGAAGCCGAGTCCGTGGCAGCCAGAACAGCATCGTGAACGTATTATCTGAATGGTGGAACTGTGTTGGTTTGAATCAGCTTAAACTCTAAATCTTCTTGAACTTTATAGTGTACTCCCTGAAGGCACTTCGGGTTTGTTCTTTAAATCCACAGACACCTTAATTATTTAAACAGTCTCGTCTCTGAGTATTTAAACGAAAAACTACAGACTCAGTCCCATTCCAATCTTTTACGACAAGAACAGTCAAATTAATCGCGCCACTTCATCCCAATTTCCTTTAAGCCCCTCCAGTAAAACAGCATCGGTAAAACAATAAACTCTAGCTTTACGAGGTGAAAACTGTGAGTTTTTGGCAGCATTCGTCAAGAATGCACTGCAATCCAAGCACCTTGGGACCACCACACTCGAACACGCGAAAAACAACTTTGGATCATCGTAATAGGGATGGATGTGACCGCATCTGTGGGATGGCACTCCAACTTGTTGAAATTCCGTCGTCGTCCGGCTGGGCGTCGCCAAATTTACCGTCTCCCGGGTTATATTATCGGTGGTTTTTATTTTGGGGGGATAAGGTTCTGTTTGGTCCGTTTTCTGAGCAACGGCGTCGGAATTTGTAGATGGTAGGAAATTCGCAAGCCAGCCTTTCGGTCGGGCGCTCGCTAATTTTGCGCCCAATCGTGGCTAACGGATAACATGTGATACATTTTTCAGCTTTTTATCTACTTTGGGCCTGTTTAAATTGCGTATTTTGCTAAACGGGACATGTTTACGATGTGGTCAAGCCTGCTGTTGTTTGGTCGTAATTTTGTATTTTCAGGCGACATTTAAAGCAGTTTAAAGAAATATGTCGCACAAATTTTACAAAAACATGTGGCTACTGAGCATTCAGCTATTTTAAGTCTCAGCCTGTTTTAATGGTGAACCATCGAATAACAGTGAGTAAGCTCCAAATGGCTAAATAAATGTTAGCCAGTAACGCTGACGGTATTCTTCAGGAATAATGGCGGATAATGGCATCCGCGTCAGATTCGAGAGCCACTCGATTACTTCAATGGCATTGCTGAAGGTTTATCTCTTTTCAAAACAAGTAGTCTATGACTGCTTTTTACGCATTTCTTTTTGTAATCTTATTACGGGAGCTGACAGTAAGATTGCCTATTGATTTCATGCAAAGATGAAACCGCTAAGTGATGGTGATCCGAATCTTTCACAAAAAAATGAATTGCCAGAAAGCACTTACTAAAAACATTACGATTACCAGTTTAAACAATAGTGCAAAAATGAAACTTATGGCATAAGAATTGCAAAATGATGCTAATTCAGAATGAATCAGAAGGCACTGAGACAATGCTTTGTTATAGGCGTTGGTTACCACTTACGATAGCACTGTGTGAATTCATTATTTTTATAAAGTTCCGGGAAGAACGTTTCCAAGCCCTTTTCACCCACCGACTTCCCGCGATCTTAACAATTCCGTCGGCCCATCGTCGGGTGGGTGAACGTCATGACAACAGAAGACAAGACGGTCTTCTGTTTCATGACTGTTATACTCTACTTCACATCATATTTTTTATTTTATACAAAGAGTTATTCGTCGAGTGTGATTAGTATCCGATGGCGCAGCGGTCAGCGTAGCCCCGTACCAGGGGGAAGGTGGTGGGCTCAAAACCCGCTCGGCTCTTAACTTTTGGGACATTATAAAAGTCTTTGAGACTCTACTTCATTTACATACATACATACATAAAATCACGCCTTATTCCCATGGGGGTAGGCAGAGATCACGGATTTCCACTTGCTACGATCCTGACACACCTCTTTCGCTTCATTCACTCTCATAACATTCTTCATACATGCTCGTCGGTTTAGGGTACTCCTAACCTGGCCTTTCTCTAAAACGTCTGCGATCTGATCGAGATACATGCGCCTAGGTCTTCCCCTTCCAGCAGTTCCATTCACACTCGCCTGATGCAATTGTTTTGTTAATCTCCTTTCATCCATTCTCTCTACATGTCCAAACCATCTTAGCATACCTTTCTCTACTTCATTCATCATCATCATCATCATTATCAGCCTGAAGAAGCTCATTATCTACTTCATTTGAATAACAAAATACCCAACTTTAGGTAAATTTTAGTGTGGGCTGCATAATTATTAGTTATCAACCTGCTTTTACCTTATTCAATAGCCTACAAGGTGATCAAGGATCTTGTACCACCAACTTTTATTTCATTCTTCTGTGTTATTGCGTAAAAAATGTTTTGTGGCAGCAGTTTAGTCGGACCCCTTTTGCCATGGTGTCTGCCACCTTTTTACCAACTTCAAATAAAAAAAGGACTCTTCTCGATTCGGTTGCATTTTTTTTGTTTGTTATGGCTTTATTTTGTCATTTATAAGCCGATTTAAAAAAAAACTTTCAGATTAGTCCCATAGAAGTTCCATCAAAATTGGACCTGCCGTTTGGCCATGTAGTTGATTTTTAAAAGTTTTTTAATTTTTATTTATTGTATGGAAAAAAGGAAAATTGACCTTAGCCGACACATTATCTTCTTCTTGTTTCTGTATGAAAATTATGTGTACCTACAATATACCACTCTCAACTCAACTTATTGGAATCAACTCCTCTAGGCCCACTGTGAATAAGTAGAGAATAAATATTTAACGTTACAAACTTATGCGTTATTTTATTAAACAAGTCCAAGTAGGTATCCTAAAAAAAGTTTCAGAAACGAAGTCCGGTTTTGTTCAACTCTTTGTTTGTTGTACCTACTCTGGTTGCTTGTGTGTGTCTGTACTGGGATACTTCAATAGAGAAGCTTTTTCAATGATCTTTTGCGTCTGGCATCTAGGTAGATAGAGGGCAATGTACTCTACTACAAAAAGATAAGTCTCTAAACATGTATATACCTAATACCTGCTTTTGAATAAGGTAAGGTGCTAATATTATATATTGTTTTGTGTAGGTATGTATCATTATTTTGTAGTCTGTATGTAATAAACATGAATAGGAAGATGTCAAAATTAAAAAATATAATAATTTGGAATATTTTTATTTTACTACAATTATTTATACCTTAAAATTGTAACAAAGGATATTTCAATGCGCGCTCTCTCGCTCTCTCTTACGTTGCTTTCTCATAAAAATGATAGGAATTTTTAAATAGCTTACATAAATTAAACAGATAAAAACTGTAAGAACTGTCATATATTATATACCTATTATATAATTAAAATAATAAACACATCGAATAGTTTAGCTTATACACGTGCTGACAGCCTATTTGACTAATGGCTGTATGGCTGTCAAAATCTGTGGGTCTACTATTTTCTATCGGTAATAGAGGGTTGCTTCTAATAAGTATCGCTAGATATCCATAATAATTTAAAAGGTTATAATATACCGGCCAAAAGATCAAAGACCGATTCTTTCATGGATTGCATTACCTGCTGTTGTTGGTAAAATCCACAGTATTTTCATTATTTGTTATAAAAAAAACATTATGCTGGCACGAGTATTGCTCAGAGAAAAAGTAACATTCAATGCAATTTCTCATGAACTTATTTAAATACCCACACATTATTTAATACATTGTAAGAGACAAAAGTATGTAACAATAGATAAATTAACTAGCTTGTTACAAGATCAATATTTAGAATTCATGCTTTGAAACACTTGTTGAAACAACAACAAAGAAAACATTTGTTTTAATAAAAACAAGAAAAATGCAAAATTATACCTTACTTTAACCTAGGATTTGTCACAGAATTTGTTATTTTACTTATTAAGTTTTATTTAATAGAAAAAAGAATCGTGGTAGCTAGCTTTCTTCAATTTTTGTAATCACCACCAGTTCCTTCACTTGAAAACAAATGATAGCGAGGTTAGAATAATTATTATGTATCTACCTATATTATTTTTGTGCATAATTATATAATTATGTATATTATTTTATTCACTTGACACTGGCAAGATAGCCCGTCAAAAAAATAGTATGTCAAAATGACAGGTAAGATGCCATAATAATATAATCTTCTAACCTGTCATTATGACATACGAATTCCTTAAAACGTATCACTTTCAAACCATTAGTAATTAATTAGTACCTCTACAATAAAAATTAAATGCCTGAAATACTTTTTGTTCATTATTAATGAAGTAGTAAATACATGCCTGTTCTTCTAGGCTTGGTTGCGTGAAACTGGCACCTAGACTCACCTAGCTATATGACGTTTCAAAATGATCCTTGTGAAATAACGGAATAAAGAAATTTTGAATTTGGATTCATAATAAACTGATGAGTAATTTATATTTTTTTAAAATAATATGCGGAAGGGCGAACAAGGTTAAATCCAATCATTAGTGAAGAAACGAATATCAAACGCGCTACATGATGACTTGCAAATATCTAGTGGCAACCACTTATTCGTAAATAAATAAGATAAAGTCTTATATCATACGCCAAATTAATAGCTATTACAACGTGATAACGCTCACGACTTGTATGTTTTAAGTATTTTAGTTCGTGATAATCAATGTTTTATCAATCTACGTAGACATGTTTTTGTACAATTCTTTATTAGACTAAGCACAAGTATTCATAATAAGGTTTTGATTTATACAAACTTATTTGATAAGAACCTATTCTGGATATCAAACCTAATCCCAATTTTGTTCTATTCCTTATTAATATAATTAAAAAACCTACTGCTTTTTTTTCTTGTCTTTCTTTGCCGGAACGAATAACATGATTGTCTTCTGTAGTAATTCTGTGAAAATCATTGTTCCCAAAAATACCAGGAATGTGCCGATCCAATGTCCAACCGTGAAAGGATTCCTAAAGTACAATATCGAAAATATCAGCGAAACGAATTTACGCAACGTAACTGTCAAAGTGACAGTTAGAGATGTGCACTCAGTTGTCAAAATATACACCGCGCTTATGCAAAGTCCTTGAGTCAAAACGTACAGGATCAATAGAAAAACTTGCTTCGGTAAAGTTATCCCTAGTACGTCGACAACAGGTGTTTCTGTAGCCAACTTCACGTGGCCTATTAGATTCGGCGCGGTTGGCAGCCAAATCACAAGTGGCAGTAAATGCGTGTAGTACAACGCCTCCCAAGGATGTTTGCCGTGTTTAGAGTACAGGCTTTCTTGGAAGATGCCCATTCTTGCAGAGACGAAGAGAGCGAAGGTTAAAATGGCGATTCCGAGGCACCACCAGAGCCAGTCGATGAACTGCAGTCTCTCTTCCTCAGCGGCATCTTCGTGCGTTTCTCTCGGTGCTTTGACGTCTCCGCTCGATTGAATCGTGCATATACAGATTCCAGCGGATATCATAAAGATGGCTAGGTACTTCAGAGGGGGGTATTGTTTCTTTAAAATCCATACTCCCATAGCCATGTTGGCCATTAGGGATCCTGCTCTGAATATCATGTGCAGCGGCATCGATATGTTAAAGTTGAAAGCATAGTTGTTGGCCACGCTACTCGTCCAAAAGAACCCCACGAGCAGCAGGTATTGCTTGAACGGTATGTTCCGTTTTGCAGTTCCAAATTTGCCGACAGTGAAGAATCCCATAGTAGCGATGAACAAGAATTGAAGGAATGTCGCAAGATTTCCTGCTCCAGGGTCTTCTTTGACGACTATCTCAAGGAAAACTACATTTGAGCAGCAGCCAATAAAGACCATAGAAATTCCCAAAGCCGCTTTGACATTCATGATGAATCTGAAATAAAAAAGAAAATGTTACAAAAAGTTATTCCGATACCGGGAATCGAACCCGAGCCTCCTGGGTGAGAGCCAGGTATCCTAGCCACTAGACCATATCGGATGATACAAGACGGACGAAATAAGAGCATCATAATAGTTTACCAAAAAAGTATTATAAACAAACAATTTACAACAAATTCACCGCTTATATCTGAATAATTATGCTCTAAAACCAACAATCACTTCACAAAGAAACCGAGATGAGAATCCTACACATGCGCAGTGATAGACTTCGCAATTCAATGCAACAAGGTTATTTTAACAACCAAATCTGACTATATCACCAAAAACTTTCACCGGACGGTAAGGAAATAAATAGATACTTACGTTTTATGGTCTTTCTGCAATCAAACACTGAATTTCACATAAATTAACACACTAATTCATTATTTACATCAGCGGCAGACCCACGTTTGACAACGGAGACAGCGATCTCGCTAGTGTGTGTGCTTGCCGGTGTAGTTGTGACAGTGGCCTCGAGACGCGCATGCGTATGACGCTCTGTCGGTAAAGCAGGTTTAAGTTTGGTTATTACGATAAAAGATGGCGTTGTCACTACTTTAACTTGGTAGTAACAGGTTGTGGTATTTATTCTGTGGCAAGGTACAAGGTTCAAAACGATGTTATCTCTCTTCTATCTCCGATGGATGTAATTATGATACAGTTAATTATCTAATTAGTAAAGTAGTACAAGTACCTTACTTATATTCGATTTAATTATTATACATATCAATCAAACTTAACTTTATTGTTATGGGTAAGTACTGAGGTATTAGTGTTAATTATTGGTATTTATCTAATAGAGATCGTCTTTGTAGGGTTCCGTAGCCAAATGGCAAAAACGGAACCCTTCTAGATTCGTCATGTCTGTCTGTCTGTCTGTCTGTCTGTCCGTCCGTATGTCACAGCCACTTTTCTGCGAAACTATAATTTATTTTTTGATTTGCTATTGTATGTGTTGTGTTAGTTTCAGGAATGGATCTTGTGACATCTGAATAAACAAATTTTTATTTTTTTAATATTTTATAACACTACACTGATGAAACTTGGCAAGTAGATGTATTCTGTGAACCGCATTAAGATTTTATCATAAACATAGAAAAAAAACAATAATCTTTGGGGGTACTCAGAACTGAAATTCAAAAAACTTTTTTTCATCAAACCCATACGTGGGGGGTATCTATGAATAGGTCTTTAAAAATGATGTTGAGGTTTCTTATATCGTTTTTTTCTAGTTCTAGTCAGTAGTTTTTTTTTAATACGTCATTAATCGTAAACCGCAATGTACCTTTCGACGAACTCATAGAACTTCTATATAATATTACTTACTGCTACGGAACCCTTCATGGGCGAGTCCGACTCGCACTTGGCCGCTTTTTCTTTATCTTTATTCTGACTTAAACTTCTGTTCTTGACATTTCAAAAAAAAAAACTCTTGCTGCCAGGAAATATCACAGAGTTGCCATTAGACCTGTTTATAGACCTAGCTCTATCTTGTCTATTCCTAGAGCCAATCCCAAAGAGCCGACGAAACTTATTGTTATGGTAATGAACCCTCAATAAATCCATTTTTATCGAGCTTTGTGTGGCTCTATCCTGTCTCCAGCTCTACTTACGAACAGATATCTGGCCAAGTAAACTCATTTGAAGAGTAACATGGGAGGAAATAAAATGTGCTTGCCCTGTGTTAAAATACCAACGTGGAAAATGTGAGGTTATTATTTTATTCAAAAGGTTTTTAAATAATCAAAAGTTTTTAGGTATTTTTAGGTAGGTATCACATGGACCGTACAATAGGGTATAGCAAATCTTTCTGCATCTTCAGAGATTTTTCATAAGTTTCAGTGATTTATTTCTAATTATATAATCTACAGATAAGTTTATCATTCAGATAAAATATATCCATATTTTTTAAGGCTTGTCAAAAAATGCTTTTCTACTTATTGTGTGCAGTGCAATATTAGTATACCCTACTAAGTTAGATATAAGTTTGTAAGATGTTTGTTTTTAGTTTATTAGATATTTATTAGTTTTAAGCCTTAAATAACACATTGGATTGAATCTGTAATGTTATTATAAGTGAATGAATAAATAAATAAATAAATAAATAAAAACAATAGCTGATATTTTTATACGACGATTAGCGTTATTTCGTTTATGGAACAATCAGGCCTTAATTTAACAAAACTGTGTTTAATAAAAGGTAAGGAATTTTCCCTACTTAACTACGATGAGTATGAGTGATGGGAGTGAGTGGGTATTCGTAGGAAAAAATGTATCTATCTATGTTGGATCAATCAAACGAAAGGAAAATTATTTCTGGTCAATATCAACGCCATCTTGAAATCGATTGCGTAGCATTTTTATTTATTGCCCTTAAAACTATGCTAAGGGAATTATCTTGTTAGAGGAAGTGAAAACACAATAATTTCCCTAGAAAGTTCACAAAAAACCCCTGAGGAGTAGGTAAGAAAAATCTTTCTACCTAGAATTTGAGCAGAACATTTCTGCAATTCATCTTCAGACACTTGTATGACAAATACTTCTCACTGAAATTTATAACCTGTTCCTACCTACATTATTAAAAGAATCCCGACTCCATACGATACGTGACCGGGATCAAAATCCACACAATTTAGAGATAGAACCTTTGTCTGTTTGAAAATGGGTTTGTTATTACAATGAATATAGATAACAGAGGTATGGCAGGTAAAAATACAGGTTTGTATAATTGAGTCTTATAGAAGCAAAGGTTGTTGCTAGTTATTTATAGAAAAGTAGGTATTATTGATAATACTTAAATTTATTTAAAATTATGTATTCAAGTGCACCCAGCCAATCTTCCATAGTTTTTGATTCCTCTCCATCCAAAGGTTGTCTGGAAGAAATCGCTTTATAGCGATAAGACCGCCCATTGTACATTTAGATAAAAGTATTTATGTGTTAAATTCTCTTTTGTTAGTTTGTAAGGTGTACAATAAAGAATTTTCTATCTATCTATCTATCTAGTCTTTAAAAGTTAAGAGATAACGCTGTTTTTGCTACCAACAAAAACAACCACAATCACACTCGTTTTGTATAGGATGTTACTAGTTTTTACACGATTTTATTATTCGGTCAAGTAAACTTGTCAGAACACTATCAAACTGCATTAAAAGTTGCCACATTAAAAAATGGGACGTTGCTACCTTTGCTTCTATATGACTCAATTGGCATGTACCAAGTGTTATCTTTGGACGAGTAGATAAGGTAGGGTACGTTAAAACATCTAATATTCAAATATCTAATCTACAGGGTTATTCATAATTAGCTGCAAATACCCAGGAATTAGGTTCAACAAATAAAATAAAACATATTTATGAAATGATTTTATTTAAATTTTGATTTAAGTTTTTGTATCAAAAAATTTTTTTTATTTAAGTCATCATTAGTAATGATGACTTGAAAGGCTTAAATGTAATTTCTTATTCTTATCGTGGCACTGATCCTTTCGAACCAAGTGTGGTGAAAGGATTTTAAGTGCGCCTCAAAGAGGCTCTTTTCGTGCACTTGACACATATTTTCAAACTTTTTAGGTTCTACGATATGCCGGTTTTCTCACGATGTTTTCCTTCACCTTTTGAGAGCACTGGCAATGTACATTATACATTTTTGGGCAGAAAAACTCATTGGTAAACGACTGGATTTGAACCCACGACCTTAAGGCGAACCTACCACTAGGCCACCAGCGCTCTTTTAAAGTAATGATTCATTACATTTAACACTAAAGTAATTTTTGAGTTATCACTGAGTTACTCTGTCACCATTATCTACAGAAATACCATGGCATAGATAAACAACCATTCAAGCGACTATAGCATTACACTGCAGCTATTCACACGGACATAAGGTGCAGATTGGCGTGCAGTACATAGATGTCACATCGGTGTAACCATGTCTATAATTCAATTATTCCGGTTCCACGCGCCGATCTAACGACCTTTCAGATAGCTGCACTAGTGAACCGCCCTGGTTATGCTCGGCTAAGACCCTGCGCAAACGTTGCCTTACTCTATTTATATTATCATCATCATCAGCCTGAAGAAGTCCACTGCTGGACCTAAGCCTCCCCTACACATTTCCAGGAAGAACGATTCTGAGCCCTTTCCATCCAGACTTCCTGCGATCTTAACAATTTCGTCAGTCCATCTGGTGGGTGGGCGTCCTACTTTTCGTCTTCCGGTTCGTGGTCGCCATTCGAGAACCTTTATTTCCCAACGGTTGTCAGTTCTTCGAGCTATATGACCTGCCCATTGCCATTTCAACTTACTAATTCTAAGACTATTTATATTATAATGCCTGGCAACAACACACAATATAAGCTCACGCCAACTACGAGTACATAGAAACGGCTCTCCTTGATTACTTTAACAACGCTATTGTGTATACCTACCTACTACTGTCTATAAGCCTACCTCCATGTTGCTATACCCTATACAGGGTCCATGTGATACTGACTTACACCTAGGGAACTATGTATGTACCTAAACTAAACCATGTGTATGCAATAAATACATTAAGTATGGACACTTTTTGGTGCCGAAACGGCACACGATCAAAGGGTACTGTTGTTGCTGTGTCCTGTAGCGGTGATTGGACACAGTGTTACGTATGCGCAGGGAGTGGATGATTTTCATACTGGTTTTATGGGAATCAAATATTTTTAGATAGCTTGTGTCTGACACCAAACTCAAAGGTGCCACTATGATAAAAATCCATGTTATTATAACCAATAATTGGCAAACTGTGGTACTAAAGGATAATGGGCTGGTCATGTTTTCCGTAGAACAGACAATCGTTGGAGCAAACGAATACTAGAGTGGAGACCGCGTTTAGGTAAGCGTAGTGGAGGACGCCCTCCGGCAAGGTGGGGCGACGATCTGAGAAATGAAGCTGGCAAGCACTGGAGGAGAAGAGACGAAGACCGGGCTCAGTGGCACGTCTTGGGAAAGATCTACGTCCAGCAGTGGACTGATATAGGTTGATGATGATGATGAAAGGACAATGTCCAGTTGACTACATCAGGCTGATGTTGATGATGGTGAAAGGACAATGGAATAATAATAAATGGAAGAACAAAAAAATAAGACAGACTACTGATCTGATGTATAGATAAAAAGCAGCATATATCTCTAAAGTGCAAGCTAGCTCTAGCCTTTCATCACGATCGATTCAGTGGCACAGAAGACATAATAGTTGCTAAATCCCACAGAAAACAAAGAGAGGTATTTCTGTGTTCTTCGATTTTTACAGACAGACACACTAAAAATTGATGTAGGTAGATATAGTTAGACGTGACTTTCTCACTTCAAGATGCCGTGTGGCGCTTCAATATGATTAGGAATAGGCATAATTTATTCACTTCGGCTTCCTCTTCCTCTGCTTGACTACATACACCATAAACTTTGATCAATGAGTAACCATGAAATGAAATAATTTATTTGCTTGAAGTATGGTAAGTACAATTTAGATCTTATAATAGGCAAATATAGAATCACACACTTCGCTAGAAAAACCCAGCATGCAAACCATGTGTAGTACATAAAAAAATAAACTAAATTATTCAATAATACAATAATATGATGTATTATAATTACAACTAAAATTAAATGTCAAATTAACATAAATAATAATAGATTGTATTGAATTCAATTAAGAAATAAATCATTTACCCTATAAAAACACTTATCCACTAACCATGAATACACCATAGACCAGAAACATCCAAACCACCAGTGCTTAGTTGCTAACCAGTAGGATTCTTGGTCAAGCTAGGTAAATGTAATAGTAATGCCTAGATTCACAAGTTCCAAAGGACCAAGCATAGAAGAAAAGGCAATTTAGGCGTTGTAATTGATGACAAACTTAACTGGAAACAACATATTAATGCCCTATCAGGTCGTGTGCGCAAATTAATTTATGTATTTAAAAATCTAAGGGAAGTAGCTGATCGGAAATTGCTTATAAATATATACAATTCATTATGTCGGTCAATTTTAACATACTGCAACACTGCCTGGGGAGGAGCTTGTGTCACGTATATGTTACAACTAGAACGTGCACAAAGAGCGGTGTTAAAAGTGGCCACTTTTAGACCATACAGATTTCCAACAACAGACTTATATTCTGACTGTGAAGTACTTACTGTTCGTAAACTATTTATTTATAACGCTATTTTATTTGAGCACAGAAAGGCTAATGTAAATGATAATTTGTCTACTGGAAAACGAAGAAAAGATCGAGTTCTAATTAAACCCACGGTGCGTACTGCATTTGCCCAACGCCACCAAAGCTTTTTAGGTCCATTATTGTATAACAAAGCTAATAAGGCGATAAGTGGTTTAATCCACGTAAACCATGTGAAGTGCAAAGAGGCGATAATGCAATGGCTTCTTGCACTTGAGTATCAGGAGGCAGAACAGTTGTTGAAAATTATCAAGTAGTCAGTGGGATACCTCTCAGACACGCATACATAATATTTACACATCACAAAAAAAAAAAAAAAAAAAAAAAAAAAAAAAAAAAAAAAAAAAAAAAGACATTATTTATCTTCATTCATGCACACAAATACACTCACTCTAACATAGACTCACCCATCCACACAAAACGCACCCACCCACACTTAAGCACACACACCCGCACACCTCTATATAAAAATGAACTTTAACAATAATAAATAATTAATATTGTATTCAAATATAAGTAGGTACTTACCAATGTAGCTTGCACGCGTAATCCTTGTTATATTATATCCTGTAAAAAACAAAGTGATTATGCATGAAAAGTCATAATTAAATTTATTTGTTGTATTAATTATTATAATATCATTTGGCTAACGTAAATTTTAATCAAATAGATTTTATTTTATTTTGCATTGTAATAAGTTAAAGATAGTAAACAGTAGAAATTCTAATATACAGTTAAAAACTAGTAGGTAAAAATAAAATTGTACTTACGGTCCACACAATATTAATAACAGCTCAACATGGCATTTATGTAAACAACACTATGGGAAGGTAACGCGGTATCTACAACACAAGTTTATCACTTAGTGTAGATACTGCAATACAACAATAACTGTGCACAAGCCAAATTAAATTGCACTTAACTAGGAACTTCTCCATGTACCCTTATTTTTAGTAGCAACATATTGTGTTATATTTATACTGAATTGCTTGATTTTTGAATAAAGCTTATTCTATTCTATTCTAAAAAATTAAATTCGACTTATACATTATGTAGGAACCATAAAGAACCAAAAGTTCGTATTTTAAGAAGAAACGCGGTCTAAAAGAATTTTTTCTTAAACATGCGCGGAAATATTGTCATTACTTTTGATTATAGAACACGCGAAGTATCATATTTACGTAGACTGAAAAACCAAAATCACTTCCCGGCGCGTTCTCGCTCCGGCAATGTTCTATGAAACGGTGTGCTGTTTGAATTTAGAACTCTTTCATCTATCGTACACATTGCGTTCTCGTGGCTGTATAGCCACAGATGCGTTTACCTTTCGGCACAAACTGTAAAATAAAATAAAAAATTGGCGGTAAAGCGGAGTTCGTTGTTAGTTGGTTAAAAAAAAAAAATATTATGTAAAAGACCCATTTTTATTTCCTTGCATATTTTTAAGAAAAGCACTATATATGCCTCAGCCGAAATGGCAATTGCCTGTCTCGTATCATTGAAGTCCTCACCTGTGGCTCGGCCTTCAAACTCATACTCGACCTGCAATTGCCTATTTCGCTGCCTTTGCAATAATGTACTATTAAAATAGGTGCATTGCTGTCGCGCCGCCTGAATAGAGGATGATAGAGACAACTACAGCTCAGCCTGATTTTATTAATTAAAGCCGCTATTTCGTAATAGCAATAAGGGCAGGAAGAAGAAGAACAAAGCCGCTATTTTATATTTTTCTGTTTCCTCCTCCAAACTGGATTGATTTTCATAATTTGTTTTGCAAAATAATATTAAGGAGGGCTTTGGCTATGCCTCTATGTTTTCTTTTTATTGTTTATTTCGTTAATACGTAAATTGTTTTACTGGACGGCTGATAAGAAAGGTACAAATTGATTATTATTACTTTTTTTAAATACGCAACTTAGTCATCTTCTTCTTATCGTGTCACTGATTCTTTCGAACCAAGTGTGGTGAAAGGATTTTAAGTGCACCTCAAAGAGGAACTTAGTGGCATGCAATAAGTAGTACTTATAGATTGTATGGTTAATTAGTATTTTCTCTAGTGTCATTATCCAAAAAGGAAACAGAGGACTACGTTTGTATGGACTTAACGCCAACCGCATTTCCTCTTAGGACGTCCAAAGAATAAGGGCACTCATATTATTCTAAGAATTAGATTATGCATGAACTATGGGTTGTTTTAAAGGCTTGCGCACATCTAGGCGATGGCGATGGCGATCAGCTGAAACACTGTTAAATATGACAGGAAAATTTAACAGCGTTTAAGTCAATCACTATCGCCAACGCCTAGATGTGCACAGCCTTTTAAAGAATTGAGGATAATCAGAGAGAATTTGAACAGTGAGTTTTTACTGAAAAAGTAAGTGACTAACGAGGCTTCTCAATGGGGGCTTTTATTCTAATCCACATGCCAATTCATTATAAACCATAAGCTGTGCTTGTCAGCGTCGCTTTTCGAATGCACAATGAATAATGAGACGTTTACTTTTTCTAGCTACAACTTTGTATGGATAGGCAAACATTTGCTTAGTAAATACGATATTGTGAATTGGAGCCGTATGCCATTGAGTTAAGATTTGTTTGTTCTAGCTTTTAATAGACGAAGTTTTTACAGCCATGCGAGATTATTTTTTTTATGTTACAAAGAAAAAAAACTTATGGGCTATTTTTTCAAATAAGTTTTTTCATCAGAAAAAAATGTATATCTCGTCAAAAATAATGAGTGACTCTTTGTGTGTGGCTTGTTCGGGGTACTTTATCCATTCTTTAGTAGGCGCGCTAGTTTCCTTTAGTTCGATTGATTCGGTACAGATAACATAATAAAAATGTGTTTCCTGTTTGATTCCTACCTCTCAATAATAGTAACTAAAGTGCCTTTCACTATATTGATATCTAAATAACTTTGAAAATACTGACTTTGTATAACAAAAATATAAAAGCTTTATCTAAAATCTTAATTTTAAGCTTTTTTCTGTTGTTTTTTCTTCTTATACATAAAATTTAGAAACTAAAAGTCAACGTCAAGCATTTTACCTCCGTTTTGCGCAAACGTTCTTTTGCTCCAAAACAGACTTTTATTTTTCATCACATAACAAACCGATGTCATGAGTGTGGCATACCAACAATACCAGTCACAAACGTTGTGTGTCAAAGGTGACGAACTAGTGAGCAAATTAAAGGTTGGTATGCTTGTCAAACAACGCCACTGCAACTTTACTATGCTTTAGAAACCGCAGCCTCCACTCTAGCTAAAGGTGGACAAAGCAACAGACAACAAAAAGCTACGTCGCAGGTATTTCTGACGTGACCCCGGGGGCATCACTCGAAGCACAGCTGATTAATACGTAGCTTGCTCAATCTTATTTGCTGTCATTCAATGCAATTTTGAAACGAAAATAAAATGAAATTTAATAATTTATTTGCTTGAAGGATGATACATTTTAGAACTTTAATATAATTATGCGCTTTTATTCAAACTTAAGCTGTTTTCATGGGTATTTTGAAACAATTCGGTTTTAATCGTTTTTTTTTATTGAAGTAGTCTTCAGGTGGGCTTGAGCATTTTTTGAGGTGGGAAGACCAATGAACATTCGAAACGGGGAGCCCGCAGGCACACACACGTAGTTGACCAAGTTTTCACTTCAGTCGGCATTACCGGAGTGCCACTGTTTTGTTACTGTTGCCTATTATAAAAGCATAACCAAAAATATTTTTTACACATTTTGTTTACTTGCTGACACCATAAAAATGGTTACATCATATGGCCACAAATAATTCAACATTGAGACCTTTTCACATCATAGGATATAGGCTAGAAAAGAGGTTTTATCAAACTTCTTCTTCATTTATGACACAATGGAAGAAATGGCTTTTACTTCAAAAAATACAGGATGGTAGGTATTTTTGACAGAACTTCTGTCAAAAATTGCTTAGTTTGGGGCTACATATAGATGGGTTAGATGAGGATGTCCAGCGATATTTGCCTATATTTCAATTTATTCATGATTGATTTTCTGCCGTTAAAAAATAATAAGTGTACCAGTCGTTTCTTCTGTAAGCTACACGGCTCTGTAATACCGAACATGTGGCCGAGCTACACGACATCCCTTCGATGAAATATCGCCAACAGCACTGTTCATTGTCCTGTTATCCCTAATATCCTGTGGACTTACTGCTTCGTCGATGTCTCTTGGGATGTATTTGATCTCTTACTTCTTGCTGTTTTGATCTGAGTCTTAGAACGGCTTTGAGAGGAAGTTGTGTAGTGTTATGTTTCACTTACAACTAAAAAGGTTCATTATGATGCTTCTTAGAAGTTTTTTTATCAGGGTTTTTGGATATTTTAATGCGTTTTTTATGATAATCAACGAAATAAACACGAGCTGAAGTCTTTTATTTTAGGCTCATATTCATATTGGTCCTAGAGCAGTCCTTTAGCTTAGCAGAGATAAGTCTGTTGCTATTTCTATTTGTTGACATGAAAGTGAGAGTGACAGGAGACTTTTAGCGAACCGTTAATAAGTGACCGGCCTAATGAATGAGGGGGTTAGTGTAAACTGACCTATAAATAAATAAATAAAAATTATGGACAATCCATACAACACTATCAAGCCCCAAATCAAGCAGAGCTTGTACTTTGGTAACTAAGTGTTACGGTGAAAACTCTTCATTGATTATAGCTTCAACTCTGTTTTACTTCATTACACGACAAACAATTACAACCACGCAAGACGCCATCTTCTTCTTTTTCCCCTAGTGATGTTACTCGTTGCTCGATCCGATTAGGGATGTCCTATTCCCAAAACCGGTTAACACTAGATAATTGATATAATACATGATGTTCTTTTTTTATACATATTTAGAATACAATACTATCCAGACAGAGAACAAACATCTGTGCTTACTACATAAATAGTTGTTCTCGGTGGGGATCAAACCCACGACCTACGATGCAGAAGGTAGAGCTACTACCAACTAAGCTGGGAGGCCAGTCAAATAATCTACATACAAAACGTATACATCTTTGGTAGCTAACTAGAACTATTTAAAATTTCATCTGTATTGATTTAGTCACTACCGTGTAATAAACTTTATTATTTATAAAATAATTATCATTCTTAGTACATATTGAAGAGTACATAATAAGTACCTACCAGCTCAAATGTTTCTTATGTATTTTGTAAATATTTGTTTAATTGTAAGTTACATTGTATAAATGAATGTTAATTTTAGTAACACCCAACAAAAGTATTGCCAAATTTGTAGCCAGTCCAAGGGCCTGTCGTGATGGAGAACACGCAGCAGAATTTATCATTAAGAAAATTATGAATCCAATTTGTTTTGCATTAATTTGCATGAGACGATGACCGAGACGATCTGGTAATTAGCTCGATACAAAAATGGGGTTTTGTAGAAGCGGCTTCATAAAAAAACGGTGGTTATGAAGTTGATATTGTGACAAATAGGAGATTTGTATGAATTAAATCCACAAATAATTAAATCTGAAAATCCTGGTTATAGAATCTCCGATTGAAGGGGTATAGTTGCACATCGGCTAACTTCGGATTCATAGAGTATAGTGTGCGTCAGAAAGAGATAGCGCTCTACGAAAGCGGAAAAGTAGATGTGCAATATTTATTGCCAACAACCTTTTTTCTGTACTTATTATAGTGTAAAAGAGTGGGCGTTACTACAATATGTGAATAATTAAATAAAAGTTATTTTTCAGGTTACTAATATCGATGACGTAGCACGAAATATAATTAAGAGAAAATCATAGTAATTAAAAATATAGAGCGTAGTTCAGATTTTATGATTTATTTTCATTTTAGAGCACGATCGATTTATATTTTAGACGCAGTTTTTTTAAAGAAGTTGTCTTGGTTTTACGAATCTAACCCTCTACTCGATCGAAAGACGGAGCTACTACCACTGCACCACCAGTTCTGTTTGTCGTTAGATTATTACCACCGCTATCTTACGTCGGTCGGCTTTTGAGAACCAGAACTTGAGTGAATTAAATTTGGCAGATGTTTCAGCGTGAAGTTATTGTTTAGACCAATGGGCACTTATTTTAAGATAAATATGAAATTAAAACAGTTTGAACTTTATCTGTCTGTCTGTCTGTAAATTTTTGGTAACTTTGCAATGTAGTATAATATTCATTTAAATTTTATACCTAAATAACTGACGAAATAAAGATAAATTGAAGAGTTATTTAAAATAATTACGTTTTAGAGAA
Organism: Thera obeliscata; assembly: GCA_947578465.1. Lineage (NCBI taxonomy): Eukaryota > Metazoa > Arthropoda > Insecta > Lepidoptera > Geometridae > Thera > Thera obeliscata. Next base: position 24,379,703 of record OX387917.1, read on the forward strand.
TGTCAGGAATCTAACTTCATCAAATTGGATGTAATCACAATAAGATATGAAAAAAAACTTATGGCCCACCTGCTGGCGAACCAGATTATGGTCTACCTGACTCTAAGTGGTAACCATCGTCTAAAGAAAAGCATTGCCTCTCAGGTCACAACTTTAAAATGCCCTTTATAGACCCTATCTATTGGTATTGGTTATCTACTTCAAAATAGCCTTTTTACGACACGGGCTCTGGTTTTTGGCGTCCACGTCGCGAAAATAGCGTTTTGTTACCCACGACATTGTCTAGATCTCTCGAACTCGGCGCCGTACTTATTTCCCGAAACTTAACCCAAAAACAACAAACGCAACGGCACAAGTACATCTTTTAAAAGAGACGTCAGACGATTGTGCAATAAAAAATAATGGGCGATCTCAACGCAGCAGGCTCCCGGACATTTGGCAGCCTGAAACTCGAGCATTTCACTTCACGCAACGTTGATCTAGAGCCTTTTCAGGCCTGTACTGAATTTGCTGTACAAAGGGCGAAGGTTTTACGCGCGAACCATTCCATAGACAAAGTGCCTTCAAACAGTGGTATACGCTATCCTGGCTTATAATATACAAATACAATAATATAAAATAAAACTTAGGAAACCGATTTAATGGCCAATCTGCTGAAATTTTTGATGAAATTTCTATGGGACTAATCAGGACTACAGATTAATAAATAATTTGTCAAATCGACTCCAAATTACGAGATTATGTGATAAGAAGCATTAAAAAAATACAAACGAATTGAGAACCTACCCCTTTTTTAATTGAAGTCGGTTTAAATACAAATATTGGATCATGAGCCCGACAAAATCTACTAAAACGAGGCATCTGTTTGTTCCATCAACAGGTCGTATCAAAATATGTTTTAAGTTCAGATACCTCACTAATTCAGAATGTTTCAGACGCAGTAGGTATTTACAATAGCGTGACCATGGCGCCCTCTGTCGGTCCATCGTCACCGTTATACAGGGCTATTCATTATTAGCTGCAAATACTCAGGAATTAGGTTCAACAAATAAAATAAAAAATATTTATTAAGTGATTTTTTTTAAGTTTTGTTATGAAAATCCCGAGAAAATCGATAAAGGAATCATTGGCGCCTGACCTATTTTGACCTTTGATCCGCGCCCGCGCGCCGTGAGTGACACTCTGCGTTCAGTCACCGCCTGGGTGGGTCATCGTTCTGTTCTCTATGGCAATCATTATGCAATAGCCGTAAAGAAATTAATAAAAATAAAATTTTGATACAAAAACTTGAAAATTTTTTTGATCAAATTTTAAAAAAATAATTTCATAAATATTTTTTATTCTATTTGTTGAACCTAATTCCTGAGTATTTGCAGCTAATAATGAATAACCCTGTATGACAGTTATAACAACTCCATTTGTCCGTCACGATACGAATGCACGTCAACACATCGATGCGACCTGGTTTGAACCATCAGGACATTATTTACCATGAGAAAAAGTGACCAAGAGACATGCCTCTCAGCTAAATTGGCTGTGCCTTCTGCGCAGTAGGTGCAAGGGTCACTCCTCCAAGCCTGTGAAGCCCCCAGGAAGCTTCTGCGCTCCTGGGAGAAGTTAGGCCGGCTATAGTCAGCACATCCTGACACAAAATGGACCGTCTTCTCGGTCACTCGGACTCGGACTCGTAGGTCATGCACTTCAGGAACGTGCCCTACGATGCACAGCACTGCTCTATAATCTTGGGGCATACAGATGTTCAGCCTCACGTGCCAGTAACTTCACACCCTTCAAACCAAAACGCAGCAATGCTGCTTCACGGCAGAAATAGGCATGGAGGTAGAACTTCCCCGGACGAGCCACACACAAAGAGTTCTACTTCTTCTTCTTCTTATCGTGTCACTGATTCTTCAAACCAAGTGCGGTGAAAGGATTTTAAGTGCGCCTTAAAGAGGCTCCTTTCGGCACTTGACACATATTTTCGAACTTTTTAGGTTCTACGATATGCCGGTTTCCTCACGATGTTTTCCTTCACCGTTTGAGAGCACTGGAAGAGAGAGAGTGTACATAAATTTTTGAGCAGAAAAACTCATTGGTACACGACGGAATTTGAACCCACGACCTTAGAATCGGAAGGCGGGGCGCTACCACTAGGCCACCAGCGCTCTGGCACTAAAAAACTGAACTAACTAAAAATCGGTTACTACTGCTACTGCATAAATAGTAAATACGTAGGTATATTATATAACAAGTAAATGGGTATTCATGTCATGACCGAAGTGAACATAATACTACCTTAATGGCTTATGAAATTCGTAACAGCACGGTCAGCTTGTTTATTGCTATTAAGATAATTGAGATCAACGACTGATTATAATCGTTATGGCCTAATGGTGCCTTTAAACGAGGTGGTTAAACCATCGAACTATTTATTTTATACCAAGTTTGTGAGTTTGTTTATTCGTTCAAATTGATTCTTTTTACATATAAAAAAACATTAAGAAAATTTAAAATTAAGACTTGTACAAAGACGAGCTTAACTCTAATAAGAGTCAAAAACACTGTCAAAATTAAATATGACAGCAATATTTGACAGCGTTTCAGCTGATCGCTATCGCCATCGCCTAGATGTGCGCAGGCCTTAAGGCTCGAACGCACCTAGTTCGCTGGCGGTAGCGATCAGTGAAACGCTGTCAAATATCGCTGTCAGATTTAAGATTTGACAGCGATATTTGACAGTTACAAAATCAAATTCGTTATGTTATATTTAGAAATAATGACATCAAATAATACAATTATTAATAGGCACTATCAAAAAATCGGTTGTCTGTATAGTCGGTTTACTGACGATAGTTGAACGTCGCTCACTCGAGTAGGAGAGAGACAGGATGTCGAACGCTGCCGAACGCGGAGGCCGATTGTGCCCCTTTGTCGCTTGTTCCGCGCTCTCCCTTGCACTTCAAGCCTTAAATGGAACGCCTCAGAGCGAGGTAACGCCGCATGAGTCATGTTTTTTTGTGCATGCAGCCCGCTCCATCGAATTATAAGACGTTGTCACGAAATAAGTCAACGTCATCTACGTAACAGCTAATTTATTCTGGTATGTAAAACGATGTCGTCAGGTGTAGTAAGTGTATGGTGTAGCTTGGAGATTAGTTCATCATCATCATCAGCGTGATGAAGTAGGCTGCTTTACCTGCTTACAAACTGCGTGATTATAATCATATCGGTCCGCGTCTACTGTATTGCAACACTTTTACAGGGTAAATTATGTATTGATTCAAAAACTAGTTCTAAGATCTGACACTGATAAAGTTACATACAGAATAAGGCAATAAATTAACTGAATACTGAATACTGCTCCCATTTTCCAGAAGAAAAAAAATTTTGATTATCCATGTACCAACATACATTTTCGTCAGTCTTTAGCTGAAAACACTTCCAACGATTCTTTTTCTGATTTGTGGTGGCCAGTAAAAACCTTTATTCCCCAGTTGCCCCTTTCGGCCTACCTTTCTGTAGGTATATGGCATGCATATTGCCGCTTCAACGTGCTAATTCTGAGTTATATATGATAGTTAGCTCAATGCATAAATACTTCGAAATTGGCCCAAAGCCCTCTGGTACCAAATCATGTTGTTTACGTGTCATTGCAATGCCATAAGCGGTTTGCGACCAACAATATAGTTGTTCGCAATGGCCTAATTAAAACATCGATATACAGTCACCAACAAACGTTAAACAACCTTTTTTGTTACTTTTTGGGTTCCATACCTCAAAAAGAAAAACTGAACCCAAAGATCACTTTTCGGTCCAATTGTCTGTCTGTTGAGATTGTTTTTGTTCATAATATGACCCTACAAATTTGTTTGGAACCTTTGATGGGTGAGTCGGACTCGCACTTGTCTGGTTTTTTATATGTGTCTTGCTCTAGTAAACTTTTTCCTTTGTTTAATTCCTAATCTCATTTTTCGAATAATGTCAAAAAGTACATTGTTGGTATTTGACAGCCAATCTATGGTATCAACCAAAAACTTCCCATACTAATAAAAAACACAGCGATGCATTAATTTCCCATTTTAGCCATAGGTTCGATTTTCTCCAAAGACAAACATTTGTGATGAACAACTCAAAGTTGTGGTTATGTAAGCATTTTAAAGGTATCTAAGTTCCCAACAATATTTAATTATCAAACGAACTTACCAAGTCAAGTTCGATCACGATTATGTTAACGGTATTCGACGCTGTCAATTTTTTAATACTTTTTTTGTAATATTTGCTTAGTTTGGATTACGATGAAAAGAATCCACCAATTTCAATTTAAACTGTAGCATTTACCAAGCCACTTTTGTAAGTTATATCCCAAGCATACACACCCTATAACAAACACGCGTGGAGCGGCATTGTCCCGGCATTATGCCGCGACACCGGCATTTTCGAATTGTGCAGTTCTCTATTCATTAACAAATATTTCGCGAATAGCTACCAAGCGGCGAATACCTTCTGTATGTAATGCTTTAATTAAACCTTGCTATTGATACGTTTCTCAGTAGAACGGAATGTGTTGTTTTGTTGAATATATAGTTTGCATTTAGATGATCTAAATACTTTATGGTAAAAGTAACAGGCGGTTTTAGTAGCTCCTATTTGTAGAACTACCAAAATATTGATGGTTTTCACATTAATATTATTTGCAGATACAGATTTGGCCTTATCGCCTGCAGAAATTCCGATTGTATCGAAATACTTAGACAGGCAAAATAGAAGGCAAAAAACTTAAAGGTTGAAGTCCCAAGCTGGTCAAACCAGATAGATATTTGAGCGGCTGAAAATGCCGATGCATTAAGCCACACCACTGCCGATGCATTAAGTCACCATGGAGAGATATTGTCCACGGAATGGGAAGGAGTCACGATCCTCAACAATGAGGACAACAAATTATTCATCACTTTTCGTCTTATCCATCACTTAAAACGTCAGAAAAGGTTCATTTAACACACATACACATGTTGTTTACAACACTCATGGATGTTTTTAAGAGTAGAGTGAACATGTATCTTCTAGAAGCTATACCGTCGACCGCATCATCACACTTAACAGCAGGTGAGATTGCGGTCAAACGCAAAACTATATTATGTAAAAAAATTATGTATGTTTTTTCTGCTCAGTGCTCGACGAGACAACACGTTCTTTAGTGCACAGGGAGTCAATTTCGTGAAGATGCTTCGTAGACAGGTTAAACACGTGTCGAAATCTTGTTAAGTTTTAATCATCATTTAACTTTGCAAGATTTGCGATTGTTGCGTAGAGCGCATTACACACACAAGTCCAATACACAAAAACATACATAAATAGATTAGATTAGCAGATTGGTGCTAAATATTTTTTCTAGTTTTATGTATAACAATGGAATTCCGTAAAGTCACGTCTGAATCAATTAACTAATAACTTGTAGCACTATAATATGTAGGAGGCACTTACTTGCGTTGAGTGGTATGGAGGAGGCGCGCGCGTGGTAGGCGCCTCCGTACGTGTGTCGCCCGTATCCCGCCAGCGTGACGTTTATACGCGCACCATGGTTGATGATGGTGCAGTTCGTAGCTGGTTCTGCAACAACAACAATCACATTACACAACATATCTTCTTTTACAACCGTCAACGTACCAGCCGTTCTTGAACCGAATGGTCTGTTGCGTGACGATGGTAAGCGGCCTGACGGTATGACGCTTGTTCCTTGGGAGTTGGGGAGGCCACTTGTGTGGGATGCTACGTGTGTCGACACACTTGCGCCCTCTCATCTGCCAAGGACATCCGTTGTGGCGGGCGCGGCGGCAGATCTGGCCGAGGATCTCAAGAGGCGCAAATATGCAGGTCTCGACAAAGCCTACTTATTTGCTCCTCTTGGGGTTGAGACTCTGGGTCCGTGGGGAATCGAGGCCTCGCGGGTCTTCAAAATTTTGTCTAGGAGACTGATCGAAGCGACGCGTGACCCAAGAGCTGGTGGGTATCTGGCGCAGCGTATAAGCATTGCTATTCAGCGTGGCAATACCACCAGCGTCTTGGGGACGCTTCCGTCTGGCACTGATTTGGATCAGTTGAGCTATCTCTAGATCGTTTGTAACGATCTGCAGATAGCTCAACTGTTTCTTGTGTATTTTGTACATTTTGTAAATATTATGTTTGATTGTAGATATCTTGATATGTCTATTGATAAGTAACATATTTTGCTGATGGTAAAATCACACCACGCCCGCCGCGCGTAAAAAGACCAGAATAAATTTACTATATTAATTTAGTAGAGGCCACTGGCCGCTCCTCTCATCCCGTTCCCGTTATTTTTTGGGATAAAAAGTATCATATGTCCGTTTCCTGGTTTTAAGCTACCTGCCTACAAGTTTTCAAGCAAATCGGTTCAGCCGTTCTTGAGTTATAAATAGTGCAAATAAGACGACTTTCTTTCAAATATATAGATTTATTTAAGATTTTATGCGTAAGACAGAATACTATGTACTATGGTGGCATAACATTTGTATAAGTGATTACACCAACTAGTCAAATCAGAGTGTAGAACGTCCCCCCACCCAATAAATGGACAACATTGTAAAGATTGTGTGAACTTGGTAGATAGAGAAAACCCAAAATCTCTCTGGAAACAAACAGTGGACTTCTTAAGGCCAATCCGGGAATAAGCCTACTTTCTTAATAAGGCCGTTAGTATTCCACACATTTCTTCCCACATTTAAAACTAGGATATAACTCAACTCTAGGCGGCAAAGTTCAAAGAACAATAATAAGCAAGCGGCATATGGCGGCTACGACTATCATCAAAGTTGCACGCCGTAGGCTCGGGTCTACGCGGCCTACGAGCTACGAAGCTACGGAGCTACGCCACTTGTTGTACCGTTTGCAAATAAATTTAGTTTTTAGATTGTTTGTTGTTTTTTCACTGATTTTATAGTGTTTACTACACTTAATTAAAAAAGTAGATGTAGCCACAGTCACGTTAGTGCCGTTTTAACAGTCCTTATGAGTTATTCGTCGAGTGTGATTAGGATCCGATGGCAACGGTGCAGCCCTGTACCAAGGTCAAAGCTCGCTCAGCTTTTAACTTTTGGGACAACATAAAAATATGCGTATGTTGTTATACTTTTATGGCCCAAATGTTAATATAAATTAATACAGAACCTATTCTGTATTGACGTGCTTTGTTACTAACAAAACATTGCTTCGCAGATCACGCACGCCAGGAACGTGGCCTACGATACACTGTCTTGCGTCCGTCAACAGATTTAAGCCTGACATGCCAGTAATTTCACCTACACCCTCACCCTTAAAACTAAAACTCAATAACGCTAAATAAGCATGGTGGTAGAATAGAATAGAGTATAACCTTATTGTAAAAGATTACAAATAACAAAATAAGAAAGAAGTAGGTGTAAGGTATTGGCGCTAAAAGATTACGATTATTTATTTTGTTTTTCTATATGCCATGTTCATATTTTTATGATGTTTCTTTATAGCCATTGTTTTAAAACAGCACGTACAATATTATTACCTAGACTAATGGCTTTTCTAAGTGGTAGTAAACCTGCATAAGACATAACTTAAGTACTTATTAATACTGCCATTCAGTTGTATTAGTTTAATCAAACAATATCAAAAACTTTTATGTGCACCCTCCTTAGCACCAAGTTTTCGTCGCCTTTGGGACAATAAAATGCATATTAGATAAACTTGTTTTGTTGTCGCTACGTGATTGGGTGAACGTGACCAAGCCTCAATATTATATCAGTAATATTGTATAATATTTAGCGATATTAGCTGAAATACGGGCTCTATCATTTGGAAATTATTGTTATGTAAAGACGTTATTTTCAGCGTTTGGTCGTATCCTGAAGCTTCCATCCTGATTTGGGTTAGATGTACCTACTTGAATAAAAGAGGACGCCTTTTTTATTCAAGTAATATTATAATTTATGTAATAAATAAGCTAGCTCCAAACTAAGCAGAGCTTGTACGATGGTAACCAGATAGCTAATATAATACTAATATAATTTTTACAAACTTTTAATATCACCACACCAATATTGTTTTTTTAAATAATATAGCAATATAATACGATGGAATCGAACCAACGACCTACGGCGTAGAAAGCAGAGCTACTACCGACTGAGCTGACAGGAACGTAAACGTAACGTACGAACAGTCAACGTACTTACAACAAACACATAATAGTAAGTGTAAGTACTGTTAATCGGTTTTGGGAATAGGACATCCCTAATTGGATCAAGCCACGGGACACGTCCCTAGAGTAGGAAGAAGAAGAAGAATAAGATGGTGTCTCTGGGTAGTTGTATTGTTTGCCGGGTAATAAAAGTAAACCAAAGTTGTAGCTATATTCACTGTAGAGTTTTCACCCTATCAGTATTGTGAAGAGCCAGAAGTTGTGGAATGAGCTACCACCAGAGGTCTTTCCCCACAGCATAACATGAATAGGTTCAAGAAAAATGTAAAAAAGTTCCTTCAGGGTAGGCATCGCAACGGCAGCACTTTTGGTGTTGTTGGTGTCTATGGGCGACGGTGACAGCTTACCATCAGGTCAAAAAAAAATAAAAAATACTTGACAAAATGTTAATATCTAGGTCAATAACTCAACAACTAGCCATCACAGTTCGTACAGGCCGATTGAATCGCATGTAAACACACGCTTATTGCAAATCGATCCATTACCGCTTCATTATCGCGGCTCCACAACAGGCAACTACCAAATTGTTTACGTCGGACGCGATTTATGGAATACTAGGTTCTAATTAATTCAAAATACAAATTTTACATTTCTGTATTCAGTTGTATTACAAGGAAGATTCTAGGTGCTAGGTCCACTCGACCACGCTTTTTGTACAATAATATAAATTTTTCTAGTTTTTTAAACAATTTATTTTTTACAGTTGTTTTTTTTTTCTTTTCATATCATATATTTTTTTTATATTATTGCATGTCGTGCATGTCATCGACCCTTTGACAGGTGTGCAAAGTTTTAATCAAATCTGATCGTTCAAAGTAGGACAAAATCGAGCTCAAAGGGGTCGGAAATAAAGTTCGGTCACAACTACTCCCAACTAAAATACTCACACTTTTGAACAAAGGAAAAAAACCTATCTCTACTAAAGTCTTAGCGATCCAGCGAATCCGGCGACCAAAAGTCGCGTCTTACAGTTAAATCAAAAGCTTAACAGATTAATTATAATAGCAACGCCAATCCTTTGATACGTCACACATGTCAAGGACGCCATTAATAAATTGGCCTTTTGAGTTCATTCGCTGAATTGCATTTAATTTGTTTCGACACCAATCCTTTTATTATATAACAAGTAACTGACGTAAGTAAGCAGGAAATGGATGAACATTGGTTTTCAAGAAATGTTTTCAACATGTTAGACTAGCTGAACCCACCTGGTTTCACTTCTATAAATGCTCGTTGTACTGGTGGTCTAGTGGTAGCGGACCCACCTTCCGATTCTAAGGTCGTGGATTCAAATCCAGTCGTGTACCATTGAGTTTTTCTGTTCAAAAATATATGTGCACTATGCCAGTTCTCTCTGGTGAAGGAAAACACCGTGAGTGTCAAGTGTACGAAAGGTTCCACTATGAGGCGCTTATAATATCCTTCCATTACACTACTGGTTTGATACCTCCACCAGAACCAGTGACAAGATAAAAAAAAAAGAAAATCTGATATTTTAAGAGAAAGTTAACCACTTGTGCAGTTAGGGGTTAGAATTTTTCTGTACTCAAAACCAAAGCCAGAGACAGAGCTTGTGGTAGGACTACAGGTGTTAAGCCTCATGCCAGGAAATGTACTGGCACCCATGCTATTCAAATCGGAACAACGCGTTGTTAACGGTACAAAAAGAAACTCTAAGAACTTTTTTAAAAATTTAAAACAAACCTTTTTCTCCACAAACTGAGCCATTTTCTTGCACGTTTCTCATTCTTATCAACAGATTAACTAATAAACTCACTTATCTACTTTATCACCATTGCAAACTGATTTAAAACCGATTACAAATGTACACAAGCTCTATATCTCTATGTAATTCTTCTATTTATATATTTAGCACAAAACATGTTAGAAATTTCGTGCTAAAACATGCTAGTTTCCAAATTAAACATGCTTTGACATCAGTAAAAGTGAAACTAACAAGATAAACTAAACAACAATGGGTAGGTCATTCCTTATCTACCTAATGATAACAATTAATACATATGATGCCGGTTTCATGCGTAGCTTGATAAGATTTTGAGATTGTTGCGAGAATGGCTGACGAATGCTTTGTTAATTTTGAAATTTACAACGATTTTCAAGAAAGATTTAATATTTACAACGCTTTACAAGAGAGATTAAAAAAAGGTTGAAATTAAAAATTACGGAGATTAAAAGCTCTGAACTCGTCAATGTGTCTAACGTAAAATATAACAAATAATTTATTCCCAATTAAAAAACATGACATGATAATAAGCATGAAAACAATGCCTGTCGAAGTCAAGAAACAAATCAAAATTCAGATATTATTCAACAAAACAAATAAGAGCTATGCCTATAAAAATCAAAAAGTAAGTCCTAGTAAACGAGGAATAGCGAATTTTTTACAACAAAAATAATATAAAAAATTAGGGATGCTAGTTAAATGTAGCACTAAACTGGATCCACCGATTTTACTATCAATGATTTTTTACAATTGCGTCCCTAAGGAAGCAAATACGTATTTAAGACGTATTCACGTCAAAAGGCTAACGCGAACGAAGTCGCGCGGGATTCCAATAGTCATGTTCAAATTCAAATTCTGTTTTAATAATATTCTAATGCGCTAAACTACGTACTATAAAATAGAATAATAAAAAGGTGACATGGAGATCAAAGTAATTGTTTTAAAATGTAAGTAATTTCTTATTTTCCATAAATTCTATCTGGGATGAATTTAGGGATATGTTTCTTTTGGAATTTAAAGTTTTGGCTGTGGTGAAAAGTGCTATCATAGCTCGTATCCGCACATAAAAGTAAATCCAGGTATTGTTGCGAGATTGTATTTTATGTCATTTTTACAACCCGCCCATAATTAGAATTGTTAATTCACAACCGTTTGAAGACATAAAATTCAACGCATCCTCTCCCTTTGTCTTTGGTAAGTACAGTCAGTACAGAAAAAGTATCTAACTATGAGCTAAACTTTTTTTCTAACCTATAATATCCTCATCATCATCATCAGCCTGAAGAAGTCCACTGCTGGACATAGGCCTCCCCTACACATTTCCAGGAAGAACGATTCTGAGCCCTTTCCATCCATCGACTTCCCACGATCTTAACAATGTCGTCGGTCCATCTGGTGAGTGGGCGCCCTACGCTTCGTCTTCCGGTTCGTGGTCGCCATTCGAGAACCTTTATTCCCCAACGGATAATATCCTACTGCTGGGCAATGGTCTTCCCTAAGATTTTATTATTATTCATTTATTCATTGCTTCGTGTGTTTTAAAGGTCTTAGGGGGTAATAACGTCCAGAACATGAGCCCCGCTGGGGCACAATGGCCTTACGGCTAATTTTCCATCCCCTTCGATCTTTGGTCCACTTCGCTCAATCAGTGTTGAAGGAGTTTTGGTCGTTCTCGCCAACATTATTTCGGGCGGCCGTGACGTCTTTACTCTCTCAGTTAAGCTTAAACAGTTTTATTATTTGCATTGATTTGGATCGCTTGAGCTATCCATCGATCATTTGTAACGGTCTGCACAACTGTTTCGTGTGTGAGTGTGTGTGTTATTTTGTCAAAACTTGTATTCCTTGACGCTTTTTTGGAGAAGATCTTGGAGTTTCTTGAATGTTATCGAAACTTGCTGCGTATTAATTGTAGTACTTTGAGGCAGATAAATTTCAATATTATTTAAAAGCTTTTAAATGCACTGTGCCAGCACTCTCAAACAGTGAAAGTAATTAAACAACGTGAAGTCGTATAACCTAAAAACATCGAAAACATGTGTCTATAGTGTATGAAAGGAGCCTCTTTGAGACGCACTTTAAGTCCTTTCACCTTGGTAAGAAGAAAAAGCAGCCAACTGTACCTGTTTATATAAATACAAGCGATATACGAAAGCAATAAAATGTTGGGTATGTGGAGACGCATTCCTCCTTCAGCGCCGAAATTGCGGGGATTCCGGAACTTCCGGAGTTTTACTGTGTCCCGGATTCCGGCGCAACGTGCGGTCCCTTACACGCTTTAGGGGCACACCGTTTCTTTGTCTGACAGAAACAGGGAATCGCTTTTCAAACGTTCATTAAAAGATTGAAAATCTTTTCTTCTGTTTTCTGCGTTCTGTGTGCCAACTAAATGAGTTTCTCAAATATGTCAAACGTTTTAAGAAAATAATAAAAAAGGCACACGTTAGGACGTTTATTTTGTACACAATGATTGGTTTTTTTTTAACAATCTAGGTGAAACTGTAGGCCTACAATGAGCTCTGTCTGGTTCTGATTTTGAGTCTGTGTAAGTGCTCACCAGTGCATTATACTGTGTGTGTGACGTTTTGGCGTAGGATTTATTTAGTCAACACTCACACAGAACCAGAGCCAGAGATAGAGCCAGACAGAGCTCATGGAAGGCCGACTGTCCGTCCACACTCACATCCTACATTCCATCCTCCATCTACATCCATAATCATCACTCATGGATGACGTAGCTTTCATCTTCCCCATCATGATTCAGCTTAGCTCTTATTTATTTAATTGTTATTGGTGATTCGCTCCGGCTTCACGCGGGTGGAAAAGTTCAAAGGCCTAAATTTCACATTATTCCCCTATTTTTTTGAAATTACACCCGTGCAAAATCAGGCGGGTCACTAGTTAAAAATATAGTCTATTTTATTCAAGAATAACGTAGTTTTCTAATGATGTAAGAACTTTTGAAATTGGTGCTGTAGTTTCTGAGTTTTCTCATTACATACAAAAATACAAATCTGTATTATAATAATAGTGTAGATTGATTTCTTTAGTCTAATATTCGCTTAGTTTGGGGAAAAAGTTACAGTAAAATGTCCACACTGTAAATCCCAGGTATTTAGGATTTGGTTCCAAAGCAAGAAATCGGGACTAAAGCTAATGACTCTTCTACATCCGAAGCATTTAGCTGAAGCCAACCCGAAGTACGTGCCTCTTCAACAGTCACGGTAACTAATGATCGCCCGTATCTTGTGTGGAGGCGCAAGAAACCAGCAAGATCTATTGTCCCCTTTACGACTAGAACGACCTAGATGTGACCTATTTGCTTCGACATTTCCTTTTTACAAAAGTAACATAGGTAGACATTGCTCAAAGTTAGTCCTGTCACTGTTCGTCATTACTCAGTGGTAAGAGACGGCAATCGGCAAGTTTATCATCCGCACTTGATGTGCGGGCTGGTTTTTCCGCAAGCAGACCACTGGTGGGCCCTTTTTGCGTGACCCTTGACACGTGTTGCTCGAACTTTGTTATGTTCTACAACACGCCGGTTTCCTCACGATGTTTTCCTTCACCGTTTTGAGAGTACTGGCATAGTGCACATACATTTTTTGACAGAAAAACTCATTGGTACACGAGTGGATTTGAACCCACGACCTTCGGATCGGAAGGCGGGGCCACTACCACTAGACCACCAGTGCTCTTAAGAGATGGCAATACTTTAAACTGGCCTCTCAGCTCAGTTGGTAGTAGCTGTGCCTTCTGCGCCGTAGATCTTGGGTTTGATCCCCACTGAGAAGAAATATTTGTGTGGTGAACGCAGATGTTTGTTCTCTGTTAGGGTGTTATATTGTATCCTTACTTTGTATTATATCAGCTATCTGGTTCCCATAATACAAACTCTGCTTAATTTGGGGCTAGAAAGTGTTGTGTGGATTGTCTAAAATATCTTCAATTTTAATTTTTTATTTCAATAAGTAAGCATATTCTTCTATGGTTTAGGCTGGCACAAGAGCGAGGTAGATGGCACAAACTAAGAGAGGCCCAGCAGTGCATGAATTCACGCTGTGGATGATAATATTCTTCACAAGTTTAAAGTACAGACAGAAATGTTTTTATTTGACGGATACCTCACTTCATTCTTTTCTTTATTCATTTTAACTTCATAACAAAGCTTCATAACTAATGATGGTGACACAAAAAGGGAGCTGGGGAGACAAGCAAGACGTATTGTCTCGCTATCGCTGGTATTTAGATCATTCGTTATCTTACGGCGGCCGAATGAGGTCAGCCCTACCTCCCTTGTGACTAGGCTAGAATACCTGGCTATTTAGGTAAACGAAAAGAAAATTGGTTCGGCTCAAGTAGCTATTTGTGGCTCTAGTTTTTATACAAGGCTGTAAGTGACATGATAGGCTTTTTTCATAGTTATTTCGTAATACTCACCTCACGGATTCTATGTCTACTTATGCAAATACAATTTATTTACTAAAAAAAGAAACCTCACTAGGGCAAATTTGTACAACAGCAGGGCTACTACGAGCTCCATATGGTTATGGCTATGGCTGTCAAATTGTGTATAGATAGGCTGACCCAAACATTCATTTTCTTCTTGGGTTTGAATGTGTTGACACTGTTGACACTATTTTGACAGCCATAACTATAACCATATGAAGCTCATGGTAGGCCAGCAGAACTTTATAAAGTAAACCTCCAAATTACCGACGAGAAAATCAAATCTACGCTCATTCTGCCATTTGATCGTCAAGTAAAAAGATTGTTATCAAACATGCCCCTTCAAATACCTATTTATGTAATTCTAAAACTCTCCATCAAAATTATTTCAGTTTGGGCATAAAAGTTTTAGAAATGACTTCAATTACATGCTATAAAATATGAATAGTAATGAAACCACTAATTTTATTTTTATTGAAAGCATTTCTTTAATTTCCGAAATAAATGTAAGTATTTCGTTTTCATTCTTAGTAATTTATTTTGGTGATTTCGTTTTCGACTGGTTGACACGCTTGAAATGCATAGGCATTGCCCGCTGCCGGACTAATTTTATTTATTCCACTTCTGGTGGAGTTTTCTTCTTAAATTTAAAAGCTTCGATCGTTTTGTCGGGGTTTTGATGCAGTTTTCTCCAATTCCAATAGTCGACAAGGACATAAACGACCTGACAGCGATCATTTCTTTCATCTGGCTCACGTAACTTATTCTTGGCCTCCCTCTTCCCCGTTTTCCTTCAACCTTTTCTTCAATGATGTTCTTTATGTAGCTGGTGGCTACTTGGTATTCATTTTTGATATAAAAAACCAGTCTTAAGTATTATTCATTACTTTTATCAGTTCGGTTGCTACTTTTGATCGAACCTGAAGTAGACTAAAACCTCAGAACGAAAGCTTAGCCTTTTATTGTTAAAATCTTACCGAAACAACCGATCGGTCTTTTTTATAATTATTTTTACATTTTTGCTTGTCTTTGCATTTAAATATTGGCTAAATTATTTATATTGTTCAAGCAATAAAAAATAAATTGCCTTGTTGTTTTCAATCTATCTATGTTATTGTTTGTTTTCCTCTTAAAAAACGTCGGAAAATATCAATTTCTCATCAACAATATTTATTTACGGAAATGGATACTGATGAAATTAGCTGAAAAAGTAGGTAAGTAAATTTTTATTTTACAGTCAGCTACATTAGTTGTGTGAAGCCACCTTCCCCTCACAATCTTTGTTTAATCCAGATAAAAAAGAAAGAAACTTTAGCCATCTTTATTTTTTCATTTCAATACTACTTGTTCTTGTTAAATTATACCACCCACCGAGAACAACCGAGAACAAATATTTGTGTGGTGAACGCAGATGTTTGTTCTCTGTCTGGGTGTTGTATTGTATTCTAAGTATGTATTAACAAAAAAAAAATGTGTGTATGTATTATATCAGCTATCTCGTTCCCATAGTACAAGCTCTGCTTAATTTGGGGCTAGATAGTGTTATGTGAATTGTCCACAATATTTATTTATTTATTTATTTATAGATAGCTTCATGATGTCGTATATTTTGAAATTTGTGTGTCTATGTGTTCTTATTAATAATAGCTCCTTCTGTATCGAAGGAAAGTGGTGTCACAGACGAACAGTGATAAAGTAGCGCACTCGCTACATGGATATAGAATTTATACTGAGTGGCAGACAATTTTTATTTCATTTTCTTTTTTTATTGTCAACACTTTTTTTAACTATTATGTACATTACATGGATGTCATTAGAATCTTGATTTTAAATTGAAACCTTCATAGTTCTCATTAACATCTCTCCAGATTTGATGCTTTCCTATTTGCTATGGTATTTCTGTAGAATCGGGAATAAACGAATAGAAATTCTGTAATTAAATAAATAAATAAATAAATAAATAAATAAATATTGTGGACATTTCACACAACACTACCCAGCCCCAAACTAAGCAGAGCTTGTAATATGGGAACCGGATAGCTGATATAATACATGAATACATTTTTTTTTTTTTTGTAAATACATACTTAGAATACAATATAACACCCAGACAGAGAACAAACATTTATGTTCACCACACAAATATTTGTTCTCGGTGGGGATCGAACCCACGACCTACAGCGCAGAAGGCAGAGCTACTACCAACTGAGCTAGAGGCCAGTCAAAAAATTCCATCATTTTCTTTCGCAGTAAACTAAACTAAACCACGAATTGTTTACCAACTTATACCGCTGACTGTACGCGAATCAGAGATTGGCTGGTGCCGCCCTGGAGCGTGACTGTTTGGGGTCAGGACATGAATAACTGCTCTTTGGCGCTCGCAAAATGATATTATCTTTCGTTGTCGAGCGGTTTTCTTTTTGACAGGTATGTCAAACTGTTATGGCGAAGACCTGGCGATGTACTTCTCGTTCGCACTTTTAAAAGATATAAAATTACTGAACTTATCTATCGAAAATTTAGCAAATATCTTTTGTGCAATCAGATTGCACACAGTTTGGCAAAAAAATTATTTTGATCTTATCGTTTTCCTACATCAAAGTTTCTATAACTAGCTTTCGTACCTACATATAAATATTAAATGAATTTTTAATTTTTGGGTTGTTCTTATCGTGTCACTGGTTCTTTCGAACCAAGTGTGGTGAAAGGATTTTTTTAGTGCGCTTCAAAGAGTATCCTTTCATTTCGAGGATCTACGACATGCCGGTTTCCTCACGATGTTTTCCTTCACCGTTTGAGATTACTGGCTTAGGGCACATACATTTTTGTACAGAAAATCTCATTGGTACATGACTGGATTAGAACCCACGACCTTAAGATTGGACCAGTGCTCTTTTGGGTTGTGACATTGGCGTTGATTATTCTGTTGCGTGCATTTGCTATATCTTAATTTGACTGCGCTAAAATTATGGTTGTCCTTGTTTTTTTTTTGTACAGAGTGTGTGTTTTGTGTCGTTACTTTGTTGTGTATGTTAATTGCTTAGCTACTTTTACTTGGGTTATCGCGTGAATGAAACTAGTTAAAAAGAAAACTATTTTCAAGACCTCTGTATGCGTTGTAAAGTTATTCAAATTTCTTGATCCTTAAAATGTCTAAGAGATAGTCAGAAGCTCATCCAAAAAGGGCTTGGCACATGTTTACTCTATGTTGAGGCAAAGATTTATTATTCATAGGAATAACAATGTAAAGTAGGTACGGTACACATTCAATTTCAACCTACAGAAAAAAAAATGCTGTTTTAAGTCAGGGATAATATACGAGTATGTATACCCAAAACATTCTACACAAAAACAAAACACTCTTACATTGCTGCCCACTGCATCAAAATAACTAATACATTTGATGCTGATTTGGAGTGACACGGTCATTAATAAATTGAGAAAAAGCAACCAAAATATCGTCAAAACCACAGTAGATAATATTCAAATCTGTTGAAAACACCTTTGTGCCCATCACCCATCGACGAAGCAATATTCTCTCGATAAACAAAAGCCTAAACCTATACATTATGTACGTATACTGAAGCCTCTGTTCAACCGCTAGCATGGAAAAACAACTGTGACCCCAAGCCTATTCCCTGGAGGGCAACATGGACGCTATAGCGCTGAGTATAAACAAACATAATTCAACCCACAAAGGTGAAGTATTCATGGTTTATTAAAGCAATAAAGTGTCTCTGTTACAGGAAACTCTATATGGCTCGAAAATTGGTTGATCTTGTGAGGCTGCTGGTAACGTATGTACTCCCTAAAGGGCTTTAACGTGAAATGAGAGTCTAATGAAGCAGTTGTTTGTGAGGATATTACATTGTTCCCAATCTCAGGGTTTCGAATATGATTATGTTTGAATAATTTTGCATGTTGAAAGCGTAGGTGACACGACATATCTTGATTGTGAGAGCTGGAATAGAAATAAAATTATTCCGAAAACATTACTTTCTAATTCAAAAGATAATGAACCAAAATGGCCTTAAAAATAGAAAAACTAATAAGCTTTTATTGACAAATCTTTTGTACCTATGTTTTTCTAACATTCAGCAAAATATAATAAAATAAATCAAATAAGAAGACCGTGTCCTGCAATGGGCCGTCTTCTTACTAATTTGATGCTTGTTACTAATAAATGATTCTTATTACTATTAAATGATGCTTACTATTAATCTTTATGGTTATATTCGAAGCGAAAAAACTTAAAAAAAAACATATTTTGATTAAAGAGTTGTGTTCTCTATTTGTCAGCTTTAAACCTAGATAATTTCTAACTATTATTATTTTAATAAAGAAAATATATGTGACACGATACGGTGTTTATTTTTAAAAAGCTTGAGACTTGTTTTTCACGTCTAGTTATGAAGACGCTCGCCTCCAACCAGTTTGTGAAATTCCCAGTTTTAGTTTTAAAAATGACTATTTTCGTTGCCGAATTCGAAATACGACCGGCGCGGCGATCGTGATAACACTGGCACATCACGACGTCGCATGTTTTTTTGCTGAGCTAGCAAGCGGCGATCGTCTGTATGTTTGAGCTGTCTTAGCGCTGGGAATTTTGGCAATAGTTCACTTTGGAGGTTCTATCTGATTGATATATTTATTCAAACGTATCAGTAGTATCTTTTTGTTTGGAAGGGGGACAATCGCATTACCCCAACTCAATTAAAAATAGAATTACATAGTATATTTTTGCATTATTGTAAAATTTTAAAAGTCTTACGCTCAAATTAAAGACGTAGCTCGAAAAGCTCTGATTACTCAATACTATTCGAGTAGTAGTAGAGCTTCTTGTGAGGTGGTTATTCCAGAGAAGAAATAGCATTCCGGAAATGGTAGTAACTTTACCTATTTTTGTTACCAACTCGTGCTCACTCGCATTATTGTGTTTTAATTTGAAGTGTATGGTTGTCAAACGCATAAAACTTAACACCCTAAGTCTCAGGTGATGGAGTGCAATATCACTTTACGACATGTTGCAAGTGCCGTGAGGTAATGTAATTGTAATTGTAGGCAGAAGGAACCTCAACATCAAAAGCCGTCAGGTTATTCAAATATTTTTTTTAATATAGACAGCCAGTTGAGAATATATTACCGTGACTCTGAATAAGTCAGTATAATTTGGTAATTAGATTTGGTTTAAATCATAGACTTATTAAAATAAATATTATAAAACACAGGTACAACAAAACATGCTTTTCAGACAGAAGAATCATGCAACAAAAATTATTCATGCTAGTTTATTAAGAGATGACAGACGCGCCAATATAGAATCAAATCCAAAATGGCGTCGAGAATCATTACCTCTCGCTCACACATCATTGTTAGCAATAAAATAGAGTGAGATGGAATGAGTTTTGGCGCTTTTTATTAGATTTGAGTCTTTATTAGCGAAGTTCATAGAAGTTGTTGGTTCAAATCATATGAAATCTCGCTCTCGTTAGTAAGTTACTTTTAGGCGTCTATTATAAAATGCTACATCACACACAGTTTTAAGCAACTCTAGACAGAAAGAAGGAAGGAGACAACACCAATAATTCATATTAAATTTTTTACTTACTCCTGGACTTCATTTTGACTCGAAACTTCCTGTAAACATATGCTCTGTTATTTTGATGATTCTTCTAGCTCATTTTCTTATTTAGTTAAAGAAAAGGGAAAGCTATCAAGAAAATCCGGACAAGCGTTGTAAACAAAAGACAGGAAAAATTAGAAGGTTGGGTGAGTTGTTAGAAATATCTTTAAAATCTATATTTAATAAATTTTTTTTTTTAGGTTAATATTACTTAATTAATTATAACAATATTATCCTTACACAAGTTGCTGTTATTTCATACTTAAGCTTCGGTAATACCTTGTTATTCTAGCGGTACTACTAGGTATATCCTTAATGGAATGGGTAAACCCGTGTTGGGGATTATATTACCCAAAATAAATATAGATACAGCACAGTATTTGAAGTTGGCTACCCCAGACGAGGTTTACGACGAGACCCAGTAAAACTAAAATGGCGATCCATCGCCTGTGAGCGAGAGTTGAATTTCCTATGAGAACGAACCGATTTCATTCTAATCTTGTATCTTTACTGTTGTACTATTTTTGAGCAATCGATTTTTGCTCGTCTCGCATTTATAGAGTTCTGAAAACCGACAACGAATACTAACTAACATTTTATATGCGAAATAGTTTTGTTTTAACGTTTAAACCACTGCAGGGCTACCACGAGCTCCATATGGTTATGGCTATGGCTGTCAAATCGTGTATAAATAGGCTGACCCACACATTCATTTTCTACTTGGGTTTGAATGTGTTGACACTGTTGACACAATTTTGACAGCCATAACCATATGAAGCTCATGGTAGGCCAGCTGAAATGTACAAGCACGTTTTAACTTTCAAACCACTGAAATGTACAAGCACTATTAATTGGAATAAAAATCTACAAAGAAATAAAACCTCAAGATGTGGACGCAGGGAAGTGCATCGTAGGGCACGTTCCTGACGTGCGTGACTTATGAAGCAATGCTTTGTTTTAGGCGATGGTTACCACTTAAGATCAGGTGGGTCATTTGCTCGTTCCATCAGCTGGTTCTTTATACCTGAGTTCAAACATGAAGTCGTATAGCTTATTTAGCTTAAGCTAGTTTCTTAGATCTTATAAAAGAAAAACAACATGATTCTAAGTACGAGACGTCATATATATATGTACACTATGCCAGTGCTCTGAAACGGTGAAAGAAAACATCGTGAGGAAACCGGCATATATGTGTCAAGTGCACGAAAGGAGCCTCTTTGAGGCGCACTTAAAATCTTTTCACCACACTTGGTTCGAAAGAATCAGTGACACGATAAGAAGAAGAAGTGTATCATGAATAATAGTAGTGTAACACGGTCGAAAACGTCGGGAAATATCATAAAGGTAGACGCGATAAACACCCGTTTAATCCAAATAATTATAATTTACAAAAATACCTGAAGCATAAATTAGGTCCCCTACCAGTAGGCCTACCACAAGCTCTGTTTGGCTCTGTCTCTTGGCTCTGGTTTTGAGTCTGTGTGAGTGCTCATTAGTGTACTTGTGTGTGACGTTGCAACGTAGGATTCATTTAGTCAACACTCACACAGGCTCAAAACCAGAGCCAGAGACAGAGCCAGACAGACCTTATGGTAGATCTACAGGTGTCTTCTCATCAAGCTAGATAACAATGTGTGAAAGATCAACTAATAAAAAGTGTTGAATGACGATCATTTCTCACCGAAACGCATAAGCTGATAAAGAAAAGAAACCAAATGATAAATGTCAGTGTTTACCGCCTCTGGAGCCCTCTGTCGTAATTTTGGCGGCAAATCGCGATAACTTGCGAAAGTGGGCCGGGATCCCGGATCCCGGATCCCGCGATTACAGACAGGTGCACCTTCAGATTAATGACCCCGGGCTCGGGGGAAAAGTTTTTCCCGCCGTTTTGAACGAAAGAGTTTTGTTGGTAATAGCTTTTTTTCACACTTGGGGTTGCGTAAGATATAGTATTATAAAAGTTTTTATAAATAATGTGGACTATTCACACAGCACTATCTAGCCCCAAACTAAGCAGAGCTTGTACGATGGGAACCAGATAGCAGATTTAATATTTATAGATATTTTTTTACTGACACTCAGTTGGAGAACAAACATCTGTGTTCACCATACAAATATTTGTTCTCGGTGGGGATCGAACCCGCGATCTAAGGCGGCAAACGCAGAGCTACTACCAACTGAGCTGAGAGGCCAGTCAAGTCAGTATTGGCCTCATATACTTGTTTTCTTGACTGTAAATAGCACATTTTATTCAGCGTCTCCTGATGAAGCCCACTGCCGGAAAACCATGGTTCAGAAAAAACGGTTTTTGGAGAATCAAATCTATCCAATTTTCCGCGACTTTCACAAACATCAAATAATTAGGGTTCCGTACCCAAAGGGTAAAACGGCACACTATTATAAAGACTCCGTTGTCCGTCGTCTGTCACCAAGCTGTATCTCATGAACTGTTCGGCAAGTTTATCATGCGCACTTGATGTGCGGGCAGGTTTGTCCGCAAGTAGGCCGCTGGTGGGCCCTTTTTGCGTGACCCTTGACATGTGTTGCTCAAACTGTTTTAGGTTCTACAACACGCCGGTTTCCTCACGATGTTTTCCTTCACCGTTTTGAGAGTACTGGCATAGTGCACATAAATTTTTCGATAGAAAAACTCATTGGTACACGAGTGGATTTGAACACACGACCTTCCGATCGGAAGGCGGGACCACTACCACTAGACCACCAGTGCTCTCTCTCTCATGAACTGTGATGGTATGACAGTTTTAATTTTCACAAATGATGTATTTCTGTTGCCGCTATAACAACAAATGAAAACAGAATAAAATAAATATTTAAGCGATATTAATATCGGTAGACGCTTGAAGTATTCACATTAGTTATATATTCCCTGTTAAAGTAAATAATTAAATAAACAAAACAACTATTCAAGGAGGCTACCATACAACAGACATTATGTTTTTTATCGGTTTTATAGATAATGGCACGGAACCCGTCGTATGCGAGTCTGACTCGTACTTGGCCGGTTTTTTTTAATGCACCTTGCAATAACAAGTTTATGTTCCGGCATTTTGAAGCTATGTTGGCTTTGTGAAAGCTTTGTTTTATCTTTATTGTCTATCTGCCAAATCGTAACAAAAATCTTCACTCTATTTAGCTTAAAGAACTAAAGAAATAGAAACTTTATACCTACATGAAAACCAAGCCCTCGCTAAGAAATTAAAAACATTTCTATACAGCTCTGAATTGAATTCATACTGCGAAAGGCCTTTTTAAAATCAGCTAGAAGCTTTCTAAAGCTCTGTGAAAGGTAACATAGGGGCATCAGGCCGCATTAGAGCCGCATAGGCAACCCTCTGCAGAAAGCAGCTACCGCTATATAGCGGAAATACTTCTTACTCCTGCCCTTATTGAAAAATTAAAATTAAAAATGTTTTTAATCAAATTTCATTGATGTACTAACAGCAAACACATACAAAATAATAAAACACACAGGAAACAGCAGCAATAGGTACACAGAGTTTTAGTGGTCTGTAGTACACACAAATATGTTAGTAAGTAAGACAGTCAGTACATTAGTTCAGAGCTAACACATACAAAATAATCAAATACACAGCACTATTATTATAGGTGCCTTTTAAGCCTGCCCTAGGTGGGGTTGGCACAAAATGTATTTTTTCCATTCTCCCCTTGTTCTTCTTATCGTATCACTGATTATTTCGAACCAAGTGTGGTGAAAGGATTTTAAGTACACCTCAAAGAGGCTCCTATTCTTCCTTAACTGACTATTTACTCCTTTCTTGGACATACCACACAATATGGCTTTACGAATAAGTTACATAGCGGTGATTTGTATCACAACTAAAAAAAAAAAAAAAGCAGCCAAGTGCGAGTCGGACTCGCCCATGAAGGGTTCCGTAGCATCAAATAACATAATATAAAGGTTTTTGTAGTTCGTCGAAAGGTAAATTGCGGTTTACGATTTATGACGTATAAAAAAAAAACTACTGACTAGATCTCGTTCAAACCAAATATCGTTGGAAGTTTGCATAGTAATGTACAACATGTATTTTTTTTAGTTTTATCATTCTCTTATTTTAGAAGTTAGAGGGGGGGGGACCAACTTTTTTTCACTTTGGAAGTGTCTCTTGCGCAAACTATTCAGTTTAGAAAAAAACAATGTTAGAAACCTCAACACCATTTTTGAAGACCTATCCATAGATACCCCACACGTATGGGTTCGATGAAAAAAAATTTTTTGAGTTTCAGTTTCAAGTATGGGGACCCCCAAATTTTTAGTTTTAGAAAAAAACGATATTAGAAACCTCAACATAATTTTTTAAGACCTATCCATAGATACCCCACACGTATGGGTTTGATGAAAAAAAAATTTTTGAGTTTTAGTTTCAAGTATGGGGACCCCCAAAATTTATAGTTTTTTTTCTATTTTTATGTAAAAACCTTAATGCGGTTCACAGAATACATCTACTCACCAAGTTTCATCAGTCTAGCTTTTATGGTTTCGGAGAAAAATGGCTGTGACACGGCCGGACAGACAGACAGACAGACAGACAGACAGACAGACAGACAGACAGACAGACAGACATGACGAATCTATAAGGGTTCCGTTTTTGCCATTTGGCTACGGAACCCTAAAAATCATGAGCACTGCCAATAGTTTATTTTAATTACGGTATTGTTGCCGTAATTAAAAGAAACTCCAGGTAATGCTCATGATTTTTTTTTAGAAAAACAAACAACAAAAAAACAAACAATGTTGGTCCGTGTGACTCCAGAAATTACTGATGGACAGAAATAGGGATGACAATATATTATGATAATAAGCTTTAGAAAAATTTGTGATGACCGGTACAATTACGTTCGTTATATCACGTTCGCTAACTTCAAAAGAAACTTTAGAAAATAAAACATAAAACTGCACAAATATAGGTACAGTTAGCATCAAAAAAGACTTATTTTGTAAGTAGGCTTTTATATGCTCGTGAATTTAATACCTTTAGTGCGTGAACGTAACCGAGTTTCGTAACCAACTACGTAGAATTATTATTATTCTTACTGGTTACCCTTACCCCCAAAATTAAGTCTGGTTGTGTTGTGTATTACACCAATTTACCTCTAAAGTTTTCTTTCCTTGTTCGAAAAATTTACAAAACTATTTTTAAGGAATTAAAAAACATTTTCATTTAATTGACAAGAAAATCTTAATAGGTTCAAAGTGTCACAGAAAACCAGCATAACCTTTTGACAGGTCAAACCAAGCGGTGACGTGTATTCACGTCTCTGACTCTCTGACAGTCAAGTAAAAAAGTAACAAATGTATAGGCCTGCGCACACCTAGACCGGTGGCGTCAGGGATCAGTGAAACGCTGTCAATTTTGACAGCGATATTTGACAGCGTTTCACTGATCGCTACCGCCAGCGAACTAGGTGTGCGCAGGCCTTATGAGGAGTTCTAAATTTGAATGTCATTAGGTAAATTACTTCTCAGAACGTTTCTGAACGTTGTCAATCCATTCAAAATGAACAAGTTACGAGCTCTTCAGATTTATTTGAAGCTAACTGTACTTTATCTCATCTTTTCATTACGCGAGAGTGCACACTAGCAGTTTATATATTAAACCTACAAGTTAATTCTGCGCTCTAATTCGTAATTTACTTGATTATTCCGAACTCCACTGTGTTAGGTAATTTAGAAACTGAGCCACCATCTTGGTTTTAATACCAAGTACTTTATTCTGTGTTTAACAGTGAAGGAAAACATTGTGAAGAAACCCATGGCTTAGTCAGCTCTGCATGTATTGACCATGTCTTTCCTGCGGAATAAGCCGACTAAGCTGTCAGGATGGTATAGGTGCTGGGCAAGCCTATTCCATCTAAAATTCTGCCCCAGGTTCTAAGGTGTCCTGCAAATAGGGCTTGAGTAATCACCAGTTGCCCCGGACTCCATATAAATCATCATTATTAAAGATGACGTGGATATTAACGAAGTGAATATAGAGATTATAGAAGCTGCTGATAGAAGAGAATAGAAGAGGAGAACATGTTGTGCCCAACCCACTTATATTGGAATAAGAGCAGGAAGAAGAAGAATACAATGCATCGTTTGAAAGCAGCTGTGTGCATTCAAATTTATTTTTGCCGAAAACAAATATGCAGCCGTCATGTTTGCAAAAAAGCGAACAACTGCTCGCGCGGAATTGGGAACGTAGTCGGTAAATTATATTGCCCCGCGTCAAAGTTGAACGAGTTAGGTTAGAAACTAGAATAATTTGAAAGTTGTTTAGTAAAAGCCTTATTTCGCTGTGTTTATGAGGATATACCTACCTACTACTACAAACAATTTACTTACATTAACGTATGTAGAGCTTCTACTTCTTATTGAATGGCATCTGTCCTTTTTGGATCAATTTTGCCAGTGTCGAGTGAGGATATATTACATAGATAAAATACTTTTTCGTCAAGTCAAGTCAGTCATAGACAAGTCGGCCCTACTTGGCTTTGAAAATAAAATGAAGGAATAAAACAATTCAAATGATAAAGTTATGTGACTTCCTAACATAACATAAAACGAATCCGTTTCATGTAATATTAGGGAGTTCATATTATCCAGTTCTAGTTCATATTATTTCTCATTTCTCTTTCATATCATTTCCCAACATGGTTTGAAACAGAGAAATAATATGAACTGTCAAGTTTTGACGGAATTCTGACAGAAATCTTACAGGATTTCTGTCCACATTCCAAACAAATCGAGATTGAATACTTTCAGAAATAAAAAACCTATTGCAAATTTAGTGTAGGTTTACTGTTATTTCAGTACAAGCGATTGCACTACAAACAATGCTTGAGAGTTTTAAGGATGTTGTTTTATCCAATTTTCTTTAGAGGGTGTAAAAAACTACCTCCAAATACTTCAGCGTTTAAACTTCTTTTTATGGGTTCACATGAAAAAGTTTCAATCAGATATATTTTCTATCGTATCATTTATATAAAATCATACGATTATCATTCTTGCGTTTTTCCTTTCTTCCTGAATGAAAAAGTCTGATGTGTGTTTAGACTTTATTAATCTTGTTAATTTCATGAGTTTAACACCATTTTCAAGTTGATGGACGCAGGGCAGTGCATCTTAGGGCACGTTTCATGACCTAAGAGGCAGTCTTTGCATAACAAAGCAATGCCTCGTGCAACAAGGTTTGTTATAGGCTATGGTTACCACTTAACATCAGGTGGGCCATATGCTTGTTCCATCAGCTAGATGTATAAAAAAAAACATTGTAAATTTCATAAGGTACAGGAATCACAAAGTTTTACAATAATACAATAATTTATCAAGAGTTACCATTTAAGTTAGTTAACATTTAATAATTTATCGTGGGATTTAAACCCACGACAGATCATCACATTACTATACTCTAGAGAGTGTTGCGGTTTCAAATCCCACTCTGTCCATTACTTTGGGGTACTATAAAAATCTTAATCTTCAGTTATTGGAAGCAGTTTTTTCACCCTGTTTTCTTCTTTTTAAATTTAAGAGCTTAGCTCTTGTCGGGGTTTTGATACAGTTTTCTCCAGTTAAGTCTTTCGAATGCGGCCTCCTTGACTTCCTTATACGACATGACAGCGACTTTTTCATTTATCTGGCTCAAATAACTTATTCACCTTGTACAGTATTTTAATTTAAAACTGTAGTTATAAGATTTGCATAGGTATTTGGGATGTTGGCTGGCGTCCACGCATTCAATCGTGGGCTGCAAGTGCACATGGGAATTGGGATTTTGATAATACATTGCTTTGTGTCATGGCTATGGAAATAACAAGGTTGTTACGGAAATGGTGTTCTACTTCTAGACGATTTCCTAAAGCTCTTAGACTTATGAACACTATGTGGCCGTGGTTCCAGCATACTTTAAAATACCCTCCGAAACCTCTCGTATATGACTTATAAAGCAACTTAGGGAATGCACTAAGAAATTACCAGCATATTATTAGGACTATGGCGTATCGTCTATTAAAATCAAATTCTAGTCGCAGCTGTAAGTTTTTGCATTATTTTGAGTCTTGATTGCAATAAAAACGAATTGAAACAAAACTTATCCTTGACAAGGAACGATTGCATCAAATCAAATCAAAACAAAATTGTATTTGTTTATTAATTTTATAGTGTTTACTACACTTAAGGAAATCACAAAGATTTTTATAATGTCCCAAAAGCAGGTTATCGAGCAGGTTAGTTGACTATAACGTCAAAACTGTAGATGGAGCCACGGTCGCGTTAGTGCCGAACAGTCCATAAGAGTTATTCGTCGAGTGTGATTAGGATCCGATGGCGCAGTGGTCAGCGCAACCCCGTACCGAGGGGAAGGTCGCGGGTTCAAATCCCGCTCGGCTCTTAACTTTTGGGACATTATAAAAAAAATTGTATTTGTTCAGTAGTATCACAAGTATCACTTTGAAACGTTTTAAAGCTAGGTGAGTCTAGGTGCCAGTTCCACGCGACCAAGCCTAGAAGAACAGGCAAAAAACTACGGTTTGGTTCCTACCGTTTTTAAATGATCCTGTTACAAATATAAAATAATCTAAAATAATAGCAGTGAAGTTCCAGTGTGGTGCCAACAAGGCTGAATATTGACGTAATAAACATGAGATACCGAATAGGAACTTCGCTTGGTAAAACTAACAAAAGTATGTATATACCTATATAACTTAAAAAAGTACAACTGAATGGAGAACCTCCTTCTTTTTTCATTGAAGTCGGTTAAAAAGAGAAGTCATTTATAATTTGTGTTAAATTTGTGAATAAAATAGACTAGGTACTCAAAACTAATCCCCGAAAGGTCGAAGGTTGTTTCCAAGCAACAAAACAGGAAGCACAGCTGTCCGAGGCAATTCCCAAAAAATACGTGGCAATGGGTCCAGTAAAAGCTTTTGGATTGAGAAATTTCAGGCAGCAATATTCTTGGATTATCCTTTATAGAGTTGATTCTGGGAACCTTTCCTTCGCTTAAAGTTTTCTTGTTACAATTTTGCTAAATATAATCTGAATTGTAAGAAAATACCTGTCTACCACAAGCTCTGTCTAGCTCTGTCTATGGCTTTGGTTTGTGAGTCTGTGTGAGTGCTGACTAAATAAATTCTACGTCGAAACATCACACACACACTAAACCAGAGCCAAAGACAGAGCCAGGCAGAGCTTGTGGGAGGCCTACTGTTCTCACACACACCATTCAAACAAAAAATACGATGCCAACCAACGTAAAGACCAATTTACATGCATCATCGCTTAAAATGTGCGAAATTCGCAATTACTTATTTGAACGTACTTCACATTCAAAAAAGACACTTTGAAGACCCTTAGACATTTTCAAAGAGTCTTAAGTAGGTACTTAGAGAAGCATCTATCTTTGTAAATAAGTACACGACTCGGAAAAACAAACAACGATATTTCATACACATTACACCTTAAAATTAATAAAACGTTCTCTCAAACAAAATGCTAAGAGCATGCAAATGAGATGAACAAATTAATTATCACTTTGTTTGTAGAAAAAATCAACGGAATTGAAACTAAGTGCCGAGATGTCAACGGAGCCCTACCCTGCTAAACAGCCATTTGTTAGGACGCATTTACACAGAAACCAGGTGAAAACTGTGCCTGTTTGGATTTAGAAACAATTATAGCAGAACTCAGTGTGAGGATTAGTAAGTCTGTAATTAAATCGCAATAATCTTAGTGGTACTGTCAAAAACCAAAACCATTTTTAACCGACTTCCAATCAAAAAGGAGGAGGTTCTCAATTCGATTGTATGTTTTTTTTTTTTTTTTTTTTTAATGTTTGCTACCGCATAACTTCGTCATTTGTGAGCCGATTTGAAAAATTATTTTTTTATCTGAAAGGTACTGCTTTCAGATTGGTCCCATTTTAATTTTATTAAAATCGTTATTGCCATTTTTTTTTAATAATTTTTTTAATGTTTGTAACAGCATGCCTCCGTCATTTATGAACCGATTTAGAAAATTATTTTTTTATTTGGAAGGTTATTCTTACGTCCAGATTGTCCCAAACAAATTTCATTAAAATCGGTTTAGCCGTTTGGCAATGAAGTCGGTTTCTCAAGTTTTTTAAACTTATAATTATTATTTTTTTAACAACATGTGCATTATAGGTATAGCCATATAAACGCTTGGAAGGCGAGGTGACATGATGGAGAAAAAGGATGTCCAACGCGCTCTGTTTTGCTTGCTGCGTAAACATGTCATAATTTTACGTGGACATTATAACAGTTGATAAAAATAGTAAAACCAGTTTACAATACAAATGCGGCCATTCTCAAAATAAATAAATGTAAAGTCGTTTTTAAAGATTATTTTCGCTTTAATTTCGTGCTTGTTCCTATTTGTCGCTGAATTTTTTTAGCTCACATTTAGGCATTTTTGTAATACCTGGGTCGTGTCGAGGCTTAGGCAAAGCCGGGGTAATCTATAGTGTTTTCCCGCGGGATTTTTTATCAGGGTGATGTATGTGACAGATTTTTGCTTTCCTGTGGAAACAGGTCATTTGTTTTATTGATGTTTGTGCGTTACGTGTGATTAGGTGGCGTACATCAAGTTGGTCTAGCAAGGCACAATTAACCTCCCACCTATATTTTTCTTCATTCTAATTACTTATGACAACTGAGGCTTATCCAATGTTTTTTCTTTGTTAAGTGTGTACTTTAGCAATAAACTTAGCTCTTACACCTGATATCAATTAATAATTTTGTGTCACCTAAGCTTTTTTGGAATTTAGTCGTTGTTGTTTCAAATTGTTGCAGTTTACATCCCTCCTACAGCCTGTGTTCCTGTGAGAGTGTCCTGTGTTTACATTTCTTGTTCTTTTTAGAGCACTATTGTTTAATTTTTATTGATTTTTATAGTGTTTACTACACAAGATTGTTATAATGTCCTAAAAGTTAAGAGCCGAGCGGGATTTGAACCCGCGACCTTCCTTTTGGACATTATAAAATCTTTGTAATTTCCATATGTGTAGTAAACACTATACAAATCAATAAAAAAATATAAACACTTAACTTTTGGGACATTATAAAAATATTGTTAAATTTGAGTCTTTAGTATACCATTATTAATTGTGACTGTACTTAATGGTTGTAGACTCCCGTGACTTTTTTATGTGAAGCTATTTCCATACAAACGTTAGTTACTCCCTGTACATGACAAGAATAACCAAGTTTATGTGGCAAGGGCAGGCTTACGTAGAACCCACTGGGTATTCCCGATGATAAAGAATTTCTACGTATCAAGTCAATTGATGTATTTTAATGTCATCGTTCCTTTTTATTGATAAAACTTGTTTATGCTACTCCTTTTTAGGGTTCCGTAGCCAAATGGCAAAAATGGAACCCTTATAGATTCGTCATGTCTGTCTGTCTGTCTGTCTGTCCGTCCGTCCGTATGTCACAGCAAATTTTCTTCAAAAGTGTAAGAGCTAGACTGATGAAACTTGGTGAGTAGATGTATTCTGTGAACCGCATTAAGATTTTTACACAAAAGTAGAAAATAAGCCGCTTTTTTATTGTTAAAACTGTTTATACTACTGATTTTTTTTATACAACTAGCTGAACAAGCATATGGCCCACCTGATGTTAAGTGGTAACCATAGCCTATAACAAAGCATTGCCTCGTAGGTCACGCACGTCAGGAACGTGCCCTACGATACAATACCCTGCGTCCATCCGCTTGAGGCATACAGATGTTCAGCCTCACGTGCTAGTAATTTCACCAGCACTCACACCCCTCAAACCGAAACACAGCAATGCTGCTTTACGGTAACTTGCTGTGTGTCGATAAATAAATAACTTTTGATTTAATTTGTTATTTAGCATCAAAATTGTATACCTAGTTATCTATATTTATATTGGCGACGCGTGACCCAAGAGCTGGTGGGTATCTGGCGCAGCGTATAAGCATTGCTATTCAGCGTGGCAATGCCGCCAGCGTCTTGGGGACGCTTCCGTCTGGCACTGATTTGGATTTTGTACATTTTGTAAATATTTGTTTAATCGTAAGTTTCTTTGTGTAAATAAAGCTTATCTATATTAATATAACCTTCTATCAAGAGTGAATTCTGCGTAGTTAGAGATTGTTGAATCGATTTCTTTGAAAATACCTCATCCAGAAATATTCTTTCCAATCGTGAAACTTCAAAGCTAAAACTGCCAGTAATTATATTTCTGCTCGACTGAGTTTGACGTGATATTAAAGAAACGTACTTACAATTTTTACGCTTAAATGAAACCTTGAATACCAACTAGAGCAAAGAATCTGAGGTACAAAGGTAATTTTGAAACAGGGAGGTACAGTTCGACGCACGAGCATTAGAACAGTTCACGCATTCACGAAATATATGTAATGAGAAGTTGCTTATTCCTTGTAAAAAACCTAGACCTAGTTCTAAATTCGAAAACGTTGTAAAATATTCAACATTTTGAAATTAATTTGCCAAGAAGTGAGACCAATTTTGACCGTTCTCTGACTTCTCATAATGTTCAGTAATATTCAAAATGATTCAACTTATGGTGATGGTGATAGCTTACCATGAGGTGGGCCGGAAGCCCGTTTGTGTAAATATCATTTGAAAAAAAGCTTACATTTTCGTTGTCAAAGAACATCTAAAACTATGACAACAAATATATACAACCTAAGAGAAACATGAAAAACATTTGATTCACAGCGGGAGTCGAACCCACTTCGTCACCAAGAACGTCTAGACACAAATCAATAAAAGTACTAACATTTCTTAGCGCGATGAGCGGTCAACAGAACTACTGGGATCAAACTCTCTGTCTCTCTCTCTTTGCTTTATATTTTCTGCGCCTCACATGTTCCGCTTTCAAAATTACCCACAAATCTTAAAGACGAAAAGAGAACGTAGATAAAACAAACTTTCTCTATCACTTTCTGACTTAAAATCTTTGAATAAAAACTCGTCGCATGTTTTACTATTCACGTATACCACAGTAGTATTAGGGGTAGGAACCAAGCCGTAGTTTGTTGCCTGTTCTTCTAGGTCTCTTCTTGGTCGCGTGGAACTGGCACCTAGACTCACCTAGCTTTAAGACGTTTCAAAGTGATCCTTGCAACTCTACTGAATAAATACACTTTTGATTTTGATGTTTGATTTTGCCCACCTGGTGTTGAGTGGTAACCATCGCCTATAACAAAGCATTGCCTCGTAGGTCATTATAGAGATCTACTAAATAGGCAATAATGTAGGTTATTATGTAGATGTATAGGTGGATGATGGTTTAATTTTATTTTAAAAAATCTGGTCATCGCATCATGTGGCTGACTGTACTTCCAAGTAGGTTCCACATCAAACGCGCCATGTTTCAATTAGGAAGATTGCATAATTAATTTTGTTTTCGTCGGCGAAACTAACCTACCTGTAGAGAAGTAGAACGATTTAATACTCAAAGGAAATTACTAAACGAAAATACTACTATTACGAAAATTCTAGTTATAGTTTATGCTGTCCTTAGGGATTTGGTTTGAAATATTTGCTTACCATAGATAGGAGAGGTGGAGGCTATGTAGGCCTATCATAAGCTCTGTCTGGTTCTGTCTCTGGCTCTGATTTTGAATGAGTTTAGACTTTAGAGAGCTTAGTTTAGTAGCCAACAGAGGTTTTCCGCCTCAGGTACAACATGGATAACTTTAAGAAAAATGTTAAAAACTCCTCCAGGGTAGGCAACACAACGACATCAACCTTGGTGTTTTTAGTGTCTATGGGTGACGGTGACCACTTACCATCTGGTGGGCTGTAAGCTGGTTTATCTGTCTTTAATGTAAAAAAAAAATATCATTAAAAACTTCTTAAATTCATTAAAAATACGTGTTGCACGAAAAATATACATTTTTGTGTTAACGAAATAAACTTGTTACGCTTAAAAAAAGGTTTATACTTCACATAAGTACATAGTTCGTGACACAGACGTAAACGTACATCATACTTTTTCCATTTCGCTCAAAAAGGCGACGAGCGAGCGGTAATCTGATAAAATATAAATTCATAGAAAAGCGAAAAAATAAAGGAAAAGTGTCTTGATTCCGCGAACTATAAGTTTTTATGTTCTTATCCGTTCGTCACCCTTAGATATAAACATAAAAACGAATCACTTATGTTTGTCTTTGATACTAGGTGTATATAAGTATATATTCAACTTTGGGTAGTTATATACACATTCTACGAATTTTATTTCAAAAGCGTTATGAAAGACGAAGAAATCAGAAGGTTGTCTCCTCTAGTATTAACACCTACTTTTAAAAGATCGGTGGGTAATTTTGAAAATAGAACTAGATACGACAAGAAAATAAATATAAAAAAACTGAAAAACACAAGGATATTCGTTTCAGTTTCACTTTGCAAATATTATTTTTTAAATAATGATCCAAAGTAGTAATTACCGTTGACCCACTTGATTTTCACAAAAGATCCGCTCAATCTCAATCTCACGTAACAAGGCCATGCAAAAACGAGCTAAAACATAAAACATGAAAGCTTTTTAGGCTAGAATAGATAAAGCACGTAGACGGAGGCGTCGGAACACGCATTTTCTCCTGTCAATTTTGCATAATTTATTACACAAACCGTGACTGTACAACTCTGCTATGTATAAAAACGCCAGCTTTCGACCCAAGACCACAAGAATGGAACAATACTTAATATGGAACAATACTTAATTCGAACGCATTACCTAAACAAAGGAATTCCAGATTTGAATGCGTGGAGCGACTTCGCCTCGCCTGGAGTTATATAAACTTCAAAAATAGAATTTCGACGTCGCTGCCGTTTTATGACTTGCCTCGTAAACGGGGTGGGGGCGGCTAAAGGAGAACACAGCATATTTTCACCTTTATCTAGGGATTCAGTCATTTTGAGAGATGGTAAAATTATGTTGAGCATTGGAAAAAGTGGTTTTTATACAGACCTGAATATTAAGTCTTTATCTTTTATTGGAACATCTGTTATCTTGAGCACAATCTTACCAATACTCATACAATCTCATAGAAACTTTGAAAAGCTTCTATTTACACCTTTATTTTGCTTTCTATATTAAGAATTCCTGTATAAATACATCCATATTACTTTTTAACTAGTTCTCTGTGTATTTATTTCAAAAACAAGTTTTTTAAAGTATTTTATCCTTCATAACTTCCAACATAAGAGATTAAATACAGAATACAAAGTTTAGAAAGATTTTCCGCAGCTCGGCACTAAATCAAATTTACTGGCTTATGTGACCATTTTATATTTTTTGCAGTCTCCACGACTTTTCAAACTTCCGGTGAATTATTTGTTTTTTAGGTTACTCTTGAACTAAGTTTTATGGTTTTCTGCTTTTTACATTAAGCTTTGATTATTTTTTTAAACTTAACTTAGACAAGTATTATTTAGAAATTGTAATACTGTTTTTTTTTAATAAAACCTGCCTGCTAGATATATAACTATTATATATGAATTTGTAATATCCGATAATAATTAATCAAACAATTCTTAGTACTTGCAGAAGTGTTTCTGGATTAA
This sequence comes from Thera obeliscata, assembly GCA_947578465.1. NCBI lineage: Eukaryota > Metazoa > Arthropoda > Insecta > Lepidoptera > Geometridae > Thera > Thera obeliscata. The sequence continues at coordinate 24,415,366 of OX387917.1, forward strand.
CGCGAGGAGGACATATTTTAGTTCGATTTAGTTAAATTCTAGAATTTGGTAATATCAAAGAGGGTAAATATGCGTATTAATTAAACAAACACAAACACATTTGACCCATTCCCTACATATAATGCTTGCTATTAATAAAAGGCAATGGTTACCACGTACCATCAGGTGAACCATCTAGTAGTTCTATCAGCAAGTTTTTGTTTTTAATGATATTCTTTAACAATGTGACAGGAACAGACATAGTCACAAAATTACAAAAAATTGTTAACCCAAATAGTTTCAAAGCAAGCTTGACGGCCTTAGCGTGTTTTGATTTATTACGCTGATGCTTTTTGTATCCACTTCCAACCCTTAGGGAACCTCTAAATCCTAAAACTTGTTACAAAATACACCAAAGCTTCAAAAATGCTTGAATATACGAGAATTCGCTTGGAATGTATTAAAATTTCAGTCTAAATTGCTGTGGATAAAATATACTAACAAGCTTTTCTAACTTTTGCAGTGCTCTCAAACGGTGAAGGAAAACATCGAAGTGCACGAGAATGCAATTTTATAGGCCATTGTCATCAAATGGGTCATCTTCGTGATCATGTGCGTATTCACTTTGAATTAAACTATATAAAGGACTAAGCTGTCAGTTTTTATTTAAAACTTTATTGACTCATAACTTTTCACATGACGAAAATACTTTTCAGATTCTTTTTTGCTTTTTTAACTGGCTTCTCAGCTCCGTAAGTCGTGGATTCGATCCCCACTGAGTACAAATATTTTTCTGGTGAACACAGAATGATGTTTGTTCTCTGTTTCGGTGTTGAAAATAATTGCTAGTAGATCGTGATTCTAATTTATCTTTGTGATCTCAGGCTTTGCTTAGAAAGAACGTCAGGAAAACCTTCGTTGCATTTAACGCATGTTTAATCATTGTTAGTCGGGACTAAACCCTCACAGGACCTTATAAGAGAGGTAGTCAGGGGCGTGTTCAAAACTTGCAACTGACAGACGTGTATGATGTTGGTCAAGGCCCTCTCATGGGGTTTTCCTTAACAGAGAGAGTGTATCATTTCCCTCAGAAATCATAAATAAATAAATATTATAGACAGTCTACACAACACTATCTAGCCCCAAACTAAACAACGCTTGTACTATGGGAACCAGATAGCTGATATACATAATATTATGTACTATAGTGTGTTACTTGTTCTTTCATTGTTAGTTTTAACGTGTGCAATAAATAATTTTCTATTATATTATTCTATATATCTACTATTTTATACTATATTATATATTTTTGTAAATACATACTTAGAATACAATATAACACCCAGACAGGGAAGAAACGCCTTCTGTCTATTTTACTTACCTTTCTAGTATAATGCTACCAATAGGTATTATTATAGTTACTTTTAGGCATAGATAAGATTAACTCGTACCTACCTACTATCTAACTGACTTTTGGCAAATTAAATTTCATTTCATTTCATTTCAATGTACTCGTTACTTGGATAAATAGCGTATGTCGTGGTCTTCACCCTTTTCCAGCTAAAGCTCATTATTGAATCGTTTCATTTAAATGTTCGATAAAGATGTCCGACGACGAAATATGTACATTAACATACATTCGTTTTTGAATGCAGCGGCTATTTACAAGGATCGGCTTTTGGTCTCGCACATTTTATTTAAACACTTTATTTTGGATAGACTGTGTGAAAGATGTCATGCGCAAGAAAGGAGTGAGCACAGAGATAAATAAATAAATAAATAAATATTGTGAACAACCCACACAACACTACCTAGCCCCAAACTAAGCAGAGCTTGTACTATGGGAACCAGACAGCTGATATAATACTTAAATACTTTTTTTTGTAAATACATACTTAGAATACAATATAACAACACCCAGACAGAGAACAAACATCGATGTTCACCACATAAATATTTGTTCTCGGTGAGGATCAAACCCACGACCTACGGCGCAGAAGGCAGAGCTACTACCAACTGCGCTGAAAGGTCAGTCGAGAGATGACGAATGATAGAGGTGAGTGGAGGAAGAAAATCTGTTGTGCCGACCCCTAAAGCCGAAGATGATGATGACATTTTATTTAAACATACCGAATATAGTATTGATATATAAAAAGTCACGTTGTTTAAATTCCTGCTAATGGCAATTGAATTCGGTTTATTGAAATTTGGACAAAAAATATTTTTGTAAAATATTTGCTAGTCTTTCTATTATTATTAGTAATACATATTATCAAATATACACACAAGTAACCGCTCAACATGTAGTTGGTCAGGTGCATGTAAAGTATTTTTTTCTCATAAAAATAATAAAATGCCATTTCATAAACCTTCCTTCCTTTTTTCATGGCATGCCATGCCGAAGGTCGGCAACTGTAGTACCATAACTAAGCTCAATTGAAATCCCTGACGAATTTTCCAATTATGGGCACGTATTCCAAATTTTAGTTAATTTAATACATCACAAGCACGAACTTTGTATTATATAATAATATGAGAATGAAAACGTTAGTAAGTACGATAGAAACTTAAAACCACCGATTTAACAAGAGTTTTAATTCATATTGTTTTCAACCAAATTGGTACCATTTGAAAGCAAAGATTTTTTTATACTTCTAGCTGATAGAACAAGCATATTGCCCACCTGATGTTAAGTGGTAACCATCACCTATAACAAAGCGCTGCCTCATTTTATTATATTCATTTGATGTGCCACCATTTTGAACGTATAATAATAAAAATAAATAAAACTTTACAAGATATGTATGTGTTTATGACGCATAGAAAAACGAACGAGCAGATAAATACGTAGGGTCCCATTGACGCCCTTTGGGTACGGAACCCTAAAAGTGGCCGAAAGGATTAAGGTAGCTTTTATCAAAGTTCAGGTCAAATAAAACCTCCACTCTAAACTAAAATATACTCATGAACAGTAAAACGAAACAGAATAAAAGTTTTAGTAAAAAATCTTGCAAATATTTTCCTGGAGAGAACGGCAACAGACAGTTCTTTCGGTTTAAAAGAGAAAACTAAAAAAACAGTCAATTACATTAGCTTGGCCGTTCCTATTACATGAAATGCGAAACAGAATGTGCCTGCGTAGGGTTGGACCAACGGGTTTTATATAAAGCAGCTGTACCCGAAGTCGGAGTTTTGCTACCAGATTTCCAAATATTGTTTTCGTGTGAGTACGTGTCTCTTTCTTTTGTATGGAAAATTGATGAAACAGCAAACCCATACAATTTTTTTCAATTTCAATTTCAATAGCCTTTATTAACAATCTAATATAACACTAGTATTACAAAATAAAAAGTACTTACAATAGAGAGAGACAAATAGGCGAAACGGAAACCACATTTCGTACACGTTTGAGTTGATGACTTGCCCTTCCGGTTTATTTATAAAAGCCGGATATCCGGCCACTAATAACCTTATTTTTGCCATAGGATTCAATAAAAAGTCATTTGTCCACCTATATTTATGCTACAATGAATTATCTTTATCGACGTAGCATAAAAATAGGTAGATAAATGTAATAAAAAGAGTTAAAAAAAGAGAGGTTTTTTTACAGTTTATAGTGTGGCGTCTGACTACACAAATTTTTAGGAAATTAGTTAAAGATTTACATATCTCTAATTTTGCAAATATCCATAGAACTCCAGCCATGTTATAGAATTTACCTTCTTTATGGCCTTAGTGAGTGTGTGTGTGTCTTATTTGTTTGTTTCTCTGTGGCTTCTTAGCTCGGAAGCGAGTTTTCCGATTTGAATGCAGTTCTTTTTGTAAAGCTGATATTTCTAAGATAGTTTTAGCCACGTTTGCTAAAAATCTGTGCAGCTGTATATTCTAACGATGTTTATTATCTAGGCCGGGTTTTTCGGGTCGTGACTCGTGGTCCCACTGGAATTGTACCACTATTACTCGTGGTCCCACTATCCCTGAAATCATGGGTTCGTGGTCCCACTGCTTAGTGGGACTACCAGTCATAGTTAAAATCGTAGGTTCGTGGCCCCACTGCATCAAGTTTATACGTAGAGTAAGGCCTCTGCCTTGAATTTTGCGGGCAGCGGGGCGGGGTGGGGGGGGGGTCCATTTGATTTTACGCATAAGATCCTGCCGCTCCCGCGCCGCCGCCGCCGCCGCCCCGCTGCCCGCAAAATTTGAGGCAGAGGCCTAAAGGCCTGCGCACACCTAGGCCGCTGGCGTCGGCGATCAGCTGTCAAATTTGACAGCGATATTTGACAGCGTTTCACTGATCGCGTTCGCCAGCGGCCTAGGTGTGCGCAGGCCTTAAATACTTGAATTAAAGTGAGTTCAGGTAGGTAGGTACTGGCCACTTGAGATGTACGTTGTACCTGTTAGTGTCGCGCGTCCTTCAAGTTAGCAGCAATTATTTACACTGTTTTCTGATTTTTTCATTAATTCTAAAAAAAAAAAAAACTTTAATAATAAAATAAAATAATTTAATATTAAATTCCTGAGTTGATCCTCGATCGGCCATCGATTCCTGATTCTGAGTCGCTCGACGACTCAGAAGTCCGCACGGTTGACTTAACTGTAACCGGACTACTGAGACTACACCAAATATATTTGTGTAGCTAGCCCTTATGACCAAATCAGTGGGACCACGAGCGACTGCATTACGTTGACTGATGGTCCCACCAAACAGTGGGACCACGAGCCCATTAAATCGACACACTGTCCCACCAGTGGGTCAAATTAGTGGGACCACGAGTCGCGACCCGGTTTTTCTTTGTTAATTTTGTTACCAGACTTTTCCGTCTTTTCTTTATCAAGTGGGCGGTGAGCAGCGAAAGGCGTTCCGTTATTTGCGTTATTCAAATGTTGTGTTATTTTTCGTAGGTTAATTGCATTTTAAAGAGTTGAATGTTTCACTGGAAGTATGTTATTGATGTGTTTTTGGACTGAATTGAAGCAATCAGTTCAATTGGGCTGGAATGGAATCCGCGAGTGAAACGTTTCCGGGGAAAAGAGCGTTTTAATGTGAAAAATAGTCCCCATGCATAACCCGTCCCAATACTAACTTTTATTTAATCCAGGGCATTTTGGAATCGTAGCAAAACTGCTACGCGCGTAGCTTCCTTCTACGTTCGGAGCATACCTCGTAGAAGGGTGGAAAAATACGAGTTTTTTGTACAGTCCTGGCATAAAAGATCTTTGTTCTAGGTTTTGAAAGGAGTGAGGTTGAGGTTTAAATGAATGAAAAGTTTTAAGGGTTTCCTTTTCTACCCTCCACTAAGATTGTAAAGGAATTATTAAGTGTATCACCCAAACAGAGAACCAACTAGCAGGCAGTTAGAACAAATCCAGGTTTAAACTCCATTATACCACCTTCCAATTGATTTCTAATTTCACAAACACGCAACCATATACGAGTTTCCTCATACGTTATTTCATAATTGTATGAAAACAACCATCTCGATGTTAAAATTATTAAACAAAACTCTTCAGTAGCTATTAAATTTATCACGCAACATACCTATTTCGTTGGTCAGGGAGGTCAAGAAGTGCCAACATAGCTTGAACTACCTTTGAACTAACCTGCTCTAAGCCCCGTCTCATTTTATATTAGCGGTGTACTGTGGAAATTTGAATGGGGACAGACGAAAATGTGTTTTATAACAGTGGCATAAAGGTGTGTGTAAGAGCAAAGTGGTTTCCATAATGTATGAAATTATTGGGCTACGGGCGCTCGTCAAACGTTGTTGCTAATTAATTATAAGTAATATCGAATTTTGTGTTGTAACGGAGTGGAATATAAGGCTTTTACAGAAGACTAACATCAAAGTAATTTACTTTAGCAAAGGAGGGTATTTAATGTACTTTTCTACGTGTATAAAGTTTTATTGATATTAAGGTTTGCTTAACAAGCGCAAAGATCAGACACATTAATACCTAGAAAAAATATTTCACAAAGTTTTTTATTACTTTTTATCTCAACAGTATGATTATATCATAGTTTTTATAAAACATTAACAAATCCATTTAATAGAAAGCTGAAGAGTTTTTGGTTGAACGTGCTAATCTCGGGAACTGGTGGTCGGAATTGAAAAAATATTTTTGTGTTTGATAGTCCATTTATCGAGGAAGACTAAGGGCGCTTGTACACGCTAAGAAAAAACGCCGGGTCTACCCAAGAATTCGTGTCGTAACTAGAAAATAACTGTGTACACTGTTCGCAGCGGTGCACGAAAAAAATCTTATCTGCGCAAGACACGACGCGGCGAACGTTGTTGCGTTTTCGTGTGTGGAAAAGACAAAATTCTTGTCTTGCGCAGATAAGATTTTTTTCGTGCACCGCTGCGAGCTGTGTACACAGTAATTTTCTTGTTACGACACGAATTCTTGGGTAGGCCCGGCGTTTTTTCTTAGCGTATACAAGCGCCCTAAAGGCTATATAACTTTACGCTACGACTAATAGGAACAGCATCAATGCAAAATGTTGCAAAAATCTATGCCTATCCTTTTTTAACCCGTAGGGACTTTCCTATGTCTATCCTTTTTTATCGCGGAAGGACTTTTCTATAAATTATAGATTTTGTCAAAATGTTCTAAAATAGAATGCTCATAAGCGTCCTAGAATATTCTTTAACATTCTGGCATGCCCGTGCAACGCCGGATTTTACTTTTAGCATGAATTATTTCCATAACAGTCACAACATCTGAGGGAAAAAAAACTTGGTTGTTACTATTACGAAACATGTTTGTACTTGCCTCTATTTCTCTGACATTTGCAACGGTTTATTAGTTATTTTAAGCAGTATCAAGAGATTTTAGCATCTGGGAGGATTAATCTTGCACGAGGAAGTTATTCGTCTATTTTTTCATTATTTTCTAAATGTAGTTCAACTGTAGCTTAGCGAGTTTGATGAGATTACTTCAAACAAACAAAGAACAAAATCGTATAAATTGAAAAGATTTTCTCATTCTCACCATTCGTTACTCCCGTAAAGTTTCCTTTTGTAAATAGAGCCTTCACGTCCCTATCTGTGTGAAGCAAAAACAAGTCTCGGAAAGTAAAGTCACGGTACAACCAGACAACCATAAAACAATGTTAGTAAAGGCAAAACATTATTCATTCCTATTTTAAAACAAAAGCCCGGTTCACACCAGCCGCGTCAAAGAGGTTTTATTTAAATCTCTGTGCAGGAGTGGAGTAAGGAGGTTGAAGCATAATCAATGGTAAAAATTTGATTTTATGTTAATTTATGTTGGTTTGTAGTTAAAGCCCTGTTGAGCTCCTGTTTACCGACCAATTCACATTTTGATTTGTCACAAATTTTGATCAAATATCATATTTAAAAAAAAACCCCCTTCTGATAGCATTTTATGGAAGGTATTTCAAACTTGTTGTTCAGTCCTCATTGCTTATTTTTGATAGCTCGTTAAAAATGCCTGGTGATAAAACTGTTTTAGTACTTAAAACATATTTTACTAGATAACCAGATGTTTCCTTGCTTAACTTAATATTCCTCATAAAGGTGCTGTAGTTATGACTGTTCTTATATTTTTACCCTATTAGCTGTGTACGCGTGTATGAGGGTGAGCTTGTGTACGAGGCCAATAGCTAGCGACCACGTCACACACACACACAAAGTTGTTCTTCCTGGAAATGTGTAGGGGAGGCCTATGTCCAGCAGTGGACTTCTTCAGGCTAATGATGATGATGATGAGCTCTACGATGAGATTTCTACGTGTTTCTGCTATCGCAGTAATTATATATTTACCAACTGTGACCCAAGAGCTGGTGGGTATCTGGCGCAGCGTATAAGCATTGCTATTCAGCGTGGCAATGCCGCCAGCGCCTTGGGGACGCTTCCGTCTGGTACTGATTTGGATCAGTTGAGCTATCTCTAGATCGTTTGTAACGATCTGCAGATAGCTCAACTGTTTCTTGTGTATTTTGTACATTTTGTAAATATTTGTTTAATTGTAAGTTTCTTTACCAACTTAAAATTAAGCTGATGATGAGCTGTGTACCACAGTTAAATTTCTACGTGTTTCTGCTATTGCAGTAATTATATATTTACCATCTTATAATGAAGCCTCCTTCCAATAGGGGTAACGGATAACGGATTTTTACTTGCTACGAACCTGACATTCTAAAATAAACACAGCCCTATTTCTTCATCTGACTCCGTCCCTGTCTAGACCTAGAAATCTAGGTCCTACTTCCTAGAACGGCTGAGTGTTGCCAGACACGCAATTGACCCATCAGAGCCATAGCCTTTATATTATCTGTTCCTCTGTGTACTCTATTTTTAACTATTTTTTACAAATGCCTGTGGTTTTTGGTAAATGGGGAAACATCTATAAATAGTTTTATAGTGTAAATAGTTAGAAAATTCTTTATTGTACACCTTACAAACTAACAAAAAGAAATGAAATGAAATAATTTATTTGCTTGAAGTAAGAGAATTTAACAACATAAATATTATTCAATAAATGAACAATGGGCGGTCTTATCGCTATAAAGCGATTTATTCCAGAGAGTTACTGTTTATCCCAATATTTTTTTATGGTGGATTTGTTTCTAATCTATTTAAATAAGAGAAAGTCGTGTTAGTTACACTAACTATAACTCAATAAAGGCCGAACCGATTTGGCTGAGTTAGGAGGTAGCTTAGAACCAGAAGACGGACAAAATATACTTTTTATCCGTAAAACGTAACAAGAACGGGGCGAGCGAAGCCGTGGGTGGCCACAAGTAAAGTATAGAATGATTACAGGTGTACCAACCTACATAATTAATTTACAACCTGAGAAAAAGTGTGAGGAACATTCTTAAAATAGAAATACCTCCCAATCGATGACGAGGCGTTGGCGTTGTCCGGAAACTAAGTTTTCCTTTCGTTCGATTGAACCGGTACTGACAACATAATAAAATTCATTTCCTGTTTAATATAAACTCACTCCCGCCATCTAGAATAGAATGAACTAGAACGATCTTAAAAAAACTTAGTTTCTTGAACATGAAATTAAGTTTTTTTAAGAACGTTCCTCATGCTTTCAGGTTTTAATTATATTTTTAGTTATAAAAGTTATCTCATTTAGTTTTACTATTTCACAAAGTGTTTAAAACTCCAACGAGGTGGAGTTTTTCTTTTATTGAATTAAAGACGAACTCTAAAGGAGGCTGAGTTTAAGAACTACTCCGATGCGGGTCAGGCCTTGGCCACGGTATAGGCCTCCCCCTACTCTCTGTAGAATAATTAAGTAATATTTATAATCGAGTGGAAAGAGGGTATAATATACTGTCTCACAGTAAATACACATAAATACATAAATTATTTACTTGATTTTTATAATGTCCCAATAGGAGTCGAGCGGGATTTGAACCCGTGACTTAACTTTTGGGATATTATAAAAATCTTTGTGATTTCCTTAAGTGTAAGTAAACACTATAAAAAATCAATAAATAGTTATTTTCTTGAGTTTGTAATTCTGAATAATTTAACCTGATTAATGCTAAAAACTCCTTCGGGGTAAGTAACGCATCGACAACGCTGTTGGAGTCTATGGGTGACGGTGACCGCTTACATCAGCTAGGGCTTAAGCCGCCGTTTGTCTATCTTTTACATAAAAAAATAAGTCACAATGGGGTATGTTATGCTATCCATCCAAGCAATACGGTTGTTTGGTAGAGATCGCTGTTTAGCTTTCTAGTTATTTCTCTTTCTAGTTATTAAGACTCTAATTTTTGTATGTGCATATTTTATGGATCTCGTGTCTGAAATAAACGCTTATTGTCCCTACTAATTGTTTTTAATTTTTCCTGTATCATTGTCTATTTCTATGTTTTTGAAAGCAATAAAGAATTTTTCTATGTTATATTTCATACACCCCATAAATTTCCAGGAAGAATGATTTTAGCACCTATTCCATACATTGACTTTCACCCTGATCTTCACAATATTCTGATCAATAACTAAACTATAAAAACCACCGCGATGAAACATCGTGAGGAAACCGGCATATCGTAGAACCTAAAAAGTTCGAAAATATGTGTCAAGTGCACGAAAGGAGCCTCTTTGAGGCGCACTTAAAATCCTTTCACCACACTTGGTTCGAAAGAATCAGTGACACGATAAGAAGAAGAAGAACCGCGATGAAATCATTACACCCCCAACGAAGTCAGGAAAATGTGTGATGCAATTTACAAATTCTGAGCTTGTTCCACTCCGCTCGGGATTCACTTTCAATTTGCTGAGATATCGCCAAATATGAATATTTTGCATGCGCTACGAACAGGAAACAAGATGGCGTATTTTTGATTTTATTTTACAAAATGAAGTTTATTTTTACCCCATGCTAAATAGATGTTCTGCTATGCAGACCGACTGATAGTTGGATGTTTTGCTACATGGACATTTTGCTAATTAGACTTAATGCTACTTAGATCTTTTGCTCTGTTGGACATTTAGCTACTTATACCTTCTGATCAGGACGCATCTCATTAGTTATCAGGCTAGGTTCATGCCCCCATATATGTATAGTAGATAGTTCTTTCAAACCAGTGTGCTGAAAGCATTTAAAACTAAATGAATATTGTAGATTTTTCTTCAAATTAGAAGTAAATATCTATACTTCAGTTATTAGAAAGAAACAATGTGTAATATTGTAAGACATCTGTAATCTCTACCTCTCTCCATGGAAGACGGCGTGATTTTATATATGTATGTATGTATAATAATGACCAGAAATGGCAACTAAGCTAACTTACTTTTATTTTATTAGACACCAAGATCTTCAGAATACCTTTGTGTTTAGTAGCAAGTTCTTAGCAAGTGACCATAAAATCAGTAAAAGAAATGTGACCTTAAAAATAACACAGAAAAATAAGGAACCATTTTTCTTTTCCCGTTCAAGGTATCTTGAAAATTGTTTACGTAAAGACTTGCAGGCTTAAATCGATCGTCAAACAAAGACCACTTATATAGATAAAATGAAAATCTAAAGTAAAAGTCTTGTTAGTCAATAACAAGCCACAAAGCAAAACACCTTGACGTTACTGAATACTTTGATCGCTATGAAAATTAGTCTAAATTATTCGCGACTCTACAGGCTGAAAAAGGCTTACGACTTTTCACCCCGGCCTTAAATACTCCCTCTGATCTCTAAATAATAAATAAATTTGACGATGCTTACAGGGGTAGTCAATGGCACGTCTTAGCATTAGTTTGTCACAATGTCCACATTGAAATTGATTATTTGATTCTACAGTAAAATCAAAAGACTGTTTCGATTTTTAAGTCCTTTATTTTTCTTGCAATCTGATCTCTCAATTATTGCTGAACCTTTAATAAAGTGAAAATAAATACTTGTAAAAACATTTAATGCTTCTATAATCCATATTTAAGGTGTTAACTATATACTTCTCTTAAACTCCAGTGCGTGTTTATTTAGTGAATATAATAAAAAAAAATGCTATCTTACTTAAAATTGTTAAATAAAGTAGATATGCATAAGTATTTGAAGTACAAACATCACGGCAGTAGACATGACTCAATTTATTCAAACATTAAATGTTTAATGTTTAAATAAATGAAATGCAGTTTTTCATCTTTATTATTGCTGAGAACGATAAGATAAGATATTTTTAATACACTTATTACAAATTACTGCTAGATCCGGTGTATACAGGGTTATTCATTATTAGCTGCAAATACTCAGGAATTAGGTTCAACAAATAAAATAAAAAATATTTATGAAATGATTTTTTTTAAGTTTTGTTATGAAAATCCCGAGAAAATCGATAAAGGAATCATTGGCGCCTGACCTATTTTGACCTTTGATCCGCGCCCGCGCGCCGTGAGTGACACTCTGCGTTCAGTCACCGCCTGGGTGGGTCATCGTCCTGTTCTCCGTGGCAATCATTATGCAATAGCCGTAAAGAAATTAATAAAAATAAAATTTTGATACAAAAACTTGAAAAATTTTTTGATCAAATTTAAAAAAAATAATTTCATAAATATTTTTTATTCTATCTGTTGAACCTAATTCCTGAGTATTTGCAGTTAATAATGAATAACCCTGTATGTACTCATATTTTGTAACTACCAGAATAAATGAAGGACTATTTCACTTCACTTCTTCTATTTTGGCTACTGCGACTAGATGCCACAATTCTGCCAGTGTCCGTTTCATGCTAGTGTCATAAACTTAAGATGGAGTAGAGTACTACGAACATGGCCGGTATTCATAATATGAACGAAGAATGCTACCGAAAATCAAACTTAATAGAAAATAAAAACCAAGGACTATTTCAGCAGATTTGGCTACTAAATTCAATAGCACGGTCAGCATGAGCGTACACATTTAAAAACGGACGTTTTGCTAACTAGACGTTTTGCTATACAGACCATCTCATAGTTGGACGTGTTGCTACATGGACATTTAGCTACTTAGACCTTCTGATCAGGAGGCCAGATTTTTATTGTATTTTTTTTGGCAAAAACGAAACCAATTTTGTGAACACGGTGGTAGAAAATGCTTCACAAGTCATCCTAATACGCAGTGCATACGAGGTTCAAAACGAAGTCAAGAATTTAAGTAAAAATAATCTTGTTTTTAGCTAAACACATACCTTTGTGGTAGATAGAGATTTTAGTTTTGAAGGTGCTAGTATTATTTGGAGCCTCTGATGAAACTGTCCTTACTTTTTTTGGTAGTTTCAAAATATGAGTGTACAAGTAACTTAATATTTATGTACATCATCAAGAGAGTTATCAGATAAAAGGCTCTGGTTTTTATAGCCTAAGCCTCAAAACGATGACTGCTTTTTGGTATCTTTAAGCGTAAAACTATGAAAAAACAAATACGTTACTGAATTTCATTACTTTTAGTTGAAAACATAGCGTAAACCCAATCAAACTGCTCACTATTAAGTACCGAAGCAAAAGGTTATCAATCTATGCACCCACGAAATAATGATGAAAGAGATACCATGGATAAATAGGAAAAACTATCCGATGTATAAGCTAAAGAGTTTGTAACACAGTTAAACAGCGACGTTGGTACTAATATTTTGTTTTATATAAGCTAGAGATCAGTCAAGTTAAAAAACTTTAGGCATAGTTTTAGACAATATAAACGTAGCTAGTAAATTATCTATACTATCTTGATAAAATGGAAAACAAGTGCTAGCCAACGTCCCACACCGAAGCAATATTAATCCACTCGCGTCGGCCGTCGAACTCAGGAAAAGTTTGAGTTCGCCTTAGGAGTTTCGGTGTTTTGGGTCGGATAATTAAAATATGGATATTGTATTAGCCTTATTCATAAGCATCGAACAAAGACCACGGATTAATAAGGATGATAAAATTACTTCACTCATAATCAGAAATTCAGCGAACTTCAAATTAGAAAACTACGTTGGTTGAATCACTCCTGAATCTCTTTATGAAATAAACCCACTATCAAGAAGAAGACGTGTGGAAACGTGGAGAATACTAAGGATGAATGACGTTAAGTTCGCACGTATCGATAGAATCCGTCGGCAAAATACTACAAAGATTTCAGCAGACTGTAATCTAATTAAATAGAGTCTGAAGGACAGTCGGTTTTATTTATACAAGCAACCCTTCCGCTTCCATCAAAGGCTGAACTATGAATTTATTCATCGGAAGTGGCGAACAGGTTGCGCCGTGCCACGAATATCTTAAACGATTCACTACAATAATAACCAACCGGATAGTTCAGCGGGCGGCAGCCTCACAACTTATTCCACCTTATTACATCGGATTCTGCGATATTCTCGAACATCCTATCGCACAGATCGATGTTTATTGAATGTGGTACTCACCGATCGTAGTTTCTGTTACTATGGAATCACGTGATTGTCCCGTCCGCCATTACAATCCACGTGAGAGTGAGGTGTTGTAAACAAATACCATCGGGTTGTGGGATGGCGCGCGTACCGGGCGCGGCGCGGGCAGACACTGGCGGCAGGCTCGGCAGGAGTCAGTGGGGGCGCTTGCGCGGCGCGGTCGATCGCACACTCGGTCACTGGGCCGGCGGCGGCAGCGAGCTCTCCGCCACCAGCCACCCACAGCCGCGAAAACAAACCTTTGTCTTCTCAGACGGCGAGGCGCCGCTGGAACCTACCTCCTGTTTTACACCTGTAGATTTAATTACACCTGAGATGGCTCTGGACTTGACCCTTCGATATCATTCAAGACATGTCATGGAGGACCACAGAACGTAACCAATCTCGGTTCTGAAGCTCTACCTCTTATAGCTAATGTATGGAGCCAGTGCCTCTCACAATTCTGAATTTCACCCTTTTAATTTAAAATGTGAATAACTAAAACCATTCTTAAACTTCACCCAAAAGCATTTAGCAATTTGATACTGAGTAAATTATAATATTTTTTTAACAAAAATATTTTACTTGTTAATAATAAAAAAAAGTTATTTTAAAATAATAATCAAGTTTATTTCTTTTTCTCTCACAAAATACAGAAATAAATAGTAATTATAGCAAAGAAATACCGATACAGTAGGATTACTTCATGAGAGACTTTTATCTAAACAAGTAAAAAGTTTTCTGCCAAAAAATCTAACCAACCTCATGAACACTGAAAAAAATAAAACTAAGTTAACTTTTCCATTCTGAACTTCTTGCTCAGAACAATGTAACCGATTTTGGAGTCGGTCCAATCAACATCACATCCTTTAATTATTCCTAAATATTTAATAACCTCCTCCATTATTTGAAGCCAGTTTAATAATAATACAAAAAAAACAAAGAATAAAGAGGAATTAATAGCATTTTTAGAAAGATTGGAAATTTTATTTCTGATATCAATTTGTATATGTTATCTAATTGTTTTGTTCAAAACACCGGCAGTATTTCCTATAATAAATTCTAGACAGTCAATTCACTAACATAATCTAATCTATCCATATCTAACGAACGAATCATTTTAAAAACAATTAGTCCAATGTTAAATTTACACACATATTCGTAATTCGGTAAAAAACATACTGAATACAGATTGTGTGGCAGTCGTGGGTTTTATTGGGTATATGGGTTTTATTAATTTATTTAGAAAAAAGTTTGGGGTTGGCTGGCACTGTATGAATATTTATATTTAAATTATATATATATTTTATTCTACAGGCCGCTACGCTAGTGCTACGAAGCGTAGAAGGTTGCTACGAATAGCCGTAGCCATGAAATAATTACGCAATTACAAGTACTAAAATAAGTTTTCGGGAGACTTTAATAGTCAACTTTTGGCACAGTCCATATTTAGATCATTATAAGTTTTGTGCCTGATGTATTGTTAATTAGCCTTTGTGTCAGTAGTACCATTGATTAACCATCGATGGTACAAGTGACACAACATTGTATCTTTAGTGCTATTAATGGTAATAGTTAGGATGGGATCAGTAGAACAATTATAAATATTGATGTATCGCTAGCACCATGAATAGTAAAATTGAATAAATTTGAAGGTATACAGATGTTCAACCTCATGTGTCTAATTCGTTTATCCTGAAAAAATATACCTTGCATACTATTAGATACATTTTTTTCAAGTATCACACATTTATGAAAGCAAGAAATACAAAACATTCAAGATTTCAGAATAATTATGAGTTGTATAAAAATATCCCACGTATTTTCTCTTATTAGCCTTCCCCCGATAACTATTTAGGAACATAAAGGTAGGAACCAGAAATCAAAACTTCCATTTATGTAGGAATCTCCCGAATCCCAACGAATTCCACCTCCCAATACATTCCCCGTGGTTTTACTAAGCGTTTAGTTGGAAACTTGTTAAGCCCGGTGAATACCTTAGTTGTAGTCACTACTCCGTTTCAGGTCACTGGCATATCACCGAGAATTCTGATACCCAACTGATTATCCGCCCCCCCCCCCCTGGAATAATCACATGCCCACCTAATGTTAAGTGGTAACCATCGCTTCTTCTTCTTCGTCGTGTCGATGTTTCCCATTATATTGTTTTCCCTATATGTTCTTCTCCCAGAACTAGGCCACACTAATAGCGCTCTCCGTGGCGTCAGTCAAATCTTTCAGCGTGCAGGTGTTAGGGCATTCTGGGCAAGATAGCAAATGAGGCATGGACTGTGGGACTCCGCAGTGGCAGTCTGCATGATCGGAATACCCCCATTTTACTAAATTATGCCTGCAGCGGCCCACCTGGCTCCGAAGTCTATTCAGAGACTTCCAGGTAACCATCGCTTATAGCAAAGCATTGCCTCATAGGTCACGCACGTCAGGATTATGCCATCAACTTGAGGCAAACAGATGTTCAGCCTCGTGATTTCAGTAATTTCTCTGACACAAATCGAAACACAACAATACTGCTTCACGGCAGAAATAGGCATGGTGCTAGTACTTCCCCGGACGAGCCCTTCACAAAGATCTCTATTACTACGATGTGCGTGACCAAAGAGGCAATGCTTAGTAGCCACCCACACCCTCACATGGTAGTTCTATTGTCACCCACACAAGTTCTTTTTTTATGTTTATTTAATTTGAATGTTCTGATTGCCGTTTTTACAACTCTAATGTTTTAATTGTTCTTTTTTGTATCTCGCTTATTGCTTTAAATTCCTCGGTGAACAACCAATCGAGAGGGTTAAATTTAAAATCAGTGCTGGATGTACTTCCAGCAAAAGCTGAATTTACACCCTTTGTACTCGTATCTTTAGTTTATGTTAAGTATAAAAATTTAGTTCTAGGTTTATAATGAGGCAATAAACGTTTTTTTTTTTTTTTAGTCATAGGTACATAAAATCATGAGGGCCATATGTTTGTTCCATCAGCTACTTGCTTATATTATAGGCAGAACCAACATCAACTGAATTCAAAGTCTACCTGCAGCACACAAGGTATGACGTACACTATAATAGTGGCTGTACGAGTTCTGCTGAGCCAAGCGAAACACTACACGTTAACTAGATATAGTCGATGTTATCTAGCTCAAACATCAAATCCTGTAGTTTCGTTAATGAAATTCAGAATTTCAAACAGCTGAGTAAGCTGGAATAAGCGATCACCGGTCGTCGACCTCGGGTTCTAATATCCTATGCCATTTATACTATAGATAAATAAAAGGATTAAGTGCTTAAGCTGCACTATCTATATTTGACGCAATTGAAAAACCGGTTTGATTACGAAGCCACTTAACTCATACCCAAAAAGCATGATCATACGTTATCATATAAAAAACATTTCGTTTATTTTAGATGTATGCTAAAAATTCGGTGGTGGGGACTAGATCCATTTGTGTGGTTTTTCCGCAATATTTATTTATTTATTTGACCATATCTTTCCCTTATTTTTTTATGATGACTATTTTACCGGGACACGCATCATGTTATTTTTGGTATAAAAAACCTGATTTCCTTGGTTTTTTTATCTTTTTCTTCTTAAATTTAGGAGCTTAGCTCTTGTCGGGGTTTTGATGCACTTTTCTTTCGAATGCGGCCTCCTTGATTGGTTTTTTATCAAATATCAAAAATCTTATATCTCATTTTACAAAACTCCAGCTTTAGAAGAACGTTTACAAAAACGGCAACTTCATAATCCAGAAACTCGTTCATTCAGATAAATCTATTAGAGTACCTATCTAATGACGTAGCAAGATTGAAGAATAAAATTTAGTTTTTTCCAAAACAAATCAACTTCCCCGATCCGACGGAAACCATTTTAAGATGAATATAGACAAAAAACTTACGAGAAATCTTGAGAAGACAACAAGTTTGAGCATGTTCAAATTATATGAAGGGTCTCGTATGCATAATTTATTAGATGAGGAGAAAAATATTAAATATTTGCGAGTTGGTTTGTTTATTTATAAATTAAGACTTGCGAATATTTACGATGCTTGTGATTTGTAAATAAAATATCCTTCCAGAGTCGGTGAATATAATCATACAAAAATATACTCAGAATATTTATCCCTTTTGAATATTTGACAAACTTTATTTTATCCGTCAGATAAATATATTTGCGTCTCTATTTTAGACAACATGGAAACTAATTATCTAACGTTCTTCACAGAGAATAAATCATAATGAGTTACGCTGAATATATTATTTATGATAGTTTTCTAGGCTAAATTTACAAAAGTAAACAAATCATCGGATAATTTCTATAATGAAATGAAATGTATTTATTCGCTTGAAGTATGGTCAATTTTGAAACAGTTCTTGTTAATAATAATGTTAATAAGTTATAATTCGTAATTAATATAAAAGTTTAAAAAATACTACTCATACTCTTATTAATTATTGCAATTATTATGTTACATGTTGAGATTTTAAAGTTAAAAATACTAGTAAATACTAATTGAAATATATAAAACTTTTATGTTACTGACTGACTGACAATCAACACACAACCTAAACTAATGGTCCTAGGAGTATGAAATTTGGAGAGTAGACTCCTGGTAGTATAGGGGTGCACTAAAGAAGAGATTCCTGGAACTCTACCCCTTAAGGTGAGCAGCGGGGGATTGAAGTTTATAAGTAAATAATCGGTTGTCTGTAAAGTCGGTTTACTGACGATAGTTGAACGTGAAAACGTTATACAGCTTTTCTCGCGAACGCATCGCTCACTCAAGTAGGATAGAGGCAGATGTCGAACGCTGCCGAACGCGGAGGCCGATTGTGCCTCTTTGTCCCTCGTTTTGCGCTCTCGCTTGCACTTCAAGTTTTAAATGGAACGCCTCAGAACGAGGTAACGCTGCATGAGTCATTTTCTCGAGCGTGCAGCCGGCTCCATCGAATTGCAAGACGTTGTTACGCCAAAAACTTGACGTTAACCTCGCGCGGGATTCCACTAGTTACTAAAGAAAATTAATAGTAAACACAAGTTAAAAGGAACCCTAAAAATAATATGCGACTCAGCATTCCGTCATGTTGCAATCTCCACAATAATGGGATCTATTTTAATCTGCGTTTTGCGGTCGCTGACGACGCCGTCTACAGCCGAGATGGTATTGGGGCGGGACTTGTCGATACCTACCTTGCTTATTAAAGTCTGTGTAACAGCGCAGCTATTTAAGATTACTTTCTTTATTGGTAGGGTTATAGCGCCATTGATTGGTATAGTGTTTTGTTAGATACCAATCTAGACTGTTTATTTATTTTTATTTGAGCCACTAAAAACCAATGTTGCAAGAAATTTGATCCTGTATCTTTTCGTCGGAAGTTTGTGGAAGTTTTCGCTGCAAAAAGACATTTTTTTTTTTAATCATTATTTTAAAAAGTATGAGCCACGGCAGATGGCTACTTGTGAGTAGCCATCTGCCGTGGCTCATACTTTTTGTGGCGATCAGTGAAACGCTGTTAAATGTAGCTGTCATATTTGACAGCAGAACGCTTAGATGAAGCTAAGGCTTTACTTGAGACAACTCCGCAGCAATCAGAACAAAAGCTGTAGTTAAAAGACTCCAAATTAAAGTTATTCTGCGCATTATATAATGACAAAATATCGACTTTATCCCCGCACTAAATATATAAATTAAAAGTAGAAAGAACAGTCGGAATCGATGATAGAACACCTTCCTAAGTGGTCTCCGGTAGATTTATTTGCACTAACGTCTTAAGGCGATAACACAGCGATCTTCGACAACACCGCGGTAACATGACAACAATACAAGCATTCTTTAACAAATGTCTTCCATTGCCTTCACCAAATGTCTTCCAGGTAACAAACTACGGTTAACTGGGTACCAAAAGATGTCAGTTATGTTTAGTCAAAAAAATCTTACCATTGAAAGTTGTGAAACAAAAGATATCGAGTTACAACAAGAAGAAAAGAGATAGAATCATTTAAAATCAACTGATAGGTTAGTTTTGTTTTGGTAATGAAGGGGCGGACTGAGGCGAACCTTTATCGAAGGATCTTCTTTTGTTTTCAGGAAATGTCACATTAGGCCGGATAGGTCACAGGCACGAAAGCTATTATTCTGATGTCACGATAGGTTGAATTATATAATTGCCTACTATTATCTACTCCGTGCCTACTAAGTGGTGAAAGAAAACTTTTTGACGATTTATAAAGAGGACGCCCAAATCTGATTTACCTACTATACAAACATAAGTAGGTATATGTGGGTTTTTGACGTGACAACGTCTTATATTTCGATGGAGCCGGCTGCACGCACGAAAAAACATGACTCATGCGCCGTTACCTCGCTCTGAGGCGTTCTATTTAAGGCTTGAAGTGCAAGCGAGAGCGCGGAACGAGCGACAAAGAGGCACGCACGGCCTCCAAGTTTGGCAGCGTTCGACATCTGTCTCTCTCCTACTTGAGTGAGCGATGCGTCCGCGTGGACAGCTGTATGACGTTGTCACGTTCAACTATCGTCAGTAAACCGACTTTACAGACAGCTGATTTTTTACTTATAAACTTCAATCCTCCGCTGCTCACCTTAAGGAGTAGAGTTCCGGGAATCCCTTTCTTAGTGCACTCCGATTTTTTTAGAAGAAGAGACTTTATGATGGAACAAGCATTATGACATATGTGAAGTGGTAACCATTGTCTAAAACAAGTCTCGTTACAATCAAATAAAATCGTGTCACTGGTTCTTTTAATGCATTTGGGGCTAGATAGTGTTGTGTGGATTGTCCACAATATTTATTTTATTACTACTAGAGTCTGTTCAGAAAGAGACCGTAGAGAGTATTATATTTCTTGGAAAGAGAGCCGTCGTCGTGGCCAAATTGAGAACTAACGTTTCGATTTTTATATGGCAGGTCATCCCTTTCTTTCTGTCAGCATTTTGCATCATAAAAATTAAATAAAGGAATAGTACACTAGTAGTAGGATCAAAACGCAACAGACGCGCTATTGTATTGCCCACTAAACAAAAAAGGTGATTAAGCACAGCAGCGCCCTCCGATCCCACGACGGCTCTCTTTCTGAATAGACTCTACCTCAAAATAATACCCTATACTTTAAAATATTGAAGCAGTAGGGCACAATAGCCTTGTCTGCTCATTAGGTCGGGAGACCTCTTATGGCCTGCGCACACCTTGGTCGCTGGCGATAGCGATAAGTAAAACGCTGTCAAATTTGACAGCGTTTCACTGATCACCATCGCCAGCGACCTAGGTGTGCGCAGCGCTTTACACAAGTTCACTTCTTTTGTTCAGTAGGAGCTGTCACAGAGAGATAAGGAATAGGGGCGGATGGGTTGTCGGGCGGGGTTGAATAGTTATCGTTAAACTACATAATCGCACCCCTTTTGATAAACGTCTAACTGATAGTGGTTCCTACTTTCATGTAAGCGCTGGCACTAGTACAAAATTTGCATTTTTTTATAAATTAATCAAAATTTATTAAAAGAGTAAGTACTACAGGGCTACCACAAGCTCCATATGGTTATGGCTATAGCTGTCAAATTGTGTATAGATAGGCTGACCCACACCTTCATTTTCTTCTTGGGTTTGAATGTGCTGATACTGTTGACACAATTTTGACAGCCATAACCATAACCATATGAAGCTCATGGTAGGCCAGATGGTGGGCTAGTTGTAGTTGCTACAGCCTTCCGATCCTAAGGTCGTGGGTTCAAATTTAGTCACGTACCAATGAGTTTTTCTGTCTAAAAATGTATGAAACACTATGCTAGTACTCTAAACTGTGAAAGAAAACATCGTGAGGAAACCGGCATGTCGTAAAACCTAAAAAGTTCCAAAAACATGTTTCAAATGCAAAAAAGGGCCTCCTTGAGGCACAAAATTATTTCAGCACACTGGTTTGAAAGAACCAGTAACTCTATGAGAAGAAAAAGAAAAATCCATCTTAGGCTGCATCCTCACTTTCCATCAGGTGTGATGGCAGCCAAATGCTTAACTATCTATATTAAAAAATAAAATAAATATTTGTCAAAAATCACTAATTTCAAGATCAGTCAGTATTTTTATATCGTTCCACTGCTGGGCAAAAGTCTCCCCAAATTCTTTCAACCGTCTCTATCCATGGTATCGTTAGTGTATCCATAAGTACGTATAGGTTGTGTCTTCATCCTCAAAACAGTAGGTACTTAAGTACAGTCAAGTATAATACTAACGCTTAATTCCTCCGAGTCCTGAACTACTAGTATAGTATTATCTTATCTGTGCCTGAACAAAGCACATTTTCAGCGGACACGGAATAAGCAGGAGTTACTTGAGGCTGTGAGTGTAGGTACAAAACATACCCAGTCTCTTAAAACAAGCAGGGGTGTAGTCAGAACTTGAAAATTAAAAAATAAATTTAAATTAAAAATGTTTGTAATCAGATGTCATTGATCCATAGGTTACACTTACAGCTAACACATAGAAAATAATAAAATACACAGCAATCAGTAGCAAATAAGCCTAGCAATAATATATTTTTTTTATTCAGACAATCCAACACTATGTAACCCCAAATTGAGCAGAGCTTGCACTATGGGAACCAGTTATCTGATATTATACTTTCTTATATAATTTTTTTTGTAAATATGTATATACTAAGAATACAATATAACACCCAGACAGAGAACAAATAATGCGTTCACCACACAAATATTCAGTGGGAGTCAAACCCACGACCTAAGGCGCAGATGGCAGAGCTACTACCAACTGAGCTGAAAGACAAATCAGCCATGCTTCATAAGATTATTAAACTTAGAAACCTTGATATATTATTTTTTATAGCCTGTATCATTAATCATCTGCCTGGAAGAGATAGCCTCTGAGCGATAAGATCACATTTTTACTTTTCATGCTGTGTTGTTTTCTTTTCATTTTAGTTTAATACTTTCCATTTGATTAATAATTTGAGTAGTCCTAAGATATAGTCAAATAAAATTGCTCTATTTAGTTTTCTTTTCATTTCAGTTGGATATTTTCGATTTAATCAATAATTTGAGGAGTCCTAAGATATAGCCGAAATAAAATATCTTGTAAAAGTTCAGCCGATTTCCACAAAACTCGTAAATGGTAGCTATAAATAAAACAGCTTTCAAACTGAAGCATTCATCTCAGGGCTGATTATGCCAAGGAAAAGCTGGCCAAGTTTATTTCTCGGGGGTTGTTCCAAAAACTACCCTATAAACTCTATTGATCTAGAAGTCTAAATTTTTCACAACCTGCACCTACCTACCAATAATGAAATGCATTTAGAGCTAATTGTGTTGTTTGTCGTGTAGATATCTCTGTTTAGCTATAAGTCCACTCATTGTCATAAAAACTAGGCCAAGCTATTTCTAGAAACTTTTAATCCTCAACAGCTGAGAGCTTTGCTTTCAGCGCCGTAGGTCGTGGGTTCGATTCTCACCAAGAACAAATATTTATGTGGTAAACGCAGATGTTTCTCTGTCTGGGTATTGTATATTCTAAATATATTTTTACACAAAAATATGTATGAGTATAATAATTAGCCATCTGGTTTCCATCGTACAGGCTCTGCTTAGTTATGGGCTAGATAGTGTTGTAGTGGGATTGTCTAAAATATTTATATTTATATTATATTAGCGGTAACGCCCCGTTCCCGTTCCCGTTACTTTTTCTAAGCTACCTTCCCACCAAACACCAAACTACTTCAGCCAATTGTTTCAGCCGTTCTTGAGTTATAAATAGTGTAATGAATACGACTTTCTATTACATTAATTGTTAACGCTAGTTTGTTGAATAATGTGTTATTTCACAACTAGATGGCGCGACTAAAAGTGTACCGTTTCTAGATCGCGCTATCGATGCATTTTTGAGGTTAGCTTATGTGAAATTAACAGTTGGAATAAAGAAGGCTCACTGTACAGGCGTTGTTTTTCGTAATACCCGTACCCCTCTCGTAGCTACCTACCTATTAGTCCAAATTTATACATACATATAGACAATCAGATTTGTTTATTTTTTTGCCCCCCAATATCCTAATTACATCCCCCACGGATGTTGCATAATTAATTAATATCAGCCTCGCCAAGAACTCTTAATTGAGCTTCATAAACATCCGTATTCTTGTCGCGCTGAATAATTGGGTAATGGGGGGAGTTGGCTAAGTCTAGCTACACTGTGTTGAGACTAGGGAATCTACTTTGCTACTTGCTAGTTTGTGTGGCATATATTTTTACTTGCAATCAGGGGACTGATCGAAAAAAACGGTAGGAACCGAGCCGTAGTTTGTTGCCTGTTCTTCTAGGCTTGGTCGCGTGGAACTGGCACCTAGACTCACCTCACCTAGCTTTAAGACGTTTCAAAGTGATCCTTGCAATCCTACTGAACAAATACACTTTAGATTTTGTTTCGACTAAACTCTATCAAAGCATTATGAGGTTGAAAGATCTTGGCAACGATTGCAAAAATGGCACAGTTCGGATCAAGGGGCTTCTTCTGAGTTTTAACAAAATTTTGTCGTTAGCATAATGAAAAAATAACGTAAGTATCAATAATAACCATACGTAATTGATAATGGTTATCGACCCAATTTTTTTAATGGTGAAACGATGAGCGCCCCTGTCAACGTAGCATTCGTATCTAATAACATGAGCTCTTCCAATCCCGCCAGACGCTCATCGTTTTTCCATACAAAATCGGGGCTAACGGCTACGCTAGCGATAAGTCATTTTACGCTAAGCTAACAACAAAAGATTTTGAAAACTCAGCATAAGCCCTCAGACTTGACTACGCAATTCGTAGCGATGCGATAGCGTAGCACCTTGCTACGGACTCTACAGCGTAGATGTATTCGTAGCACAGAGCTTTCTTCAATTACATTACTAACGTGTATGGAGCGATATCAAATCAACTCCCCATTGATCTTCGCAGGCTGGTTTCTAGCAGAAAGAAAACCAGATAAATTCCCACGAATTTCTCATTAAAATAGCAAGAAAAATATATTATTATCTCTATGAATAAAATCATATTTATTTTTCTTTTTTATTGTACATTTCTATAGAAACACGATACAATAGTAATAAGCATTCCTTACACCATCAATTACACATACGTGCATAAAAACTGCAACTTAAAATCTTCACATACCTACTACGCGACTAATGTCAAACGACACGCATTTTCTAAGTAGACAAGTAAGGACATTCTATAATTTACAAAGACATGTCCATTACTCGTGCTAACATGTTGTAGTTAGTTCTTTACATCCGCCCGACGATATATCACCATGCCGTATAGATAATATACTTTTAACACATAAATGCATAATATTTAGGTCCGTATTCCACAAATAAGCTCAAGGCCTATTCTTAGATTTGTATAGAGTTGCGCTCACTGACGTCAATTCCGTGCGAGCCCGTTTCCCGTTGTTTTTGTAGACCACAATAAGCGCCCCTGTGAGCATTTTGAGAAGTCTCTTGTCTATATACAAAATGGGATCGCTATGCAACCAACCAGAATGTACAGTCGCAGTATGAAAATGTTCGTCACCTTAGAGTCGGTTTTCGCTTGCACCAGTGCCTTGATCATGAACACATTGACATAACTTGTGACGTAAACCTATCGGTGTATTCTGTCTATTCAGTTTCAAAAGTATGTGATCGTGATACGTTGAACACATCAAGTTGAAAATCGAAGAACATTTTCATACCGCCACTATAACAACGTTGTAGATTGAAATGAAAGGAAGAAAATTAATTCACGAGTCTAGTTCAGTCGTCAATAAGTTTTACAATTTACCTAAGTTCATGATAGGTCAAACACAGAAAGCTGAAGATCGAAGATTCACTTTCACGAAACAGTTTTTATGCACGCAAGTTTACAACTTCCAATCGATACTAATTCCAAAACCTATAAACAATCATAGACTACGTACCTACTAGAATCGACGTTTTGGGTTACCCACTGATCTAAAAAATTGAAAGTATCTACCCATCTCTGCTTGTTCTTCTGGAGCCTAATTCTCGGCCCGACCGAGATTTTCAATGTCCCTTAAATACACATTGGCATTGCACAACCCCGCACTTTTTCTACGTTTTCCGTATATCGTAGCGTCGAGGCTTCTACGATGAGGTCGTTGATGAATTACTCAAGAAAATCTGCCACTCTCTTCGAAAAGAAGCAATAAAATAAAATTGCAAAAAGATCATAGATGAGCCGAGAATTAAGCTCTTGGTCGCGTGGAACTGGCACCTAGACTCACCTAGCTTTAAGACGTTTCAAAGTGATCCTTACGATACACACTGTCTTAGATGATAGAAAGTGTCTTAGTATATTCTTATTTTCAATGCCTGCGGCGCGATTGTAGAATTCGGTTGCTATCAAAAGTTTGATACTAACAAATAAATAATACAGGAACAGGGAGCACATAATATCTTGTTGCCATCATTTTTCGACCACTATCTGTTGCCATACTGGTTTTACAAAGCGTAGTTCCTATTCGCTATCTCATGTTTATTACGTCAATATTCAATCTTGTTGCAACCGTTCTTTGTCAAAGAGAAGTTTTGTTTCAATTCGTTTTGTAATGCAGCTGAAGCTCAAAAAAAATGACAAAATTGACAGATGCGACTAGTTTTTGAATGCAACAAAAGACACGCAATCACCATACTGTTCTTCTAGGCTTGGTCGCGTAGAACTGGCACCTAGACTAACCTAGCTACAAGACGTATCAAAGTGCTTCTAGCGATCAAAATGAACAAATGATTTCTAGCTGTCTAAACGGTTTAAATCCAATCGATTATGTTGAAGGGTTGGCTATTACTATTTAAATCATCATCCAGATATCACTACACTAGCGGAAGGTCTTTTCAAGAATACATAGTTTGTAATTGTTTATTATATTTAATACTAGAGCTTGCTAACGAATACGTAACACAGAAGTGTTTCAACGATACAATACGTTCTTATAACGGCTAATATACATATTTGAACATTATATATTAATTTAAGCGACGTGCACACCATACCACGTAGTTTATCATGTGCGTGACCTATAGTTGGTAGATATTTTCAGAAACAGATTTGTTTCATTCACATTCGACTGATGCACCTGTTTTGTTAATTCGCCGCATGTATCTCGATCAGATAACAGACGTTTTAGAGAAAGGCTAGGTCAGGAGTACCCGAAACCGAAGAGCATTGTATGAAGAATGTTATGAGAGTGAATGAAGCGAAAGAGATATGTCTGGATCGTAGCAAGTGGAAATCCGTGATCTCTGCCTACCCCCATGGGAATGAGGCGTGATTTTATTATTAAACAGATTTGTTTCTTTATGCACTTATTCCTTCTTATTTTTTGTTTTATTTACAACAATTTTTTTCTTAGATATATTTTTAGACAACGCAACATAACCTTAGTTTTGACGTAAAGTGCAATGGTGTGAACGTAGCTTTATTAGGACACAAAGGTATACATTACTAAAGGAATGGTTAGACCTAGGGTATTAGAATAGCATAGGATTATTACAACTACTTATTATATTAAAAAACTGCCGTGGGTCAATTTCATTCAGTTTCTGTTGGAAAAAGGTGAATTATGATATCTTTGTGGTAACATATTATACACAATTAATTCAGCAACTGCGGTTTCTATCAACAGATTTTTTTTAAACATTTAGCTGATGAAACAGGCCCACCACCTGATGTTAAGTGGTAACCATCATAAATAGGCATATAGGAAATCACTAAACATTGAAATGTTTACCAACTGGTTTCAAATACAAGCCGATTGAAACTGATTGCAACTACGTTATACAGATAGTACCCCACAAATGTAAAAGAACCGCCAGGGTCCTAATTTATTTTTTGTATTTCGTAATAGCTACAAATACGAAATAATTCTGCTAAAATAAATCAAATATAAACTATTCATGTTATACACAGGTATTTTCACATTCAATGTACCAACCGATTCAGAGCTAAATCGGAGTTGGGCGTTCATAAAAACGTATACATAGGGTTGAAACTGTCGATACCTACATAAAAATACCCGTTTACAAAACTAGCGAAAATTTTTAAGAGTTTGTGCCAATTTTACTGTGTTTGGTAATGCTATCCAAAAGATAAATAACTAAACAGATAAATAAAAAAAATAACTTTTATACATTGCAACAGTCTGGTAAAAATAGTAAAATCTTTGATTGAATAAAAATTTGTTTATTCATGCTTAGATTTTTATTCATTTCATTATTGAATAGATGCGTGTTAGCTGGAAGTTTATTATAGGTTAGATTGTACTAAAATTGTGCATAAATGCTAATATAGTTTTCGACTAACACCAATTTTTTGACGTGACAACGTCTTATAATTCGATGGAGCCGGCTGCACGCACGAAAAACATGACTCATGCGGCGTTACCTCGCTCTAAGGCGTTCCATTTAAGGCTTGAAGTGCAAGCGAGAGCGCGGAACGAGCGAGAAAGAGGCACAATCTGCCTCCGCGTTCGGCAGCGTTCGACATCTGTCTCTCTCCTACTTGAGTGAGCGATGCGTCCGCGTGGACAGCTGTAGGACGTTGTCACGTTCAACTATCGTCAGTAAACCGACTTTACAGACAACAGATTTTTTTTGACTAAACAAGAATTCAACAACATATTAACTAGCCAATAACAGCTAATTTAATCTTAGCTGATTTTAAGTTAGCTGTCCTCATAGTATTTTTGATCCAATTTTTCATGCTGGTCAATAGTAATACTACAATTTACAGTGAAAATAATTATTTTCTGATGAAAATACATGAATTACATAATTATTCAAACCTAACAATCTATTTGTTAATAGAATTGAGATTCGATGCAAAAAATTCACAAAAACTACCACTTTAATGATCATTTAAAACGATTAGAA
Organism: Thera obeliscata; assembly: GCA_947578465.1. NCBI lineage: Eukaryota > Metazoa > Arthropoda > Insecta > Lepidoptera > Geometridae > Thera > Thera obeliscata. The sequence continues at coordinate 24,444,159 of OX387917.1, forward strand.
TGAGAGACAAATTAATAATTATTTAAAATGAGAATAAAAAATGAAACTTGCAGTTTATGATAAAATATTTGAAATTAAAAAAAATAAAATCTTTGAAAGGAATCTCGCTGATCAAATTATATACAAAAATATTATGTAACCGTATTCTGGCGACAGACGTAATCAAATCCCGTCGTGGTGTTATCCTAAAACAAAATAAACTATTAAAAACATTGACAGTACTCTCGGTGAAGGAAAACATTACTCAATTACTAATCCTCTTATTCTCCAATTACACTTCTTACTACTACTAAAATGTGCAAATCAAAAATTTGCAAAAAGCATCGTAAGGAAACTGGCCTATCTTAAAAACTAAAGAAAATATATTAAGTGTATGACAGGTTCATATAAAATCCTTAGGCCAAACTGGTTCTTACATTGTCCAATAGGTTTTAGCATCTTGTTTCGTAGAGTCCCGAGCGGCCGATGTAGCGCACCCATTTGATCACGTCGTGGTCGGAGTAGTTCAGTTTGGGCTCAAACACCTTTAGGTACCGGACCTGAAAAAAATAAGGGAATTTTAGTTAGTATTTCTAGTCTATACCACATACACCGTTACTTGACCAAGTAGAGCTTTATAGATACGAGCTGGTATGACCGAGCTTCGCTCCGGGTTAAAAAAAAATAGTATTATTATTCGCCAATAGATGTCAGGAAGAGTCGTATCTTTACTGGCTTATTTTTAATTAACAATGCCATATGCTGGAATAGCTTGCAGTTAGTTGCTCACAAACGTCAATAGATGGCAGGAACAGTCGTATATTGAGTTTATGTTTGATTATTGCAAAACACCAACTTCTCGTCATTTTCTAAAAATGAATCCTAGCTAAATCGATTTATCGCCTTCGAAAACCCCTGTATACAAAATTTCGTGAAAATCGTTGGCGCAGTTTCCGAGATCCTAAATATATACAAGATTTTCTCGTTTAAAGGTATAAGATAAGATAGAGAGGGGCTGTTTTAACCGCGAAACCAACATGGGAATGTACTAATGTATATCGAAATTTACTAAAATATACTCTCGATTTAATTTACGTATTAGTAGTCAAAATCACTTTGTTAAGTATAAAGTATGACCTTGACCATTAACTCATGACCATTTTTAACCAACTTCATATAAAAAAGGAGGAGGTTCTCAATTCGGTTGTATTATTATTTTTTAATGTACGTTATCTTATTACTTCCGTCATTTATGTGCCGATTTGATAACAATTTTTTTTATCTGAAAGGTAATAACTTCCAGAGTAGTCTCATAAACCATCGAGATATAAGTACTACGTACTAGAGAAGACACCGTAAATTCCTACTTTGTCTCGTTCAACTGCGGCGATCGCGCCGCACCTCACTCAGTCGCTCTCTCTCGAAAACGCGTAAGTGCCGTGATTTACATGGCGCTTAAGACTTTTTTGCCGAGAACAAATTACGAAGAATTCAGTTCAATTCAGTTATTTGACGTAGCTTCTCTAGTACGTAGTAATTATATCTCGATGTCATAAACAGTTTGGTCATGAAGTCGGTTTCTGAAGTTTTTTGTGCCGATGTGCAATATTTATTGGCTACAACCGTAATCACATGTTTACCTTGAAGCCAGAAGGTGCGAAGGGTACTTCAAACGACATAGAGATGGGCGGGCGAGTCCATTTCTTCTTGGTGTCCGTTTCAAGCAGCTCGATCTCAGCAGAGAGCTGGGTTTCCTTCATGCCGGCCATACGTTTTATCCTGAAAAAATAAAACCATTAGGCAAAACGAAACTACGCTGACATTTGTAGTTGGAAGTGAACGGTTCCCAAAAATTCAATAGTGACCAAATTGTCGGTTTCTCTAGTTTTTTAAACTTATAATTATTTTGTATAATCATTTTACAAAACAAAAATAATAATAGCAGTGAAGTTCCCACTCCAACGTAAAAAACTGGTAAGACATAGATATAAGTTTAAAAACTAGAGAAACCGACTTCGACTTCGACGAGGTTATGCGGTAACAAACATTAAAAAAAAAGCTTTAAGGGTAATCCAAACTTACTTCCACACAATAGCGTTCTCCGACGCCTTATATTTGGCTTTCCCCTTCAAGCAGATCAGCTGGACGCCGCTAGTGTTCAGCGGCGTCGGTATCTTCACTTCTATCTTCTGTCCGAGAAGAGACGGCTTGAAGTTAGTCTTGAGAACGACCTTCACTTCCATCTTTGTGCGGCCCACCTCGCGGACAAGCGGAATCACGCGGAATGGTAGGGAGATGTCTTTTGTGGTGCGGTAACTGTGAATAATTAGTTATTTAATCTTCAGGTAAGGTAGAGAATCAATTACTGGACTTTCTTTTGTACAGTCTGTTCTCTAGTTTTTATCGATAAACTATCAGCGGGGTTGATCACATATTTTCTGCTGCAATGAAATCCTTGTTTCAATCGTCAGTTTTTACATGCTTTTGAGCTTCGATTGCATTATAAAATGAAATGAATATGAATTGCAATCCTTGCTTGTCAGACACAAGGCTTTGTTTGTATTCGTTTTTATTGCAATCGAAGCTCACAATCATGTAAAAACTGAGGATTGCAACAAAGATACGTGATCACCCCACAGGTAAGGTGCAATAAAGAATTAAATAAATGTAACTGACCGCATCAGTTCGAACTCTCCGTCGGGCGGGATGAAGGAGATGGAATGCTCCGTCTCAAACTTGCTCAGCTTCACGCACTGGTGGAACTGGCAGTCGTCGATCACCACCACGGGCTTGCCGGAGCGTGTGCCGTCGCTGTCAGTGTTGCCGGAGATGCCGCCGCCCGCGGGTGATAACACTGACCAACATTCACCAATTAAAATAAAACACACCAAAAACATAAATGTAAAAAAGGAGAGCCAAGTTCAATACAAAAATTATGCTTGGCTGTGGGCTTCGCCGCAAAAAGAATGAAGATCCAAATGAGTGCCAAGTTATATGCAAAATCGAAATATGTTTTTATAGTAACCAAATATCATTATGAAATCTATTTCTATTTATATTATTAAACTCTATTTCTTTGCTTTATAAAGGGTGATTTTTTTGCTGGTATCTTTTTGGCAACACTGTTTTTGACAGATCACGCGTGAATCGTGTCTTGTGTCGTTGTCAAACTTGTTCAGGTTGGTCTATAATTTAACCATGAATCGTCTGTAACATAATACCGGCCATGTTCTTATTACTCTACTCCATCTTAAGTTTATGACACTAGCATGAAACGGACACTGGCAGAATTGTGGCATAAAGTCGCAGTAGCCAAAAAAGAAGAAGTGAAGTGAAGTGAACCATGAATCGACTTACGAACGAACAACGCTTGCAAATTATTGAATTTTACTATCAAAGACGACAATGGCCGAAACGTTACTGTGAATGGCGAGCGCTACCGTGTGATGATTGGCGATTTTTTTTTTGCCCAAAATGGAAGAATTGGACACGCCTGACATGTGGTTTCAACAAGACGGTGCCACATGCCACACGGCACGCGAAACAATGGCCCAATTGAGAGCCGCCTTCGGTGAACAGTTTATCTCACGTTTTGGGCCCGTCAGTTGGCCGCCTAGATCGTGTGATCTAACGCCTTTGGACTATTTATTGTGGGGCCATGTTAAGGCTCATGTCGACAGGGATAAGCCAGCAACGATTGACGCACTGGGAGCCAATATTGAAGCATTTATTCGTGATATACCGGCTGATATGTTGGAGAGAGTGTGCCGAAATTGGGCCTTGCGAATGGGTTACTAAACCGGAGCCGCGGCCAGCATTTGCATGAAATCATCTTCAAATATTAAATTATATTGATCGTTCTATCGATTCCAATAAAGATTTCATCAAATTTTTCAATTTTTTAGTTTTTTTTTTTAAATCCAATCCTATACCTCTTAAAAAATTATAACGTTATAACAATTGCTGCTGTTATTTAAGAATGTGAGATCTTAAAGTAGGTTAGATTTGACTTTAGGTACTTTCTATGGATAAGTGACTACAGAGTCAGAAGGTGAGTTTCTTTAGTCACCTATTACGTCTTCATCCACAGGTCCTCCTGTTCAAAATAAATTAGTAAATATAAAAATGTAACATACCACTTCCTTTCCCCTTAGCCTCCATTACGATTTTGTCGTTGATCCCGAACTTGCATTCCGGCATACCGGAGAGATAAGACTTCATCACCACCTTGCCAGCCACGTGAGCTGATAACACTTGACCTGATGACCAAATATCACAAAATTAGTCAATGCTGTGGCACTAATGTTTTTTTTAGTAGTAGTCGACCTCTCTTGTGTTTGGCTTGTGTTTGGCTTGTGTTTGGGACACACATTTTACCACTTTGGAAGTGTCTCTCGTCTTGTGTTTGGCTTGTGTTTGGGACACACATTTTACCACTTTGGAAGTGTCTCTCGCGCAAACTATTCAGTTTAGAGTAAAACTATATGAGAAACCTCAACATCATTTTTGAAGCCCTATTCATAGATACCCCATATGTCCCAATGGGTTTAATGAAAAAAAAAATTTGACCTTCAGTTTCAAGTATGGGGACCCCCCAAATTTTTTGTTTTTTTTTCTACTTTTGTGTAGAATTCTTAATGCGGTTCACAGAATACATCTACTCGCCAAGTTTCATCGGTCTAGCTCTTATAGTTTCGGAGAAAAAATGGCTGTGACTTATGACAGACAGACAGACATGACGAATCTATAAGGGTTCCGTTTTTGCTATTTGGCTACGGAACCCTAAAAAAAAGCAGCCAAGTGCGAGTCGGACTCGCCCATGAAGGGTTCCGTAGCATCAAGTAACATAATATAAAGGTTCTTGTTGTTCGTCGAAAGGTAAATTGCGGTTTACGATTTATGACGTATAAAAAAAAAACTACTGACTAGATCTCGTTCAAACCAAATATCGTTGAAAGTTTGCATAGTAATATACAACATATATTTTTTTTAGTTTTATCTTTCTCTTATTTTAGAAGTTAGAGGGGTGGACCAACTTTTTTCCACTTTGAAAGTGTCTCTTGCGCAAACTATTAAGTTTAGAAAAAAACTATATTAGAAACCTCAACATCATTTTTAAAGACCTATTCATAGATACCCCACACGTACGGGTTCGATGAAACAAAAATTTTTGAGTTTCAGTTTCAAGTATGGGGTCCCCCAAAATTTATAGTTTTTTTTCTATTTTTGTGTAAAAATCTTAATGCGGTTCACGGAATACATCTACTTGCCAAGTTTCATCAGTCTAGCTTTTACGGTTTCGGAGAAAAATGGCTGTGACATACGGACGGACAGACAGACAGACAGACATGACGAATCTATAAGGGTTCCGTTTTTGCCATTTGGCTACGGAACCCTAAAAAAGAGAAAATAAACTGGGTCTAGGTACTGGTATTCAGGTTATTGTAATGTTTTATTTCATTATGTTGAATTTTAGAAATGTTGTGATACAGTCGCTTGTAATAATATATCAGTTTAAAATCTTGTATATTACCTTGCGGCGACATAAGTAGGTTGACATACTCCAGTACGTCCAGGAATAGTTCATTCCGTCTGTACTTGATGCCCTCGCGCCGCCAGCCGATCTGACCCGTCACCTGATAACGATAATATGAAGTATTGTTTATTGCTACTGATTGAGAAAGGTTAGAGATAATTACTTCAATGTATTATACTGACAACTAGAAAGTTTGTTTATTCACACAGCTTTGTTGAAGCTTTGCCTTTTGCTTTGTAGGTTGTGGGTTCGACCAAAGACAAACATAAGGTGGACATAGATATTTGTTTTTTTTTATCTCCTCTGGTCCTGCAATCTGCCCGTGCGAGCATTGAGCTTGAGTTTGGTCGGTTTATCTACTACATCATTGGCATGTATGGAGAACGCCCAGTGGTGTTTCCATCTTGTTTATCATCTTGCGAGCTATACATAATGAGGTCTTGAGGTGCTCTCCTCTTTATTCTTCTGAAAGAAGTGGTCTTCTCCATCAGTTTTTGAGGCAAAACTTTATGAAAAACAATAAATGCATATCACTAAGAATTTTCAAGATTTTTTTAGTTTCTCAACCAAACCTGTGTTATGCAGGACAGGAGTAATTTAAAAAAGTATTGTGAATTACCTGAGAAGTGATTTGGGCTTGTTCCTCTTTGGAGGCTGATTTGATGCCTTGCTGAGTGATGAATGTCTTTAGCACTCCTGTGTCTGAGTTCTGAGGGTAGCCGAAATCCAAAATTTCTGAAAAAAAACACTAAATTGTCATCATGCCATAAAAAGTTCTTTATTCAGCAGAATCACATCATCTTTTTAATTCTAAGCTGCCGGTATTCTTTCTTTTACAAGGTATAGGTAAAACGTTTGATCACAACTGCAATCTCACGGCATTATGAATTTCCAAAAATATATATGCTACTCTGGATAAAATTCGGCAAATTTTATCATCCATTGATGTGTGGGATGATTTTTCCGCAAGCAGGCCGCTGGCGGGCCCTTTTTGCGTGACCCTAGACACGTGTTGCTAGAACTTTTTTAGGTTCCACGACACGACGGTTTCTTCACGATGTTTTCCTTCACCGTTTGAGAGTACTGGCATAGTGCACATAAATTCTTCGACAGAAAAACTCATTGGTAGACGACTGGATTTGAACCCACGACCTTCGTATCGGAAGGCGGGGCCGCTACCACTCGACCACCAGTGCTCGCAAATCTGGATATGATTGATATAAAACAGTAATTAAGTCTTACCATCAAGAAGTTCATAGATAAGAACAAAGTTGTTCTTAATGTTTTCCTCGGATATCTTCCCGAAGTATGACTGCATCACATCAATGATTTTAAGCAGGAATTCAAACACCATCGCAGCGTTGACATTCTGCTTGGTCACAGCTGCTAGCCAGATGTTAGCTCGCTGGAATTGTAAAATGTCTATTAAAATACTCTGTTACCACATACACACAACATTGCCTAGGGATATTCCATTTCGAATTTATTGTCTGATTTTTCGAGATTTTGTTCCTACTTTAATTTATATTAATAAATAATATCAAACAGTTGTATTTATTATTTTTAATAAACAACACAAAATAAAGATTCTTGCCATACCTAGTTCTCTAAAGAAATTCTTTTCAGTTTTTGTAAAATCAACAAAATGTCCCAAAAATCTCTAGACAATGTTGATGAGTGTACATAGTCCTCATCCTACTCACACACAAATTTTTAGGTACCAAAAACAATGCTATTGCACTATAATATCCTGAAGTCTAGAAGTGGATCTAATATTTACAGTTAATTCTTTGATCCGCACTTGGCTTACAGACAGGTTTCCATAAGTAGGCCACTGGCAGGCTCTCTTTGCATGACTCTTGTTAATCTATGTGAAGTATTGAATGTACAAAAATGAAATCTACACTAGATTGTAGCTAAATAAATATGTATTTTTCTATTAGTTGTAGGTATTTAATATTTTTTTTTCTATTTCCCATGTTGACTTATAATAATTATTAGCAATAAATGACTTATGACTTACATTATTTTAGTACTGTTATAGGCTTGAGCATGTAATAATACATCTTTCCCCAAGCTGACTAATCAGTGAATCTCTAACCTGTTCCAAATTGGGCTCAAAATTAGACAACACTAAAAGGATTCTGTACATCACTAGATATAGTACAATAAGAACATACCTTGATATGGAAGAAGCTGGTCCTAGCGATGTTGGTGACAGGCGAGCGCACTTGCTGCCTCGCATGGATCACATTCACTCGGAATGCATCCACGGCGTTACGGCCGATGTCATCACGGTACACCCGCGATATGAGCACCTCGCCCTTGTGGTTATACACGAATAGGCCTCCAATCATTGTGAGTTAGGCCTGCAAGTTGAGAAAGTTGGAGATTACTTTCGACAAGCTTTGTAGATAAACATCATTACAGAACCTTTACATCAGATGTATAGTTTCTGTAATTCTGTATGCAAAGACGAGGAAAATACAGGTCAAGCAGAACATGCTTCAATGGTGAGCTTTACTTACGGGCTTACCAGCGTTAGGGAGAAGCTAAACATTAGAAACCACAAATTCGTGTGGCCAGTAAGCAAAGCAATCTCTACTCGTACTCCAGCAAGTGGGTGATGTAAAGGGGTGGATACGCCGAGTTCTATTCATGCCTACCCTCCTACAGAATGCCATGGTAGTATTTCAGCTGAATGATTGCTGGAAAAAGTTCATTACGTATTGACGAATCCATGTTCCAGCGGCTACAAATCAATAAAACAGGACGGACAGGATACAGCAATAGTACCAATGAACCGATTGATTTGACTAAGCCAACGAAGACCCGAATATAAAACGCAAAGATATGACTCACCTGACGGTCTTCTCATAGAAACATTAGTGTGGTAAAATAAACGCTTCACTTCGCTAATTATTACAACGTACAACGAAAGTCTATGTCATTTCGTAAAGCACAAATTTTAGTGAAAAATTACGTGCGAACCGCCCCCCTTTGATACGCCTTTGATGAAGGAAGATGAATGAACAAAACAAAACCGAACGAACTAGGGAACGAATAGAACGATGGCAGTCAGAACAGATTATGTACGTCCATAAAAAAAAAGGCTGAGTCTATTAATACAGGTACTGTACGAACAATTTACAATTATTAATACGGTTACCGTACGAACAATTTATAATTATTAATACGGGTACTGCGGGGGGAGGGGGGGGGGCACCATTCTTGAAATTAAGTAGGTATAAAAAAAAAAAAACCCAACAACCTACTGTTACTTTTGTGACTTAAGTCAGAGTGCCCCGAGTTTGAATTTGGATTTTTAAAACACTTTACAGTCGCTTAAAAGGCGTAGTAAAGTTAAAATTTGGGTTGGCTTTAGTATTGTTAGGGAGGAGGAGGGACGGGGGAGGGGTCCTCTCTGCACTGACATGCACCATTCTTAAAATTAAGTAGGTATAAAAAAAAAAACTTACAACCTACTGTTACTTTTGTGACTTATGTCGGGGTGCCCCGAGTTTGAATAATATCCGTACGAATAAATATAATTTATTCATCCAGCACCCGTACAAATAGTCACTTCCAAAAAAAAACGCAAAAAAAGATGTCGTGTCTCCATAGACCAAGAAAGATGGCACGACAAGTTGTCGTGTAGTACCCCGTGTCGTGCGTGCGTGTCGTCAGGCCGTCTCTGTAACTAGTGATGGATTAAAATTCATAAAAACCGGTGAAGTCTTTCGTCTAATTTATTATCGTAGCATTTTACATGGTATTAATTTTCTGTCAAACAGGAATAATATTCTGACTTTATTTATTTCCACAGAGAGAAACCCGTGCAAATTCGTAGGGCGATGTTTTGTTGTGCTTCTATGCGCGTCTTGTTGGTTGCTGTGCTGAACACAGCGCGTAGTAGGCAGGCGCCGCGTAGGTGAGCCGCGAGTGGATGTAGGTCTTAAAGACTACCTTTCATAGAACTTTGTTCCTATGAGAAGTCTTGTGGTGAGGACAGGTTATGGCATAGCTCGCGGCACATGCGTGAGCACCATAGTAGTCTGTGTGTGTAATACATCTAGACTATCGTGTGCTCGACCTGGGGAACCATTGTCAATGAACTTCAAGGTATCAGACTGCAGTTTCCCACTCCACATCCTGGCCTCGCACGGAACGTCGCTCGGCGAGCTACTAACAGAGCAGCCGTTTTTTCCAACATTGAACGCCATGCGCCATTTGTTCAACCAGGATGGTAGTGAGTTCAGACCATCTTCCTAGGTACGGAAGACATTGCATTCGCCGTACTGTTATCAACCACTTTTTAAATGACATTCCATGACATGACAGATGACATACCTTTATCACAGATAATAGAGTCATAGCATTGAAATGGTAACATTAATAACGTACACTATTATGTACATATTTTGTACATTTAGAACAGTGACTTTAGTGAGCTGGTCGTGGACGGGTGTATAGTTGTGTGCTATTGATTTATTAGCGGTGCGTCAACGAGATGTTACGCTACGCTATTGTTTTGTCCGTTTTTACCAGTTTTGTGACTGGTAATGACTTTGGCCCGAAATATCCGGCCACTAAAGGAGAAGTTTGGCCTAAACCAAAATACCAAATAACAGAAAATATTTATTACAGTGTTTCTGACCAGAGTTTTAATATTACGGTAAGTTTGTTTATTCATAGTTTGTTAGTACCATACCTACTTAGCAAACCTAACTATTATGTGATAAACGCATCAAGTACAACTTCTTAATAAAACAAGTACCTACGTCTTCTTAATTACATTCTAATAAGATCGATCGTCGATTGTTCATATCTATCTCTGTGGTTATCATTGTGCTTGCTTAGCTTAAAGTGGTTTGATTACTGTACAAATTGATTTTTAACACCTAAGGGCGATGAGAGTATAATTTTACACTGAAATAACTGTGGTTGACTTTGAACGTGAAAGTTGAAGAAAACTCTCATCGCCCATGTGAAAGTCAATTTGTATGGAAACCGAAACCTCTAAACGTGCTTTAATTGTAGGTATCATGCATACCTAAAAAATCATAATAACCATTCCAAGGGTGTTACTATTGGTCCATTGAAGAAAGAAAGATTTATTTGCGATTTTAGGCAAAAACCTTAATTTAAATTAGGAGGTGCAGTATTTGGGTAGGTAACTGCTAGACCATAACGCCACGTAATTAAAAATCTGGTTCTGTCTGAAACAAATGGTACCCAGCTAAGTCTATGAGGCAAATAAAAAAAGGCTAAAAGAAGCTACGAGCATCATCAAATTGGTATTATGATACCTACCTACACATTATCTTCATTAACATCTGTAAAAAAACGGTCTAATTATTTTAGGCGACCGGGAAAACATGCAATATTCTAACAAAAGCAATAGAACGGTACTCGTTCTTTATGAGGAACACTCAGCGACTGGCCAGACGTATTGGAAAGACGAATTTAGACCATGCAAGAAATTCGACAGATACGAATTTCCAAGGACAAATCCACACCCTGACTGTGATACTTACCTCACCATGCGAAGAGTATCCTTATTTTGGAATGGATGAGAGCTGTAAGTTATTTTAGTTTCTTGCTATTGGTAGCAGGAGAAGATAGACTTGTTAAAACTGAGGCATCATTTAATGGTTAAAAAAACTGATTACACAGTTGTAAATTTAGTATTTACCTACAAAACAGTTGTTTTGATCAATAGAACATTTAGATTGGTAGGTACCATACCTACCTACAAAACTTGTTGTAGTAATAAACTATCCTGCGTATTCTTAGTTACTAAGTTTATTGTTTTATAGAATACTTTTTTCTTGTATTGTCGTACAGAATAACTGTAATAGATACCTGGTAAATTTAAATACTTATCATACATTTTCTATATTATTATTATATCATTCACACCACTTGAACAAGTAAATGATACTACTCTCAGAGATAGATAACGATTATGACTTCTTGACCTTCTTTCTAGAAACCGCTTTCATCATAACAACATTAATATCTATAGCTTGTAATTCACCAAGATTTTTTTTATATTTACGTATAACTAAGAATACCTACGAGCACATATGTATACCTAACTATATAAGTTGAGTTTGCTACAGCATTTTCCTTTACAGATAATCTGACTGTGGGCAGAGTGGCTGAACTCATGAGTGGTTCGATATGGGGCGTGTTAAGAGGATTGGAGACGTGGTCTCATTTGTTGTACTTGCCAGATGATGAAATTGTAAGCATTCGTCTCACGTACTAGCTCGGCCAATACAATAGATTAATAATAGGTTTGTCTTTAAATGATGTACTTACCTAATTATCTAATATGTCTGGAGTAGGAGTAAATTTATATTTACAGCTTTTAGTGCATTTTAAACTAACTTCACTTAAAAATGGAGAGGTTTCCGATTCGTTTGTATTTTTTTAGGTTTGTTATCGCATAACTTCGTCATTTATAACCCGATTCGAAAATATATCTGAAAGGTCCAAATTAGCCCCATAGAAATTTCATGAAAATCGGTACGGCATTCTGGCCATGAAATCGGTTTCTCAAGATTTTTAAACTTCACTTGTTAATATAATAACAATAATAGGTCAAAGTTTTATAAATTATCTATGTATTATTTCAGGAGATAAGAATAAATAAAACAGAAATTATAGATGCCCCACGATACGCCCACAGAGGTTTGCTCATTGACACCTCCAGGCACTATATCTCCCTATCCAATATACAAAAAACTCTGGATGCTATGGCAATGAACAAAATGAATGTACTGCATTGGCACATCGTTGATGATCAGAGCTTTCCATACCAAAGTGAAAAGTTTCCTAACTTAAGGTAAGGTATGCTGGCAACTGACAGACAACATCTAGCAGCAACTTTTCAAAATTTTAACATAATTAAATTCTATCTTATCTAATCAAATTAAAAAAAATGAATTCATAAGTGAATTTAATTAAATAGAAAATCGCCTTATCGCGTATTGGTTACGTTAAATTTTCTATGCACTACAAATCAATAGCACTGAAATGCTAAACCATTTTTATAGTTGTAGAACATTTACAATTAGTATAATATTATTTTGAAACTTCTCCTTCCTATGGAGAAAGAATTTCTAAGATACTTAGTATGATTATAGCCTCTTATGTACTTCTTTCAGCCGTTATGGAGCCTACCACAGCAGTTTAGTATACACCAAAGAAAACATCAAAATGATCATCGACTACGCTCGGGACAGAGCAATAAGAGTACTTCCAGAATTTGATGTGCCAGGTAAGCAATTTAGATTAAAGCCAATTCAAACTTTATCGCTCTATCTTTTTTGATAGGAGTTACAGCTCTGTTGGCCTGTCTTCTGCGCTGTAGGTTCGATCCCCAGTTCCCCACTGAGAGCAAACATTTGTGTGGTGAGCAAAACACATGTATATTTGTTCTCTGTCTGGGTGATTGATTCCCCTAATATAAGTTTAGCTTTTTCTTCTTTCGTGTCGCTATCACAATCATTAAAGCCACTTCAACCTCATGAGATCACCCATTTATGCTGAGTTTTGCTTAGTTTTGGCTACATAGTGCTGTGTGAAATGACTGTAAATATTTTATTTTTTCATCAAAAATGTTTTCGTTGACTGTTTTAGGACATACAAGTTCCTGGGGTGTAGCATACCCTGACATCCTAACCACATGCTACAGCGACGGTCTTCCATCAGATCTGGGACCTATGAATCCAATTCGAAATGTCACATACAAGTTGCTTCAGGACCTGTTTACCGAAATACAAGATTGGTTCCCTGATAAATATTTCCATGTTGGTGGTGACGAAGTGGACTTAGCTTGTTGGTTAGTTAAACTATGTACTAAGCAACTTAGTTTTATTTTTATAAAACTGTGATTAATCTTCTTCTTCCAACCCTTATCCCACTTTATGTAAGATCGGCACAACATGTCATCCTCCACCATTCCCCTCTGTCAGTCGTCATCTCTGCGTTCACTACTCTCTTATCCATGTCATATTTCTCACAGTTCATCCATGTTTTATTTGGTCTACCTTTACTTACAATATATCTATCTACATCCATGCTCATCACTCTCCTAGTCAGATCCACATGACATGCCCGAGATGATTTTGTGTTTGCTATACTTATGCAATGCTCATGTCATCGGCTTTTCAGGCAGTCTAACCCTGAGTTACAACGTTACATGAAGGAGAAAAACATGACATCAGCGAGTAAACTTCATGCTTTGTTCATGGAGAATGTTATCCCTCTTCTTGGTCAAAGATCGACTCCAATCGTATGGCAGGTTTGTATTCAAACACCCATACATTATGCAAATACATTGCATGTATTTTACAGGGTCGTTTATAGTTGGTATGTTAATTTTGGTCATTCAGTATTATGCACAATGTTTTCAGCAAATATGGTTATCTTAAAGTAAACAGGCCTTTGCATATAATGTAGATAATGTATATAACGTCAGGGGCAACTGGTGCTTACCTGCGTGTATTTACGGGAAGCTTTAGTGCCTGGGACAGGATTTTAGATGGAATAAGCTTGCTCAGCACCTATACTATCCTGACAGCTTGTCAGGACAAACACATTGGTCAATACGTGCGGAGCTGACTAAGCCGCGCTTTTCCGGACGAGCGACGTCTTCCTTCACCGTTTAAGAGCACTAGCATTGTGCGCATACATTTTTGAACAGAAAACCCCATCACTGGTACACCACTGAATTCAACCCTGCCATCTTAGGATCGGCAGACCACCAGTGCTCACATGAATATTTTATACCTACATAAATGTATTTTCAGGAAGTTTTCGATGAAGAAGTGCCCTTATCGAAAGACACGCTAGTCCAGGTTTGGAAAGGTGGAGATATAAACGAAATGATATCTGTGAGTAAATTTAATCTCTTACTTACTTAAGAGCGCTATTTAACGCTGACATACGATTTTCATTAGCGTTAAATAGAATGTCATGTTAAATAGTATATTTTTTTACCACACTTAAATTCGAATTAATCTCAAATGTATAGTCTACAATTAGTCCTTTTGCGATTTTTAAAATGTCACTTAGTAATTTAGTTATGTTTTTTTTTTTTTTTTAATCTCAAATTTTCGCACGATGCGCTCTTATGAGCAAACGAGGGCACATTTCATGGTTTTTATCTTTGCTCCTAAATAAAACACATGAAAAAAATATTTAAGTCACAAGTAGGTATTTTAAGTGTTACCTTAGTACATATTTCTTTTTTTTTTCTCTCAAGCTTATCTAGGTAAAACATTAGACCGCATTCTCACTGAATGTTAAGAAATAATGCTCGACTTTCGAAAACATCCAAAAGTCTCAGTTTCCGTTGTTTCTAAATTCATTTCTCAACAGATTCTATCCGCTGGCTACAAAGTCCTATACTCTAGTGCTTGGTATTTGGACCATTTGAGAACTGGAGGTGATTGGGAAGAATTTTACAAGACTGACCCGCGTGCAGTCGTGTCTCACTTCGGTGGTTCATCCATTAATTCGGAGAATATCGTTGGCGGTGAGGCTTGCATGTGGGGCGAAGTCGTCAATGACATGAACATTATCAGCAGGTAATTTGCTAAATTAAAGTATTCAGGGAGCTCAGTCTGAGTTTTAACATCATTTTGTCGTTAGCGTAACGCAAAATGACTTGTCGCTAGCATAATCGTTAGCCCTGATTTGGTATAGAGAAACGATGAGCGTCTGGCGGGATTACGATAGCTAATGTTTTTACGTAGCGTGAATAAGTTATAACAAAATTATGTTAAAACTCTGAATGAGCCCTCTGATCAATGTTCTCTGACATCGATCAAGATTTCTTGAGTTAGTATAGTACCTATGTTAAAAACAACAAAAGCACACTGACTCAAAACCTACCTAACAATAGAACACGTGAAACGTTTAGGTATTGGGTCACCCCTGACATGAAAGAGGTAGGTACGTAAGTTCTGGTATATAGCACAGTTGATCAAATAGTCCAAGACTTCATTATGCATCTCACGTGCAGGCAAAAAAATCTGCCATGTTTTCAATATCCCAAAAATTACTCTTGAAGATTATTTTATTAATTTCCAGAGTGTGGCCTCGAGCAAGTGCCGTGGCTGAAAAGCTTTGGAGTCCTGAAAGGATTTCATTGTACCACATTCCGCGAAGCGTGTATCAGCGTTTAGAAGAGCACACGTGCCGTATGAACCGCCGGGGTGTTCGTGCCCAGCCGCCAAACGGACCTAGCTTCTGTCCGGGAGCTAATTTAGTTGCAGCTGAAGCTGCCTAAGAACTTAAAATATTGTTATGGTTTTATAATGTTGTTTTATTTGATACTTTAGTAAAGTTTATGCTATAAACGTTTTTTTGTGACAAGTTTAGAATTATGAAGTTATCCACCACAATTTTGCACTTGCCTGAAGATAAGGTTTTTTTTCATTTCTCAGACGCAACTAATTATTTGAATGGAAACTTTGGGAAAACCTTTTGGAAAATAATTAATATTTAAATGGTATCTACTAACTGACAAACTGAAGGGCAAGTCCCACATGTGGCTTTCGTTACGCCTATTTGTCTCTCTCTATTGTATGGAGAAAAGATGCAACAGCAAAAATGCACTACGTAGAAACAATCGAAACGAGTTGTTGTCTCATCAATTTTCCATACATAAAAGAGAGAGACACGTGCTCACACGAAAACAATATTTTTTGGTTGACAAAATTGCCCTTATTGGGCGCAGTTATATCTTCCAAGAAGCAAAATCCCTTCAAATTATTAGTTATCTTTGCATAATATGTTTAATATGAATAATTAGGTATTTAAACTGTCGGTTAGCTGCGAGGAAAAAAAATCCTTTTCAGGATAATGAAAGCAGTAAGATGATCATGTTAATTATGAAATAAGGGCGATTAAACCTACTTCAAACAGGCAGCTTCACCTTACAAAAACCACGGAGCGTAAGCAGTGCTTGTCTTCCTGTGTTGTATTGTATTTTATTTTGTATGGAGGATATCAATGAGTACCTATATAACGCTACGCTGAGGATATAGCGCCATGGTAGCCTAGCACGCCCGAAATGAGGCACGGGGGTCTAGTAAATCCCCCCCAGCAGGGATTTACTAGACACACTTATGCGTCTTTATCTCAGTCAATAATCAATAACCAAAAGCCCAAAAACGTAGATAAACCCTGGAGTTGCTAAGAACCTTGGAGAAAAAGAAAATTATTTAATATTGTGAAACACGCCGAATTTTTAATAAACATGCCGATGAGTTTTACCGGTTTTTTACAGAAACTAAGCGTCACATCACTAATTCATAGACAACTTTTGAAAAGAAGTAAAAAGAATAAACTTCAAGAAAGTTGTCTACGGTTGAAGAATTGGGTCGATTATGTCATGGCGGGTTTAGATGTTTTCGGCAGTTGAATTTATTAGTTTTTCATCGTTTTACGCCGTAAATGATCTCGTTTTCAACACTTGTGTGTGAATAAAAGCATATTTGTGCGATAGCGATATTTCCATAATCTATTCAAATGCTGAAACGCTTGCAAATGGGACTTCGCACGTTCATGCTTATTGCATCTAAAGTATGGAGTTGTTTTTGTTATATGTTTAAGAAGCAATATCGGGCGGTAATTATTGTTCTTTTGTTTTGGAAGGGTCGTTTATTTATGTAAGAATGTTCAGTCGTATTTATTTATCACGTGGTGTTTCGTTTTCAGCTGGCTCAATACCAATCTGTCAAGTATGAAATGTACCCACTTTCCCCAGTATCTAGACACAGGCTGAGTGAGTATTTATCTGTTTTATTTATCGCTCATTATTTCCTACTGCTAAATTTATCTGTAAAGTTATCATTGCAAATTGTTTAAGTCATGTCCAATGTGATAGTAGTATCTATCTTGGGTTTGTTACCCTATCAATACAGAGGATATAGAATTGCAATAAAATACCTACTTGTTCAAAATGCTTTGAAATTATGTTGCGTAAAGCTGACTGTAAAATCAAATTTATTTCTAAAACCAACACTTAAATTGAGGTAATTAAACAACAATGCAGTATGTAGCTCGCTCAATCATGTGTTTCCTCAAAGTGTTTTCCTTTAAGCTAATAATAAAAACATGCATATTATCAACAGCTTTAAGACTTGTTGACTACTCAAACTAACCCCTTTTGACTAGGTACTTACAACTTACAATTTAAGCATAGAAAAAATATTTTCCAAATAAAAACAATGTGGAGTCTAATACTTCATTAATTATTCACTAAAGTTAATAATAACTTCTAGATAAATAATAATGTATTCTACAATATTTCAGGTCTAGTAAAAAGAAAAATGCTGGTCTTAGATCTAGACGAAACCTTAATACACTCACACCACGATGCAATGCTCAGGCCGACAGTAAAGCCTGGGACTCCACCAGATTTTGTGCTGAAAGTGACTATAGACAAACATCCAGTCAGATTCTTCGTGCACAAGAGACCTCATGTGGACTACTTTTTGAATATTGTAAGTATAATAAATGGGTACACAGCACAAGTTTCGGCAAGTTTATCATGCACACTTGATGTGCGGGCAGGTTTTTCCGCAAGTAGGCCGCTGGTGGGCCCTTTTTGCGTGACCCTTGACTCGAACTTTTTTAGGTTCTACGACACGCCGGTTTCCTCATGATGTTTTCCTTCACCGTTTTGAGAGTACTGGCATAGTGCACATAAATTTTTCGACAGAAAAACTCATTGGTACATGAGTGGATTTGAACCCACGACCTTCGGATCGGAAGGCGGGGCCATTACCACTAGACCACCAGTGCTCAGCAGTGGGACATAGAAGGCTCATAATAATAATTCTGAATTATATATTCCAGGTATCACAATGGTACGAGTTGGTAGTGTTCACAGCATCGATGGAGATATACGGAGCGGCTGTTGCAGACAAACTAGACAATGGCCGTGGGATACTGAGGCGGCGTTTTTATAGGTACATTCACATCAAATATGACTTCAGTGGCTTAGTACAAATGAATTACATTTTTGTGGCATGCAATTAACCGGCATTTGAGTTACAGTATGCAATGGTAGCACAGAATTTTCAGTGAAAATTGTTACCTCATTACCGCACAGGTTATTCAAACGTCAAAAGATATTTTAAAGGGCACCTTTATATAAAAAAATTGCATATACTGCGTTTATGCATTTAACACTGCATAAACTTGATTTTATTCTACACATTATAGCCTTGATAATTCTTTCAAAACTAAAAAAACCGTATAAAAGATGTATAGAAAGATTGCTTGAGTTCATTTCTTGACGTGGGTTAAAAGAGTAACATTACTTACAGACAGCACTGCACGGCAGAGCACGGTTCATACACCAAGAACCTGTCGTCAATATGCGACGATCTAAACAGAGTGTTCATACTGGACAATTCGCCCGGCGCTTACCGGGAGTTTCCAGGTATGTTATACCAGTATTTTGTTCATATTTCAAATTGATATACCAGAAGTAAATCAAAACTGAAGGCTTCGGTATATCTAGAAATTAATAGAGAATTATTGATTTAAGTTGCTGCTATCTACAACTGATTTGGTTTGTTTTTTATGTTATTTAATTTTAATATTTTATTAGTGTTAAGTTCAATTCTGTGCCTCCTGTGATAGGTGATACAAGTCAAAAATTGACATTTTACAGGAGAGCAAAAACAAGGTTTAAAAAATTCTAGTTCATTGACTAAGTAGGCTAGGTTACACTTAAGTACTTTCTTTTGTAGATAAATATATTCACTTTCATTGTGCATTTTAATTTTCGGGGTAAATATTATAGTTTTGAAGTAATTTATTAAAAACCTGTGAGATGTACCTTTAATCATTTATAAATATGTGAAAATAACGTGTTAAATGATACAAGTTCAGTTAAATCATGTTACATCTATAATATTAATAAAATGTGGTCTTTGTGTAAACAGATATACAAGAAGTGAAACAATTGAATAACTCGTCAGAATATGTTTCAAACACAATGTTGCTCAAACAAATGATAAAAATACTACCCCAAAGATTAGATTGATTTACTTCTCAGTGCCTTATTTTGATAATTTACTTGAATTGTATCAGTTAGCTAAAATTCTAGCCTTTTTATAGATGTGTTAAATGATACAAGTAAAGTTAAACCCTTCATTAAAATACCAATTCATTGTGTAAATGAATACAAGTATTAGAAAAATAATTAAGGTTTATAAAACTTTTTCAAAATTATGAATTTACTTGTAAATAAGGCACAAATATATCAAAATTATGTACAGAAGTAAATTGAGATCTTTTTGAATGCAAGAAACTGTGAACTTGACTAATAAAAAATGGCTGAGATCAATTTTACGCAGGTATCACAATAAGCAATGTAAACCTACTCAGTACAAAACATAAGATCACAACCACTGTGTGAATCCTAAAAACTCAAAAAGAATCAATCATAACAAAATTATAAAACACACACTTGCACTTTAAACACAATAAAGGCAGTAATTCTAATCTATAAGATGGGCAAATCGTCGAAAAAATTAAAGAGAATAAAAAAGTACGTATGTCCTGAAAAATATACTGATCAGTAGATGTACTAAAGCTATATTATAACATAGTTTTAACAATGAGATAAAATAGCAAAATCCATATAGTAGATCTTAAAATTACTCATACTCAGAATCATCATCATTGTCCGGAGCAGAGTCTTTGACATCATTCTTGTGGCACAGACTTCTGTCCTTTATTTATGAGAGCGCTCATAATACTCATAAATAAAGCACAGTAAATCTAATAGATCCTTCTACTTTTGGATTGAAATTATAATCTTGAAGTGGTAGGCTTTCAGTACTTACTTATTTATTGTTATCATATCGCAAGCTTTATCCCGCTTAGAACAATCTATTCTCATGTACTCAACATTCTTGAATTATTTTTTAAAAGATAAACGGGATATGTTTTCTTTGACATACAAAACAGATTAAACATTGCACCACAGAAACTTTTCATTGTCTGTATTGGTTTTTGTAACAATATAGCATTGTTTAAAAAAAAATGAAACATAAAAACATATCATGAGTAATCTCGATAACAGTAAATTTTGCAGCTGTCCGCACTAGCTGGTACCAGTCTCTTGGCAAGAGAATATAATACTTGTATGTTTGTCAGCCTCCATGTGAGTATGACAGTCATACTTAATCTTTTTGTCGTACCCACTAGAAATTTATGTTATATAGATTTTAATTGTAGTCATGTATGGTCAAATTGAAGGTCCAAAAGTTGTCACTTGTATGCGTCGATCTATGGCGAGTTCAGACGTGAATAAATTCCCTCAAGGCTGCTGTGACACTAACGCCCGTGCATCTTCGCTAAAGATATATGAATAACGGCTTAACTTTATGCTTAAGCTTATTTTTATAAGCGACTTTTGTAAATTGCACCTAAACCTATCTGCTTTCTTAACTAACAAAACTTTTAACTTTTTATCAGCAGTAATTTGGTTTGGTCATCAACTTTTTGATTGTTCAACCAGTATGCTTGGTTACTGTGATAAAACAAAGGTTAAATTGCGTGAAAATCACTAAACGAAAAGTGGTTGTCTTTGTTAGTTTGTTTATCAGCTTAACTTAAACAGTCTGTTTAATTAACTGCTATTCGTTTTAACACCCATCTATATCTCCAACCCCGCATCACTTTGTCATGTGAGCACTTGTATCATTTAGCACATCTTTTTATAAATAAAAATATGATGATTTGGTTTGAGGTTTAGATACTATTCATATTATATTAACTCACAGTTAAAAATGTATTTGTGTAGAATGATGTAAGTCGAGATATATCACTTATCACATTAGTTAGACACACATTTAGATTTGGATTTGTAGGTACATGTTGAGTTGTACCCTAATCAGTATTGAAAAAAATCGGTTTAAAATGATATGACTCTACCTATATCGAAATTCACGATACATATCCTGAAAAAATAATTGTGCAAATGAATATAATCGCTCTTATACCACGAAGCACGAAAAACAATGCGTGGAGCCATTACTTAACGGGGTTACAACTTGACATATATCTATATTCACAATTTATTTGCCAAAATCCTGTCAGTTATATCTTTTTGCACCAAATTATCTCCGAACCTATAGCAGATAGAAGAACGTGAGTTAGACCCAAAAATTCTACAATTTTTTCTGATCATTTCTATGTAAAAATCTCAAAAAGGGTACAACTCGAGATACATCACTCATCACAGGAGGCACAGAATTATAACGAAGATATGTTACTTTGTTAAGTAATACTGGTATGATAACCTTACCATACGATATGGTAAAGGTCAAAGCACATTTCAACCGCACTGCTTTTATTTAAATCGCGTTGACAGAGCGCTGTCCATGCGCTAACATCTAAATCAAAATCTAGCTGTCCAAATGAAGATTCCTAACAGAAACATGTCCTTCTCACGCACAGTCCAGTGACTTCTTTCAACCGAGCGAACCTTTCAGCTGAATCTGGTCCTAAGTTATTGATTGGTTCGATATGGGTGAGCTATCTGATGCCACTGTAAGGCATGTCTACAGGATAAAGTCTTTATTTGAATGCTTGACCAAAGGCGGTGAGGCTTAGATGTGCTATGAGCTCAATAGTGATAAATGAAAGAAAGAAAACATATTTATTTACAGATGCTTAGCAATTTAAAGTACACGCTATTTACGCTATACATGCATACAAGAAATATAAAAAGCCAAGAGCTGCAAAACGGTCCCTGACTCAGCGTGAAGTTAGTTGTCTAGGAACTAACGCTGCTCTTCCGTCACTTCGCCTCGCAGTAATGCCATGGACATTCTGAACCACACTATACATAGCTAATTATTTATTTATATAATAACTATATCTACAGGATATCTACAGGTATCGACAGGATAAAGCCCATATTTGAATGCTTGCGGTGCGACTTAGATCAGCTATGAGCTCAATGGTGATAAATATAATGTGTATGTTCCAGACAACGCGATACCAATAAAGTCGTGGTTCTCGGACCCGCTGGACGTGTCTCTGCTGAACCTGCTGCCCGTGCTGGACGCGCTGCGCTTCACGCACGACGTGCGCTCCGTGCTCTCTCGCAACCTGCACCTGCATCGGCTGTGGTAGCCAGGTCAGTACTATGCAACTGGCGCAGCCGGACCAGGTAGCCAGGTTATTACAATACAACTGGCGCAGCCGGACCAGGTAGCCAGGTTATTACTATACTTCTGGCGCAGCCGGACCCGGGAGCCAGGTCAGTACTATACAACTGGCGCAGCCGGACCAGGTAGCCAGGTTATTACTATACTTCTGGCGCAGCCGGACCAGGGAGCCAGGTCAGTACTATACAACTGGCGCAGCCGGACCAGGTAGCCAGGTTATTACTATACTTCTGGCGCAGCCGGACCCGGGAGCCAGGTCAGTACTATACAACTGGCGCAGCCGGACCAGGTAGCCAGGTTATTACTATACTTCTGGCGCAGCCGGACCAGGGAGCCAGGTCAGTACTATACAACTGGCGCAGCCGGACCAGGTAGCCAGGTTATTACTATACTTCTGGCGCAGCCTTACCGACTAACCAGATAAGTACTATACTGAAAAGTGCTGAAGAGCGTTGCTAACCTAGTGGTAGTGGCCTTGTTTTCCGATCCTAAGGTCGTGGATTCAAATCCAGTCGTGTACCAATGAGTTTTTCGGCCCAAAAATTTATGTACAGCATGTCAGTGCTCTGAAACGGTGAAGGAAAATATCGTGAGGAAACCGGCATATCGTAGAACCTAAAAAGTTCGAAATAATGTGTCGAGTCCACGAAAGGAGCCTCTCCGAGGCGCACTTAAAATCCTTTCACCACACTTGGGTCGAAAGAATCAGTGACACGATAATAAGAAGTATTATACTACCGGTGTTCCCGGCGCAGCCGGACTGTGTAGCCAAGTCAGTTCTATACTACCTGGCGCAGTCGGTTGGGATTTCACTATAGACTTACCGACTGTATAAAAATGCATGAGAAAAAAATCAGAGCTTTCAATTTTTATGTGGTTTTTTTTTGTTTTTTTATTCTTATAATATTTATTTCGTCTTTTCAGATGAATACCGGCTTTTGTACAAATGTGGGACGCCACAGGCCTCCTAAACCTATTTATTATGATTTTTTGTCACTCGTTCAGCCGTTCAGCGCTTGTATTCTAATTAAACATAATAGTTTAAATATAGTCGAGTGATTTTTTTTAAGTTTTGTTTTACATAAAATAAACTAAAACACGTGTATACATAGACTTGTGTATAATGTGTGGTTACCTACTTGTGTAGGAGGCGTTTCTGAAACGCCGTTTTCAGTGAAATTAAGTGCAAATGATAAGTTAATGTGTGGTCACCCTGTGAGCGATTGAGTGTTTTTTGTGGTATGATTAGATAAATTTAACAAATAGAAGGTAGACGGTTCACATAGACTAAAATTAAGCAATATTTATATCATGAATAAGCTCGGCTTTCAAGTTCTCATACGGCTTAGAAATACGAGGATATTTTACCTTATTTTGCATACATTTGATCAGCCAAACACAAAAACATCTTGTGTTCACCACGCAAATGATAGTACTTTGTGGGGGTTTCCGGTTATTTCAATATTTCCATGACATTAAACATTCGTAGTCTACTTATATTATTCTATACCAAAAATACTTGGATTTTAGCTAATTTCCATCTAATCGCTCTCAGTGTGAACTGCTTATAAAACTTCAGTATACCTTAACCTTATTTTGGGCTATGAAGTGAATTAGCACAAGCTGTCTTAAAGTACTTATTTTCAAAATATTGTAAAAACTATCCTCTCTCAAACATTTTGTGTTAACAGAAAAGAAATGCCCAGTGAGAAAGGTTGGTTTAAACTATTTCAATATTAAATTCGAAAAAACTCATTAGGTAGCTTTATAACTTAAATAGTGAATTACAAAATTAGGAAATATGTGACATATTTTGCATTTTTATATCGTAAATTATGAATTAAAATTACAATCTAACAAGACCACAAGCCCACCAAATCTGGTAATTAATCAATTTCATAATACACCCCATTTTTGTTTCAATCAATGAATTAGCAAGTAAGGAATGCAATAAATACTCAATAATACACAAAGTCTGAGTAAGGTAAGAAGTCGGTTCGCAAACGGAATTTTAAATTCGAGCTATTTTTGCTGCTATTGCTTTTCTTTAAATACCACCCGGTTGTGGGTGTTGTCACTGAAAAATAGGATTGGTTAACATTTTTGAATTTCGGAATTAAATATCGTAGAAAAAGATTATCGGTCTTTTGCATATCACAGAGACTTAAATTATCGAAACAAAAGTGAGGTGTAATGCTCAAAGTAATGTATTGAGTAGATGTTTGTACCAATTCGTATGTTTAACATTAAAAAACTATATTTTATGATTACACCAACTACATTAGGTATAGAAAAATTACTATGTGTTTTGCTAACGTATAAAAGTTGGCATACCCATGCAATGCCTATTATGCAATATTAAACTACCCTCGTTGGAAAATCTCAAGGATTTTGAGGCTGGTGATGCAGTAATATTGGTACAGACTAAAACACCCTAATAACAATTTTCTGTAAATATTTAGCGAATAGTTTTTAGTGGTTTGCCTATTTTTGAAAACGCTTCGTTGATCTCTTTAGATTTATTTTGCTTCATAGAAGCTTTCAGATGATTTTTCAATTGAAATAGAATTAAATGTTTTTTTTTCAAAATTTTATTGGTTTAAATTGTATGTTTTATGTACTTATTCAGAAATAATTTAAAGTTTTAGTACCCAAAACATACAATAGGCAATATTTTAATAATTTTAAAAATCGGCAAATCACTAAAGGTGCATTCAAACACTAGAAACCGAAGCAAAAATCGCCCACAGACATCCGACCATGCGACAAGTGTTCTTGAAACGCTAACCAAAATTACTTGTCTTGATTATTTTAGTAAGCTTTTCTACGCAACGCGCATGGTTCTTTTGTCTACGATTAAGGTCTATAGAATGCGCCTATGTACAGAATATTATATTAATTGTCTATGTTTCTAAGTCACACGAGCTGTGGAACTGTCGTCCTGTTACAAAGAGATTTGTAACATACCCAGGTTTCAAAAATATGCCTGTCTCTTACTGTGAAGTGTAATTGAAAAGAGAGGGCAGATCAATGCTTGGGTCCTTCATCTCGCGTAATAAGATGACTAATGTAATTAATGACAATAGGCTAATACATAAACCATGTACAAAATAGTATACAAAGTAATTACTAAACTCTTCAACTTTTATTGGCAGAACACGAGCTTACGAGTATATACCTACTGTAATATTGTTTACCTATTGTACTTATTATTTTTGCCCGTGTCTATCATTTTGTTCTCAGTTCAGGAAATGTAAATTCCAAAAAAATTCTTATTTCAAAAAAACCAGTAAGAATCATCATTTGCTGGAGGAGACTAATAGATTAAACGCTTTCCTTCTTGAAATGCCGTGAGAGGTCCAAAGTAACAAGCAAGATTCAAAAATTAACAATGAAAACCGCCTCACTTATAAGAGGTTTGATAATAGAATGGGTATAGTTTAGCCAATGACTATTGGGCCAGCCCCTACTTGCGGGACTTGTTAGGATGGAGAAGACTTGGCCAATACCATCTCAGCCTAGCCGGCCTAATCCATAGGAAATATCATCATGGTCAATACGCCAGATTTGATAAGCCCAGGACTTAGCCCTTAGCCTAATGGATATGTCATAATAATAATAGTCATAGTAGGCGCTTACGCTATCCATTTGTTTATGGTGATTAGACTATCAAAGGACTATACAGGGTTATTCATTATTAGCTACAAATACTTAAATCAGTTTAGGAATTAAATTGATTCGGCCAAACAAATATTCACGACCCAAAAATTAGGCCCTGTCAGTTTGTGTAGCTAATTATAAATAACCGTATAAAGCTGATGTAGATTAAAACTGTTTGTAATTTTATCGTACCGAAGAGATCCATATAAACTCAGTTGAGTGAACGTCAAATTTCGCATTGAATCACGCTTTCAGTATAATAAACAATTGCGTTCAAAAGCCAAAATTACTCCATCTACACATATATAGAGACGATAAAACCCTTATCAACCATAAAAATAAGCTGAGGAGTTGTTAAACGTGATTAATTATTGCGATTTCAGGCGTTTTCTCCGGGAGTTAGTCAAATAAATAAATGCTATTTAATTTTTGTAAACCATTTCCATATTTTTCCATCTATTTATCTGTCGGTTCCAAACCATGCCAGTTTAAGTTTCGTTTAAATACCTCTTAAAATAATAGGTATCTATATTTCTATTAGATGAATTAATATTATTTGAACCAAATAGTTTAATTTTAGCGTGTACACTAAAGTGCCCTTTGGCACTTGTCATTTAGAGTTGTTACACCAGAAATAAAATCATCCAATAACTCACATTGGCTTTAAGAGCCAAGCCAACTAAGAAACCTCATCGGCTTCCAATTGAAAAACCTTTAAGTGACCAGTGTGGTAAAATGATTCAGGGGGTCTGGTACTGAAAAACCTAGAAATCATATTTCTTGGTACTCAGTGAGCGGAATGCTTTCCGCAAGTAGGCCATAGGTGGGCCGATTTTGCAAGACAGGTAGAATAATGTTGTAACAACTCTATATTAGTTTAGTTTTAGTTAAAAATCCTTTGTGGGAAATCTATAGGTACCTACACGATTAAGTTGTGCGTGTAATTAGCAAATGAGTACACCATAACACTTATGTAAATAGAAACTTTTAATGAATGTAAGATTTAAAATAATGGCCACAACACATTTTCTTTTGATACTCATACTTACATCATTTTTTTCCTCTAAATTATGTGAAATATACTAGTGTTAACTGAAGGATTAGTAATTAAAAGCTGATTTTACAATAATTTCGATGATACAGGGTGACTGTTTTACCAAAATTGTTTTTTTTATCATGAAGTGTAAATAAATAACTTGATGCCTATGAGACCTAAGCTTTATTTAACATTATAGCCAAGTTTACTTACAGTAAAAGTAACAACATGCACAATGTGTTGCCACAAGTCGAATTCACCTTTATCTTTGTAAATGTACTCTACTTGCTTGTAAATACTGTAGGAACAGAAATACAGACGATACTTTGATTGCCCAGACAATGACGACCTTACTTCAAAAATCTGTTAAGGCGAAGGCAACTGTCGATGTTCGTTTCGCTGACGCTAACTTTACTTTTTACTTTTTGAAAAATATAAAAACACTTTTATTTAATATAAAATCGCGAACAACTATCGTCAGTTTATTCCAGTTTCGCAAAAAAAGCACGTTTTCCTACTTAAAAAGTCTTCTTATTATGAAAACCAGTTAGACACAAAACGGTTGACTTCGTCTTATGACAAACAATGCTTAAGAGGCCGGCGGAGGGCGAATTTTCATACAAACGTAATACCAAAATGATTACTTGTTTAGGCAGATTTTCACTATATTATTGTAATTACTGTATTCGTATAGTATTTATCTGGGTTCCTGAAAAGTTTTTATTTTAAATAACTCTCCTCAAATGAAATAAATACCAATCGCATTTTACACATTTTTTTCATTGCAAAATGTGATTGGCTGTTCAGGAACCTAGATATTATAATTTTAATAAAATACTATACAAATAAAATTATTACAGTAATCATTTTGGTATTACGTTTGTATGAAAATTCGTCCTCCGCGGGCGCCTTAAACTAGCCATCCCTTACCAATAGGTAATGACAAATAGTGGCAGGGCTAGTTTTGGCAATTTCTTTATGTAATAAGGTTTTAATAATGTAGTAATCCACGTAAACAAACGACCATGATCGCAGTTAGCGTATACGCAAAGCTTAGAAATGACATAAGTAATCTTTTTACCTTGGATTTTGTTCGCCAATAGATAGCCTATTGAATGATTTATAGACTTCTATTACATGTTATCGACCACTGTGGTTAAGTGAAATCATTGGCAGATGTATTCAATGAAAGGCCGCTCGTATCCACCTAGGCAGACCATTTTGTAACGGTATTGCTACCGTTAATTTCCCGAGGACTCATTCTGAATTTTAACATCATTTTGTAGTTGTATGACTTGTCTTTAGCCGCGGTTTTTGTATGGAGAAACGACGAGCGCCCCTGGCGGGATTGCAAGAACTAATGTTTTTACGTAGCGTTCGTAAGTAATAGCATTAGTTCTCGCAATCGTGCCAGGGTGCCAGTTATTTTGCGTTATGCTAACATCAAAAGTATAGTATGTTACAACTTAGAATGAGCCATCTGTCCATTATGAGCGTTTTCGTAAAACGCTAGCTCTGTAAGATTTGTCTACGAAAGTAATCTTAATTTCGTATTTCTACAGAATATGATACTTATGTGAAGTTGTGTGAACATTTTAAATAATTTTACTGCATCAAAATAAGTAACGAGCTTATTTGAAATTATTTTAAACGTTTGAATCTAAAACTAAAATTATTAGTAAAAATCAGGCAATGTCTTCATTAGCTGTAGGTAACAATTTTTGTAGATAATTTGTAAAAATAACTATTTTCATGGCTTTTATTAGAGAATACTTTCGCTAAGATACTAAATTGTTTCTTGGTTATTTTCCCACTTGTTTGAAAATGCAGTTTAGGAAGTTTTGTAAACATTTACTGTTAAGTGTTTAGATAACATGCACAGTACTGGAATGTAATATTGTGTGGTCTCAACTGGTCGTTCAAAGTTCAAAAATACGATTTGTAATATAGCAATATTAAATCGATTAAAAAAATCACCGGTTTATTTTATTTTTCTATCTTATAGTTAGGTAATGAATCACTACCACATCGGCATTAGTGCCTATAGACCCTAAACTGAGTTTTCTTCTTGCTCTTATATCCCACTAAGAACATAGGAAGGGCTGACCCTTCATATTATGTGCAAAATGGTGTATTTTTTCTTCCATTCTCCCATACTTATATGATTCGTCATCTCATCTCTGTTTACTCAATACCCAAAACGTAAATCAGAGCGTTGGTAGACAAAGTGGTAGCAGCCCCAACACTGGTTTTTAAGAACTAGTTCGATTAAACCCGCGCAAGTTCGACAGGCAAAACTACATCTGCATACCTAATGCGCAGTTTTGTCCTAGAAATGTCTGTTTGACAAAAATAGAGGATCATAATAAAAAGACAAAAATTCTTCAATGAACTTTTTAATTTGAGACTAATTTGATGTTATAATTCCAACAGATAAATGTCCAAAATTGTTACTTACTACAAAGATTTAGGAAAAATGTAATCAAGGGAGCTAGAATTGGTTTTAAAACTTAACAAACACTGTTTTATAGGCCAAACAATATTCCATAGCTCCCAATAACCACGATCAGCTTTTTAAGAATAATGTCTCGGAAAAGATTTGAATGAATATTAGGTCCAATAAAAAATTACCAACATTTAATTTGGTATAATAAGAGAAGTCTTCCCATGACAAATCTTATGAAATCGAATACCACCAACACATACCATTTTCAAGGTGTTTCATCCCAGATAGGGTAAATCCCCAGTGCGTAATTGCACATGTTTTAGCAAAGTTGATTCTTATCAGAAACATTTATAAAACTTAAAAAATTAAGTCCTCTTTGTCAATTTTAAATTATTATTGAGAGGTTTACAACCATTGTCATTTTGATTTCCCCTGTATCCATTCTTATGAAGTCTTTACGAGTTTCTTTTCATTGCATCAAATCGAACATTGAAACATTGCATTATAGAACTAAAAGTACACATCTTAATTTCAAAGTCAGACTGGAAAAAATTATAAGAATAACAAATGTTTACAATAAATCTATAAAATGATGCCTACACTGTAAGATAGAAACTATAAGTGTAAAGAATAATAGCAAAACATTGCAGTCCTTATCATTACATGTCCAGTTTCAATTATTATACCCTTACTTTCAAAAATCCATTGCAACAAAGCATAAAGATTGAAGTATACATCTCTGCGAGACAAAATATTATTAGAAAACTGTATTGTAGGCATTGTTTTTTACATTCATTTTGATTTGGAGCAAACTGCATTGCAAAAATTAACAACTGGACAACAAAGGTTATCAATGATACATTTTGCTGCTGTTTAGAGACACCATATGCTGAAGCCACACATAATATCACAAATAGCTTCTTCCAGATATCATTGACAGAAAATTATAAACCGTTTACTAAAATTCATTCTCATTACAGGTATAAATAATACAGTCAAGGGTTTAAAACTTAGTTTAAAACAGTTCAAACAATGAGTCACTACAAAACTATAGAATCTAGTCTACACAACATTCTTTAGGAGATTTTATACTTCAAATTATAACTGTACAATGTTAGCGGCTGGCTAAAATCAGGCGCTCGTCGAGAGAATGAATTTTTTATGATACAGAGAATGCTTTTTCTGTAAATGATTTTACATAGGCTTCATGCAGTTTGTTCACAAATTCTGCATCATGTTTCAGGAGATGATTGAAAGCTTGCAGAAGCTGGTTCCTAGTTAGAGGCTCTGGAGACTGGGATTGGGACTGGTGATCTCCTCCCAATGTAGTGGTGAACATAGTCGGAGGCATCAAGGCCGGCTTCTGTTGAATTATTTATTACATTAGGACTATGTTCGCTGAACACAAAGAGTCACAACCAATATGACCATTCAATCAAATATAAATGTAAGGATCAAACTTATAAGGTAACTTACCATGTGATTAATATCCTGAGGCTGATTCAAATATGAAGCCAGTGGAGATGTCTGTTTTGGTGATGACATGTGCAACATATTGAGCTCATTCTCCAAGGGATTAAGACCATTCATATCACTTGTGTCTAGTCCTGGGGGTTTATTCAACAGTATCCTTTGTTGAGTTTGATTTTCGATCAGGGTAGAATTTAACTGGAAGCCACAATTTTGAGTTAGCAAGATATGGCCATTTTGCCCCTCTTGGGGAGTGACCGAGCGTTGTTGCTTTTCAATATGTTCAACTGAGTGTGCGGGATTGCTCATAAGCCTTTGCAGAAGTTGTGGAACTTCTCTAGCGTCCGCCTGCCGAGGCCCAAAGATGCCGGGCGAGGGGAGAGACGACACCGCCGGCATTTGCACCGAGGCGCCTCCGCCCGCCTTCGCGAAGAAGTCCATCACACTCTGCGACGCCATATCGGGCGCTCGGGACGGCGTCACATCACATTTGTTGGGTCCTCCTCCCTGGTTCGAGTTGAAATCGTCCTGCGCCTTACTCAACATGCTAAAAATATCCACCGGCGCATTCGAAGGTGCCGAGCTGTAATTAGGATTGTGCGCCATCGGTTCGCCGCCTGGTTGCTTCACGCAATCTTTTACCAAAGAGTTCAGCTTCGCAGCTACTTTTACGCACTCGTCTTTGTCGTAGAACCATATGCCGTAGATACGCGACTTGGCGTTCCGATACAGAAGAAAAGGTTCCTTCAGTTGTAATTCTATTCCCTTCGAGATTGGTTCTACGAGGTTGTTTGTGCTCAACCTGTTCATGATCACTAAACTGTGGAAAGGTTCTCCATTTCTACTGTACACAAACAAAGCACCCTCGATGTTGGTTTTCTCCCATTCGTTCTCTTCAAAAGTATAAAGTGCAACGTGGGTAGCACTGTCTAATATTTCTTTCGCGTATGGATCTGCCCTCTTCAGAGCAGCAAAATTCATACGTAAACCAGTGTCAGCCATTTTACAACAACTAGAATTAAATACGAGTTTTTAGACA
This sequence comes from Thera obeliscata, assembly GCA_947578465.1. Taxonomy (NCBI): domain Eukaryota; kingdom Metazoa; phylum Arthropoda; class Insecta; order Lepidoptera; family Geometridae; genus Thera; species Thera obeliscata. Next base: position 24,476,544 of record OX387917.1, read on the forward strand.
ACGACCAAGCATCACAGCAAAATGACAATTGAAAGATTTTAGACGCCATTTTGGAAATCTGAAGTTTACGTTCCGGCTCGGTCTTGCGATTTGCGTTGCGGATGCGTTCAGGACAAAGAGGTGCAATGAGTTTAAAAATCTATGGTTCGGGAGCACATTTTCTTATACAAAACTACCCGAAAAGCCAAAAGTAGCTATGGCAGAGCTGCAACAAACAAGAACTTCTTTCCGCATGTTGCTTGAAGTTCATGAGCACAACATAGCATTTTTTTTAAATTCTACTCAAACAAATTCTTCCGATCACAAATATGAATAGAAAAAACAAACTTATATTGCGATTAAGTTCATATTTCTAATTGGGAGATTATTTCAAGTCAGTTTTTTACATTTTACATTTTCTTGCAGGTGTCCCACGTAGGGCTATCTTGCGCGGACTTTACTGTAGGCTTGTTGAAAAAATATCGATACATCGATATATCGATATTATTTTTTCAATATATCGATATTTTTGAGGGATATTTAATAGTTCGATATATCGATGTATCGATATAAAATTCTAAGTATCGAAAAGGTATAAAAACCGATATTTTTTTCAGACCAATAAACATTTATAAGTTTTAAGATTAAAAAATCCCAAAAAGAAAATACTTTTTTTTATACTAACATCTTTTAACAAATTATATTATAAGTATTTTTTGTTTTTGGTCGACTTGATTTGCTGTTTTATAGTTTGGTTTTTAAGTTGGCAACTCTGTTAGTCAATTTCAATTTCAACAGCACGAATATTCTCTGTCAAGTCAAATCATACCGATATATCGATATATCGATATTTTTTAATAAAAATATCAATATCGATATCGATATTTTCAAAAAACATCGATACGATATATATCGATACTTTATTGCATTTCCGACATCCCTACTTTACTGTTGTTCGGTCGAACGAACCGGTTCGATTCGAACGTAGCGTGAATGTAGCGCTGACGGTTTTTTTTTTTTTTGCAATGTTTACGTTACTTCACTCTATCCATCTTCTCCCTTCGTAGTTCATTCTTTTTCTTCCATCCATTCGTTTTATTTTCATTCATTTGAGTGTTTACGCGTGGTTCATGTAGTCGCGTGCGGCTTTGTTTTTCAACAGAAAAAATAACATTAATTTAAATTAAATAATCAAAGTCCTCGCTAGAACATTGAGATACCGCTGTTTAGAAAACCAAAACTCAACACTGTGCTAAGTTAGAATTAAAAAAAAAGTCTGACACGTAAACATTTTGCGATTGAGCGAAGTGTTTTTGTCTGAAGATGAAGCAATGTAATATCCTGGTGGTCGGCAGCGGAGGCCGAGAGCACGCACTTTGCTGGAAGCTGGCAGAATCTTCTTTCGTAACTAAGATTTACTGCGCGCCCGGCAGTGTAGGAATCGCGACCGCTGACAAAGTGGAATGTGTGAATATCTCTACCAAGGACTTTTCGGTAAGTTTTGTGGGACATACTGGTATATGTTCATCTTCGAAGTATGAATCAACTGGCAAACTAACTAATTACTGACCGATTCCTCGTCTAATTAATTTTATTAATGGATTTGTTATACAAAAACGCTTTTTCTAAACCAAAAGACAGTCAAGGTTTCAATTGGAATTCCATCAGGGTGTCTCTCAAACCACTGAAAAATAGCAAATCTATAACAACTACAATGATCATTTTATTGATTATTGTGGCAGGTAAATCCATGAAGTCAGCCTAGATAGTAGCCTATAGCCTAATACAAGCTATGGGAAAGGCTCTTGGTATTAATAAATTAGCTGAGTACTAAGTACCGTTAAAAAAAAGAGCCATGATTGTATGAAAAAAAAACCCTTATCACAATCTATATTTATAAAAGAAAGTCGTGTTAGTTACACTATTTATAACTCAAGAACGGCGGAACCGATTTGGCAGTAAATTCGTGGGGAGGTAGCTAAGAACCGGGAGAAAGACATAGGATACTTTTTATCCCGAAAAAGCAACGGGAACGGGGTGTTACGGGAACGGGCGAGCGAAAACGAAGCCGCGGGCGGCCGCTAGTTTTTTTAAGTAATACTCATACTCATACTCATACTCATACTCATATTATTTATTGCAATTATTATGTTACATGGTGAGGTCTTAAAGTTAAAAATGGTAAATACATAATAGGCCCTAATGTTCAGGGCATAGCAATATCTGGAGTGGAAGCGGGCCGAAGTCTGAAAAAATAGATAGATTAAAAGCTATTTGTTATTTTTATATTATGAAGTCAATTAAATTAGTATTATAACGCAGGCAGTGTATCATTGAAAAAGTCATTTAAATTATAATAGCATTTTTTTATCAATAAGTCCTTTAATTTATATTCGAATGTCCTATCCTTTTCTACGTCTTTTATTTGTTCGGGGATTTTATTATAAATTTTTGATGCCATTGTTGTTGGACCGGAACTGTGTATTTTTAATTTAGAGTTAGGCAGTACTAATTTGTGCTTATACCTGCATGGGTAACGCCATGGCAGGTCAGTTTTTTTTACGAAAAATTGTGGGTATTTTCTTACAAACTTGCAAGCTTCGAATATGTAGATGCTGGTTAATGTTAAAATTTTTAGGCTACGAAAATGTTCTTGGCAGCTTTCCGGAAGCTTTATATTGGCGAGGGTACGGATGCATGACTTTTGTAGAATAAAGAGATCATGGACATCAACACTATTACCCCAAAGGATAATGCCATTTGTGAGCCAAGCGAATGCATAGGCATAATAAGCAGTTGTTGAAGTTTGTAGGTCTGTTGCTTTTCTAAGTTCCCTAAGGGCATATGTAAAACTGGACAGTTTGGACCTTATTTTTTGGATATGGCTTTTCCAATTCACGTGTGAGTCTATGTTTAGTCCTAGGAGTGTAAAAGAGTCGGTGCATTCTAATTTAATATTATTATAAGTAAAATTTATGTCAAGAGGGGGTTTTTGGTAAGGTCTAAATTGCATAATTTTAGTTTTTGAATAATTTATGTCCAGATTATGATCAAACATCCAATCTTGAACAGAATTTAGTATGTCAGTTAGTTTAGTTGTCAAGTTGGTGTCATTGTTTTTAATTGATGTCAAAATTGAAATATCGTCTGCGAAGAGGACGCAAGAATCGTTAAGTATTTTTGGGAGGTCATTGATGTAAATTAAAAACAGAATACATCCTAGGACACTTCCTTGAGGGATTGAGGCGTGTGTCTGTATGGGATTTGACCTTATTCTAGTAATTGTGCCGGTTACGTTGTCAATGTACTCAACTTCCACGAACTGCTGACGATGCTTAAGATAAGAAGTGAGCCAATCGTGGGGCAGTCCGCGTATACCTATTCCGTATAGTTTATTGAGTAGTATGTTGTACTGTACTTTATCATATGCCTTTGTCATGTCAAGTAGAATTCCTATAGCGTAACTTTTATCATTTATTATGTTTAGTATTTCTTGAACATATTTGTAAACAGCAAGTGTAGTCGAGCGGTTTTTTCTAAATCCGTTTTGGCTTTCGTCAAATATGCAGTATTTTTCACAGAAGGAGGTCAAGCGTGTCTGCATAGCTTTTTCAAATATTTTTGAAGAGGTAGGCAGTAGCGCAATTGGTCTATAATTATTGGGGTCCGTTTTAGATAATTTCTTGTGTATCGGCCTAATTATAGACACTTTAAGTAGGTCAGGGAATGTGCCTTCCAAAAACGACTGATTAATGAGTAAATAGTATGGAAGCGTCAGTTCTTTTGCGCAATTTTTTATCAGAATCGGAGGTAATTCATCGATGCCATAGCTGTATTTACTTTTTAGGTTGCGGATTATTAGGTACAGCTCGCGCGGCTCGACCGGACTCAAGTACATTGTAGTTGCAATGGGATGATGCACCGGCCGGCCGGGAGCTATACCGGTTCTAAGCATACCCACTGATGCGAAGAACTCGTTAAATTCATTTGCTATTTTGTTAGGGTCCGATGTTATGCCTTCTTGAGTATTAATTTTTAAATTGTTATAAGATTTTTTTATTATTTTATTAGTGCGTATTTTAATAATTTTCCACATAGTTTTCATTTTATTTGTAGATTTTGCCATTTCACGTACGTAGCTTATTCTTTTAGATTTATTGACGGCTTTTTTTAAAAGCTTATTAAATAATTTTAATAAATACCTGTTGTAATAAATAACCAAGTTGTAAAAGCAATTGTCATTGTATAATCTCATTAAACAAAAACAGTTCTCGCAAATGTTCATGATTGTAATACATACATTCATTTCAATAGATAGATGAGTTAGTGATAACCTTTCTAGACTGTTTCTGATAAAGCATGAGGGCAAGCCCATTTGTCAAAGTGAACAAGTTCGCTTGTAAACAAATGATGTAACAACTGATAGACTAAGGCCTGTATTCAGAAACTGTGCTTAAGCGTTAGAGCATAGATTTTTTGACAGTTCTCCATTAAAAATTTACAAAAATCTACTGTTTAATAAGAGCCCTAAGGCAGTTTTATCAACATCCATTAGTAAAATGTCATACCAAATTTTGGTAATCGCCATCTTAATATCTTTTACATGGTATAAAAATCAGTTATCAGTTTTATTTCAGTAACATTTTCAAACAATTCATTGTAATTTATGAGTCATAATGTTACTAATGAGTTACCGAAAAAGAGGTTCTTAGGTTTAAGATTACCCCTAAGAATACATTGTGCACTTTAATCAGACAGATTAATAAGAGTTACTTTAGCAGAACTGAGGGTGGTGCACTTTTGATAAGCATTTTTGCATTATTATTTGAGTTACCGAAAAAGAGGTTCTTAGGTTTAAGATTACCCCTAAGAATACATTGTGCACTTTAATCAGACAGATTAATAAGAGTTACTTTAGCAGAACTGAGGGTGGTGCACTTTTGATAAGCATTTTTGCATTATTTTTCAACTATCTGCTTGAACTTTGCATGCTGTAAAAATAGAATGTAGTTATTGCAATGAGACTGGGTCCTTAACAGTATCCCACCCCACCGTGAATGTTGGACTGTTATATTATAGTTGTTATTAAAGTCATTACCATCAACAAATAGTATAAATTCTAAATTCTTTCTTCTTCTTCCTGCCCTTATCCCACTTTATGTGGAGTCGGCACAACATGCATTCCTCCTCCATTCCCCTCTGTCAGCTGTCATCTCTGCATTCACTCTTCTCTTATCCTTGTCATTTTTCACACAGTTCATGCATGTTTTCCTTGGTCTACCTATGCTCACATATCCATCGATATTCATTCGCATTACTCTCCTAATCAAATAAAAAATATTAAATTCAGCTAAAGAACTGTGTCAAAATAAAAGAATGTTATTTTTTTTCAGGCTCTGTAGTTGAGCCTCAAGTATTTATTTAATTTACTTTATACATACAACTTGCTGCTGCTTAAACAAGCATCAGTCCATCCATTAAACCTTTCTGGGCAGTAACATTTTCAATAAGAATGAATAAAGATAGCTTACACAGACTGACCATTTTATTTCGAATAAAAAGTAAACAGGCCTTTGCATCTATTGTAGATGATTTATATAGCGTCAGGGGCAACTGGTGATTACTCATGCCCCTACTTACGGGACGCTATAGTGCCTGGGACAGGATTTTAGATGGGATAGGCTTGCCCAGCACCTATACCATCCTGACAGCTTAGTCGGCCTAATCCACAGGAAAGACATGGTCAATACGTGCGGAGCTGACTAAGCCTTATTTATTTCGAATAGGTTCTATCAAAATGGTGCAAAGAGCACAATATCGAACTAGTCATCATCGGGCCGGAAGATCCTCTAGCCGACGGCATAGTGGACGCGCTCACAGCACACAGCATCAAATGCTTCGGTCCTACCAAAGCGGGCGCTCAGATCGAAGCCAACAAAGACTGGGCTAAGGACTTCATGAACAAGTACCAGATACCAACCGCGCGGCATCGCTCGTTCACAGACGCGGCGGCGGCTAAGGAGTTTATTCAAACGTAAGCTGATTTCAGGCCCGAAGCATTTACATCAGAAAACGTCTTAAAAAAAACAAATCTAATCAAGAAAATCGTTGGTCGGTCAATTTTAAAATGTATGTGGCCCATGAAGACCTTCTGAGCGGATTAGTAGTTTTATAATAGACGTTTTCTGATGAATTCGCCCAGCTTATAGCAATGAGCGGCAGAATGTAGGCAAACACTCCTGTCTCTGCCTTACATTCCTATTAGGTACCTAATCAGTAGTAATAGCAGTAAGTTGTTGTATCTTGTATCAGGAAAATTAGTTTTTGCTTGTTAATTCAACAAATGCTACAACTTTTGTTGTCTGACGCGCTAGACAAAACCAGCAACTCATTTTTCTACAGTTAGGTACCACTATCCCTTGTTTGCCGATAATAGCGGTGGACTATTATTGATGATGATGATGAAGGTGAGCCATGACGGAGTACGTGTGGAAGACTTATCGGCTAAGACGGCTAAATCAGAGGAAGTCAACATTCTAAGCATGTTTCAGAGTGCCTTATCTTTTCGAAAAACAGCTAAAATGCTTTCCCAGCCTAAAATCGTGTTGAATTGGAATCGAGTCGGCGTGTACCGTTTCTATTAGAAATAAAAAAAATCACTGTTATAGACTTAAAGCCTGTCAGACGATTAAGGTCCCTATTTTTAGGTTTTAAAGTTAAAAACTACGTTACTAGTTTGGACATTGTATTGACGTGGCTAAATTGATCAATTTGCGACTCCTATTATCATTTAAGCGCGACCTATTTATGGATGAACTGTGTAGGCCAGGGGCAGGACAGTTCAATGCGATGTTTGTTTTAAAATAAGCTAAGAGATTCAACATTTTGAGATTTTTATCGCATAGCACCGTTCTAGATCAAAACTAAGTAAAGCTACTGTAGAAGGTCTGTCGTGAGTTATGAGGCCTTAAAGTATATCTTAGGTGATCACTTAAAGTAAGTTCTTAAAGAAGAAAGAAAGAATCGCAAAGTTAACTGCTCAAATCAGAGGAGGGATACATTCCTCATTTATTGTTGTAAAAAACCTGTTGCATGATTCTCATTTTACATAATTATGTCTTGCCAACAGAGCACCATACCCAGCCCTCGTGGTGAAAGCCTCAGGACTCGCCGCCGGGAAAGGCGTGGTGGTAGCTGCTTCTAAAGAGGAAGCTTGCCAGGCCGTGGATGAAATCCTCACAGACGCGAAGTACGGAGCAGCTGGACAGACTGTGGTGGTTGAGGAGTTGTTAGAGGGAGATGAGGTTTCGGTACGTTACTTTTGATTTTATTTTTGGGTTCTGGATTCATTGTCATCATTCAGTTTCAATTTTCTCACTGTTAGATATAGGCAAGACTAAATTTTGCGTAAGTTTGCCGTAGTCAACACGCTCGGTCGGTGACTGTGTCGCCTCTTAGAGAGAGTCAACGTTATTTAAATTGAATGTTTGTCATTTAATGTCTTCACCAATCTGAATCCCCAATATCTTAGTAACCCTTAAGCCGATTTAGCTTATACTTTCACCAGTAAAGCTTGATAGTACAACCTATCGACTTACCAAATTCCATGCAGTTCCGATAAGTGGTATAAAATATATTGGTGGTTTAACCATACGAAAATAAAACCATCGATTCGTCTCAATTATTCGATAAATCTTCGCTCGCTTTGCTTGAAAACTAAGCCAAAAACTAAGTAAAGTTATATGAAATTGACGATAAACATATTTTTAGGGTTCCGTAGCCAAATGGCAAAAACGGAACCCTTATAGATTCGTCATGTCTGTCTGTCTGTCTGTCCGTCCGTCTGTCCGTCCGTATGTCACAGCCATTTTTCTCCGAAACCGTAAGAGCTAGACTAATGAAACTTGGTGAGTAGATGTATTCTGTGAACCGCATTAAGATTTTTACACAAAAATAGAAAAAAAACTATAAATTTCGGGGGTCCCCATACTTGAAACCGAAACTCAAAAAATATTTTTTCAACGAACCCATACGTGTGGGGTATCTATGAATAAGTCTTCAAAAATGATGTTGAGGTTTCTAATATCGTTTTTTTCTTAACTGAATAGTGTGCGCGAGAGACACTTCCAAAGTGATAAAAAGTTGGTCCCCCCCCCCTAACTTCTAAAATAAGAGAATGATAAAACTAAAAAAAATATATGTTGTGCATTACTATGTAAACTTCCAATGATATTTGGTTTGAACGAGATCTAGTCAGTAGTTTTTTTTTTATACGTCATAAATCGTAAACCGCAATTTACCTTTCGACGAACTACAAGAACCTTTATATTATGTTACTTGTTGCTACGGAACCCTTCATGGGCGAGTCCGACTCGCACTTGGCTGCTTTTTATTATCGCAATATCGAAGGAAGACATATTAATACCTCGACAATACTTGACCCTGCTCTCGTTCGATTATTTTTTGTGATAAGCATCATTAAAATTGTTTATGTGTTTGTCGTGATATTTTTTGTTTGTTTTCATCATCTTAGGGGGCCTATTAAGTGGGGTCACAAAAATTCATAAATAATGACCTCGCCTTTTACGCGTATGTAGATAAAAATGCCATCTAATTAAGTGAACGAAATATTGTTAGACTTATTGTTTGGGATCTTTCTGTTTTAAAATGTGGTACGACTGGCCAATCAGCTCACTTGGTAGTAGTTCTGTCTTCTGCGCCGTAGGTCCTGGGTTCGATCCCGATTGAGAATAAACATTTGTATGGTGAACGCAGATGTTTGTTCTCTGTCCTGGGTGTTATTATCAGTATGTATTTACAAAAAAAAAAGTATACATCAGCTATCTGGTTCCCATGCCCTGCATATATGACGATGCACTGCCCTGTGTCCATCAGCTTGAGGCATACAGATGTTCAGCCTCACGTGCTAGTAATTTCACCCGCACCCTCACCTTTCAAACCGAAACACAGCAAAAAAAGGTCAAAAAAAAGTCAGGCGGCTCGCTTTTGATTAGAAAGGATAATCTTTATCGATTTTCTCGGGATTTTCATAAAAAAACTTTAAAAAATCATTTCATTAATATTTTTATAACTAATATATAAGCTAATAATGAATAACCCTGTGTATGCGCTTGTGATGCCTCTGGTATTGCAGGCGTTCATAGGCTACGGTAACAGCTTCCCATCAGGTGGGCCGTATGCTTGTTTGTCAAATTAGTTGTATAAAAAAAAAATGTTTCACCTTCCAGGTACTAGCGTTCACAGACGGCGAGACAGTTTCAATGATGCCGCCCGCCCAGGACCACAAACGTATTGGCGACGGTGACACGGGGCCTAACACGGGTGGCATGGGCGCGTATTCTCCCTGTCCACTCATCACGGCGGATCAGCTGGCAGACGTCAAAGATCAGGTGCTGCAACGAGCTGTGGACGGACTGAAGGCAGAGGGGATCAAATACGTCGGTATGTAGAGTTTTTTTAAATAAATAAAAAAAAATAGGTTGTCTGTAAAGTCGGTTTACTGACAATAGTTGGACGTAAGAACGTCATAAGAAAATACACAGATGCCGAACGTGGATACCGATTGTGCCTCTTTGTCGCTCGTTCCGCGCTCTAGCTTGCACTTCAAGCCTTAAATGGAACGCCTCATAGCGAGGTAACGCTGCATGACGTCATGTTTTTTCGTGCGTGCAGCCGGCTCCATCGAATTATAAGACGTTGTCACTTCAAAAACAAGCCATGGTTAGGCCAAATCTTCACATAGTCCGCGCGTAGTCTATGATTCGCCCATATTTATAACAAGCGGCCGCCCGCGGCTTTGCTCGCTCCGTTCTCCGTCACAATATCTTTACAAATTGTAGCCCATGTGTTCTTCTGATGTATAAGCTATATTATTGTAAAGTTTCATTAACATAATTAGTAGTTTTTATGTGAAAGTGTAACAAACCATACATACAAACTTTCGCGTTTATAATATTGGTAGGACTAACTTCAAATAAAAAAGAAGGTTCTCTATTCGGTTGCATTTTTTGAATGTTTGTTATCACATAACTTCTTTATTTATGAACCGATTTCAACTATTTTTTTTATCTGAAAGGTAATACTTCCAGATTGGTCCCATATATTTCTATTCTATTTCTATATAAGTTTTATGTAAATCGGTTCAGTAGTTTAGCCAGTAAGTCGGTTTCTCAAGTTTTTTAAACTAACTTGTAAGACAGTAAGTCAATTTCTCAAGTTTTTTATATTCACTTGTAATGCTGCACACTTGTTATAGGTATAAAGGCCTGTGCAGCTGAAACGCTGGCAAATATCGCATGTTCTGTCGCCATGTTTTTTGTTGCTATCACAATCACCTTTGAATAGGACTATGTTTTATTCTGTGTTTATCATTCTCAATTCTTCGTATTTTCGCTCGCTACAGATCTTGTTTACTACGTTCATATCTCAATTGAGTCTCTAATTAATTTGCTATGGTTTATGTAATAATAGCTTATTTTATGCTACGTATCGTGTTGATAGAATATTGATTATTTTATTTATTATTATTTTTTTTGATTTAAATATCAATGAAATTACTTGAAGATAGTGATTTGAATTGCTTGAAAAATGACTCCCGTGCGAATCCGGGGCGGGTCACTAGTAGTTACTTAGGAATTATGCAGCTTTCTAATTGTGAAATAATTTTTGAAGTTCAGTAGTTTTTGAGTTTATTCGTTTCATACAAACCATCTTAAAATTATGTTATCTTACCGCGGGGAGCAGCAGACGCACTTCAGGAATGTGCCCTACGATGCATTGCCCTGCGTCCATCAACTGGAGGCATACAGATGTTCAGCCTCACGTGCCAGTAATTTCACAGGTACCACACCCTTCAACCGAAACACAGCGATGCTGCTTCACGGTAGAAATAGGCATGGTGGTAGTACTTCCCCGGACAAGACACGCACAAAGAGCTCTACTACTACTAACCTTGTCACTGTTTGGCATTACCTAGTGGTAAGAGATATTTGAGAGCGCTGGTGGCCTAGTGGTCGTGGCCCCGCCTTTCGATCCTAAGGTCGTGGGTTCAAATCCAGTCGTGTACCAATGAGTTTTTCTGCCCAAAAATGTATGTACACTATGCCAGCGCTCTCAAACGGTGAAGGAAAACATCGTGAGGAAACCGGCATGTCGTAGAACCTAAAAAGTTCCAAAATATGTGTCAAGTGCGCGAAAGGAGCCTCGTTGAGGCGCACTTAAAATCCTTTCACCACGCTTGGTTCGAAAGAATCAGTGACACGATAAGAAGAAGAAGTGGTAAGAGATGACAGTTGCACAGATTGTATCTTTTAAAACCTTTGTAAGGGGGTAAAGGTCTGTTTACTACAAAAGGCGGAATTCGCTATCTTCTTTAATTAACAAGGATTTGACATTGACTTTTGTTCTTATCTGACTTTTGTTATTTACTAGAGTGCGCGCAAGATAATTCTGCGTGCGACTGGTAGCGGAAAAAATGGACTGGAAATAATCTTTCTACCACCAATATGAAAGAGGAAATCTAATTTTCATTGCGTTCAATGCAAGTTCATGTTTGTGATGTGGAGATTCTATTTATTGTTTTAACATTTTCTGCCCTCAGTCTCACGCAGAGTTATCTCGTACGGACTCTAACATGCCATTCCATTTTTTATCGAATTCAAAAGTTATAATTAGTAGGAAATTTCCTTGTGGGGTCATTATGTCAGTTGGTTGGGTATGACGATTTTGTTTTGCTGGTGCAATAAGATTACAATTTTCAAATAACCAACAACAGACGTCATCCAACACCAGATTTATTGTTATAAATGTGTGGGCAACGGCGAAAGGAAGTTTTTCATTATAATTTGAATAACAAAACGAAACTTACTTTTGCGCTGGAATTTCTCCTCTTTACTCTTTACTTACAAGCGTTACTTGATATTCCTCTCATCGTGTGACTGGTATTTTTCGAACCAATTTCGGTGAAAGGATTTGAAGTGAAGTGAAGTACTTTCGAACTTTATGGGTTCAGGTACATGGCGGTTTCCTCACGATATTTCCATCCATACCACTCTCATAGTCACATGACTTTCATCCCTCATGACATGCCCGTACCTCGCCAGCCTCAATTTTACTGTAACTGGTGCTACTTTTAAACTTCCCCTGATCAACTCATTCCGTATCCATTCGCTTTCCATTAGCTTCTCTGCCCCATGTATCTTTTTCCATCCGTCCCTTTTGTTGCCCAACTTTCGATCCATACATTATGACAGGTCTTATGATCAAAGATTTTTATAATGTCGCAAAAATTAGGAGCCGAGCGGGATTAGAAACCGCGACCTTCCCTTTGGTACGGGGCTGCGCTGACCGCTGCGCCAGCGGATCCTAATCACACTCGACGAATAGCTCTTAGGGACTGTTCGGCACTAACGCGACCGTGGTCGTTGTGATTTCCATAAGTGTAGTGTAGTAGTGAACACTTCTAATATAAAAATAAGTCGGGTTTTCCTTCCTGACGCTATAACTCCAGAACGCACGAACCGATTTCCACGGTTTTGCATTCGTTAGAAAGGTCTCGGGCTCCGTGAGGCTTATAGCAAAGAAAATTCAGGAAAAAATCAGGACCAACCAACATTTTGAAGCCATCTGGTGGCGAAACGGAGTTCGCCGGGTTTGCTAGTAAAATCAATAAAAAAATATGTCGTCGTCGATCGTCGCCATGGTAATCAATTCTGTATGAAAATCGAATATTGTAACTAGCCGGGAGTAAGATAAATAAATGCCTCTCAACAATCAGTCATAGACTGAACTGCGTATCTTAGAAAAGTACACGTTTGCGTGACCTTTCGACGGTTCAGCGAAAGCGATTGGTTTTGACGCGTGTACGCTATCGGTTCATATTCGCAGAGCAAAACTATCTTTAATGCTAACGGGGCAAGGGTGATATACCCTTGGGAACTTAAAACTATAAATCAAGGGTAGTTCGTATGCATTGCCCGGTTACAATGTTGGCAAGATATGAGGTACCACAGAATATGATTTATACTTTGGAAATACTGTTGTAGGCTGTTGTATGACTTTTGACTTTACTTACACCTATACTCCGACCACTCCTTTCTTTAACTTTTGACATTATCACAACTTATGAAGCTCCATATTTTGGCAATTTCATCATCTGACTGGTTTCCGCAAGTAGGCCGCTGGCGGGCCCTTTTTGCGTGACGCTTGATACGTGTTGTTCGAACATTTTTAGGTTCTACGACAAACCGGTTTCTTCACAATGTTTCCTTCACCGCTATAGCGTACTGGCATAGTGTAGTGCACATAAATTTTTCTAGAGAAAAAAAATTGCATGTTATTATGAAGCTCCATAATAACATGCTTATTTCAGATATAACAAAATAGTGAGAGTTTTAGAATAAAACATCAATTCCAAAAAAATATTTCCGTAAATATGGCTGTGCAATTTTAGTTTTTTTTTTTTTATTTTGAAATAATATTAGTACTTGTGGAAGCAACTGAAATGGATAGTACATCACTAAATTGATCTGTCAAAAGTTAAATTAAGGAATGGATCGCCTACTTAACTTGGTATAAAAACTATGTACCTAAACTAAACCATGTGTAAGCAATAAATAACACGGCCGAACAGATTTGGATGCATTTAGTTATGGTTGATGAACTTTCTGATGCAAGCTAAAAACTACGCATTGCCCTTGAAATCGCATATTACAACAAACACATTTTCTCAGCTAATCTATCTTACGTCACATCTGTTACTATTTACGTATGTCATTGCCCCCTGACCCGATTGTTTACATATCCAGTAATCTCACAGAGCCGTGATAATACTGGACGAATGGACAAACATGTCTGAAAAACTTGCGTCAAACAAAATTACGCCCTATTGACACGCTGGTAAAGTAGGTTTCTGAAACGAATGCTTGATGAACGAAATGAAAATTGCATCAGATCATTACGGGGAATTAGATTCTTCGTGGCATATATCTATGCGAGACAAATTGAAGCTGGATTTTCAGTTTTGACGACTATCGGTCCCATATATTTTGTATAGAGGTGTATCACGCTAGTGCACTATGCTTCCCGTCTCTTTCTGCCCCATGCTAAATGAGAGGGATAGTCGGGGCGTCGCAATACACGGTCAGCTGTAGTGAAAAGTCAATTCATCAAAGTCAGTCATTTGGAACAAGATCCACTTTCTTCTTGCATTATTTCGGAACATCGAAAGCTTTCGCAAATATTTTATTTACAGAGAAATGAGAAGACGGGTTTTTTTCAGGTTTTAGATTAAATTTATTTGTGACCGATCAAGAATATACTTTTTAAAAATTGAGCTAGATACATCTAAGACATCCTCACAAACTATTACATAGTTGGATTCTTCAGTTTTGCGCAGTTTAGGTAAGTAACCGATTACCTTTGCCCCGCTGATAGTTTTCATTGATAATAACCAGCTTTCACCAGCTACAGCTCGGCTAATTTGCCCCTATAATTATCCACCTAGTATAATTTTAAATAGACCGATAGACCTAGACTAGATTTAGCTGGTTTGCTCTAGTAGAGATCGTCCAAGCTTAAAATACACGTCCAGTTAAAATGTACTCCAGTCAGTCAAAGTAAATTGTTCTTTATCACTTATATTACAAGGATCATTTTTAACTACATTGCTGTGAGTCAACGTCAAGAAAACGTGGTGGAGGGGCGTGCATTTTTAGACTGGTTTATCTATACTAACTTTATCATAGCCGTTACGCACTAAGTACAATGAAAAAAATACTTAGACGTGTGTGTAAGGTCCAAGTTATCAGATACGAGGCTTGCGTGTTTTTCTGTTTATTATGTTTCCACAGCTAAACCTCTGTAAATAAGATTTTACATAGAGATTAAGTTATCTTTGTTTAAAAGGTCCAGTATTTTCCATAAACCTTTTAAAATTACTTTGCCCTTTGCGTCATAAGATAAAAATAAATATGAACAAACAAATAAATCAAAAGGAATTTCAAAATCATTAAACCTCAGTACCCCAAGTCCCACTGTAATTACAACATTTCGTTACCAAATGTTGTTTTCGTTTCGCCTATTTGTCTCTGTCTATTGTATGGAGAAAAGATGAGACAACAACTCTAACTACGTAATGTATTTTTGCCGTCTCATATTTTCTCCATACAATAGATATAGACAGAATAGAGACAAATAGGCGAAACGAAAACAACATTTGGTAACGAAATGTGGTTGCCAAACTCCGACTTTGGGTACAGAACATATAAAAGTGAACCACACTCGTAAATGAAAAATCCGAACTCTGCTAGATTACATTTCTAACATCATAACCAAACGTTCGATATGAACCTTTGTCATTCTCTCGCTTTTTGTCTCCAGGTGTCCTGTACGCCGGCCTGATGGTGACAAAGTCTGGTCCTATGACGCTAGAGTTCAACTGTCGGTTTGGTGACCCCGAGACGCAAGTCTTGATGACACTACTCGAGTCTGATCTCTACACTGTTATGGAGGTAAGTTCTTCTTGTTGTGTCACTAGTTCTATCTTAATTAGTGTAATTGGTTCCCAGACCGTTCTAATTAAATAAAAAAAATGTAGGAAGACCTCAGAAGTGAGTTGAGTCGAGCTGCGGATGTAGGAAGACCTCAGAAGTGGGTTAAGTCGGACTGCGAATGTAGGAGAGGCCAAGTCTAATTACCAAATTAAGCAACGCTATGAAAACGAGAAATTAATAGTACATTGTTACCTGAGTGTTGAAAGTCACGTTTTTCGAGTCCCGAGACGGGTTTGGCGCCAGAGCGTAGCGAGGGCGCCAATGGAGCTTGAGGGACTTAAAAGACTTTCACCCGAGGTAAACACTGTGCTTTTCATTACGAATACAAGGAAAGTAAAAATAAAAACATGAAAGAAAAATTTGTGAAAATGAAGATTGAATTGCCGCCTTCCCGGTTTTTTTTTCTTTTGCTCTGGTGGGCCTTCGGATTCGGCTCGCCAGCATTATTCAGCCATTATTTTCATTTTCATAATTTAAAAAATGGTAAATTGTTTGCTCAAACCTATGTTATTTTAAATAAATAGTTGAAGCTATATATTAATCAAGTAATTTAGAAGATATATTATTTATTTAATACTATCTTTATGTTATTTAAATTTAAATTTTACATTGCGCTCTAATTAGACTTTTTCAACCTCTTACCGTTGTAATGGGTTTCCAACCTACTTGCTGAATAAAAAGTTGGACTTTGGTTCAACAACCTCCTTGAAGTTAGAAAGACTTTAGAAAGTTGGAACATGGTTGAATAAAATAGAACTTGTTTTTTTTTATAATTTGACAGCTGTCAGTAGAAAGCGATTCTCCCTAGGGCTGAAAGTATTACTTTCAATTAGGCCCCTCAGGCAACTTCAGACCTACTTTCAGAGTATGAGCAATGAAAAATACAATAATTAACAAAAATACCTTTACTTCTAATATTTTATATCACCCAGACAAAGAACAAACATCAAAATAATTAGTACAAGCTATAAAACTCTTCCTTATCTCATTCTTTGTCTACCTTGCCGAAACTATTTTCGAATCAATGACTCAAATGAAATTCGATTTCAATTTTGGTTACCAACGGGAATGACCCCTTATCAGTTCATATCTTAGAACATTTTGGGCTAACGACCTCCTTCCTAAAGCTGGTAGCGTGGCAACTAATTATCAAGTTTAAGCGTTATTGATAGAGAGGTCAATAATTATAATTGCAGCAATCTGTGTTAGAGGGGTTTCGTCAGATAATGAATTTCAGGTCATTTATTTATTTATTTATTTATTTTATTTTATTTATTGATCACCAACATAATAAACACTAGTACAATACAATAAGATAGTGCTTAAGAGTACAGAGTCAAGTGCTATTATAATTATAGGTGAAGACAGCATGCTAATAGAATATAAACGAGCAACAGAAGACTTAAGAACTAACATGACCTATTACTAAAACTATTTACATAAACATACACCTACATAATATTACATACTAAGGTTAAACAATTAAAACGAGGAGAAAAATAATAATTAATTAAAAATTGAACACAAACTAAAAGTTGATTAAATTATTATATGAATTTAATTAAATGTCACTTACAATACAATAAGATAGTGCTTAAGAGTACAGAGTCAAGTGCTATTATAATTATAGGTGAAGACAGCATGCTAATAGAATATAAACGAGCAACAGAAGACTTAAGAACTAACATGACCTATTACTAAAACTATTTACATAAACATACACCTACATAATATTACATACTAAGGTTAAACAATTAAAACGAGGAGAAAAATAATAATTAATTAAAAATTGAACACAAACTAAAAGTTGATTAAATTATTATATGAATTTAATTAAATGTCACTTACAGAATTGCAATAAAGTTCACTAGAGGTAAAATATGATTTCAATTTATTAACACTGTCAGCAAAGATGTCCATCCTACCAGTCTTACAAGAGGTGTTGCACTGCCTAATCATCCTCGAAAGTGGTGCATAGTGCCCCAAATTAGAGCAAGTCATTTGATAATTGTATGAAAGTTACTGTTATTAGCTTTTGTGTTATCAAATTATTGGCAACCATCGTGCAAGGTATAAGCTTAGCCTGCGCGTTGGATATCAAGATTATATCATTTATAGACTGGCCTCTCAGCTCAGTTGGTATAGCCTTCTGAGCCGTAGATCGTGGGTTCGATCCCCACCAAGAACAAATATTTGTGTGGTGAACATGTTTGTTCTCTGTCTGGGTGTTATATTGTATTCTAAGCATATATTTACAAAAAAAATATAATGTAAGTATTATAATATCAGCTATCTGGTTCCCATAGTACAAGCTCTGCTTAGTTTGGGGCTAAATAGTGTTGTGTGGATTGTCTATAATATTTATATTTATATAGAAACATAAGATACAAGATGGTTAAGGATACTCTTGACCTGTCCTTTCTATAAAACGTCTACTATCTGAGCGAGATACACTCTAAGTTTAATCCATACTAGCAGTAAGTAACCGAGTTTCGCTCGGTATTTTTTTGATAACGTACTTATGAATGATGAAATCATATACCATTTCGATCTTACTAACATACTACGTAATAATAAAAAATAAGAACTGGTTATTTATAAAAAGAATCACGAGTGCAATGAGATAGAAACATCCGGAACTTGTGTTTACGTAGTCCTTTAGTTCCAAAACTCGACAATAGATGGCGTTCTCTGTGAAACATAACCCTTGAGTTCTCAGGTTCTCACAGAGTTAGTTAGACTTAGTCTTTGCTTCTGAGCAACAGATGGCGCTAGGAGTAATGATATTATGAAAAAGTTGTTTGTTCCTAACTCCGAACGCCGATATTTTCTATAAATAAATCCTAGCTAGATCGATTTATCGTCCCCGAAAACCCCTGTATACTAATTTTCATGAAAATCGTTGGTGCCATTTCCGAGATCCTAAATATATATAAATATATATACAGGGTGTAATCGTTAAGTGTGCACAGGCGATCATTCCGTAACTATTGCAGATATCAAAAAACTTTAAACTGATATCGAAAGTACTTTACCTAATGAGTAAAATGACATTAATAACTTTTTAAAAATAAAACGAGAAATATCCAAAAAAATTACATTAATCACTCCCATACATTTTATTTCTTAGTAAGTACAAAATTTTGTGTTCAAAGCATATGTTCGAAGTGACGTCCTCCTTGTGCAATACAATGACGAGCTCTATTTACAGTTTCTAAATGAACTTTCCTTAACATTTGCGGAGTAATTAAAGCAATTGCACGACGTACACGATTCTGTAACTCTTCTAGGCTGTGTACTCTCTCAGCGTACACGTGGTCTTTGACAAATCCCCATAGTATTAGTATTATTAATCTACACGTGTATCTACTTGAAATTCATTAATACCTTCATATCGTACATAATTATAAAATGACAAGGGTAAAATGAGTAGGTACTATTCCACTTAAAATAAGGAAACTAAAACCTTTCTACTATCTCATACTAAATGTATGGGAGTGATTAATGTAATTTTTTTGGATATTTCTCGTTTTATTTTTAAAAAGTTATTAATGTCATTTTACTCATTAGGTAAAGTACTTTCGATATCAGTTTAAAGTTTTTTGATATCTGCAATAGTTACGGAATAATCGCCTGTGCACACTTAACGATTACACCCTGTATATACAAGATTTTCTCGTTTAAAGGTATAAGATTATAATGTAGGAATGATAATATTTATATTGGTTTTTTCTCAGGCTTGTGTAAACGGTACTCTGAAACAGCTGCAAGTATCATGGAACACCAAGTTGGCTGCAGTGGGCGTGGTTATCGCTTCCAAGGGTTACCCTGAAACTTCCACCAAGGGATGCGTTATTAGTGGTGAGTATTATTTGTGACGAATGATTTTCTACACAATCGTTCAGAAATGTAAGAGTGAACTTTGAACGAATGTAAAATAGCTGAACCCAGAAACATCAATTATAATAAAAAATTGTTATGTATCCGATTGCACACAGTTTAGCAAATAAATAACGTTTTCCTGCTAAAAAGTTAATTTAAACGTGTACAAAAATCAGCAAAGCAAACTTTTAAGTTGGAATACTTACTTTTTTTAGCAAAATGTTTTCTGCTAAACTGTATGCAATTTGTATTCGTAGTCCGTAATAGTAAGATGAGACAACAATACGTTACGGAGAAACGATCGAAACGAGTTGATGTCTGTTTAGAATAGAATAGAATAGAAAATTCCAACAAAAAGTTTTTTCCTTTAATTTTCCATACAAAAGAGAGAGACGCGTGCCCACACGAAAACAACATTTGGTAGACGAAATGTTGTAGCAAAACTGGGACTCGGGGTACCGATCGAGTAAAACTCACACTGCACAAATTATAGTTGCACGCAATTTTTCTACGTTTTGCGTACGAATTCGTTTTTCTATCTCGACTGTTGAAACTGTACCGAACGGTCATTGTGTGCAGGTCTATCCCAGGTGCAATCGAACCCCGGGCTGGTGGTGTTCCACAGCGGCGTGTCCCGCGGCGCTAACGGCTCGCTGGTGACGTGGGGCGGGCGGGTGCTGGCCGTGTGCGCGCGAGCCGGCTCACTGCGCGCCGCCGCCGCCGCCGCCACGGCCGCTGCCTCCGTGATTGACTTCCCCGGCGCGCAGCATAGGAAGGACATCGCGCATCGAGCCTTCTCCAAGTCAGTACTCATTCATTCATTTATTGCATACATGTTATATTAACGCCGCCCGTGGCTTCGCTCGCCCGTTCCCGCTACGTTTTATAACGCTTTTATTAGCTTTACCTGTATGTAAGTTAGTTTGTATGTATGTATGTAACCGACCCCTTTGAGCTCGATTTTGTCCTACTTTGAACGATCAGATTTGATTCAAACTTTGCACACCTGTCAAAGGTCGATGACAATGCAATAATATGAAAAAAATACTAAAAAGTAAAAAATAAATTATAGTTTAAAAAACTAAAAAAAACGCTTTTATAACTAATTGAACTAAAAAGTTAAAAATAAAACTGTAATAATCAATTGAAAAATTTATATTATTGTACATAAAACGTGGGGGGCTTGATTTTGATTGTTGTAAATATTTTATCAATAGTTTATTATATCTGAAGTTATTATAAAAAGCACAAGGTCGGCGTCGTAGAGGAAAACCCTGGAGGAAATGGCGGGACGATGTCGATTGACATACGAACGACCCACTGTAGCCAAAGATCGAGAGGTGTGGAAAACGGGAGGGCGGGCTTTGCCCTGCAGTGGGTCGACCCAGGCTAATATACCTTACCACCCGGTGGTCCACTTGGAGAAGGTGCACTGGGTCTAATGTCTAATGCTCGGGCCGACCGAGATTTTCAATGTCCCTTACATACACATTGGCTTTGCACAACCCCGCACTTTTTCTACGTTTTCCGTACATCGTAGCTGTCGAGGCTTCTACGATGAGTTCCTTGATGAATTACTCAAGGAAATCATCCATTCTCTCTTCGAATAGAAGCAATAAAATAAAATTGCAAAATGATCGAGATCGGCCTGAGAATTAGGCCCCAGAACGACATTTTTTATGTCAAGTTTGTGACTTGTGTATGTCTGTGTAATAGGTAGTTAGAACTCAGTTTTTGTATGGGATTGGGTTGAGTGTTCAGGGTGTGTCTATGTTCTAATAAAGCCTACATCTAACATCTATTTCCTGGATTGTGTTCTGAATACCTTAATTGACATGACGTTCATTTTTCATTTTGTTTCAGCATGTAAAACCGCGGGCGCATGGAATCATTCATATTTACATTCCATAAAACATTTAAACGAGATCATACTTTATTGTTCCTACACATTCTTTCCTTTTAAGACCCTCTGGGATGTTATGTTTAAAAATGATGTTTGAACGTAGGAGCGCAATTTTTAAACTATGTAGAAGTAACTAAATAAGTCTTTGTATTTGTCCTAGCTTGCGTTTTCTGAGGAATATTGCTTGGTGAGATGTTTCTGTACGTATTTTAATAAAGGGTTTTACATGTATTACTTTTGGTTTGGTATTTAGTCCACATATCCATAGATTTTATTGTTATCACCCACATTGCTATTTATTTGTTTATCATATTTTTTATCAATACTTTATTAATTTTATTTGATATTTTTCTTTTTAGTATTTTTATGTCTGGAATAAATAATATTTAGAAATCTATTATCATAACCAAGTTATTATTAGTTCACTGTGATAGACAGGAAGCCCTTTTTAACCGACTTCAAATACCAAAGGCTCTCAATTCATTTGTATTTTTTTAAATGTTTTCATGTTTAAACTAATAAACAATCTTTGTTATCGCATAACTTCGTCATTTATGAACGGATTTGAAAAAATATGTTTTTATCTGACAGGTTATACTTCCAGATCCCTTAGAAATTTCATTCAAATCGATTCAGCAGTTTGGCCATGAAGACGGTTTCTCAAGTTTTTTAAAAATCGATTCAGCAGTTTGGCCATGAAGACGGTTTCTCAAGTTTTTTAAACTTCACTTTTTGATTAATAGTGTGTTTCCTGTATTAATATTTATTTGAAATCTGCGTCATTTATACGTTTATTATTATTCAGTTTACTTCCCTTTTTTGAGAATATGTATTGTGTTTCCTGTATTTAATATTCATTGGAAACCTGCCTTATATCTACGTTATATCTACGTTCACTGTGACAGGGAGAAGGGCCCTTTTTATCCAAGTTAACTGTTGGGATGATAATGATGACAATACACACATACTGAGCCACCAAAAGGAATGATGAGCTTTGAGTCGTTGCCTGAATCACCACCCATACTACACCACTAATAAAACCTATCATCTGTCATTGAGGGCCATATTATAACCTCTTTCGTCTTGTTCTTGCTGGCGATGGCGATCAGTGAAATGCTGTCATATTTGACAGCGTTTCAGTTGATCGCCATCGCGCTAGATGTGCGCAGGCCTTTAGTCTCAAAACTAAAAGCCTAGAGATCAAGATGTGAATCCAGTCTTGTACCAATGAGTTTTTCTGCCCAAAAAAATATTTACACTGCCAGTGCTCCCAAACGGTGAATGAAAACATCGTGAGGAAACCGGCATGTTGAATAGAACCTAAAAAGTTGGCATGTTGAGGTGCATTTAAAATCCTCTGACAACACTTGGTTCGAAAGAACCACACAATAAGAAGAAGATCAAAATACCCAATAAATTAGTTTAAACTGACTTGTGGATTAAATACTCCAAACAAAACATACTTTTAGATCCACATAAAAACTAAAAAATTGCTTTAATTATATCATCATCATTATCAGCCTGAAGAAGTCCACTGCTGGACATAGGCCTCCCCTACACATTTCCAGGAAGAACGATTCTGAGCCCTTTCCATCCATCGACTTCCCGCGATCTTAACAATGTCGTCGGTCCATCTGGTGGGTGGGCGTGGGTTTAATTATAAAAAGTACAAAATACAACCGCTTTCAGAGTAAACGGCCTATCATACCTTCAATGTGGAGTAGACATCGACGCAGCGGCGACTCTCGTGCGTCAGATCGAGCCCATAGCCACCGGCACGCACAGGAAGGGAGTGCTGGGCAGGCTGGGCTGCTTCAGCGGCCTGTTCCAACTGTCCGCCATGGACCCTAGTCTGAAGGACCCGGTGCTAGTGCAAGGGACTGATGGAGTCGGGACTAAGCTAAAGGTATGATAGATAACGTAATGTCACGGAAGACCAGCGCTATAGTAGCACACGCCACTATAACGATGATTACCACCTAACATCAGGTGAACCATATGCTTTTTCCATCAGCTACATAAAAAAAAAAATGCTGAGTGGCGACCAATTTTTATGTCATCGTTACTTGTTAAAGATACCTATATTACTTGTGGCATAAAATAAATATTTTTTGATTTTGATAACTTTTTATTGTTCACCACACAGAAATATAATACAGGGTAAATGAAGATTTTTTTTGTAAAACAATGGGCAACTTTATGGCTGAGAGCGATCTCATAGTATGGAAAAGAAAAAAACATCACAACAATTAGGCAAATTTTTCACTTTGTTTAATTTATGACCTTGTTCTTTCGACTGTTTACAAAAAGTAAATCCGTTATTGTTTGTACATTAAGAATTTATTGTACTACTTTTATTGGATGTGGATTTTTTTAATCAATTTTATAAAATGCATAAGTAATTATAAAAAGCAAGTGTGTGAATGACCAGGGTTTTCCCTATCAACACAAAACCAGGATCTTTGCTACTAGTAAATAAAATAAAACGTTATTTTCAGATAGCAGAAATAATGGAGAAGTACGACACGATAGGTCAGGACCTGGTGGCGATGTGCGTGAACGACATCCTGTGCGCCGGCGCCGAGCCCTTCGCCTTCCTCGACTACATGGCGTGCGGCCGCCTGCAGGTGCACACCGCCGCCGCCATCGTGCGCGGCATCGCCGACGCCTGTCTGCTGGCCGGCTGCGCGCTGCTCGGTGACCACCCCAACACAACACCTTACCCCCAACACCTCAACACTTCATCGTTCCAACACCCCAACACCTCAACACCCTAACACCTCTTCAACTCTACCCCTCTACACCCCAACACCTCAACACCCCAACAACCCAACACCTCATCACTCCAACACCCCAACACCTCAACACCCCAACACCTTAACACCCCAACACCTCTTCAACTCTACCCCTCTACACACCAACACCTCAACACCCCAACAACCCAACACCTCATCACTACAACACCCCAACACCTCAACACCCCATCACCTTAACACCCCAACATCTCTTCAACTCTACCCCTCTACACCCCAACACCTCAACACCCCAACAACCCAACACCTCATCACTCCAACACCCCAACACCTCAACACCTCAACAACCCAACACCCCAACAACCCAACACCCCAACACCTAAACACCCCAACAACCCAACACCTCATCACTCAAACACCCCAACAACCCAACACCTCATCACTCCAACACCTCAACACCCCAACACCTTAACACCCCAACACCTCTTCAACTCTACCCCTCTACACCCCAACACCTCAACACCCCAACAACCCAACACCTCATCACTCCAACACCCCAACACCTCAACACCTCAACACCCCAACAACCCAACACCTCATCACTACAACACCCCAACACCTCAACACCCCATCACCTTAACACCCCAACACCTCTTCAACTCTACCCCTCTACACCCCAACACCTCAACACCCCAACAACCCAACACCTCATCACTCCAACACCCCAACACCTAAACACCCCAACAACCCAACACCTCATCACTCCAACACCCCAACACCTTAACACCCCAACACCTCTTCAACTCTACCCCTCTACACCCCAACACCTCAACACCCCAACAACCCAACACCTCATCACTCCAACACCCCAACACCTCAACACCCCAACAACCCAACACCTCATCACTACAACACCCCAACACCTCAACACCCCATCACCTTAACACCCCAACACCTCTTCAACTCTACCCCTCTACACCCCAACACCTCAACACCCCAACAACCCAACACCTCATCACTCCAACACCCCAACACCTCAACACCTCAACAACCCAACACCCCAACAACCCAACACCCCAACACCTAAACACCCCAACAACCCAACACCTCATCACTCCAACACCCCAACACCTAAACACCCCAACAACCCAACCCCTCATCACTCCAACACCCCAACACTTCAACAACCCAACACCTCAACAACCCAACACCTCATCACTCCAACACCCCAACACCTCTACACCTCAACACCCATGGTTTTGATGCAGTTTTTCCCAATTAAGTCTTTCGAATGCGTCCTTGACTTCAAACGTAGACTTACTCATCTTTTCCATTTGTAGGTGGTGAAACAGCAGAGATGCCATCAATGTACGACATTGGCAAATACGACCTCGCTGGCTTCGCTGTCGGAGTGGTGGACAACCTGAAGCAACTGCCTCGCTCCTGCCAGATCCAACACGGCGATGTTGTATTAGCGTTACCGTCCACAGGCGTGCACAGTAACGGATATAGCTTGGTGCAGAAAATTATGGCGCAGGGAGGGCATAAGTGAGTGTTCTTCCTGCCCTTATTCCACTTTACGTGGGGTCGGCACAACATGATTGTCTTCCTCCTCCATTCCCTCTGTCCGTCATCTCTGCATTCACTCCTCTCTCGTCCATGTCTTCTTCGGTCGACCCACATATCCATCCAGATCCATGCTCATCACATCACTCTCCTAGTCACATGACTTTTATCCCTCCTAATGCACGTACCAGGCCAGCCTATTGTTCCTATTCTCCTAGCCTATTCTGTCACTGGCGCTTCTTTAAAACTTTCCATGATATACTCATAATATATAAATGATAATAAAAAATGAGTGAGTGCTAAAATTATATGTTTGTAAGCGTTGCATATCTCTAAACCCCAACCTACTGTTCTAAACCTACTGTTTAGAAATTCTCCATTGCTAAAAAAAACATACAAAAAAACGGTAGGAACCAAGCCGTAGTTTATTGCCTGTTCTTCTAGAACTAAAACTATTGAGATGGTTTCAGATACACAGAAAAAGCTCCGTTCAGTACCACAAACAAATCATTCGGCGAAGAATTCCTGGCCCCCACGGGAATATACGTCCGAGAGTTACTCCCCGCCGTCAAGAGCGGACTAGTCAAAGCATTGGCGCATATCACTGGAGGAGGCTTACTGGAAAACATACCGAGGATTTTACTGCCGGGAGTCAGAGTTAAATTGGACGCTTTGAAGTTCAAGATAAAGCCTATTTTCGGTTGGCTGCAGGCTACAGGTGAGTCTATTTACTTTTAGCCCTTGAAAGTGAAGTCGTATTTCTCGACTATTATTGATTAAATTTTGCAATTTCTAGTTCTGCAATTTAAAAGATTTTTGGCAATTGTTGGTTTATTTCCCCCTAAAAAAGGGAAATTATGCGTTACTGGCCGGTTTTGATATTTGGCAGACACCTAACAAAAATATTATTTAAATAAATAAATAAATAAATAAATATTGTGGACAATTCACACAACACTACCCAGCCCCAAACTAAGCAGAGCTTGTAATATGGGAACCAGATAGCTGATATAATACTTGAATACATTTTTTTTTGTAAATACATACTTAGAATACAATATAACACCCAGACAGAGAACAAACATTTATGTTCACCACACAAATATTTGTTCTCGGTGGGGATCGAACCCACGACCTATGGCGCAGAAGGCAGAGCTACTACCAACTGAGCTAGAGGCCAGTCAAATTTTAATTGAACCGACTTCAAATAAAAAAAGACCTTCTTTTTCTTCTTCTCAATTTTGCGTATGTTGATTGTAAAACTTCGTCATTTATGAGCCTATTTGAAAAAAATAAATTCTGAAAGGTTCATTATGATTCATTCATTCATTATGATTGGTCCCATAGAAATTTCATTAAAATCGGGTCAGCAGTTACGCAGAGTTTTACTCTTGCTTTG
Source organism: Thera obeliscata (assembly GCA_947578465.1). Classification (NCBI taxonomy): domain Eukaryota; kingdom Metazoa; phylum Arthropoda; class Insecta; order Lepidoptera; family Geometridae; genus Thera; species Thera obeliscata. Next base: position 24,503,598 of record OX387917.1, read on the forward strand.
AAAAAGCTTATAACAGTGGTCTACTGTTTGCAAAACTACTGTTTACTTCCCCAACTAAATGCTATAAAAACGGTAGGAACCAAGCCGTAGTTTGTTGCTTGTTCTTCTAGGCTTGGTCTCGTGGAACTGGCACCTAGACTCACCTAGCTTTAAGACGTTTCAAAGTGCTCCTTGCGATCCTACTGAATAAAAACACATTTGATTTGATTTGAAATAAATCTAAATATATAAAACTCTTACGTTACTGACTGACTGACTGACTGACAATCAACGCACAGCCTAAACCGTAAGTCCTAGAAGCATGAAACTTGGAGGGTATGTTTGTTTTATAGCATAGGGGTGCACTAAGAAAGGAAATTGGAAAATTATTTCCCTAAGCGGAGAAAAAGAGGAAAAACTTTTAAAAGAAAAATCAACGGGGCGTAACGGCTACGGGGCGAGCGAAGCCGTGGGCGGCCGCTAGTAATCTATATTTATCTTCCAGGCCTAGTATCAGACTTCGAAATGCTGCGTACATTCAACTGCGGTATCGGCATGGTGGTAATAGCGGACGCGTCACTCGCCGACGAGCTGTTAGCGACGGTGGACGGAATCGACGTCGTGGGAGTGGTCGAACGTATGGGCAGGGAAGGTGGGTCAAGTGCGTACCTTTTACGTACTTTGTTTTAACGTCTCAAAACAATGCACAATACACCCCATCGCGGGACGTCAGTGCAGATCGTATTCCCCCAAATCAATTAGAATTAACGTCTCAAAAGTCTAATTAGAATGATTTTATTCAACCAAAAACACATACTATTTTTATGAAACAACGGGATATTTACCATATTAAAATTTTCTGAGTTGACTTCCGATATTTTGGCACAGTTGCATGCACCATGATCACGGTTCAACCGTGATCATGGTGCATGCAACCCGTTGTTTCCCGTTGTTTCATAAAAATAGTGTTAAAAACCATGATAGTTTCAAAAGTTATATCAAAAACACATAAATATAATATAAATATTGTAGACAATCCACACAGCACTATCCAGCCCCAAATTAAGCTGAGCTTGTACTATGGGAACCAGATAGCTGATATTTTTTTTTGTAAGTACATACTTAGAACACAATATAACACCAAAGCTGCAGCTCAGACAGAGAACAAACATCTGCGTTACCACACAAATATTTGTTCTCGGTGGGGATCGAACCCACGACCTACGGCGCAGAAGGCAGAGCTACTACCAACTGAGCTGAGTCGCCAGTTAAGCACATAAACATAAGAAATGAAGTGATGGAAGAGGAATACATTGTAATAATATATGCTTAGTAGGACATTGAAATGGTGTATCTCAATTCTATTCCTTCGTTCGTTGTCATCCCAAAACGAAGGCCAAAGTTGGTAAAAGCTGTATGTTAAAGCATTACTTTCTTTAATAAACTGATCGTAGATACACGAGATATAGATTTTAGACAGTTTAGCGCTTAAGAACATTTCTGCTATTAAAATCATATTATAGTATTGACGAAGCCTTTGCTGATGATTTTAGTATGTAACAGTTTTTTGTTAAGTACCAACTTTATTTTTATTTTTAATGACTTATTTTTATTTGAAAGTTTTATGTGAATTTTCTGAATGTAAAATGGAATGTGTAAAATGGAAAAAAAAATATTGAACATGAGCTATGTAAAGACGTTACGTTTTGTTCCCAGGAGGTCACCAAGTAGTAGTAGACAACTTCAAAGAGGCGATGGCACCGCTCATAGCGCCGTACGCGACGGCCGAGCGAGCGCCGCACAAGGCTCTCTCCTACAAGGACAGCGGAGTGGACATAGAGGCGGGAGACTCGCTTGTCTCTATGATCAAACCTCTGGCTCGGTAAGCATCCGAACTGTCTTGTCGGGGTCACCAATGTAAGGACTTAAATAGTTATTGGTTATACAAGAGTTTTAACCACGATTGCAGCGAGTGGTTCAAAAATTCGATCCTGAGCGTTAGCGAAAGAATCAAAAGAAAGAACATAAGGTGAAAAATCTTTGAGGCAACATGAGGTGAGAAATGACTAAATGTAAAAAAAGAAAATGGCGCGCGTAAAGTAAATTTAAATAACACACCAAGAAGGTTCCGAGTCCGAGTTTTCAACAAATTAAAAAAGGTTGTATGATTTGGCACCATGGAGGTAGAAGTAAAAGTAAAACCTTCCACTATGCATGCCTAAACATGGACCCTGCCTACTTTATAAGCAATAAAAAAGAGCTAAAACAATCTTGGCGTTGCCCTCCTTGTAGTAACGTTACAAATAGGCGAAACAGGAACGATAATACACCAGTACGAAAACAAGGTCAGGCGAATTTGAACGAAATAACAACAGATCGAGAATGCAATAACTCAAGGTCTGAAACTCTTCCAAAACCTGGCCAAAATCAGTCCATTCCCTATCAAGAAAATATCTCCCTAGAAAAATTTAGTCAGCTACTGGACAAAAAACTAGAACAGAATAAAATATCTACACTTAGCGAGATAAAGAGTATAATTAAAAATACTATACAAATAGAGGTAAACAAAGCAATCCAGAAACTTGAAAAAGATATAACAAACAACACGAACACACTAAGAGACGAACACACAGAAACTAAAAATCTAGTAAGTACAATAGCTACTACTATAGAAAAACTACACAAAAAATATGAACAACTTCCAAAATGCAATTGCCGACATAGACTGGACTACAATAATAAATCCCAACTTTTTAATTAACGAAAACTACACCGCTTTCAATAAAAAACTTACAGAAATTTTAGATAGCTGTATACCCAAACAAACCTTAAAAATTAAATTAAATAAAAAACACTCGTGGTTGACCCGTGGCATAAAATCGTCTTGTAAACATAAAAGATTACTTAAATCACTTACTAATTATCTAAGAGATCCCATTCTCACAGGTCACTATAAAACATACTCAAAGCTGTTAAAAAAAGCCGTCAATAAATCTAAACGAATAAGCTACATACGTGAAATGGAAAAATCTACAAATAAAATGAAAACTATGTGGAAAATTATTAAAATACGCACTAATAAAACAATAAAAAAATCTTATAACAATTTAAAAATTAATACATCGGACCCTAACAAAATAGCAAATGAATTTAACGAGTTCTTCGCATCAGTAGGTATGCTTAGAACCGGTATAGCTCCCGGCCGGCCGGTGCATCATCCCATTGCAACTACAATGTACTTGAGTCCGGTCGAGCCGCGCGAGCTGTACCTAATAATCCGCAACCTAAAAAGTAAATATAGCTATGGTATCGACGAATTACCTCCGATTCTGATAAAAAATTGCGCAAAAGAACTGACGCTTCCATACTATTTACTAATTAATCAGTCGTTTTTGGAAGGCACATTCCCAGACCTACTTAAAGTGTCAATAATTAGACCGATACACAAAAAATTATCTAAAACTGACCCTAATAATTATAGACCAATTGCGCTACTACCTACCTCTTCAAAAATATTTGAAAAAGCTATGCAGACACGCTTGACCTCTTTCTGTGAAAAATACTGCATATTTGACGAAAGCCAAAACGGATTTCGAAAAAACCGCTCGACTACGCTTGCTGTTTACAAATATGTTCAGGAAATTCTAAATATAATAAATGATAAAAGTTACGCTATAGGAATTCTACTCGACATGACAAAAGCATATGATAAAGTACAGTACAACATACTACTCAATAAACTATACGGAATAGGTATACGCGGACTGCCTCACGATTGGCTCACTTCTTATCTTAAGCATCGTCAGCAGTTCGTGGAAGTTGAGTACATTGACAACGTAACCGGCATAATTAGTAGAATAAGGTCAAACCCCATACAGACACACGCCTCAATCCCTCAAGGAAGTGTCTTAGGATGTATTCTGTTTTTAATCTACATCAACGACCTCCCAAAAATATTAAACGATTCTTGTGTTCTTTTCGCAGACGATATTTCAATTTTGACATCAATTAAAAACAATGACATCAACTTGACAACTAAACTAACTGACATACTAAATTCTATTCAAAATTGGATGATTGATCATAATCTGGACATAAATTATTCAAAACCCAAAATTATGCAATTCAGGCCATACCAAAAACCCCCTCTTGACATAAATTTTACTTATAATAATATTAAATTAGAATGTACCGACTCTTTTACACTCCTAGGACTAAACATAGACTCTCACGTGAATTGGAAAAGCCATATCCAAAAAATAAGGTCCAAACTGTCTAGTTTTACATATGCCCTTAGGGAACTTAGAAAAGCAACAGACCTACAAACTTCAACAACTGCTTATTACGCCTATGCATTCGCTTGGCTCACAAATGGCATTATCCTTTGGGGTAATAGTGTTGATATCCATGATCTCTTTGTTCTACAAAAGTCATGCATCCGTACCCTCGCCAATATAAAGCTTCCGGAAAGCTGCCAAGAACATTTTCGTAGCCTAAAAATTTTAACATTAACAAGCATCTACATATTCGAAGCTTGTAAGTTTGTAAGAAATATCCACAATTTTTCGTGAAAAAAACTGACTTGCCACGGCGTTACCCATGCAGGTACAAGCACAAACTAGTACTGCCTTGTTCTAAGTTAAAAATACACAGTTCCGGTCCAACAACAATGGCATCAAAAATTTATAATAAAATCCCCGAACAAATTAAAAATCTAGAAAAGGATAGGACATTTGAATGTAAATTAAAGGACTTATTGATAAAAAAATGCTATTATAATATAAATGACTTTTTCAATGATACATTGCCTGCGTTATAATAATAATTTAATTGACTTCTATAGAACACTAACAACTAGCTTTTAATTAATCTACTTTTTCAGACTTCGGCCCGCTTCCACTCCAAATATTGCTATGCCCTGAGCATTAGGGCCTATTATGTATTTACCATTTTTTACTTTAAGACCTCACCATGTAACATAATAATTGCAATAAATAATATGAGTATGAGTATGAGTAAATTGGTTTAAATTTACAAACTTAGTGCACACGATGTTCTAAATTCAATTTTACTTTATGTACTAGCTAGCGGATAAAACGGCTTTTGCACTCAGATATAAAACAGCAAAAATGTTACGTTTGGGTCACCAAAAGTCGAAAATTGAATAATAGTAATGTTGTTTATCATGTTATTTTTTATGTTATAGATCGACCACACGGTCAGGAGTGTTGGGTGGGCTCGGTGGCTTTGGCGGCTGCTTCCAACTGAAAGCTGTTGAACAAGAATATAAGGTATAGCATCTGTTTACGCATAGTTCGTTTTTAATTTTTTTTATAGCACGAAACATAGGGTCGAGGTAGATGGGCAGGTAATACAGTATGTCGATGAGTACATCTATTTGGGCCAGTTAGCAAGCTTCAAAACCAGGCAAGATAAAGAAATCGAACGCCGGATTGAGAATGCCTGGAAAAGCTACTGGTCCATGAAAGAACACATGAAGGGCGACCTTCCGCTATCATTGAAACGCCAGCTCATCGACATGTGTATCCTGCCCGTCCTAACCTATGGTGCTCAGACTTGGTCATTGACTGAGACACAGAAGTCCAGGCTTAAGATTTGCCAGAGGGCAATGGAACGCAGCATTCTCGGCCTAAAACGCATCGACCGGGTGCGGAATACAACGCTGCGTTCAATAACTGGCATTGCCGACGTTGGGCGAAAAACAGCCAAACTGAAGTGGGAGTGGGCGGGCCACGTTAGCCGAATGGCACCTGAGAAGTGGGCTAACATCATTACTCCTTGGGTTCCTGAAGACGGAAGGCGACGGCGAGGCCGGCCGAGAAGACGTTGGCAGGACGATCTCGACCTTCACCGGAAAGATTGGTGGGAGATCGCCGAAGATCGGGATGAATGGAGGGTTTTGGGGGAGACCTTTGCCCAGCAGTGGGACACAATAGGTTAAAAAAAAAAAAAAAAAAAAAAATACCTATAACTAGCTGGAGCAAGCCTAATATGGCCATCCTCAACCGTCGCCTATAACAAAGCATTGTCTCGTAGGTCACGCACGTTAGGAACGTGCCCTACGATGCACTGCCTAGTGTACCAGTAATTTAACTAGCAGCATAGCTCAATTGGTAGTAACAAAATTAATATAAAAAAAATATACAACAAAAAGTCTCCCTCTATCAGTTCTTTTAGGTCTTCGAGTACCCAACGAGCATAAACACATCCTAGAATTTTTAGGACCCAAGCGTAAGGCTAGTTTACTATTTAGAAACACCAATATTTATTAATCCATTCTGTGATTTTAGTAACTATAATGTAATGCTACAAACATCTATTTAAAGTGTGGCCTACAGGACCCAGTGCTGGTCTTAGCCGCGGACGGCGTTGGCACCAAGCTGAAAGTAGCGCAGAAGATCAACCATCACAACAGCATCGGCGTAGATCTAGTCGCCATGTGCGTTAACGATATACTATGCAATGGCGCTACCCCACTCACATTCCTCGATTACTTCGCGTGTGGATCTCTGGATGTTAACGTGGCGAGGAATGTGGTCGCGGGAGTGGCTGAAGGGTGCAGACAGGCATCGGCTGCTTTGATTGGTGAGTCTTATTGCTATGCATATAGAGTTAAATACTATTTAGCAGGATCGCTAAACCTCTGGGCCAATAGTAGTAATACCTACTGGTTTGATTGGTAAGTCGTATATCTCTGCACACCAAGCTCTACATCCCATAGCTAAAAAAAATGGATCAATGAAGAAAGCTGCAATTTGGAATTTGCTATTTTTTGATCCGCAGTGTTGGTATGTAGGTAGGTAATGCACAAACGGTGAAAGAAAACATCGTGAGGAAACCCGCATGCAAAGAACCTAAAAAGTTCGAAAAACATGTGTCAAGTGCACGAATGGAACCACTTTGAGGCGCACTTAAAATCCTTTCACCACATTGGTTCGAAAGTACCAGTGACACGATAGAAGAGTAAGACGAAGAAGAAGATAACATGTGTTATTGGTAAATAAATAAAATAAAATAAAATTACTTATACTTATTGTGGAGGAAAAATAAACAACTTTTAACTTTATTTTACTTAATTAAATAAATAAAATAAATAAATAAATATTGTGGACAAACAGGCGGTGAAACAGCGGAAATGCCGGGCATGTACGAGGCGGGAGTATACGACATCGCGGGGTTCGCGCTCGGCGTAGTGGAGAGGGCTCAGATCCTGCCTAAGATCACTGATATTAATGTGAGTTATCTCTTATACTTACGCAACTGTTAGATTGTTCCATTTTAAAGGTTTTAACCATTCTATTTAGAAAGAATAATACATTAAAAAATCGGTTGTCTGTAAAGTCGATTTACTGACGATAGTTGAACGTGACAACGTCATAAGACAATACACACTGCCGAACGCGGAAAATACAATTGTGCCTCCTTGTCGCTCGTTCCGCGCTCTCGCTTGCACTTCAAGCCATAAATGGAACGTCTCAGAGCGAGGTAACGCCGCATGAGTCATGTTTTTTCGTGCGTGCAGCCGGCTCCATCGAATTATAAGACGTCACGTCAAAAACTTGAGAAACCGACTTCATGGTTATACTGCTGAACCGATGTTGATAAAATTTCTATGGGACCAACTGCCGATTTTTTCTGACTATTCTTCCTAAGAAGGTCAGGGAAGCACTCCGCAAAACAATAAACAAAGCTTCCTATCGACACTTTCAGTTATGCTACGTGAAAATGTGGTAACCATTCCGGAGTATTCTCGGTGGGGATCGAACCCACAATGAAAAATCGAAATGTTACGAACTTTTTGCTGAGTAGACAGACCTCAAAACTTTTATCCATACCATTCATGGCCATGGTATCGATTTTTTTAATCTTTCAGGTCGGTGACATCATCATCGGTCTACCCTCAAACGGAGTGCACAGCAACGGATTCAGCTTGATTCACAAACTGATGAAGAAGGCCGCACTCACGCTTGGCGACAAGGCACCTTTTAGCAAAGAAGGACACACTTTGGGTAAGTCTGCTTCTAGAATAGAATTATGAAAATAATCATTATGTAAAAAAGTGTCACAAGGCGAAATGGAAATGTAAGCTTTTCTGTGTCTTTATTATTTGTGAACGAATAATAAAAACGAATATAACTCAGAGTCAACCAACCAATAATTTATCGTCCAGACCTGTAGGTCAAGCCACATTTCTAAGAATCATTTAACATCTCTGTAAAAGACGCGAGATCGAATTCCATTCGGTTTAAAACAATTACTTTATTTTTATTTTATTTTATTTATTTTAGAACAAAATCCACAGCTCTTAATATACAATGCAAAAACTTAAATTTCTAACATACAGCCAATGACGGATTTCCATTTTTAATATAAACAAAAATCGACGACAGTTAATAGCCCCACAAAATAATACTTACTATCCCGGCGCATCAACCCCGAAGTGGGTGTTGGCCTCCGATACAATAGAATGCCACCGGTCCCTCTCCTGCGCCATCTCTTGCCAGTTGGAAACTCGAAGAGACCTACTTCGTCCTTTCACCGGTATCTGGGTCGGCCGACTAGTCGCCGTCCGACTGGCACTCCCAGGAAAGCCCTCTTAGTTGCCCGATCTTCCTCCATTCGTAGCACGTGGTCGAACCGCACCGTAGCCATATTTTTAGGAGTATAGTAGCCATTGAAGTGGATTGGGCAGGGCATGTCAGCCAGATGCCTCCCGATAGTTGGGTGACCATCAGTACACCTTGGGTCCTTGACGGGCGGCGGTCACGGGGCCGCCCAGCTAAACGGCGTTGGCGGGACGACATCGACACCTTTGAGAGGAGATGGTGGAAGGAGGCTCGAGAGAGAGATAAGTGGAAGTCTTTGGGGGAGACCTTTGCCCAGCAGTGGGACGAAATAGGTTAACTGAAAAACTAAAAAAGTAGCCATAGTAGGATTTTTTTATGATCAACAAAACGCTTACCCGTACATGTTTCGAGCAGGCGAAGAGCTAATAAAGCCGACGCGCATCTACGCGCAGAGTATGGCGGGCGCGCTCCGCAGCGGGCGCGTGAAGGCCGTGGCGCACATCACGGGCGGCGGCCTGCTCGAGAACATCCCGCGCGTGCTGCCCGGCCAGGTGCGCGCCAGGCTTAATGCGCACTGGTGGCATGTACACCCGGTAAGTACGGCAACTTTATCATGCGCACTTGATGTGCGGGCAGGTTTTTCCGCAAGTAAGCCGATGGTGGGCCCTTTTTGCGTGACCCTTGACACGTGTTGCTCGAACTTTTTTAGGTCCTACAACACGCCGGTTTCCTCACGATGTTTTCCTTCACCGTTTTGAGAGTACTGGCAAAGTGCACATACATTTTTCGACAGAAAAACTCATTGGTACACGAGTGGATTTGAACCCACGACCTTCCGATCGGATGGCGGGGCCACTACCACTAGACCACCAGTGCTCTCCCGGTGCGTACACCCGGTAAGTACTATGCTTGGTCCTGAACCCAAACAGTAAGCTGAGCTGGGGTTAGACTGCCACAACCTTGCTAACTAAGGGTTGCTAGCTGAGGGGTGGTGACTACGAAGAGAGAGTAAAACAAACGAACCTATCGAGTGATGATTGAACACGGCTTTTTTATTGCATTAGTAACATATTTATTTTTTTTATGTAAAAGATAGACAAACGAGCTGACGGCCCACCTGACGGTAAGCGGTCACCGTCGCCCATAGACACCAACAACACCAAGGGTGCTGTTGTTGCGTTGCCTACCCTGGAGGAGATTTTTAACATTTTTCTTGAAGCTATTCATGTTTTATTCAAGAGGAAACACCTCTAGTGGTAGCTCATTCCACAATTTATGGGTATAAGGAAGAAACGATCTCGAGAAGCGAGCTGTACGAGAAACCCATGGATCCAGAATGTGTGGATGAGCACGGTTTAAATATTATTGACAAACTATTATTGTTTTCCCTAATATAAAGATAAACAGAATTCTAACTTTAATCAATCAATCGATAAATATATCACTCCATCATTACAAACTCACAATTTTAAACTATGTCTTAAATAAGTTCTAAGTACCTACTAATTAAAGGCAATTGATATTGTCTGTTGCAGGTATTCGCATGGATAGCAGACGCGGGATCCGTGTCCGATGACGAAATGCTGCGCACCTTTAACTGCGGCGTCGGCATGGTGCTGGTCGTCGCTCCAGAAGACCAGGCAGAGGTCAGTATACCAGCATTAACCAGAAGAACATAAGCAATCCTTGCGATTCGAGTGAATAAATTTATTTTGCTGAGATAAAAAAAAAAAAAAGAAGAGTTCTTAGAGCGAGTAAAGCAGAAGAGAGTTATGCTTGAGACGATACAAAATCGAAGAGGGAAAATGTTTGGACAATAAAATAATTGCATAATATTTACGACTAAATTGATTTTATTCTGAGACTTGGTACCTAGTCTAAAAATATTTTTACATCAAACGCGGACATGAAGTCGGTTTCGCAAGTTTTTTTAATCTTTTATTATTTTAATTTACAATTGTTGTTTGTAGGTTATGAATCTGACCCGCTCATACGGCGCCATGGTGATCGGTTCTGTGCAAGCCAGGCCGCCGGCGGGCGCTAGAGTCATCGTCGATAACTTCGACTCGGCCGTCGACTTCACCAGAAGAATGCCGCTATTGCCCAACAAGAAGGTAAACAAGCTTTTAACAAAATTAAGAATATACAATTTTTATTTTTGTATTCTTCTAATTTTTTGACTATGTCAATGCTTTTTCGATCGCCCTCTGAGGGCAAAATTTAAACAACTATAATAGGAAAATGCTGTAAGAAAGCACGTGTTAGGTTTTGATAAAAATAAGAACTGCATTTATTTTTTTTATGTAAAGGCCTGCGCACACCTAGGTCGCTGGTGGTAGCGATCAGTGAAACGCTGTCAAATATCGCTGTCAAATCTTACAGCGTTTCACTGATCGCCGACGCCAGCGACCTAGGTGTGCGCAGGCCTTGAATGTGTCATAACCTACCTAAAAATCTTGATAATTCGTTTGTGTGTCTAGGTGGCGGTGCTAGCGTCAGGCAACGGCAGCAACCTCCAAGCATTATTGGACACGACGCGTGACGTCACACAATGCATGTGCGCGCGAGTCTCCCTCGTGATCTCCAACAAGCGCGACGCACACGCGCTCAAACGCGCCGAGGCAGCCGGCGTGCCTACCCTCGTGAGTGTACTGTAGGGCACGGCGCGTGGCCTCACGCAGGGCACGTACTGGCGCATGATCTCAAACTATGGGGACTTTATATAGAAGCGCCATCGACTAATGATGGCGCAGAGCAACCGACTGATATTAGTAGCACATAACTTGAGCGGTGACCGTTATTGCACAGAAGTCAAAATTAAGGTACCTGAGGGGGGCTAGAGGTATGAAGGGCGGGCGTGCGTAGTGCTGATTGGCTCTCCAGTCGCACTCCACTCTCTGTACCAATAGGACGCTTGCACACATCCACACATCCAGTGTGCGCGACATGGCACACTACGACGCATGCGCAGCGCGTATCGCTCACCGCTCAAGTTATGTGCCGCTAGTTATATGAACATTTGACAGTTAAGTATCATACCTTTCATTCTCCATATATATTCAAAAAAGGGACAGACGCTCATGCTGTCATTTACAAAAAGCATTCCGTGTTCCATTCCATTCCTCGTTATCTCCACCTTTCATTATAATCGTTAGATGGTTATATAAAAGTCTCCACCATAATGTTATGTTGCTTCAGGTGTTCAACCACAAAGACTACGGGAGTCGGGAAGAGTTCGATCGCGCGATCTCAGCCGCCCTCGAGTCCTACAAAATAGACATCGTGTGTCTCGCGGGATACATGAGGATACTTTCCGGGGAGTTTGTTAAAAAGTTAGTATCATTTAAAACTTACTAGTGATTGTTATTTTATTTATGAAGTTGCGTTGATAAAAAAAAGATGGATTATCACTTTCTTTATTTCATAAGAGTCGTGAAGCACAGCTACGCTCGTAGTAAGACTTTTGTAGCACAGCTACGCGCGTAGTTAAACTCTCGTAGCACAACATCTACGCGCTTAACACAACTCTTGTAGCACTGCTACGCGCGAAGTAAAACTCTTGTAGCAGCTACGCGCGTGGCACAACTCTTGTAGCACGGCTACGAATCTAGTAAAAGTCGTATAGCACTGCTACGAGCGTAGTAAATGACGTGTAGCATAGCTACGCGCGAAGAGTCTGCTATTTACTTTGAACTTTCTTTTACCTTGAATGTAATTAATTGAATTCTTGTATTGTCAGATGGTACGGGCGGTTGATAAACATCCACCCGTCGCTCCTCCCGCGACACCCGGGATTGCACGCGCACCAACAATGCCTCGCCGCCGGGGACACCGAGAGCGGATGTACTGTACACTTCGTTGATGTAAGTATAAACTGCATTCGTCTCTGCTTCTATATGACTCATGATATTGTGTTAGGAATCTTCTCAGCTACTACAATACGGCCGATGGCGAATTTTCCGTCTGTCATGGGGTATTTTGATACAAACGGCTCACTTCAGCAAAGGATGGTATTGGATATCACATTTTTGTTGAGCGTACTCTCGCGTTGCGTGGAACTGGCACCTAGACTCACCTAGCTTTAAGACGTTTCAAAGTGATTCTTGCAATTGTATTGAGTACATTTTATTGAGTTTGAGTTTACTATTTCCGTACTCAAGGTCATTGAATAGAATAGAAGGTATAGGAAGAAAATGGTGGGAAGATCTCGATTGTTATTTATATAACTAGCCTATTGTAGTCATAGATCACAAGAGGTGTGAAAAACAGGGGGCCCGGTTTTTGCCGTGAGACAATTCAAGCTTTTTCTTCTTGTTGTGTCACTGGTTCTTTTAGTGTGGTGAAAGGATTTAAGTGCGCTTCAAAAAGGCTCCTTTTAAGAAGTTTTAAGCACTAAAATTTATAATTAAATTCCGCATTTTTTATACAGCCAAGTACGCAAACAAGCTCACCTATTAAAGCCTGCAATACACGAGGAATCATAAACGCGTTGTCGACGCTTTAAGGCCTGCGCACACCTAGGTCGCTGGCGATGGCAATCAATGAAACGCATCGCCATCGCCAGCGACCTAGGTGTGCTCATGCTCAGGCCTTTATATAATTAATAAATGTCGTTTAATTTCCAGGAGGGCATGGACACGGGTCCCATCATCTTACAAGAGAAGGTGCCTGTGTTACCGCACGACACTCCGGATTCCCTCGCGGCGCGCGTCCTGCAGGCCGAGCATTGCGCCTACCCGCACGCGCTGCGCCTCCTCGCCACCGGCCGGGCTAGAGCCCCGCCCTCACACTCACCCTCACACTTGCCCTAAGATACTCCACTACTATAGTTTGACCGCGACCGCTGTACCGCGCCTCAGGTAGCGCGCGGCGAGACGGGGGGTAACCGGACTGTCTAATGTCAGACGCACAAAAGATACATATCCAAAGATAGGACGAGCATTATCTCGGGATGTCAAGACCGTTATTTTTAAAGTGGCCGGATATTTTTTGACAGTTCTCTCTATGCTTGAGGCTGCACTCAGACTCAATTCACACATTGCTTTTGCATACGGGCCTTAGAAGGGATTTTTGTAAATTCAACCCCAAAAGGGGTGCAGTGGGGGTTGAAGTTTGTATGGACAAAACTCAAAACGAAGTCGCGCGGAATTCCACAAGTCGCTTCATAAAATAACAAGATCTATCTGACAATATCGAGATCTCATGTGCACTCTTGCTCTTTTTTCCTCGGCCCCCACCTCGCCGCATTTTTTTAGGGAGCGGCACAGCGGTTGCGGTCAAACTATACACTTAACATTCGCAGGCATAGAACGCACTAAACGGCTGGTTACATTAATTCGCATAGTATCATACCACTGACTTGCGGCACACCGCATAGCGGCAGGCCACTAGTGCGTTTTAGGCCTTAGGGCGTTTTCCCACGAGGGACGACATGACAATGCAATTTGATTGCTTCGTGATGCGTACGTGATGAGTGTATGCTTTGAGAGTGCTGTGTCGCTACTGAAGCCTCGTGTGAGCTTCCAAACGACAGGTCGTGTTCTAAAACGTGTTTTGTCGACGCTTGTGGTTTAACGCTCTTATTCCTACGCTGACGTCAGTCGCAAACGATCGGTCGAGCTCATGAAATACTGGGCAGACCACCGCACTGCGACACTAAAATCAGCAGCGGATTAAGGGTGCTGTTCGATCAGATATGTGCTTTGTAACTAAGCTATGGATGTGTGTTGAACCCACCAATAAGATCACTTCATTTTTACTTAGCTGAAAATAAAGCGTTCCTATTGGTGGGTTTCACAGACTTCCATAGATTAGCAAAGTGAACACATTTCTAGTGGAAAACAACCTTATAAGCCGCACTGTCACACCGCTGTCCACGCGCTGAAAGATAACAGACAGCTAATTTTTACGGCTAAAAAAGCCACGCGGCTACAACAAAAGCTTGCAGTAAACAAGATTATAGTGGCTAGATTGCAGAATGCTCGCCTACTGCGCTGTTTCTGCTTTCGTAAACTGTAATTGTAAAGAAGCTAAGTAGGAGGGACATCTCACTGCCGTAAGCACCAATACGTCGTCGGTTTTTGAAGATTATACCATGTTTGTGTATAACCTATTTGAATCACATACTCCACTTTTCTATGAATCAGTGAATTCAGAAATTAATGTAATGGACCAATTAGTTTTAAGTTGCATTTTATAACTATAATAGGGACCAAGTCAAATAGAAATTACTCTAGAATTGATATATTTAAAATAATCTAAGCTCAAATTAGCTAAACACAGATTGTATTAAGTTTAAAAATTTTGAAGTTTACAAGTTTTATTTTAATATTTGTTTTTTTGTGCCATGTGGGCTCGAATATCTTTGTGGAATTGTTATTGTTGTAAATATATGCTCTTTTTTATTATTATTGCTTTTTAAAAAATCAGAAACTATCAATTTGTGCAATCTAAGACTAATCAAGGTTTTTCTAAATGTAACATGGCAAAGTTGCTATATGGTTGCTATGTATGCAACTGATATAATGATATTGTAAATTAGTTATTAAAAATCCTTTTTTATTTAAGTTGATGATGATCAGTCATAGTGTTACAAAATATTATCATTTAGCTACAAGTTAAACTCATTGTTGAAATCATAGTTGCTAGTTTAATGTATGTTTGAAATAAATACTTTTACGCTTGTTTACTTGTTTACTTGTACGTTTTTCATCTTTTATTGAAATCTCAATCATTTGTAAAGATGTTCTAATTCTAATATCACAGAACTTTTTCGTAAGGTTTTTCGTATTTATCATTCTATACGGAATAGTTATTTATCTAGTTTTTTCTTATCAAAAGTCAACAAACTGGCAATAGCTTTAAAAAATAAAGCAAAAATATCGTCTTTGTTTTTAGTTTCATCTGCATAGTTTATTTCTTCCACAACACGTTTTCTTTCAACAGAATGAGTGCCCTTCTTCAATATTTCGTCACACAGTTCTTCATAGACAATGTGGAACTTCTGTTTGTTTATCAATGGTACTATTAAGTTGTATTTATTTATTTTGCTGTTGATTGTTTGTGCAACATATCTATTTTCTTCGCATATTTTTTCCCATTTTAGTAAATCGTCGTCATTCAAAGGGTGAGGTCCTAGGTACTTCCTTTCTCTGGCAATGTCTCCTCTCAAAAACTGTTTGTCTTGATCGATTTCTTTGCTCATGGTTATCCATTCTGGTGTGAATCCATTATTGATTAAAACCTGTTAGAAATTTAAAATGGACTTTAGGAGTTGAAGGAAAGATGCTACCTCTAACTTCATTATTTACTTTTCTGGAGGATGATACAACAACATACTCATACTTGTTTAGTAGAACCAAAGCAAACAGGTGCAGAGGTCCAGCCAGTGTGGGCGCGGAGAGACGACTGGCGACGTGACATCAAAATCCTACATGTCAGCCCGATTTCTGTGGCTAAGTACCTAGCCGCCACAAGACAAAATAAATATGGTAGGTGTCTTAGTGGGGCCTATGTACAGTAGTGGACTTCTTAAGACTGATGATGAGGTACCTACTATTCCGCCATATAAAATTTAGATGCGCGTTTAGATTATTTGGGCTATGAGGATTAGATAGGGGGACTAGTACTAAATATTTGTTTTGTACAAGATGTATTAAACTTACCTCATTCAGCTTATGAGTTGTAAAATCAACATAAGGGTTAGGATTCTGATCTTTCAGCGGCTTCCCTTTCCCGCTCAAGTTATTAAACTCCCCTTTAGACATTGACTCTTGGATCAGATCTTCCACCAGCCTATCGAACCCATACTTTGTTTTTATGTCATGCTTCTTTCCATACCCCTGGCCTTTTTTCATGATAGTGTTTTCAGAAGCTATGGATTTGGAAAGGCGGTGCTCTATAACGTTGGTGGCGGCCCTTTGGGCACGGGCCTGCGCCCATTGCTTCTGTCTTTGGAAGGGAGTCCCATGGCCGACCCCTTCGAAGCTTAAGTATTGGCGGTGCTGGGGGGCTGTATGCTGGAAATCATTTAAAACTGTTTTTATATATTGCTTTGTTATTGTGAATAGCGGCCGCCCGGCGCTTCGCCCGCGTGGAGTTGTTTTCCGTACCTATATTTTCTTAAGATATTTCGTGGTTTTTAAGTTAATCTAAGTTACAAACAGTACTTGTTCCAAACCAGTCCAGCAACTTAAAGCAGGTATGTATCCAGAATGGATTTGTAGGATTAGTCTTATAGTAAAATATAGAGTGTAGGTACCTACCCATACATCATAAATAACTTTCTCCACCTCCTCTTGGCTACTTTTCCCAGTATTATGCTTAGATAGAGTTCTGAATGCATTCTCTACTGCTACAAACTTATCCATATCAGCTTCGGGCGAATCTGAATCTGGGTGATATTTCTTGGCGAGTTCCAGAAAGGCTTGGCGGACTGCATCTTGCTTTGAATCTTGTGGTAAATTTAAAATCTGGTAGCATTCCTGACAAAAAAACAATAAAATAACAGACTGTTACTTATAAAACCTGTTCTGCTAAGGATAAGGGCAGGTACAAGAAGAAGCTGGTCTAGTGTGATCACTGATTAGATAAGTAATCGGTCTAAACTTATAGGCGGATCATTAGCTCATTCAGTATTAGCTCTGCTGAGATTGAGAAACCTCTAGTGTGGGTATTAACTTAGAAAGGTTGAGTACTGTGTTTTGAAGTTATAGTTAAAATTTTGTGATTGTGAAGGGTGCTGGGCACATAGACTTACTTCCAACTTTTTTTCAGCTGACTTTGAACTGATCCTTTTTGCAGCTAACACACCATGATAAATTTTTAATCCATTGACTTGATCCAATCGCTTTACACACTGTGCAGTTACAATCATAGTCAGGGAGTAAGTGTAAATGTAATTACGTAAACAGGAGAATTTACATCGCTAAAATAATTGTAGCAGCCAGACAGCTGACTTTTGTTTTGGTTTTATAATTTGACAGCTGAGTACAAAAACAGCTGAGCTGACTTTGACTGTATTGTGACATGTTTTTGCAGTTGTATTCACTATTTTTGCCTGGTTTTTGGAAATGGAAACGTAAATTAAAAAATTAAGTATTTACAGTACATGTAATACTTACTGCATAAAAAGCAACACTGCAACTTTGTTTATTAGTGATTATTGGTGATAATCCGACGCACCACGACGCACATACCACTTATACATACAAATTGATGTATGAAAATGAGGAAAATGAATCGCAAACTTAGTTCATTCATCTTCATTCAATCGATCGCTTATTTAGCTCGTAAGAGTAGTATTGTTCTGTGTTATTTAGTGCAGTACCTACTCCAGAGTGTGATGACCTTATACAATTTAACCTAAGGACTTGCCTTGCATCTATTCAGCCTAAAGCAGCCTCTACACATTTGCCCATGCTGGGCCAGGCTCCGCCAATGCACAATTGTAGACCACGATCACTTGGTGTTCACACACTGGCGCATGGCTCATTGCTGCCTGGCAAACCAATTTCGACGGACGTCGAAGTAATTACGGCTGCGGCTATTTACTTTGAACGATCAGATTTGATTCAAACTTTGCACACCTGTCAAAGGTCGATGACAATGCAATAATATGAAAAAAAAAATATATGAAAAAAAAAAAAATATTTTGATTGTTGTAAATATTTTATCAATAGTTTATTATATCTGAAGTTATTATAAAAGCACCCTACGCTTTTTTGTACAATAATATAAATTTTTCAATTGATTATTACAGTTTTATTTTTAACTTTTAAGTTCAATTAGTTATAAAAGCGTTTTTTTTTAGTTTTTAAACTATAATTTATTGTATACTGTTTACAAGTATTACAGAACGCAACACAAAAGTGTTCTATCCCGGTCAGCGGCCGGTGACGTGACGAACTGAACATTGGCCGATTGTGTAAACACCACAGGCCAGGCTACGCCACGATTCCTTTGAAGTGTGCCCAAAAAACCGACAACTCCCCGATTGCGCGCCATGCTTGCCGCCAACATACACCAATACCCGCCAATGTCCGCCAACATACACCAATACCCCCTGTACACATTGGCGTTGGCCTGTAGTGGGCCAGCATGGACAAATGTGTAGAGGCTGCTTGACAAATTTTTCTGCCATATTTTGAGGGGGACGAGGAAAGCACACACTGAAACGAAAGCGACACACATTCAAACGATCGTAACACACACAACAATTATTTGTGTTGTTATGAACGCACACAAATACAAATCTTTAACACTAGTTCAAGTTTACTGTATATACAGGTGACACACATTCAAAATACAGAGAACCACAACAGTGATGCCGTATCATCATTTTATTTTACCCTATGTTAAGTATGAAAGAATGTAAGGCTTCCGAAGTCAGTAAGATTTATTTATTAAAATATTCATTCTGAATATTATTTTAGATTTCATGGCACTAATGGTCGTCGGGTATTTATGTTCAAGACAAACAATATAAAAATTACTAGCAGTTGGTGCCCGAGCTTCGCTCGGTATTTTTTGATTGGTAAACTGTTGTTGTGAATTATATTTAAATACGAATTACTTACATACTGATTAAATATTAATATTTTTCGATCTTACCGACATAATAATAAACTCCACTACTCGTCAGTAGATGGCGTTCTCTGTCCCATTAACTCATGACTTAATCAACAGATGGCGCTAGGAGTTATGATTTTATGATAAAGTTGATTATTTACTTTACGATTATGGAGTCATTTTCTAAAAATGAATCCTAGCTAGATCGTTTTATCGTCCCCGAAAACCCCTGTATACTTAATTTCATTCTAACTATATTTATTCAAAACTAGACTAAAGCAGCTTTTGTTGAAAAGGTGTTTTTATTCTACTGATGATTTTATAAATATGGTGTGACATTGCTAGTATTATTTTTTGATAACAATTTCTTTGATAATTATTTAATTTATGATATGACTCATATTATTTTTGCTTATTATGTACTATTTTTCAGACACAAATGTATAATTGTTAATGAATGAATATTCATAAAGATAAAATCCACATCTAGTCCAAATCTAGTCTGCCTGTGATATCACAGGCAGACTAGTTCATTTCGTTCAATTGATCTGGACTGGACAACACTAAAACTACAGCCAGCTCTCTAGGATGCCATGAGGGACAAATCCTTTATTGTATGTTACTCATTACTTGCACTAAGAACCTATTTTTACCCCAAATCTCGACAAACTACATCTTGATTAAGTTGGCAACATTACTACTCAAAACTGACACTTTCATAGAGATTGATAAATTTTCTGAGCTTAAAATCAAAGATATCGATGTTTTTATTTGGCCTAAATAAACTTATCATTTTAGAACCAATATGGGGTCAACCTCAGAATAAGAGCGAATAAGCTGGAAACTCGTATACACCGTCATAAAGGTGTTCTAAAAGTTATTTCAAAAATAACATGAAATTCTATGATGACTACGTTAGTTTTTCAAGGTCAAAAACTATCCATCTTATAAAAGGTGGGATAAATAAATGTTTGGAACTAAATTTGTGTCAAATGCTATGCTTTTGGATGTCCGAATACGCAAATTGGCAAATTTTATCATCCGCACTTGAAGTGCGGGCTGGTTTTTCCACAAGGTATAAAGTTTTTTAAGTTCCTAAATTGTTCAACAGCTACATTGTTAAATTAAACAAGTAGGCTACGTAATGTTATGTATAAAATAACACGTTACAACTTCAACACAATCCGTTGGTGCACGACTGGATTTGAACCCACAACCAATCAGAAAGCTAAGACAAATCTACTCGCTAGAACACCCGTGCTTTTATCGATATCGATAAAAAACTGTGTATAAACATTTATCCACCTCTATCACTAGTCTCGCTACCGGAGGGCGGGGTTTTGATGTCTCGGGCCTGTCAGGTCTGGAAAAATTCAAAGCCAAATCGACTTAATATCTAAATCAGTAAGGTCAAAAATTCATTTTTGAAATGCCAACTATCTCGTGAGGAGTTCATAGGTACGTCATAGGTCAATACGTATCGTACGTACGTACGTCATAGTATCGTTACAATTTTAAATTTTTGCTAGTGACTAAAATTGCTTGGCAATTAGAGATTATTTCGCAATTATAGTCTATTTCGTTTTGTGATAAGGTTGAAAATTAAATGCGGATAATTGACGGCAGGAAACTCGAGGCGATTCGATCTTTTTCGTATAATCGTATACTGAATCGATGTTCTAGAGCTAAACGCCGCACAACAATTTTACATTATTTTAATAGAAAAAAGCATTAACTATGCAAAAAAATAATTACATATGAAATGTTACACCATCCTTTTACAAGCTTGATGTGTATGACTTCCTATTACACACTGCAACTGCACATGTTGGCATTTTTAGAAGAGGTCCTTTCACCGCGATACCGATACTGACACTGATAAAGATCGATTACGAAGTGGTTTTTATGAACGTGCTAGATATGTCAGATTCATTAGTCTTGTACCTTTTGGCAGAGGGGAAGATCCATGCAAGGCAGGTCCTGATCTAAATTGTCTAAGGTGATGACCTATTATTTTCCATAACCTTCTCGATCTAAGTATGATTTAGGAGTTCATAAACGAAGAGCAACCGAAGACCAGCCAAGACGTGAGCATGGCGCTCTTGAGGGCTTTCAGTGGTTTGGTTTGGATTCTGTAATCGATTAAATCTTAGCAACAAGACATTTTTTTCATTCTTTACAGCACAGCAGCAGCGTTTATCCAAAGAAATCTGATTTCGGTCGTCCGAAAGCGCGATGGGTCGATGACATCGTTAGGGTTGCAGTCGCTGGAAGCACCTGGACAAGAGACGCGCAGGACAGGGGAGGCTTTATTTAATCGATGCAAATATAAACGATGGGCATCACTTTACAGTTTTCATGATGCTGTTTGTTTTGTATGTCATATATGTCAATGTCAGTGTCACTACACGAGTATGAGATCGGCCGCTCGCTCGGTTGTAGAGCAGATTTTGTCGCGATATTGTTGCAATTAATTAGTGCGATAGGCTAAAATACAGTTAATTTTGTTGTGATATGAGTTTAATTTAAGTTCTACTCATTTCGCGTCGTTAAGCTTTGTTTTATTCACACAATGGCACTATCTGTTGATGAAGTTAGTGCCCGCTACCCGATCCACTGGCTGGTCTGGAATGACCAGCATGAAGAGTTGCAGAAGGCTTTGGAAGCTAAAAAGGTAGCTCATAAAAACCTATGATCCTTATTTACTATCTACTATAGTATCTTATGATAGTTATGCCACATGAAATTTCGGCAGGTATACAGTTACGATTTCACGTCATTTTTCTATTGAGTCGAGTTTAATTGACGCAGTTTCCCCATCAAATTGAAAAAAGAATCTTACAGCTTTCACTTCATGAACTAAGGCCCGTATATCCGAAACAGCGCTTGAGTCTGAGTCGAGCCTCAAGCATAGATTTTATGACAGTTCTCCATTGAAAAGTTTCAAATTCTGTGCTTGAGGCTCGACTCAGACTCAAGCACTGTTTCAGAATACGGGCCTGAGTTCTCCAATATACCAAAATGTAGTGATTCCATTGGAGTCTTGACCATCCTGGTTCCGTTCCATTTTCTGTGGACAGGAGAAGTTACTGCATTTTCTAATTACTATGACTATGATTCATCATCTTCAGTTTTATCATGCAAACTATTTTCCTGTGCTTCGCCAATTCTTTCATAGCTTTTGTGTTTTTATATCTTTGAATTAATTCCCACTACAAGACTTATGATGTAAATGGTTCTTGAAACAAGAGACTGTTCTATAGGTATACATTAAGAAAGTATTAAAAGAGCTGAAGGGTGTCTACTGTGCCTAGAGGTTCCCTAGAAGATGCCTAGAGGTACTGTATCTAGAATATAAATAATATAATATAATCGTATTTCCTACTTCCGAGCAAACTGTTAACTGATTTTGATTGGCAAACTGACAACAGGTAAATACTTAGGTTTAAAGACAAAAATTCTGCTTCTTCTCGTCCGGTCCCTAGTTCTATTCTTAGAATTAAGTGTTTTCGATCATTGTAGGTTCTATGACATGCTGGCATCCAAAGTTCTAAGGTTCTGCTGATTTTCTATTATATCATTATTCTTGTACAGTTTACCTGTTTGGCAGTCAGATTGTAGTTTCAGTTCAAAAATTTACTTATTCGGTTTCAATACAATTTTGTACAGTTTTGTTTAATGAGAAGCCAAATAAAGTAAAAATAATCCAGTTTACTAAGTAGAAGCCTTCAAAGTCTTACAATTGAGTGTGGGTTTGCCAACCAAATTGGTACTAAGTGGCTTTGCGGTTTTGAACTGTAATTATCTGTGTTAGGGATTGTTTTTCCTTCTGTTTTTCTTATTCTTGTACAAATAATTGATTTAGTAAAATGATACTGTACTGACTTAAATAAGCAGGGAATTGCGCTATAGTGCATGCTTGTTTATTAGTCTAAATGTAAATAATTTTACTAATAAACGCTAATGACTTATGACAAATATTTTTTTCATTTTATTTGTATGGATAAGAAAAAAAAGTATACTAAGAACAGAATGAAAACGATTGACACTTGATTGACTTCAGAAGTTAAAACTGATTCCATGCAAATATATAACTTAAACAAGATATCATAAGGTCTATAATTGCTTTTGTTTTCAGTTCGCGATAGAAGACCTGGAATCGAAAGACCCTCGAGGGCGGACTCCACTGCTTCTGGCCGTCACACTGGGACACATAGAGACAGTGCGAGTGTTACTTGACGCTGGCGCCGATGTCAACTGCGAGAAAGATGGCTGGACTGGTATGCTGCATTTTTTATATCCCAATATGTGAAGAAGTCCACTGACAAAGTCCTCCCTCATACATTTCCAGGAAGACATTTTAAGACTAAATACTTTTTTATTGTTATCTACAGACAACATTGAATAAGGTTAGTAGAAGTAGAGCTCTTTGTGAAGGGCACGCCTGGGGTAGTACCCAGGCCTATTTCTGTCGTTAATCAGCATCGCTGTGTTTTGGTTTGAAGGGTGTGGGTATGAAATTACTGGCATGTGAGGCTGAATATTGGCTATGCCTCAAGTTGATGGACGGAATACAGGGCATCCTAGGACACGTAGCTGACGTGCTTGACATGCATATTATGCTGGTTCCATCAACTAGATATATAAAAATGTGTAATGTGAAAAAAAAAATAACTAAGATTCAGTAATGTTCATAGATCTACCTCACAGCTTAGTTGGTAGTAGGTCTGTCGTCGCGATGTAGGTTGTGTATTGGATCAAGTCTGACTAAGTACAAACATTTGTGTGATGAAAATGTTTGTTTTAAGTCTGTGTATTTTCACGATAACGGACAAAGATAATGATTTGAGAAAAAAAAAACATCCCAAATATTCGAAAAGACGCCCTTTGTTCCTCAATAAGTGCGGGTAAGTCCCTTATCTATAACACTATCTGCTAATATAAGTTATATCTGGTTCCCACAATACTTAAAGCGCTAGGCTTGGTCGCGTGGAACTGGCACCTAGACTCACCTAGCTTTAAGATGTTTCAAAGTGATCCTTGCGATCCTACAGAATACCAACAAAAATGACCACGTATATATTTATGATTTGTTTCAGCCGTCCAAGAAGCGACCGCGACCGGCGACATCGACCTCCTCTCGCTCGTGCTGTCGCGTCGCAACCACCAGCGGTATCTGTTCCGGTCGCGCGGCATCCCTGACCTGCTGAACCGACTGAGCCTCGCGCCTGACTTCTACGTCGAGATGAAGTGGCAGTTCACTAGCTGGAGTAAGTTAACCACCACCACTCTATTTCTGCCGTGAAGCAGCATTGCTGTACCTTACGATCTTCTGTAACTTTACAACTTAAGACTCCTGTCCACTCTTCTTCTTTCAATAAGCAGTCTTTCACTGTACAAGCTATCCGCCTGTGGAACTCTCTTCCTGTTGACATTAGAAAAGCGAAATCCCTGCCCATATTCAAAAAGCTTTTGCATAGCCACTATTCATCTGAATTAGAAGGTTCATAATTAGATTCTATGTACTCACGTTTATAAACTGTAGTAGTCTACAGTATTTATTTATTTATAGTTCCTACTTAAGTACATGCCAATTTTAGTTTAAATAAGTAGTCAAATTAGTGTAGAAGCCCTTATGGCACCGCCTTTTCGAATTTAAATAAAATCCTGTCCATCCAAAGGTTGTCTGGAAGAGATATCGCTCATAGCGATAAGACCGCCCATTGTACTTCGCTTAAGTTTAAGTATTTTCGTTAAATGTGTAATGTCCTATTCTTGTGGTGTACAATAGTGTTATCTATCTATCTGTGTTTCGGTTTGAAGGGTGTGGGTGCCGGTGAAATAAGATAATTATGTCTATTGTATAAATATGTCCGATCTTTGGCGACTAAAGGAACGCACCAAGAGAAATACTCTTGAGCTAGCACTAACGCAAACAATGATGAAAAGTAAGTAAACAGGCCTTTGCATCTATTGTAGATGATTTATATAGCGTCAGGGGCAACTGGTGATAACTCATGCCCCTACTTACGGGACGCTATAGTGCCTGGGACAGGATTTTAGATTGAATAGGCTTGCCCAGCACCTATACCATCCTGACAGCCTAATTGGCCTAATCCACAGGAAAGACATAGTCAATACGTGCTGAGCTGACTAAGCCGCGGTTTTCCTCACGATGTTTTCCTTCACCGTTTGAGAACACTAAGCATTGTGTTCATAAATTTATCGATAGAAAATCTCCATGGTACACGAATGGATTTGAACCCCGACCTTAAGATCGGAAGGCGGGGCTGCTACCACTAGACCACCAGTGCTCTTACCAATGATGAAATGAGCGCCAATATTTCTTTATTGAATTTTAATTTGTTTTTAAATATAATTTGTTAATTCCCCAGTGCCGCTAATATCTCGCGTGTGTCCGTCCGACACGTACAAGGTGTACAAGCGCGGCGCGAACGTACGTGTCGATACTACCCTCATCGGCTTCGAGAACAGGAACTGGCTGCGAGGGGATATCAGCTATATCTTCAAAGGACAAGGTATGTTGGAATAGAAGAAAGTTGGAAAACCATCAATGCTCTTATGGCCGTTTGCAGAAGGAATGCTTTGAGTCCGAGTCTAGCCTCAAATATAATTTTTTTAAACAGTTCTTCATTGAAAAATCACAAAAAAAACTATACTTGCATGCGGCAAGCATACTTTCTTACATGCAGCCCTTAGGACCTTATTCATTTTAGTTAGTCAGCAGAATGTTAGTCAGCATAATGTTCCTGTAGCTAAAATTAATTCAATTCAAGTCATTTATTAAAACTAGGGACTTGAAGAACACTTAGTTTTAAAATTTTATATAGCCGTTATAAAGTTTAAGGGAAAAGAGGGTAGATGTGACAGTCGTATCTATGGGCCATTCTACACCCTTGCGCCTCGCACAGATTTCGAAATCAAGTATGTAAATGTCCTTATTTTTATTGTTTACTGTTATTTCTTAGTGCACCCTAGCCTCTAATCTTATTATGCGCCTCTCTCCATCCAAAGGTTGTCTGGAAGAGATCGCTCTTCAGCGATAAGACCGCCCATTGTACATAAGTATGTTTTATGCCGGCTGTACACTCTCGGCGAGAGAGTCTCCCCGAGAGCCTCGGCCGGTGAGGCTCTCGACGAGAGCATACCTGTACACTCTCGTTTTTCATTAGTACTGTAGATTCTCGCAGTAATGGACGTAGAAATTGCTGCTGCTCTTTGTCTTTGTGCTGTGAGCTATTATAATTTGATAAACATTTACCACAAAAAGAAAATTAAAAAGCCATGGCGAAGAAGAAGATGGTGGATGGTTACTATGCACCGCAATAGAAACCGGTACCTACTTCAAATTGAACAACAGTCAGTTGATATGTGTATTGTATATGTATACCTAGCTAGAGTATTATTAATTCTGTGTATTTAATAACGCGTCTTCACACAAACACAGTCAACGAACAACTAAATGACGAGTGTGTACATGCACGCTCTCGTTTTCCTCGCGAGACCCAACGAGATCCTTTGACTCGAGCACAAAAAACCGACAAGCGACCGAGACCGACCGAGGCAAGGCGCGAGAGAGCGAGACACGACGAGAGCCCCATGTACATTCTCGTTCTCGGCCTGTCTCGAGGTGTCTCGTCGAGAGTGTACAGCCGGCATTAAATGATTGTTACTTGTTTTTCCATTGTTAGTTTTAAGGTGTGCAATAAAGAATTTTCTATTCTATTCTATTAACAGGAACCACAGCCAAGTTCATGGAGCTGAACCACGAAGCGGGCACGGTGTCCATAGAACAGATCGACGGCACGGACCTGTGGCCTAACCCGGTGCCGCGCGTGAAGGCACTGCGCCGCCGCCTGGAGGAGCCCCTCGCCATCAACTACCTGGATACCGACAAGATCAGCTTCGAACGGTCAGTGTACACCCCGGGGTAGGCTTCCCTCTGTGCTAACCAGACTCTCAAGAGACTGGGAGAATCATGGAGGCCTACCCCCAACGCGCTCACACACACACACACATACTCAACACACCCTTACACGCACAACACACCCTCCGTAGCCGTACCGTCCTAAGCTCCGTATATAAATTAAAAAAAAAAAGTTTTTTGTCATTTACATAGTTTTAAGTCAAAACAATTATATTACAGAAGAGCGGGACCCTCTAACACACGTATTTCTATACTTAAAAGAGGTTCCCAAACCTATGATAATGTACTATAAATTAAGTTTAAAGAAAATAAAATATATTTGTATTTGTATTATTTGTAGTGTACACATATACATAGATATTTATTTAATTACTACATAAGCACACACACTAAAATAAGAAGGATACAAACAATACATCGATACTGGAGAAGTGCGTCGTGTTTCTGTGTGCTACAGCAGCAAAAGGGCCTTGACTCAGCATAATGCCTAGCTGCTGTGAGGCAGCTATGCGCTGGTATTCTGTCAAGACCGTAAGCCGATAGACCTTGTGTACCAGTGTGTACTATACCCACAGCTCCTGTTGAACCATGCTGTCTGTAGAACAGAGCCTGTCGCACACTACAGCCCTTGTCGCACTAAAGCCCTTATCGCACACTACAGTCCCTGTCGCACACTAAGGTCCTGATCGAACATTACAGCCACTAGTCGCACATTACATCGCTTGTCGCACGACACTACTGCCCTAGTCGCACGCTACAGTCGCAATCGCACGCTACAGTCCCAGTCACTCGTTTCAGTCCCAGTCACACACTATAGCCAGCCCTAGTCGGGCACTATAACCCCTGTCCCACACTATAGCCCAATGATTTCGCATAATTACAATTAATTGACGTTTTCGTTTTTGCGATAAATACCCGTTTCTTCCATATAACTATTTTCATTTTTAATTGAAAATACTTTGAAAAGGGCTTTAGGGTGCTATAAGTTAGAGGCATTTTTTGTGTTTGATGGTCTATCTATGGTCTCGTAGCTGCGACACTAATGCTGCGATTTGAATGTTTTTTTTACAAAGCTGATAAGATCTAAAATGGTTCTGAGACATGTTTGGTAGACAACCACGCACCAGTTTTTGAAATTTTTGTAAAATTAATTTTCGGCTCTTCCACAGTAACAAAAGCGGCATCTGGGGCTGGCGCCAAGACAAGTCCGAGATTGTAAACGGCTACGACTGCAAAGTCTTCAGCGCGAACAACGTGGAGATAGTCTCCAAGACTCGCTGCGAGCACTTACCGGCGGGGGCCAAACGGACCCCTCGCTCGCAGCCCATCGCCGGCCTATTGGGGCTGGACGAGCCCAAGGACGATCTGGCACTACTGCAGTCTGATGAGGACATACAGGTAAGGTACAAAAGACGTGCGTGTGGTCTTTAATACCCCAGGGGCATGATAGACCCAGGCCTTTTTCTTGTAGTGAGACGTTTTTTGGAAATTTATTAACTCTGTTAGCGATAGAAGCAGTACTAATGAATCGATAAGTGCAGGACTGGGGTTTGTCAAACTTGACGAAGAGCAAAACAATTTTTTTCTAATTGGTCTTTGGAAGCTGTTTTTTTTGAGTTTGATTACTGTCTAGTTGTTTTACTGTACTAGGCGTAAGTACGTTTTTTAAAATTTAATAACTTATAAATTTCCACTGCTGATTCTGTGAGTTGTGGTATAATCGGAAGGTGGTGGATTGCAGGCATATTGCATAATGAGCTTAAACAATATATTATTTTTAAAAGCTATCAAGCTAAGTCTAACTTAGTTGCTAGTTTAGGCTTGGTCGCGGGGCAAATTTTATGCAAATTTACATTGTTATGAAAACGGCCCCTGATGTTTTACCATTTCCAAGATGGACTATCCTTTTCTTTTCAATCAGAACTACCCCGACGTCTGTGGAATTCCCAAACGCGCTACAACCAGTTCTGAGAGTGATCCTGGAACCGAAACCCGTTCCAGTTCCAAGGGACGTATCGGACCCGGGCGTAAGAGACCAACAGATTTTGGCCAGAAAGGTGCATCCGGTTCTAAGAAACATGATTCTGACTCCGAGACCAAAGCAACTGGCTCCAATATTCGAGGTTCCAAGAAACCTATTGATCTCGTGACTACAAAATCCGATCTCAACGCAGCTTCCAAGTTAACCCACCAAGAAATACTACAAGCTACTCTTGAACGTCTGGCTGCAGTGGAAATGCCTGATCTGAACCCACCCATTATCCAGCAACCAGGAGGCTCGATCGGTCCTAAAATCCCTGTTACCTATCGCCGGCCTAAGTCCTTTAAGAACAAACCGGTTAAATACACCGATGGGACTGATGGGTCTTCTGCCGATGAGAATGAGATCGGAATGTGTATTTCTGACCGGAGAGTAGACGCTGATATAATGCTGGAAGCACTTCCGAAGCCGGAGATTCTACCGGAGATCCAGAAGGTATTTGCATGTGTGGTCATTACGAATGGAACTGTTCTATCGCTGGGGTGATCACGTATCTTTTGTTTCAATCAAATGCTTGTTGCAATCCTCAGATTTTACATGATTATGAGCTTCGATTGCAATAAAAACTAATACAAACAAAGCCTTGTGTCTGACAAGCAAGGATTGCAATTCATATTCGTTCTATAATGCAATCGAAGCTCAAAAACATGTAAAAACTGGCGATTGAAACAAAGATTTCATTGCAACAGAAGATACGTGATCACCCCGCAGATCAATCACGTCACGTCTATGAACGTCAATGTCGGAGTAAAACTAATCCGCGTTTGGTTCATTCTATCATATCAAATTACTTGTCCGTTTCACCATATCGAGTGATACTATCCGTCAGATAGAGATGTATTTCCTACTTTGCTTTGTCTAAAGTAGAGGCGAAAATATTATTTTTGAACGAAATGTTTAGGGCTGATTTTTCCATAATATAGAGTGATTAAAATATCTCAGTCCTTGTTTTTGACAAGCGTAAAGAAGATAAAGAAATATTGAAATATTTTCTCTTTAAGAGAAAAATCAGCCCATAATCAGATGGCGTTGATCAGAAATTGTTGAAAGAAACAATTGCTTGAAGATTTTTATATGACAGTTTTATTATTTACTACTTTTAAGTGTACTCTTACTATTGTATACATTCAGATTCTGTCCAGCATTTTCTAAAGCTAAAGTATTTATTATAAAATACCTCTTAGGATAATGTCTTTAGCAGTTGTTAAAACATTAAGCTTTTGGCGTTTAGTTAATGGCGTACAGAATAACTGACACTTGTATTTGTTACGTGTAAAGCTGGATTTTCATTATTGAGCGCATTATAAGGCCGTCTATGTCTGCCCCATACTTAATGAGAGGGATAGTCGACGGTTTGGCAATACACTGGAGTGACGTAATGAAACTTGGCTTAAGTCGCGCAAAATTTTATGCGGATCTGAATACTCAAAATCGAAACTATTACATTTATTATAGCTCACATAATATGCAACGGCCCCTTTTACACGCACAAAACTATGCTTATGATGTGTGTTCGGTATTTGGTGAACTTTAACGTGCACTTTTACAGTAGACTCCAAACAAGATGGCTGACGAAACACGTGATTGGCACAGAACGAATGCGTTCGTTCTGCGCCAATCACGTGAGCTAATTTTAAATTTACTTTAATTAAAATCCATCTCTTTTTTAGGCTGCCAAAAACAAGTACTGACATGTATTATTCGATGAATAGCGTTATTCCGTTGATGAAGAAACATTTAGTCACGTGGTTTGGTCGTGACAGCTTGTGTATCAGTAGTAATGCCTACATTCAGACACGTAGTAGAGTTTGCCGCGTTATTTACTTGATAAGTTCGTGACTGTTTCGATGTTATTTAGTTATTTGTATGTTATGCATGAATAAATCATTATTTCTTACGAAGTATTTTTATTTTAAACACCTGTCTCGTTTTTCCCGCCTTTTGTATGCAAAATGTTTATGCTTATAAAAAAAGAAAATGGCTGTCTTTGGCTGACAAAATGAATGCTAAAACTCTAGAACGGCTGGACCGATTTGGCTGATTTTGGTCTTGGATGATTTGTGGAGGTCCAGAGAAGGTTTAAAAGGTGAATAAATATGTTTTTTTCAAGAAGCCGCGGGTGGCCACTAGTATTAATATAAAAATGAATGAACTAAAATGAGTACAATGCACCTTCCAGGACGAGGAGTCGAGCGGTAGCGAGGAGGCGACGGGCGGCGGGCCGCGGGCGCCGGTCACGTGGCAGGACTACTTCTCCGGCGAGCCCCTCGGCGCGGACATCGGCCGACCCAAGGACATGACCACCAAGGTGCAGAAGTTCAAGGCCACTCTGAGTCTGTGCGAGGATTACCCTCTTGAGGTATGCTTTATTATTAATCTTTGTTTTTTGGTCGCTTTAAACCAGGCGCTTTTGTTAAAGCAGGTTTAGTTGTAATATGCTCGTATTCAGAAAAAGTGGTTGAATCTGAGTCGAGTGTAAAGCATAGTTATTGACATTTTTCAATGGAGAGCTGTCAAAAAATGTATGTTTGAGGCTCGACTAAAACTCAAGCACTGTTTCTGAATATGGGTCGTAGAGTTCTTTGAATGTGGCTCGTCCGGGGAAGTACTACCACCATCCCTATTTCTTTCGCGAAGCGGCATTGCTGTGTTTCGGTTTGAAAGGTATGAGTGCTGGTGGCATTACTGGCACGTGACGCTGAACATCTGTATGCCTCAAGTTGATGGACGCTGGGCAGTGCATCGTAGGACATGTTCCTAACGTGCATGAGCTACGAGGCAATGCCTTGTTATAAGCGATGGTTACCATCAGGTGGGTCATATGCTTGTTCCATCAGCTAGTTTAAAACAAAGGCGCGTATTACTTTGTCCGTGATGTGACCCGCTCTAGGCCTTGGCAGAATACCAGGGTTGCACTATGTAGTGTCACGCCATGTGACCTACACGGTGCGACAAATACTGAGCCAGGGACCTAATTGACCATGTGGAACTTTGCGTAAGCACTTATTATTTGTATCTTTTTTTATGGTCAATAAACATATTTTCTTTCTTTCTTTTCTTTTCTTATTAAAGCCATTGACACTTTCAAACTTCCTCTAAACATATTCCTTATTTTATCTGTGAAATAATAGTGTATTTCACCAATAAATACATAAATTATTGCATTTCAGTTGCAAGAGCAGATAATGCCGATTCTGGATCTGATGACAGCGATAGCGTCTCCGCACTTCGCGAAGTTGAAAGACTTCATACAGATGCAGCTACCTTCCGGATTCCCCGTAAAAATAGGTAAAGAAAAAACTAAAGCAAACTCAAACTCAATAAAAATTTATTCATTTCAATTCCAAGAATTACTTTGAAACGTCTTAAAGCTAGGTGAGTCTAGGTGGCAGTTCCACGCGACCAAGCCTAGAAGAACAGGCAACAAACTACGGCTCGGTTCCTACCGAACAAATTAGAGAACGAGCCTAGAATTTTGGCTTACAGGTTAATTTTATTAGTTTGATTTAATTTTCCCCTCAGATTTGTTTCTTCCTACTTACTCAATTTTATTTTATACTACAAAGAGACGCAAATTATTTTTTTTAATTGATTTGGTGGTTTCTTCGTAAAAGCGTAACAAACAGATAGACAAAGACACTTTTGCTATTAAATTCTCGATGTAATCACAATTCAATGGTAACTAAAACAAAACACAAACAAAATGTTCCAGAAATCCCCTTATTCCACGTGATGAACGCTCGGATAACATTCGGCAACATATTCGGCACTGAAACAGCCGTCCCGCTCGTCGAGAGCATACAAGAGGGAGACAGACTGTCTTGTATCATCGACGACCAATGCTTCAATATCGGCAGGTACGTCACTCACATTCCAGAGGGAGATAATGTACATCATGATATTGTACACACTGTTATTACGATGCCAGTTAAGCCACATGTACACTGTAGCAATTGAAACATAATTTTTACTTTTTTGTTCTGGCACTGGATACTAAAACTTGTCCTTGATACTTTATAGGGCGGAACCGACTAGGATTGGTTAGGTTATGTTAGAACATAAAAATTACGCACAAGGCGAGCGAGCAGAGCGAGCGTGCCGCGGCAGCGGCCGCCGCAGGCAATTATAGGCAATGGTTACCACTTAACATCAGGTGGGCCATATGCTTGTTCCATCAGCTAGTTACATAAAAAAAAATCCTCTTTAAAGCAATTATTCATCCCTAGATAAACAAAATTTAATAATCGAATTATTTA
The DNA here is from genome assembly GCA_947578465.1 of Thera obeliscata. NCBI lineage: Eukaryota > Metazoa > Arthropoda > Insecta > Lepidoptera > Geometridae > Thera > Thera obeliscata. The sequence goes on from OX387917.1 coordinate 24,536,979, forward strand.
TCTGCTCCAGTGTACACGGGCCTTAACAATTTCCCAGTGGGAAAAAAGTGGCATCGTTTTAACAGTGTGTACATTAACTGGCCGTACATTAACCGGACCCATTTCAGCAGAAGTTGGATTCTTCATTGTACGTCATCGTAAGTAAACAAGGGTAGTAAGAGCTAGATCGGCAGACCAGATCCAGTTTAAAGGTAAGTTCAGCCGAACTTCGTCCATTTTCGCCATACATAACCGAAGCCTGTACATAACATGTAAAAGCTAACAGTTCTAACTGTAGGGATGCACTGACCCGACCGACTATTCGCACGCAAACGCACAAAGGGGTATTTAATATTAACGAATCACATCCATTTAAATTCTTTTGTAAATGCTTGAAAAAACTTTTTATTATTGTTCGCCATTATTGCACCTTTTCGTATTTTTATCGCACATTTTGTATTTTGCTCTGCTTGTATTTTGTTTTATTATTTACTAAGGCTTTTCGGTTTAAAATGGTGTCTAGACGACTGATCTATGCGACGCGTGACCCAAGGACTGGTGGGTATCTGGCGCAGAGCATTAGCATTGCTACTCAGCGTGGCAATGCTGCCAGCGTCTTGGGGACGCTTCCGTCTGCCACTGATTTAGATCAGCTGCACTATCTGTAGATCGTTTGTAACGGTCTGCAGATAGCTCAACTGTTTCTTGTGTATTTTGTAAATAATTGTAAGTTTCTTTGTGTAAATATTTTTTTTCGCAAACCATCATTTTGTATGTTTTCCCAAAGTTATTGGCCGATTACTAACTACTACTTTTACTGATCATTTATTTTCTTTAACAATCATCATCATCATCATCTTAGCCCGGTATCACCCACCCAGTCCCCGTCAATTTGACAGAACACATCTCTCATAATAACTCATACTTCTGTCATTCTCTATAGATTTAAAAAGGGTCTGTCGCACGTGCATATATCTACAAAAAGCTTTGCATGCCCCATTGTAAGCATGGCTTTTTAAATTTATTTTATTAGATTATTTAGTATTTGAACAAGAATTTTATAATGTCCCAAAAGTGACACCCAGAACACTCCCATATCTATTGGTACATAATAATATTATTGCTTATGTCTTTTCAAAATTATTTTTAAAACGCTTCTTTTGGTTTCGTCAGTCATTTCCATCAATCGGCAAAACTTTAAGCTACAAGAGAGAAAACTAATAATTTTATCATACTAATACATTCTCTCAGAACTTTTTTGAAGTCTCTAAGGGCAAAAGCTTTAGATTTTTCTGCTTCTAACAGAGATAACAAATCTCGCTAAGTGGTCCTCAGCCATAGAAACATCCTCTGGAATCTTTTAATACATAATTACTATTATAGATGTCTAAGAGGGTAGTCGCAAATATTTTCAAAATCTTGAAACTAAATAAAAATTCTTAAATAATTTGAATTTGGAACCAGGCATGAGAAAAAGAAATAATCTCTCTAATGTTGTCTCCAGGCATAGAAACATCCTCTGGAATCTTTTAATACATAATTACTATTATAGATGTCTAAGGGGGTAGTCGGAAATACTTTCAAAATCTAAAAACTCAAATAATTTGAATTTGGAACAAAAATTCTTGAATAATTTGAATTTGGAACCAGGCATGAGGAAAAGATGGAAGAAGCCAGGCTCAAACGTGTTGTTTTTTCAGAGGGTACAAAGACGCAGGCAGTGACGATAGATTAGAATCCGAGGACGGGGAGGAAGGGCTGTTGCAGTACGCGATCCAACAGAGCCTTATGGAGGCTGGCACTCACGAGGATCAGGTAAACTACTGAACAAACCTGAAAAACTGAAGATCATCGGCGCTCCACTAAAAAAATGCTGTAGTGAGACATGATTTTCAGGTGGTCTGCTATCTATTTCTCTCTCTATTTTTGTTTGCTAGCTTTTGAATCTGTAGATGATTTATTCAAAGTCAGGCAAACACAAAAAGCGGTAGTGCCTGTTTTATCAACTTCAACATTTCGACCTAATCAGCCTAATCCACAGGAAAGACATGGTCAATACTTGCGGAGCTGAGCCGTGAGACTAGCATCATTAATGTTGCCAACAGAAAAATCTGTATACGATCGGATTCAATCCTAAAACCTTGCGTCGAGAAGTGAGGTTGCCGCTAGACCACCAAATTAGAATATCAACCCAACTTATTGTCAATTCCAAATCCAAGTCCAGACAGTTAGACGGAGCATTAATCATAATCATAATCATAATCATAATCTTTATTTATCTTTAGACATTTTACATGTGCTTAGATACGTCACACAAATAGGTATACATTATTATGATTAACATAAAAATTAAAATAAATTCTAATCAACACATACATTAAATTATGAAATAAAAGTAAAACAATTGTAAATTAAATTAGGTTATTTCCTATTTTAAAATAGGAATATAAAATTATATAAGTCACGCAGGTTGATCACAAAAAATAAATTTATCAGCCAGAGCTTCGTCAATTTTATAATAACTTTTATATAATAATCTATTTTTAATAAACCTAAAAAAATCAATGTCACTCTTATTTCTGATGTCAATAGGAATGTTATTGTAAAAGTGAATAGACATTTCTTCTAGTGCGTGTAAAGATATTTTGAATAATATAAATAATTATTATAGACAATCCACACAACACTATCAAGCCCTAAACTAAGCAGTAATATACAGGGTGTCCCATAAGTCAACGTCCAGCCGAAAACGGGTGATGCGCCAAGTCATAACAGTTATCAGAAAAATATAAAAAAAAATATTTGTTATGTAACTTTCGAGGTATGAGTATTTTAAAAAAACAGGAAAAACTGACACCCTGTGATGATCTTTTAAGTCCTGTGACTACAAATATTAACTTTTCATGAAACTTTTTTCTGCAACGTAAGCTTGAATAACCCTTCTGTAAATTACAATTCAAAATTAAGCCATAACTGCCTCAGTTTTCAATGGAATCGTGGAGTTTTGGCCAACGTTTCATTTCAGATAATTACATCACCCAACTTTAACCGTCTGTACTGCAAAAAAAATGTACTACACTATCATGGCATGTAACTTTAAAAATTGGCGCATTTATCCAGGATTCCAAAATGGTATAACACTTGCTAGAGTACTCCTTAGTTTTGGAAATAAAAAATGTTTTTTCAACTAAACCGGATTTCCAATCAATTTTATTTCAATAAATAAAATGTTTGTACCCTTTAAATGATGGACTTAAAATGCCTACGCTGTGCTTTTAAGTGACTCACAATTCACAGGTACAAGTAAATACCATTTCGACAATGCAAGTAAACAGATAGATCCACCATCTTGTCAAAAGAGTAATAACCATGGGTTTTCAAGTAATTTGTTAGTTTTAGGTAAAAGTTTGAAATAAAATTCAATCATAGGATTACTTCAATCGTGATTTTAATCTAAAGTTTGCCTTTGCCCATCACCGGTCTTATTACATGGTTTTTGACGTGATAACGTCTTATAATTCGATGGAGCCGGGGCTGCTCGTACGAAAAAACATGAATCATGCGGCGTTACCTCGCTCTGAGGCGTTCCATTTAATATTTGAAGTGCAAGTGAGAGCGCGGAACGAGCGACAAAGAGGCACAATCGACCTCCGCGTTCGGCAGCGTTCGACATCGGTCTCTCTCCTACTTGAGTGAGCGATGCGTCGTCGTCCGCGTGGACAGCTGTATGACGTTGTCACGTTCAACTGTCGTCAGTTAACTGACTTTACAGACAGCGGATTTTTTTTCAGGAAATGTAGAGCTTGCATTACTGCTGAAGGCTAACAGTTTGAACATTTGCTGTAAATCCTTGATGTAGTTAAATTAAAATCACGATTGAAGAAATCCTATGATTGAATTTTATTTCAAACTTTCACCTAAAACTAACAAATTACTTAAACACCCATGGTTATTACTCTTTCGTCAAGATGGTGGCTCTATCTGTTTACTTGCATTGTCGACATGGTATTTACTTGTACCTGTGAATTGTGAGTCAGTTAAAAACACAGCGTAGGCATTTTAAGTCCATCATTTAAAGGGTACAAACATTTTATCTATTGAAATAAAATTGATTGGAAATCCGGATTAGTAAAAAACATTTTTTATTTCCAAAACTAAGGAGTACTCTAGCAAGTGTTATACCATTTTGGAATCCTGGATAAATGCGCCAATTTTTAAAGTTACATGCCATGATAATGTGGTACATTTTTTTTGCGGTACAGACGGTTAAAGTTGGGTGATGTAATTATCTGAAATGAAACGTTGGCCAAAACTCCACGATTTCATTGAAAACTGAGGCAGTTATGGCTTAATTTTGAATTGTAATTTACAGAAGGGTTATTCATGCTTACGTTGCAGAAAAAAGTTTCATGAAAAGTTAATATTTGTAGTCACAGGACTTAAAAGATCATCACAGGGTGTCAGTTTTTCCTGTTTTTTTAAAATACTCATACCTCGAAAGTTACATAACAAATATTTTTTTTTATATTTTTCTGATAACTGTCATGACTTGGCGCATCACCCGTTTTCGGTTGGACGTTGACTTATGGGACACCCTGTATATAATACAATACATACAGACACAGTACTCTCAAAACGGTGAAGGAAAACATCGTGAGGAAACCGACGTGTCGTAGAACCTAAAAAAGTTCGAGCAACACGCAAAAAGGGCCCGCCAGCGGCATACTTGCGGGAAAACCAGCCCGCTCATTAAGTGCGTATAATAAAATTTGCCGATTTGATTTGCCAGTCAATAAAGCTAGTACGTTGTTATAGGTTGACGTGTGGGAAGCCCTACGCGGAGAAAAGCCGTCGCCGACGCCGACGCCGCTCACGCACCGGCCGCCACAAGACCACCTAGCGCACGAAGAGAGGCAACTGCAACGGTACGTCACTGGCGCAGCCGGCGGGATCGCATTATTACACAATACATCATAAATGCATGGTTTTTAAAACGTCACCAATGCGCCGCGGACCCTGTAACATCTCCGGGTTCTTTCATCTGCGGTAAATGCGGGCGTGCCTGCCACTCTCGTATCGGTCTTCATAGCCATGAACGGAAGTGTTCTACTTCTGGTTCATGTGCAATAACCTGACTGACGCCACCTAAATCATCTGTAATAAATGGTACAGGCCAATGATGATGATGATTAAATACATCCAAATAGATGATTAAATAATCCAAGCATTTCAAAATATAGCAATATACTACAAGTACTATACCTCGTGGTAGTAATCGGCCGAGAAAGCGTTGGCGATTGATCTGAACGCCTTCGAAAAGAGATGGTGGTGGTGGCTTGAGATAGAGATAAGTGGAAGTCCTTGGAGAAGTCTTTGCCCAGCAGTGGGATGATGAAATAAGAGAAAAATAGTATCTGTACGATCAAAAAAAGCGGCAAAACTATTTTTGCGGATGCTAAAGCTAGTAAGCGCATGAAATGAAGTAACGTTTGATGTTAACTGGCGCAGCCGGTAGTAATTCACTTGCAAAAATATTTTTTTACAGGCGCTGGCGTTTTTAGAATAGAGACGTGTGCTTTTGTATTTTATGTGTGCCAATTTAGTTTGATACTTATTCGTACTTGCGCAGTATTTTAATTTTATAAATTTATCGTCGGACTTTATAAAATAGAAAGTTCTAGAGTATTTTGTTAAACTATACAAATCGTAGTTTTTTTCTATATTTTCTCTCATGCTCCAATTTTTATAAGTAAATGTTTGACCGCACTCTTATTTTTTATTTTTTTATTTATTTAAATCTTTAAACACAAACTTAAGTGCTAGGAGGACTTAATGCTAATAGCATTTTCTACCAGTCTTCTTGTTCGTGCAAAAAGATGATGTGGCGTGTTTTTGAGTAAAGAAATATGTAGTTGAATCTACTCCACATTTCTACATTTTTACAACTTAATTGCTAGTGAAGTAGGCTAGAAGCTAAAAGCTAGTAATTCACAGGGCGATCGAGGCATCGCTCGCATCGCTGTCTCTCAACTCCGAAGCTCCGTCAATCCCAGCCGTGGGCGTCCCAGACGTGGGCTTCGAGTGCCAGAGAGATGCGGACGCGGATCTCGCAGCAGCTCTGGCGCTGTCGGCAGAAGAACAGAGCGCTTATGATGAGAGGCTGGCGGAAGAACAGAAAGCGTTGGACGAAGCTCTACGAATTTCGCTTCTGGAGAAGTAATGGTAGGTACTAAGTCTAGTTGAAGTCAAATCAAATGAAATGTTTATTCAGTAACTTAATCTATTGTGACATTACATGCGTTTGAGATCTCCTTTTATAGTAGTTTATGATACTGTTGCATAATAAGGGTTTTTATAACATGAGTGTATAATTTTTGACTTGAAAATAATGGGATCTCTACACTTCAATACTCAATACATTTATTGCTTTAGTCACTAACTGCTAGTAGGTATCACATGGACCCTGCATAGGGTATAGCAAAAATGGAGGCAGGCCGAGGTTTTAAGGCTTGACATCTCGATATTTAGGATTTTGATGTACCTACCTTACCTTGGTAGGTATGTTGGTAGGTATATGGTAGGTAGTTATCGTGCCGGTTATTGTCTAGTTGTTGTTGATTTCAAATTTATATTTATTTTAAAATTATACAATTACTGATAAGACGAAAACTCTACATAGATTATAGCTACAATTCTGTTTTACTTAATTACACCACAAACAATACAACTACGCATAACCACGCCATCTTCTCCTTCTTCCGCTTCTTTTTCTCCACTAGAGATGTAACTTATTGCTTGATCCGAATAGGGATGTCCTATTCCCAAAACTGGTTAACATTACTTACACCTTGTTTTCATTTTCAGATCAAATGGACTGGACTGGAAACTTAAGAGGCAGCGTGCAACCAAAAACACTCGTTTATACCCGGACTTTGAGATCCTGCTTTGAATTTACTGACCAAATAATACAATTTCGGACACGTTTACTATTACAAATTGTATATTTCAATAGTCAGTTAACTTAATGTCTAAGAGCCTTTGTTATTATAAAAAGGCTCTTAAGAGGCCGGCGGAGGGCGAATTTTCATACAAACGTAGTACCAAAATTATTACTAATTTAGGCAGATTTTCACTATATTATTGTAGTAATTGTATTTGTATAGTATTTATCTAAGTTCCTGAACAGTTTTTATTTCAAATTCACATAAATCACATTTTTCGCATTTTGCAGTGAAAAAAATGTGCAAAATGCGATTGGTGTTTATTTTATTTGAGGTAAGTAATTCATAATAAAAACTGTTCAGGAACCTACATAAATACTAGACAAATACAATTGGTCCAATAATATAGTGAAAATCTGCTTAAATTAGTAATGATTTTGGTATTACGTTTGTATGAAAATTCGTCCTCTGCGGGCCCAAGAGTTGCCCTAGGTTAATAACACGTTTTCAGACAAATTTTACTATTGCAAGTTGTATATTCTTATAGTCGATAACAAGAATTACTAATGGCCTATGCCATTATTAAGAGGCTTTTAAGAGCAGCGCGTGGACTACTTAATATCACAATTATTGTTAGTTTTAGGTTCAAATATTCATACTTAGTAGGCCAGTTAAATTAGGTAAGAATCTCGGAATTCGAGATACCCAGCTGTAAGTCTGTAAATACTTGTATATTGACACCCGAAAAGTTGTCTCAAAACCTGCATATGGTAGGGTGTACGCAACTATTAAATTTCGATTTCTGAGATTCTTACCTAATTTAAGCTTAAATGACTTAGACCATTTTTAGTATACGATACGACAAAGTATTATTTATTGTAAAGAATTTTAAAGGATTTGATTAGTGGACCATCAGGGAATCGGATTGTGGGTTCTTGACCAAAGTTTAAAGAATGTTTTGTTTTTTTTAGCCTATACTGTGGCAATGGCTTTTCCCAGAGTTTTTCAAAAGCTAATTTCGGTTGCTAAAAGGAATAAAGGTGCAACTATTAATTTGTAAAGGTGTCTAGCTCATCTAGCTACATACAAAAAATTGGGAGAAGTTTTCGCAGTAACAGACGTGCCTATTGCTTTTTGAAGCGACTCAAGACGTTTCTAAATTTACCAGCTTTTTATACAGCCAATTCAAAGCGGCACCTTAAAAAGGTACTTAAATGGATTCACATTTCGATTCCCCGATGGAACTATGATATGTTAGAGATATAATACAGTTTTACAATATTTATATAGCCAATTATGTAGTTTTCACGGAATATGTGATAATAATTTGTAGTCACTGATTAGCAGTGCGTGATAGCTTAGTTTTTAATCCATCAATTTGCATAACTGTATGTTATAGTTATAGATAGTGCAATTCACGAAGACGCGGGGATGCGGGGAGTTTGCTCCGAGCGGCAGTCGCGAACCGTAGTCTATTCATTGTAGTGTGCGTGTGCACTCATAGGTAATTAGTGTGTACCGATAACACTCAAACATTGACGGAAGCTTGCACACATATACTCTAAACGGTTAGGAGGAATAGTGGGGCGCGTCTTCGTGGATTGCATTATCTATACACATAATTTCTTACTCCCCTAAAATGCCTGACACTTTAGTGGTAATATATTACTCCTTCATTGATCTGTCATTTTTTGCTGCTTGAGTCTCTTGTCACTGTCACTTTTACGTCAACAAATAGATGGCAACAGACTTATCGGTCTGCTAAGCTAAATGACTGCTACAGGACCATTTTAAATATGAGCTTATAGTGTCCTACTTTTTTGACACTATAGTACCTTCGTTTTTGTGACTTACCACCGCAAAACTTATCGCCTAGTCGCATTTACTCCTAAAGAGTAATACATAAACAATCTAATGAAGAACGACGGCTTACAGATTATAGCGTAGGCCATGCTTTAAAACGATATACCCAGTGGTATCATTTTATAGAGTACTTAATAATATACTTTGAAACTATCATGGTTTTTAACACTATTTTTATGAACAACGGGATATTTACTATGATTTAATATCGAGAAACCAAACTCCACACCTAGGTCGCTGGCGTCGGCGATCAGTTAAGCGCTGTCTAATTTGACAGCGATATTTGACAGCGTTTCACTGATCGCTATTGCCAGCGACCTAGGCGTGCGCAGTTAAATATCCCGTTGTCCATACAAATATGTAGTAAGTACCTAATAGTTTATTATTTTGGTGCTAATATTAAACCAACATAAAATAAACTGTTGAGAGTTATTTTAAATTTCGTTAATTTGAACTTCTTCTCATTTTTATATAATTACTTTCAAATCATTGACAAAAGATGGCGCCACTTCCACTGCCCACAGTCCGTCCCACGGAACGGAAAGTCTTAGCTGAGAAATTTTAATAATAAGTTTTGTGATAAATATAATAATTATTTAAGCTTTGTAGGAACTGAATATTAAATTGTTGCTATATGTACTTATATCAATAATAAATTGTAATTATGTAGATTCTCACTTCGAATATCGTTCATTAAAAAATATAAATTTTAAGTTAATTACTATTATTAATACATTATAAATAAGCCAACATAACATACTACTATTATATTGTATTTGTTTATAAAAATATATTTTATTAAGTTAGTGATGTATGTACCATTATTGTACTTCGACTTTGCTGCCAACCGCGGTAACAAACTAGATGGCAGCACTTATTCCAAAGTAAGAAAGTCCTATTATATTATATTTGTTTTAAGTTATTTATTGTTAGCATGAATGAGGTTATATTTAACTAGGTCAATTTGTATTTTAAATAAATTATGCAATGTAGTGGAAATGTGCTTAATTCTATTGACTTGCTAATAGGAGTTTGTACTTTGAAATATCTAAAGGTGGTACTACACATCGCTGTTCGGTATTCGTCAATCGCCTGTTTTATTAAGTCTGAATTAAGGCCTGCGCACACCTTGTTCGCTGGCGGTAGCGATCAGTGAAACGCTGTCAAATCTCAAATCTGACAGCGATATTTGACAGCGTTTCACTGATCGCTACCGCCAGCGAACTAGGTGTGTTCGGGCCATAACTCGAACACGGCGTACCGAACATATTATGCTCTGATTTATTTCTTTATGGTTCTAAATGTGTCCAAAAACTGACAACCGAAGTCATGCTTTTTTTCATGAACAAAAAGTTCTGTTTTCAATTTGTATCTTGTTCATAAATTAAATAAAAGCTTTACATTGGGCAAATAAGACAGATTCGCAAACACGAATGCCGAAGTGAATTGCAGCCTTAGATTTTCTAGGTGTGATTTTTTCCTAAAACGTGAATACTTAACCCGTTTTTTTATAAATATAAATATTATGTGCATACGTCCCTCTAATTTAAATTATTCAATTATTTGTATAATGTATGTTTAATATTATAATTTTAATGACTGTGTAACATATTTTACCGTATTTAACGCATTCCTACCATGGGTGTGGTTATAGAGTCAAAACACTGATATCGGTAATAGCACAAACGGTATATTATCTTGAAAGTTAATTGGATAAGTAAAGTACTTTATCCCGTGCCCGCGAAGCTACGACTGGCGTCTCACGCCACGTATTGCCTACGCGACGAAACGCGAGAAGGGAGTTACTTGTGTGCAACTATGTTGCTACAGTAACCTCCCCCTTTTTAAACAAAAAAAATATAAAAATACTGAAAAACTGATAAAAGAAAGAATACAATTCAAGGTGATAACCCTAGAATTACAATTGCGTTAAAATTGTACAAGTCACATCGCGTGGCGAGCATAACTGCTGACACGCTGAAACATTATCGCTTGGCAATGTCTAAGTACCTAAGCAGTTACAATAACAAAGTGCAAACATGGTGAAATAAACTTGTACAGTCGGCTACGCTAGAATGTATAACCTACAACAAAATATTTGCGGGCACGGTTAAAAAATTAAATACATTTGAAAACAGAATATGACACACATTAAAACATAAAATGAAATTTTGTACAAGAATTACATAGTAAAAACATGAAAAAAATAGTAAAATAGCAATAAAAAATATCAAATACACTGTATGAAATTTTTAAGAAATACATTGGTTTAAAAATTTTGTAAACAAAAATTGTGCAAAAAATTAAATTACATACCTATACACTGGGTAAAATTTTATAGTTAAATCAAACAGGGTGGACATAACTTTTAAGAGGCACGAAAGAAAACACAACAATCACTGATTCTAAAAATAATAAGAAAAGTATATCACGTATGTTGACAGGGGAGGCTGTAGGCGCGAGGTTACACTACCGCTGCTGGTACAACCCCCGGCTGTATCACTCTCACGTGCGCGAGCGGCGCTGCTGGCGTAGGAACGCTGCTTGATAATATTTCTTTCCGCAGCCAGGCTCGTATACGATTACAAAATCGTCGCCAAACCACATAAATCACCAGTAAAGCCAATATGACAACTATAGCAACCATGAGAATACTCTGTTGCGTCATGTGCGCTTCCACCTGAGTGGAATTTTGTGCGATAACCACTCGGTTGTCTTCTACTTCTTTTGATTGCTGTTTACCCATTTTAAATATCATGAACTTTACGTGCAACTCTAGTGAAAGTTATTGAAGAAATGCCAAAAATACCTAAAAATTATGTCCAATAAGCTGTACCTGTTTATAGCCTAAATACAATATTTCGTCATTACATTTCAAAGTTCAAATCTTTGCTTATGCTAATGCTACACTTGTAAAAGTATGGCCTACTTACGTACATACCTATGCCTATGGCACTTATAATCTAAAGCATTAAAATTACTATAGTATCCATGTAATAAAACATTTTGCATCGTATGCATCCGCATCAGTACCAACTGTCCTTATTCTGTGGCACAAGGCTTGTGACGTACTATGCCAAAGATGCTCCAAACCGTCTTTCGTCATAATTGTCCAGTGACGAATGGCATGTAATGCCTCTCTGTGAGCGGTTTGAATAACAAATATTTTACTCTTAGATATCTGTAAACTATAATTATTTAGTCTAAAAAATATACGTAAATAGCTACTTATATTCATTATTTACTAACTCGATCAATACTAAACAACATATACCTACGTTAAGGGTAGTTGTCACCTGCTATATTCAATTACCGAGAGTCAACGGGTGCGACAACACCATCTAAAATTAGGGTTGCGGGCTCATTTCACCACGCAATATAAATCCAAAATAACGTTGCTTGATTAATCGAGTAAGTTAATGCTACTATCACCTACTTAAGATACTACCTACAACTTTACCTTGAAAACCTCGGTCGAACACCATTATTTCATAGGCTAATTATAGGTAACTTAAGTATAACAAAGAAATGTTTAACCTAGGTACCAACCGTAAGTACTTATCACCTAAGCTATAGAATTACATAACACTACCTAACTATAGATTGAAGCGTGCTGGTGTACGTACCTCGCGCCCGCTCCGAGTTCTTTTACCTGAAGTAGGGTTACTAGATGAGCTCGGAACGTGAGCGGGTATGACGTCACCCATGCTAGAAGTGTCGTCACCTGTGTCGTGTGTACTGCTCTGCTCATTGAGTACGTACGCTGGCTTAAGACGATCTATAGAGACATTTACACACCTGTTAGGGAGTTGTACTTTGTAAACCTTACAACCTTTCTTCAAGACACGGTACGGACCGTCGTACGGAGGTTGCAGAGGCTTACGAACCGCATCAACCCTAATAAAAACGAAATCACAAGACTTTAGATCCGGATGAATAAATAACGTTCGTGAATCACGATGTTTTCTTTCTACCGGTCTCAAACTACGTATCTTGTCTTGTAAGTCTTGTACTAATGTATGTGGATCTGAAGCTTCTGATTTAGCAGATACAAAAAATTCACCAGGTAACCTCAAGGTACAACCGTAAGTTAATTCGGCGGCACTCAGGTTGGAGTCGCTACGTAAAGTAGTTCGGAGCCCTAATAAAACAGTAGGTAACTCATCTACCCATGACGTAGATACCAATCGAGCACGGAGCGCTACCTTTAAGCTTCGGTGCCATCTTTCAATGGCGCCGTTGCTTTGTGGATGATATGGCGAACTTCTAATTCTGTGTATACCCATACATTTCATAAGCTGTGAGAAAAGATTACTTTCGAACTGACGACCTTGGTCTGAGGTCAAATACTGACAACTACCAAACCTAGTAATCCAACCGTCATAAATAACTTTAGCCACAGTTTCAGCTGTAATGTCTTTTATAGGGAACGCTTCAGGCCAATGTGTATATCGATCAATGATAGTAAGTAAATACCTATATCCATCTGTGGTAGTCGGCAAGGGACCTACGATGTCAGTGTGGATATGTTCAAAACGTCCAGCTGCGGGAAATTGTCCTAAATGAGATACCGAATGACGTTGAACCTTCGAACGTTGACATTGAATACAAGTTTTAGTCCACTGATTAAGATCTTTATTCATCCCTGGCCAGAAAAAACGCTGGCACACGAGTTTACGTGTTGAATTTATTCCGGGATGACTCAAATTATGTACCAAATTAAACACTAACTTCCTGAATTTATCCGGTAAATAGGGTCTAATATTACTGGTTGATGTTTCACAATAAATTTGCGTGGCACAATCGGGCAACGTTATTTTTCTAATAACAACGCTGCTATTTGATACCACGTTTCCGTTTGCTAAATAAGCATCGTCGTTCTGGGCGGTCGCTAATTCTGCAAAATCCAACGTACTGGGACACGTGATTGTTTCGACACGACTCAGCGAGTCTGCAACTAAGTTATCGCCACCAGCGACGTACCTAATATCCGTTGTAAATTCGCTGATGTACATAAGCTGCCTAGTTCTACGTGGAGTCTCTTTGTCACTTGATAATTTAGAAAATGCAAACGTCAGGGGTTTATGATCTGTGAAGATGGTTAACTCCCTGCCCTCGAACATACTTCTAAAATGAATTACAGCCAAATAAATTCCTAACAACTCCCGATCGTATGTACTATATTTAACCTGCGTATCGGTAAGTTTACGTGAAAAATAACCTAAAGGCTTCCAATTACCCTTCACTAATTGTTGCAGTACGGCTCCTACACAAGTATTTGATGCATCTGTCATCAAAGCTAGAGGAGTATCGGGCATCGGATACGTTAATGTGGCGGCTGACTGTAAACTTTCTTTACATTTAATAAAAGCTTCGTTAGCCTCGGCTGTCCAGTCAATTTGCGACTTATCGTTTTTCTTAGAACCTCGAATGTACTTGTTAAGTTCGGTTTGATAAGAAATGGCATTTGGCATATGCGGACGATAAAAATTTACCATACCAATGAAACGTCTGAGTTCGATTACCGTTTCCGGTTTTGGAAAATCAATAATGGCTTTGACCTTACTATCCGATGGCCTAATGCCGTCTATTGTTACTTCGTGTCCTAAAAATTCGATATTTTCCTGCCCAAATGCACATTTCGACAAGTTAATCGTTATACCAAAATCATGTAAGCGTTTAAACAAGACTTCTAGATGCTGTTCGTGCTTAGCCTTGGATTCACTTGCCACGATTACGTCATCTATGTAGCAGAATATAAACTCTGAACTTGGTTCAAAAGTTCCGTCTTCTCGTTCAATTCCTAATCCCTGTAAAACCGTGTTGTTCATGAAGCGCTGAAAAGACTGAGCCGCGTTGCGTAATCCGAAGGACATTCTAGGAAATTCGAATAAACCAAAAGGAGTAATAATGGCGGTCTTTTCCACGTCATCAGGAGCAACAGGGATGCAATGATATGCCCTATTTACATCAATTTTACTAAAAATATTTTTTCCTGTTAAAATATATGTAAAATCATGCAAGCGCGGAATTGGATATCTGTCGGGTTTCGTGACCGCATTTAATTGCCGGTAATCCCCACAGGGTCGAATTTCACCATTCTTTTTAGGTACAACATGCAAAGGACTTGACCATGGGCTTTTTGAAGGCCGACAGATTCCCAATTCCTGCATAACCCTAAATTCTTCACATACCTTTTTGTACCGGTCGGGAGGCAGCGGGCGCGCACGCGCATGTACAGGCGGCCCGGTCGTCTCTATGTGGTGGAAAACTGTATGTCTAGGAGTATCCTTAAAAGAAACAGGTTTTGTTATACCCGAGTACTTAGCCAAAAGGTTAAAATAAGGGTGTGTCTCGTCCAAGGTGTTCAAGGTAGGTTGATTACAAACTCTAATAGAACCTATGATATTTAGTTTAGTCACTTCATCTACTAATCTACGATTGCTTAGGTCAACCAATAGCTTATGGTGGATTAAAAAGTCTGCACCTAAAATAGGTTGGTTCACTGCTGCCAACACGAATGTCCATCGGTACGGTCTTCTTAATTTTAAGTCCAACACCATAGTCTTAACACCAAAAGTACTTATTTCGGTACCGTTTGCCGCATAAAGTTTGAAACCAACACTATTATCACTGTTATGCCTAATTTTACGCGCCGGGAGAACCGAAACGTTCGCTCCCGTATCCACAAGGAATCGTAGTCCTGTATTTCGATCTGTGACGCAAAGACGGTTACTACTTACAGGAACGATACAGGCATCCGTCGCTGACTGTACCTCACTTAGTTTCCCTCCTTTTTGTAGCTGCAGGGCGGGATACACTTGTGCGCCTTATCCTTGTAGCGGAAATGGTAAAAACACTGCCAATCCGGTTTACGTGACGCCGATGACGTTCTATTGACACTAGTGGATCTCCCCCTGCTTTGGCTTCGACCGCGCGAGTCGTTCCGTCGCGAGTTATGCAGCTGATCGATCCGCTTATCTATCCGCTTAATCTCATTGATAATCGCAGCTGTGTCGAGCGTACTTGATGATGCGACGGGCGTCGCCCTTACCTCCGACACGGACTGATTATTTCCTTGCGTCTCCATTACCTTGTCGGCAATCTTAGCAAGGATTGTGAGATCACTGGACTCCGCTACTGTTATTATTCCACGAACTGCAGGCGGAAGGTGGCCTTGCCACAGGATCTTAAGGGTCTCGTCCGGTATTTTGGTGCGGGCCAAATCTCGCATGCGTCGTAAAAGCTGAGAAGGCTTTTGATCGCCCAACTCCATCTCGCTCATGAGTTTCTGTACTTGCCGGGTCTCCGATTCTTCGTAAATGGTAAGTAATCGTTCCTTTAATGAATCGTACTTCCGGGTGGTAGGAGGATTCATCAGGATGTCCGTCACTTGCTGGATGACCTCCTTAGTGAGCTTGGTGATGACAAGGTTGAACCTGACCTCGTCTGACATCTTTTGGGGCGCTAGTATGGCCTCGGTTTGATAGAACCATAGCCTCGGGTGATCTGCCCAAAATTCTGGAACACGGGAAGTGACTGTGATGGCAGCCAAATCCATTTTTTCGTCCTTGACCTCCACGCTGGTTGTCGCCGGGCCTGGAGTCGCAACCGGCGCCGGGGTCGGCGTCGGGGCCTGCCCGATAGCAGCGGGTAACATGATGCCGAAGTTTATACGTAACACTGAGGTAATTCACCAACTTTATACAGAAAATTTAGAGTTCACTGAGTGTCCGAAAAAAAAATGTGGTCGCGGGGCACGGGATACCTAACTCGCAAGGTGAGTCGTAACCAAAAATATAAAATTGCGGGGTCACCACTTTACCGTATTTAACGCATTCCTACCATGGGTGTGGTTATAGAGTCAAAACACTGATATCGGTAATAGCACAAACGGTATATTATCTTGAAAGTTAATTGGATAAGTAAAGTACTTTATCCCGTGCCCGCGAAGCTACGACTGGCGTCTCACGCCACGTATTGCCTACGCGACGAAACGCGAGAAGGGAGTTACTTGTGTGCAACTATGTTGCTACAATATTGTCAATAATATATCTGTATATGAATTCTTATGATTTGTTTTAATCTTTTACCTTCGGACTTCTAGACGCACAATTATGTGCTATTCCTTCATGGTGGATATCCCACACTCGCGTACAAAGAGTTTTGATTCCACTTTTATAGTACGAACTGCCAAAAGTGCCAAATGCTTAGCTATCTATATAAAAAAAACTATAATCTACTTTAAATGAGATATGTTTTGAAGATTCTGATGGATGGAAGTTAAGTAGGTAGGTACTCTAGTGGTTTTGATAGTCTCAGAAGATAGTAATATCAGTGTGAATTATTTACCGTTATTTTAAGTCGATTTACACTGATCACATTGAAACTTTTCACAAGTAAATACTTACTATAGGGGCTTTTCTCGAGGCCCTTATAAAACAAGAGCACGGGTGGTCTGGTAGTAGTAACCCCCTAGGTACCCAGGTACCCCTTGGTACCTGGGTACCTTCCGATCTTACGGTCGCGGGTTCGAATCCAGTCCTTTTAATTTTTCTGCTCGAAAAAATTATGTACTTACACATACACAATGCTAGTGCACTCAAACGGTGAAGGAAAACATCATGAGGAAACCGCTCGTATTGGCTATGTCTTCCCTGTGGATTAGGACGACTGTAGGGATGATTAATTTCATCTAAAATCCATCTCTTACCATCGGGTTATGACAAACTGTGACAAAGACAACTTTAGCTAATGATTAAATTTAAATTGCGTTTATAAGTAGGTATGGCTGTAAAGGACAAAGGGAATAATAAATACACACGATGATTATCTATGTATTTAAAATTTAATTTTCATTACTTATATACAAATTACAACATTTACTATTATAATAGTTATTAGTTAGTCCTATATTTACACCATAACACAGTACACTTTAGAAGCGTAATTTATTTAGTTAATAAATTAAATAGTACATGAGAATAGTTTTGGAATACCGAAATTTATTAACTTTTTTGACGGGGAAGGAACAGAAGACTTCCTAAAAAAGGTTAAACTGAATACCGAAAACTCAGCACGAATGACCGGAACCAGTAATAGACAGAAAATAATCATGATTGTATTTTCAGAAATGCTTCATCTGTAGAAATACTAATGTATAAAATGTAGAAAGAGAATTACAGGAAAAATTAATAACTATTGTGAGTTGGGGCAATAAGTACTGTTCTTCAATAAGTAGAAGATACTTTTTTCTGCTAGTAATTATCAACAGATTGTTTTTGGTACCTATAGGGTTGAAGCTGACAAAACAGAAAACCAGTATTTGACAGCTCACCAAGATCCTATGATCTTGCTGAGCTGTCAAAATGTCAAAATGTCAAATGATAATCCTGTAATGGTACATGATAAGAGAATAAAAATTACGACTCAGACGCTTATTTGGATTCAATTTTGACAACCCAGTAGGTACCTAGGTATAACCTACACCAATAAAGAAACAAATCCAAAATGGCGTCGCTAATTTTCACCTCTCACTCGTACAATGTTGTTAACAATACGGTAGAGCGAGAGGTAATGATTATCAATGCTTTTTTATTAGATTTGTTAGTTTATTGGTGAGGATTATTGACAGGAATGTACAATAAAGTTATTCTAAATTTAAACACATACAACATTTATTATATAGTTATGTATCTAATCGGAATATATAAGTGGAATTAACATTAGATAATACTTTAAACATTGATTTCGATCCCCGTCTCACACGGAATTAATATTATTGTACTTATTAAATACTCTACGATAAATATTCCCAAGGAAAGTAACGAGAACAATTAAAATCATTGAAAACTTAAAACAACAACAAAATAAATAGCCTTTTTATTTTGAAAAATAAACGTATACCGAATTCTGCGTCCGTATTACCTACATGACTATCTTTTATTAATACCTATCTTAAAATAATAAACGATGATATTTTACAGATTGAAATATATTATAGCTAGATGTCTAGTTTGTGAAAATATCTTCTTATATTATTGATTTTAAACATTTAAATCTGAAGTCATAAAGACAATATTCTGAGTAAAATTACGATTCTAACACTGACTTAATACTTGCTAAAATGAGAAATAGCAACTGTATTATATCCACGAAATATAATTAAAGTTTAAAAATAAAAATCCTAAACAGAGACATACTTTTTCTTCTATTTTCATAGTATTTTGGTCAAATCGACGACATCACAACCGAATTTCTAAGGCCTGGATATAAGTCTTTTAGCTATAGGTATGTCCTTTTGGACGCCCGATGTATTGCTATCGGTGAATATAATACAAGTTGCTTTACAAAAATCTATATAAATGTCATATTAAATAGGTGCAATAGAGATCACTGCCTACACTCATTTGAACCAGAGATATAATAGTACAATATTATAATGTATGCTGTAACATCTCTATAAATATATCGAGAGTTGCAGTTATATGACTATTTTTAATAATTATAGACAAGCTTGCGCAGGTTGGACTTGACATTTTTGAATTTACTGTAATTCTTAGATTTCAGTTTGAATATCTACATGGATCTTTACTTAGTTATTTATTCTAATTCCTCTATAATAATAATAATTAACTAGACCAGATTTTACTATGAGTAGATATTTAGTCGAAACTTGACTGATATTATCTATTCATTACCAATATAATCCCAATTTACTCCACAATTTTGATATAACTGTAGTACAACGATTACGCTCAAATGATTTGTCTAACAATTGTACTGTTAAAAGAACAGTACCATAGAAAGTAAAACGCGCCTTCCGCAAAAACGAATTCGTTCGCGTCTTCAAGATAAAAACCAGAACTGATTTAAATTTCAAATACCAACTGCACTAGAGCCCACATACATAAATTAAATGCATTGCATCGCCACTTAACTTTTCTAACTACATTACAATACAGTCCGTCTCTGTCCAGCGTATATTGAACACGACAAGATTAGCCATGACTCATGACTTAAATCAGTGATTTTAGAGCTCACATTTGAATTGAGTTTATTCAAAACATGGTTGACATGACACCAAGAGGGTTTGTGTACTCATCCATGGTCGCTGTCATGTCGTATAGAGAGGTCAAGGAGCCTAAAGAGAAACGAGTGTTATGCATCAATTATACCGACATGTCTGTTCAATTGGAACAAGATTGGCACAGTTAGAGACGTACAGCCTCAAATACAATCATTCTGTCAGGGCCTGTCTTAGCAATAGATGTCGCAAGTACTCACTCTTGATTTAGTTGCAAGCCCAATTAACTATTGCACATTATAATAAAGTCAAACATTGCCGTGACAATAAACACTGATTAAAGAATTGCACATTTTGGAACTATGCGCCCGCCAAGCGCGTGTAGTCAATATCACAACTATTAAATATTTGTGTGGTTAACATAAATGTTTGTTCTCTGTCTGGGTGTTATATTGTATTCTAAGTATGTATTTACAAAAAAAAAATGTATTCAAGTATTATATCAACTATCCGGTTCCCATATTACAAGCTCTGCTTAGTTTGGGGCTGGGTAGTGTTGTGTGAATTGTCCACAATATTTATTTATTTATTAAATGAAATAATCTACGCACATTTATTTTGATGTATCCGATATAATATAAACGCACCGTCTTAGATTAGGATATGGTATCTTGCGTCTGCGGTTGGTGCGTCGTCAGTTTAGAACATTGAAATACCCTAAGGGCGAACAGCGGTAGCTAAAGCAGCACCTTCGTGACCAATGACGAGAATAATTAAAATGAACTAAGTAGACCACAACAGAACGATTATACAGGTTTTGAAAGCCTTCTCCCAAAATCTTGAAACAAAAAAACTTTGTTTAATACAGTTTTTTAATAAATTAATAGGAAGAAATCCCTTGTGCACTGCCTGGACTCGAACGATCTCGTGTCAATACGGATCTACTGTCATTAGAAAGAGAATCAATTTTAAACCCCCATTTTAAACATAGAATCGTAAAGACTTATATTTTGGAGAAATCTGCATCAAAACCCCGACCGTACGGTATTTTAGTAATGTTGTTTTACGGTACCGCTTTACTACCGCAGTTGAGAGACTATAAACATCTTTGCTGATTTTTAATTATTATTACGGCTTAAAAATACGTTCGACTTATCGATAAAAATATGTATTAGTATCTAGTCATGAAATGGTTATGAATATGACTACCGCACCAATAATGGAGAAACAACGCGAACCGATGGGTATAAAATGGCGTCGAAAAATTGTTTCAGCAAGACGGTAAATCGCTCCTAAGTATTTCAGAAGGCGATACAATAAAATTGAATATAAAAAAAAATACTTTGCTAAAATCGAACGCGTTGTCTTCCCATTGTAAACAGACGCTAAAGGTGAGTAACAAGAATATAACAGCGATTCCAGTGGATTACAGTACAACACCGTGAACGCATCCGTATTAAAATTAGATTTAAAGCTCAGTGAAACTACATTGGCGTCATAAGAATGAGAAGGCCATAATACAGATAGGTTCACAGGCTTGGACTTGGCGGATTCTGAAGGTGCTAAGTGCCATAGTATGGGAATAGCACCTGGAGAATCAGCCTATTAGAACGACCACAGCTCGCGACTCGGGGGTCTAGCAACATCGGACGGATCATTTCGTTAACCTTTTGGGGCTTAGTGAGGCTTATAAGGTACTTGATACCTTAAAAATAACAGACTTAAAATAACCATAAAGCATATTAAAGACGCGACTTTGGTGATTCTTTTTCGATCGATCAATCAAGTTGGTTCCACAACATTAGCTAGGTAGTAGCTGTTATACAGTTAAAATTCAAACTTTTATAAAAATACTTGTAGTAAGCCGTTATCTGGCCTATACTTCTCTACTCTTTCTTAACAAAGATGAGACACTGCTTTTGACACATTCCCACATCCTAGCACAATTAGGTAAGTCTAGGTATAAGCAAAGTTCACGACCTAAAGTCGCGTCTCATAATATTGAACGTGTCACAATAGTCGGAGGTTGTTGCAACAGGTGTCAAGAGGTGGTGCCTTGGCCGGAATGCGTAAAACACGTTGCAAAATTTGAGATTATCTTAGTGGCTCTACGTAAACTAAACAATTGTTAGCTATCCTTACCTATGTACATTCTAGAAAATTCTTTATCGATATTCGTTGGTAACACATTTCTAATATGCCACATTAGATTAGAATTTAGTAACTTTTTTTATAAACAACTATGGCTAATTTTTTTTTATTCCTTCGGCTGAGTTTTTTTAATATAAAGATGTACCTAATTCTAGACTAAGCACCACCTGCTCGAATACTTACTGCATTAATGATTGAATATTGCACATAGAGCTTAGAACCTAAATTACATAAAATTTTACTTTTAAAACAATAAATAGCTTTAGATAACAGTTCATAAATCTAACAGTAGGCTGAGTAGGTAGTCTGATAGTAGGTAATGATCGCATATATTAATTAGATAAATTATATTATTACCTTGTTACATACCGCTACGCTTGGTAACCATGCCATTAGTTGTAACAGAGGGGAAATTAGCAAGATTGAACAAACCTGAACAACTGAAAAGGTACCTTACGCTAAACCAGTATAAACGTTCAACGAAATTTAGGTGTATTTATACTTTACACGGGTATTTATCGCGTATATTACCTTATTTTATTTATTTTCCCGACGCCTCCACTTTTCAACGACGGTAGCACTCATGTCAATGCTCCAGTCAGCCCGCGACCACGGTTATTGCAACATAGCCGAAACGTCGGGAAAATAAATAAAATAAGGTAATATACGCGATAAATACCCGTGTAAAGTATAAATATGTCTTATGATCGCGAAAGTTTAAAAAGTACTATTGAAATTTAGGTGTTTAGTAGGTACGTAATAACAGGATGCGCAATGTAAACCGTTCGCCACCTTGAACGCAATCGCGAACAACTTGATTCGGTCGTCAGTTGAATCAAAAATCAAATGATACAAGTTTTTGTTTTTATGAGTCAACGACAAATTGCCCAGATTTTGGTGGTTCGTCTTCTAGTTTATTCATCTTGCCTACTCAAAACAATTTAATGCATAAAAACATGAAAGTGCCGACTACCCATGCACGCAAAGTATGTAATAAAAACAATTTATGTAAACAGCCTTTAGTAAAATATACAATTAGTATACTTAGTAATTTTTGAAAGAAATAGGGTAATTTTTCGTTGGAAAGTTGCCGAGGTTCAGATAGGTAGTAAAAAAACATGGCGCAGTTGTCAAGCCAAAAGGCATGCTCACTAACGAAAGTGTCCTTTGGTTCAAAAAGCGTCTCAAGAAGCAAGTACTTTTTTCTTCACATGTTTTTGAAATTATACCATTCCTGTTCCTGTAAAAGTGTAGTGCCCCACTTAGCCCCCACTCTCCCCCTCCGGGTGGCGCTCACTGTGGGTGGTGCGCAGGCGCAGGCCCACGCGGGTTCCTGTGTCAGTCGCCCGTCGCTGTCACCGTCGTCCAATTCCAAGGGCTCGAGTACTGCCCTTTCTGCTGGCTGAAAAAAAAGAAAATACTCTGTTAAGATCATAGAATTCAATAGAACGACCAAGTAGCCCGATAAGTGTCGTCAAAAAACACGAACACAATGTGTTCTTTTCAACATACAAATTCAGAAGTCGTAAAATAAAACATGTTTCCTTGTGCAATAATAGTGCTTTTGTGTGGTTGCCTTTTCGTCAAAGTAGCCAACTAATGATAGTAAATTATTTACTGGCCATTAACTACTTGAGAAAACCAGTGCAATTATATTCCTGCGTAAAATCCGGAACACATTTTTCGAATTGAGTACGGATAATGATAATCTTTATCGCAATAGTTGGTTTCTCAACATTGCAGGTACGGTCACTGATCTAACTCATTCATGACTGGTCTCTCAGCTCAGTTGGTAGTAGCTCTGCCTTCTGCGCCGTAGGTCGTGGGTTCGATCTCCACAGAACAAATATTTGTGTGGTGAACATTATATTAGGTTTAATTATTAGGTTTGTTCTATGTATTCTCTAAGTATTGTATTCTATACAAAAAAATACCTTTATAATTATTACGAGTATAGCAACTATTGTAGTGTTTATTTTTATGTCGCTGACTGTCTCACTGTAGATACTCACATATTGCTTATTTCTTTGTAAATGCCTTTAGGAAGGAGGATTCTGTTCCTCTTGTGCTGGTAGGGAACTCTATAATGCATCGTTCGGCCTCTGGAGCCAGCCTTTTCTCTTTTTTGGTTAAAAACTTCTAAATTTCCACTTCAACACTTTATTACACTATTCGAAAGAGCAGAATTTTCTGATCCTGGAGGTATACTTGATCCTATATCTAAATTAATAGCTTTTATAAGATTCCTTTATAAATGTTAGTATTTTCACAACTTTGTTGACACTGATTGTCAAAACAAACCACAATATGTCTTTTATATTTCATTTTTTAAATGTCATCAAAATGAGGTTGGTCTTTAAAACATAGAAGAACTTCTGTGAAAGATGCTGGACGTTGACTACGAAACTAAATAAAATTAAATTTGGAACTGGATTTGAAACTTGAAATGCTGAGGGATTCGGGAGCATGAGTTGAACCACGGGCGCGGAACAAGACAGACCTCGAGAGTCTATTTAAACGCCAGATCGATTTTTCATACGAAGGGAATCTAGTACCTTCGTCCTTGATTGCGGTCACTAACGACTGCCTACAAATCTGACTGTGCTACGGAGATTCTGAACCTCTACCTACTCCGTTCCGACGCTAGAGCAGGCTTCATCTCAAGCCATCTCCATACTAAGTGTTCTGCTCTCTTCAGATCCACTCCTTGGTTCTTCACTGCTTTGCCTGCCAGATAAGTCTGCCTGTCTGCTTGCTTGCCTGCCTGCCTGCCTGCCTGCCTACCTGCCTGTCTACCTGTCAGCCTTCACGCCTTCACTTCGCCAGCCGCACGCTGCACGCCAGTGCACCTTGGAAATCCAGACGCATCCTTGAAACCATCCTAGGAGTGACTCATCTTCATCATCATCATTTTTATCCCTTTTTCTTTATTAAATTTGTAAGCTTTTAAAAATCTTTCCCTCAAACCGATAGGTCTTTTTATTCTTAAATAACTTGTGCGTGCAGTCCCCCTCTGGGACTGTTACGTTACACTATCTGGTTCCCATAGTACAAGCTCTGCCTAATTTGGGGCTAGATAGTGTTGTTTGGATTGTCCACAATACATACATAGGTATCTATTGAGGTAAGGTTGCCATTAATTTTAATTTATTCTTCGCGACGCAAACATTTTACTAGGTACCTACCTAGTAAAATGTTTGCGTCGCGAAGAATAAATTAAAATCAGTTGCTAGATAGCTATAATGACCTAGCTAGATTTAGGTAGTTAAGTGGTTAAGTGCCTGCCTAGATAGGTAGGTCCTTCTCTATCTACCTTTAGTTAGTCATAATGACCGGATGGGGGCAATATAAAACTGGGTGTACCTACCTCACTGAGGAGTTTTCTATGCACGTTTCTATAAATATCAGATATTTTCTACCGTAGGAAGTTGAGAACTTGATAAATGCTAGCTGGCTGGTTTAATAGCTTCATTAGCAAGCGCTAATCACTGACTCAGAACAGAACTAGTTACAATAGTTCGGCATTTTGCCACTGAAAGTGATTACCACTATAGATAGATAGATAGAATCTTAGGCATTTTTGGTAAACAAAAGTAAGGAAAAGTAAGAAGGTCATAGTGTCCCATTGTTGCACAAAACCTTCCTCCCATTGACCATTCAAGTCACTACGATCCTGTGACTTTATTCAGTATATGTGTTCTGTGGGCAAGTTTAACGAGCATAGACAATAATTTCTTACTCCAACTAATCGGCTGCAAGCTTAGACAATTTAACCTTGTCTAAGGCTGCAAGCCTTGAAACAATTGTTTGGGACTGTATGGTCTAAAGTTGTATTGTAGGTCTTGTGATCGATCGATTGAGGACAAAAGTATAAAGATTATTTAAACAAAAGCTTATACTTAGTCATTTATTAACTGATTTGAAAAAATCGGCTATTCAAGTTTTTTTTAATAATTACTTGTTTAGGACTAGTTTATATCAAATTTGAAATCCCAGACATTCTCCGTAGGTAGACGGCATGTCTCGTTCATGTGCAATAATGTGCATACCAAAACAAGAGACACGCAGACTTGACCCACTTACTATGAGTTATGTATTTATTTACTCGTATTAATGTTCAGACACGCACGCAAGTGTTGCTAGCTGCTGCTTTTTTGTTTAATTGAGAGGAACTTAATCCATCATAATAATATTTTTTTTCTTAAAAATTCATGGTTTTAGAAGTTTGTTTTCAATTAACAATTTTGTTCACATATTTTGGTTATAATGTAATTTACCCTGAAACATGATTTGTAGGTTCTGTTTTTATGGAGTATTCGTTATACCTTACTCTAGCTAATCTTATGAAAAAGTCGCTGGGTGGGTACTCTCAAAGGTGGGCACTTATTAGGATAATGACATTACATCTCCCCTTCGTAAACAATTAAATCTTCTCAGGACAAAAGGGGAAGTGTAACCGACCCAGTGCCTTACATTTCGGCAATTTACCGCGAGGGGAGATAGAAGTCAATGCTACTGTCTGACGTCATACCATACCCCAGAGACCGGCTGAGATGTTCTCGCGTACGCACTATTTATTTATGGTTTCGTTGTGCGGGGTCTTGAGTTTTTTGACATTAACATTATTTATTTATTTATTCAAAACTTTTACGCAATTTAGTGCTAGGAGGACTTAATGTTAACATGCGCGTATTGGTCCAACATTTATTACATGATAAAGATAAAATTAGACGAACTTATTGCGGTATATTGTTTTTTCTACACTATCGTTCTTTTCAAGTCCAGTCCATCCTAAGGTTGCCTGGAAGAGATCGCTTTTAGTGATAAGACCACCTATTGTATTTCACTGGTTTTTCTGTACACCATTGTTAATTTTATGTGGTGTGCAATAAAGTATTTTCTATCCATCTAAGTATATTGTATTTTTTAAGTAGGTACACGCAACAATAAGCAATCAACACACGCACTTTTATATATTATTGATTGTGATATTGCGTGTGTCATTCTTAGAATGGTGCTAGAGAGCGTTTTTTAAATTACTCAAAGGCACTAACAAACGCTACTTTTAAACATTGCTTAATGTAGTCCTGTCAATAGGTACCTATCATTACAAATTGGTCTGACGCCTGACAATATATGATCAAATGAACTTCCAAGTGAAGTTCTATCATTATTATATGAATTGCTTCATTAGAATATATGATTAACACCGTAGTTTCCCTAATATACTGGGTAACAACCGCACCTTTTTTAGAGATTTAAAAAACAAACATTAAAACCTATTTTCCATCTGCTCAGCCCCGTCGTAGGTACGTCAATTGCTCATTTCTTTAGAGATAGTACATAATGTAATAATTACAAAACTTTTTATGTAATGGGAGGCGCCTTGCGCCAGGGAGGGGAGGGTATCATATATTCTAATGAAGCAATTCATATAATAATGATAGAACTTCACTTGGAAGTTCATTTGATCATATATTATATTTCATTGCTTCATTATTCATATATGATTAACACCGTAGATGTTAAGAGCAGAAAGTTTTGGAATGAAATACATAGTTATTGCAATAACTATGGATTATTTATTGGTAAGTAATCACAAACAATAATCAGTTAAAGATACAGATAACAACACTGTAATTAGAATGTGATAGCTTCTTATTCAATTTAACCTGTCACAAATAATCACCAACAAACATATTGATTGATATTAGGAATAATTCAAAGTCAAAGTGTATATACATATTTGTACAATCACATAGTACTGGGTTGGCAATAGTAGTAAATTTTAATGCATTACAATAAACTTCCTGTATATAGGAAAACAGACGGACCGCGTGAATTCACCTTGGTCCAGGATAGTTCTCTTGTAGAAACCGAGTAAATGAGTTACACCTGTTGTATCAGCCTGCGGTCATGCGAATAGTTTCTACACTGACGCTTGAGTAGCCCGCAATCAAAGTAAACGCATGTCGTTTACCCACTGTGAGCGCCTAAGAACGCTGACATTCACAACACTACTCTCTGACAGTATTTGTTTAATCCATCACTGATATTCTGTGATGTAGAAGCTGTGAGTGGACGTATCGGCGTCAACTCACTCCTTGCTATTCATAAAGTTCTAAAATTTTTAGTAAAATAAATTTAATCTGAAATAACTGTACCCGGACTGATACCCATATCAGCTTTATCGAAATATAGCAGAAATAAAACCGCTTGGTTTTCCACCAGGGGAGGATGCTTCAATAATATCTGCTATGACTATACTAATACTATCAGGTATTAGAAGATAACAGGTTGTCAACATAAATCAGGAATAGATGTCTGGACTCAGTGGCTAGTACAAACCGCTAACAATTCTTATGATTAATATTACTTTTCTCAATCTTTCTGTTTTAGGAAAGCATTTTGAAATAAGATTCAAAAACACCAAGCACTAGAGTACCTGGGACTTGTAGTAGGTCTTAATTTATAAACTTAACGCATTCGTTTGACCCGGTGCTATTTACCCATACGGGCTGACAAGGCCTAACGGTGGGAAATAATAGTGCCTTAGACAATGTGTCGTCTGAAATGTTAATATAAGAAATGTGGTATCTTTCCGTAGGTTAGAGTATTATCAATGTTGTTGACAATGCAACACTGCTACCAAAGCATAAGCGAAGTGTTATATATTATTATATATTATATATAGTATACATTATAATCTTTCCCGTGTATGAGATTATAGCCTTTGAAAAAAGATTGGCAAAAAGTTTTTATTGGGGCTTAAATACTAAACATCTGTAACTAAGAAGTCTTGCAATAACGGAAAACATGGTTGCGATGGCCAATAGGAAAGAATACACCAGTATAACCATTTGCCATTATAATGACTTTTTTATAGTATTAAAAATCAGAAAAAATTAAAAACAGTGGGAAGACGTAAAAACAGTCTGCGTGCAAGTTCATTGTAAAAATGCGTCCACGGCTACCACGTCGGAGCTCTGTGTCCATGAAACATGTCTCTGGTGTACCTTGCGATATTATGAGATGCGAGCAAGCCAATTTTTGGTTGACCGAAATATTGTACAACGTCACGAAAGACCCTATGAGAAAGTGATCGTTCCGTAACTGGTGTGAATAATCTAAAGGCGGCGTTCACGGAGTCCACGTTATAATTTATACGTATGAGGCGAAAAACCAAAGACCACTTGATCGCACCACCTTCGTGTTATCCATGCGTAGTAATATTGCGCAGTTATACCTATTTCAGGCCCAGAAAAAAAAACTGCCATTAACCCATAAGTTATTTAAATGGCATGCATTTTTATCTTTTGCAGCCTTCTATTTGCCATAGATTAAAACTAACAGACAGCGCTCCAGCCTGCGTTGAAAGCGTCAGCATAATAAACTCAAGTTCAAAAATGTTCTTACCCATATCCAATGGCCATAAAGTTGCCATCAATATTTGAGGATCACCAGAAAAAATCATCATCTAATATAATACTAGGTAGTGAAATTCTGTTTCATAATTATCATGCCTTATTCAGTAAAGCAACGAAGTTATGTCGCTCTAAAATCTTGGTATATAATTGAACTTAGCTGCGGGGCACGTGGCGACATAAAACTCTGATAGCTCCGAGCGCACTCGCAAATAGAACATGAAGGTCATTTAGAAAACTTTGCAACAAACTCTGCATTTAAAGCCTCATCTGATTTTATCAAGGAGAAGAAATTAGTATCGTTTTAATCTTCGAATTCAGCGTCCAGGTTCTTGAGGCGTTTATTTGATCATAACGCAATTGAAGACGAAACCGCAACAACATAGTATAATTTTCAATATGTATTTCGTTGAATAGTTCATACATTTATCGTACGCATCGCTTACGCGAAATGGCATCTAATGTTGATGGAAAACCGTGATAACTCGGATAAGTAAAGACTTCCCGCATGATTTTAGTGAACATAAGTGCAACTGAAATCCTAAATGATAATACATAAGGAGTAAGTAGGTACGTATTATTTTAGCCGAGTTATAGGGCTGATCCATCAGAAAACTGCATAGTAGTAGGATGCACCCTTTAAGCCGAAGGTGGTTAGGTAGGTATTACCTTGTACTACCTTGCCTGCTGTACGGCAGTAAGCTTCCATTTTAAAATGCTCGATCTAGATGTATTTGTTCATGGGTGGTAAATTTAGTTTAAAACCCTTGTCACCGAATAGGCTTTGAATGGAATGAGGAATATCTCTGATTATGAATTTGTCACGTGACACAGATAAAAGTCACCAGTGTCATGTCTATGCTTTCCTCAAGAAAACTTGTTCTGAGGAATTGATGATTGACAAACAACGGTTCGGAATGGAATATAGCAACCATTTTGATCAAATCAAGTACAAACTATTGTTTGTTACTTAAAACCAACAATTATAAAAGTGTGGAGATAAGTCTACTTGCATGTACCTGCGTCCATGATGACCTTGTGCCTGGGCACGGGTCTTGACACACCACACTGTTGTGTAGAGGCAGGAAGCTCCTGATGTCATCAGTGGTCATCTGCTGTAACCTCCTCGCCCCCTCCCTTTTTTGCCGGATGTCAAGGAGGCGCATTCCAGTTTCACTGGTAGGAAGTTGATCAAGTAATGGTCAATGGAGCAGTGGGCTCTTGTGGCTTAGCAGGTTTCTTTGGATAGCGTTGAACCAAACAATAAACCAACTCGTTCAGGCGTCGCTGATCATAAATATTATTATCATTTCATTTAAAATTTATTTATCAAAGTATGTAGTGACGAGCCATATTCAACTTTACGTGGTTTAGTAATGCGAATGACACAACAAACGGCATCCATTGCCGAGATATATCATGGGACATGTTATCGCCCTTGAGCAGCAAGTCTCTTGCTGACGGCAGTGACCCGAACCAAGTTATTGCTGGAAAAGAACCAGCGTTAAGCATTTTATCACGACTCGAACCATCAGTACTACGGCTGAAAATTCCCGCATTTAACTTTGATGATTGTAACAACCAACAACAAATTATCCAGTACAAAGCAGTCTTTTAGTAACTTGTCCTTATTTTCTCTAGGATTCCTAGTGTAAAAAGTGCCACAAATATGGACTGCGGACTCGTGGACTTACACCTGATTGTCACATGTCTCGTGGTCACGCAACATTGCAAAGGATCGTACTTGACAACTTGTCAAGTATGTTTATGCCTAAGTCAGGTGATTCGGACGTAGATTCACTACAAGCGAAGAGTAGTTCGGGGTCCAGACCAGATTATGTGCTGGCAATTTGATCTACATAACAGAACAGCATCATTCAGTAAAGTATTCGGTTGACTCCGGCCGAAATGGTTTCAGATGCAGTCGGTGCTGGCTTTGATTTAGTTATAGTCACTGTCCTTAGCTATTTCATGATCCTCGTTCCCAAAATTACATTTTGCAAATTGAGGTTGTGAGGAATAGAAAAAGTAGGTAAGTACTTACTACTACCTAGGTACCCGAGTACCTTAAGTTCGCAGAGGAACATTACAACTATTTTAGATTGTATGTATTTTCTGCTTAGATCATCGTTGGAGACTCGCAGTCAACCCCGATGCCATGGTTGGTCATATATTTATTTTTTATTCTGATTTGGCAAATGTCAACGTTAGAGACCCGCAGTCAATCCCAGAGCATTCCAAATCAGTTTTACCAACCTTCATCATTTTGATGATGAATCAATCCAAGAAATAATTCTTCGTTTTCTTGCATAATTTTTCTATTTGACACTGCACACCTTTTTTGGCATATTGCTCAGAAGGTGCGTGCGATAGTTACCGCGCACAAAAAAGGAATGAGCAATTGACGTACCTACGACGGGGCTGAGCAGATGGAAAATAGGTTTTAATGTTTGTTTTTTAAATCTCTAAAAAAGGTGCGGTTGTTACCCAGTATATTAGGGAAACTACGGTGTTAATCATATATGAATAATGAAGCAATGAAATATAATCTGGAAATATACATGTACCTATTGTTTTTGAAGGCGATTATCATAAAGTTTTTTTTTTCTGAGTAATAGTTATGATGATCACTTACTCATAGAAATGCCAAGAGATTGAAATGTATGAGTTTGCGAGTAAGTAACGGTGCCTTGTAGTGCCCGTGAACACAGTGCCCTCTAGTGAGACATAAACACATCACATCATGGTAAAATAGTGGTTCAGTAAAAGTCGTACCAAGCCCCCGCTATCTTGTTTGAAGAAGGGTGATTGAGGTGGTCTGCAATTCTGTATCCAGAGTTGTTTTCGTCCTAGGAGAAAAGCAGTGTTTTGAAAAATAAGCTAGAATCTAGCAAAACTGGGATTTTAGATAAATAGAACAGTACCCCGAGTCCCAGTTTTGCTACCACATTTGGTTTAAGTTTCGCCTATTTGTCTCTCTCTACTGTATGGAGAAAAGATGAGACAGCAAAAATACGTGACGTTCGATCGAAACGAGTTTTTGTCTCATAAATTTTCCATACGAAAGAGAGAGACACGTGCGCACGAAAACAACATGTGGTAGACGAAATGTGGTAGCATAATTCCGGCTTCGGGATCTGTAATGAGGGCGCCACTGGACCAAGGCCTTAATATTAATCTGCTCTGCCTAAATACGATTCAATGTAAATTATTAGTTGTTTGGATGGAGTTGCTGCCACGGAATTTTCTTTGGGTGGGTTTTTAATGCACTGTCCATATTTCATTCTTTTAGGAAAACCTTGTTAACGAATTTATTATGCCTATAGGTATACCATTTTCTGGTGGGTTTTAATTGCATCATACTCGTCGTTGATCATACCTATCTTTTTAAAAATCCCTTTTCCATGAGTTTCTCGAGGATTTCTTGAGAAACGAACAAGACGGCCGGCGGGCGCTACTAAATAAGGTCGTAATTATTCTTGATGCATGGTCCGAGCTGGAATTTGTAGGAATAGTTACTGTAACAATGTGACTTTAATTTCAGCTATTTGGCGTTCCGCTGTAATGAGGGTTTTCAGTGCTTAGGAACCTAGGTATATTATATATTTAGATTACATTGTTGAAACATAATTATCGAATTATTCTGCGTGCGAATATATTATGCTAATAATTATGTTTACAGACTGTGGGTAATACGTCAGCTCGATGGAACGACGTATATAGGTATGCTTTCAAATAAAATTTGTTTCAGGTTTTTATATCTATGGTTTGCAAAAAAAGATAAGAAAAAAAATATCATTGTAAAACGCCACCTTTTTTCCTTGTTTCTAAATGACGTCACACTTAAGCACCTACATAAACCCTGCTAAGTAGCTACTTTTGTAAGAATAGCAGCAGAGTCTGCGGACTGTCCGACAGTGTAGGCAGGCACTTTAGATTTAATCCCCACCCCAGCCTCCCCTACCTTAAGTGCCGGCTTAGCTCTAAAAACCTTCTACCTACCTATATCTACCCTCTACCAGTGTTTCCCGAAGTTCGCAAGTTGGAGTCGCACAAAAGAAATAGTAAGTACATATTTAGAGACGAAATGAAATGTGAACAGACAAAAAAAACATTCTAAATCGTAAAGTTGGTACCTTGCTGTGGTGTTGGCTACCTCTAAAGAAACTAAAATAAAGTCATTTATCGATTTGGCAAAAAGACGTTATTTCCAGCGCCAGCACAAAATTAAAAAAAGCAGGAACACAAAAGGAACACCAAGTTTGTTAATAATAAATTAAAGATTTATTTTATGAGTACCTAGGTATTGTATGAACCAGGAAATAATTAAAAGATGGATAAATTGAGTAAAAAGATGGCTTGTAATAAAAGGAAGACAACGGCCGGGAAAAAGTTTTTTTATTAAGTTATTTAAAAAATATGTCGTGTGACGACAGACTTATGCCCACAGTGCAGTCTGAGGCTCTGTCGAGCCAAGATTTTTTCAAGCACAGATTTTTGACACTTTTCAATGGAGAACTGTCATAAAATCTATGCTTGAGGCGACTCAGACTCAAGCGCTGTTGCGGAATACGGGCCATAGACGGAGAAATATGATGATGATAGAGCTCTACATAATGGGACTAGCTGGTTCACATTGGCTTGGTTGGATAGGGGGTGTTTTGCTTGCCATCAGACTTATATCTATACCTACAGAACTCACAAGTCACCGAAGTCCTTTCACCTATAAATAGCGCGCAGTTTCTGTGTTAATGTTTTTAATAAAAACTCCTTTTATCGTTTGCTATTAAATTTATCGGTGATAATAACAGATGGCGGCTTATGACTCATGCGTCATGAAAACTGGAATACCTAATGTTTTAATATGTAGTACCTACATACACACACACACACATACATATACACTTGGAGGTAGGGGCTGGATGCTTTTGGCAAGCAAAAATCATGTTTCAGACACGACATACAACGTCCTATGTGTGTATTATAACTTATTAGCTACCTCTATATCTACTTAATACATAAGGACCACAGAATAAAATAAAAGTGTGGAAAGGCGATTATGCGCCGCTTGTATGAGAACCGCTGTCGCCACTTTTACATTTCCACGGTTTTATTTAAAATATCACTAAATAAGAGGATTTAAGAAAAAGGAAGGAGGATTTAAAGAAATCATTTCTTTGTCTTTTTTTCGTAAAGTAATTATTGCGCGTAAGGTATTTATCATTGTATGACTAAGTACTGAAAATCTATGGAATTTGTATGGAGAAAGGAGCACGTAGGTACTCGTATATTTTGGCGACACTTTTCCGGTCACTTACCGTCCTACTATCTGTGATATCAGAATCATTAATTGTAAAACTGTGTATCAAAGATCTTAAAAGTAATTTTGTTCCAACAGGCTGGCTACCCATTTCGGGCGTACAATATTGCTATCACTCACAAAATAGTTATCTCAAAATTTACCTAAGCAGGTAGAAGCAGGCAGGTACTTGTACATCTATAGTGTTTTAAATATGGACCTTTATGGAGGACTTTGGTCCTCCATAAAGGTCCATATTTAAAACACTATAACAAAACAAGCCAATAGCAGTGTATTATTTTATTATTTTATGTAGGCTAAGGTTATAATATGAACTCCAAAAGCAGGACGTATTCAGCATTGCTTGATTGTCTTAATAACGGACCAAATAATGGATCGTAACTCGATGACATAAAAGTAACTTAATTGAATCGAAAGGAAATGGTTGAGGAAATTGCCTCTCTCATCTCATCTCAATTGTATAATTGCATTGCAATTAGACTTCAAATTACATCCCCGGTTTTACTTATGGGGCCACCTATATACCTAGTTTTCTACAAAGCACCTTCCCAGAAGGTACAAATTACTGGAGTTAGGTTATACTTTGGCGATAATCGCTCCACCCACTGGCACCCACTCAAATATAGTAAGGGCAAGTTTGGTTCTATAATCACGCTTTACCAATTTCGTCGCCAAACCTGTAGACCTACCACAAGCTCTGTCTGGATCTAGTTTTGAGTCTGTGTGAGTGCTTACCAGTGTATTATACTGTTTGTGTGACGTTTTAACGTAGGATTTATTTAGTCAACATTCACACAGACTCAAAACCAGAGCCAGAGACTGAGCCAGACAGAGCTTGTGGTAGCCCTCCTGACATGAATGTTACCTAACCTATTCGTAAATCATTTTTATTCGTATACGTAAGTACGTTACTACTTAGGTTCTACGTTTGTAGGTTGGTATGTACGGGTTTGTAAGTTAGTATACCTAAAGGTCAACTGTTGGCACATAGTGGTATTTCACGCTAATGTTATAATAAAGTCAGACAGTATACGGAGTGTTCTGAAAATGCCGCTATAGTCAGAGTGCAAAGTTTTGTTTTGTTCTTTTTTCAAATGCACTAAATGCTGGTGATCGTCGGGTCATACAAAAAAGGCCGCAGTTTGCCTGTTCTTCTTGGTTGCGTGGAACTGGCACCTAGACTCACCTAGCTTATAGACATTTTGAATTTGAGTTTGAATTTCTGACGATTTTTTCAGCGCTACCGGGCTTTGAGTAGCCACAAAAATTCTTAGAATGCCCACTAGAGTCATCTAAATATATAAAACTCTTACGTTACTGACTGACAATCAACGCTCAGCCTACACCGTAAGTCCTAGAAGCATAAAACTTGGAGGGTATGTTTCTTTTATAGCATAGGGGTGCACTAAGAAAGGAAATTGGAAAATGATTTCCCAAAGCGGAGAAAAAGAGGAAAAACTTTTAAAAGAAAAATCAACGGGGCGTAACGGTAAAGGGGCGAGCAAAGCCGTGGGCGTCCGCTACTTTACTATATAAAAGGAAAATAAAGGGGTTTTTAAGTCATTTACGAAGTAAATGTTCTACATTGTAAGTGTTTTTTGGATCCCTATCCTAGTCCCTATTATGAAGTATAACTATACCGAACCGATTTTATTATCTTTAATAAACTATATAATAACTGAAGTAAATATATTTATTACTAGATCAAAAAATAATTTCTTAGCTTATAATTTTCTACATTTGCAGAAAAGCTAGATCACCTTGTGTCAAAGTATACCTAAGTATACGTAGTTAAAGGTTCTAGTAGGTATACGCGTTAGCTAAGTCTACCCATTTGAAAGGAAACTATTGTTTAGTGACCTATACCTGATATTTAGTGACTATAATCAAATACTTGTTGTCGTCTGCGGCTTAGATCGTAATTAATCCTGGTAAGTATTTCGATTTATTTCATGTTTTTTCATAGTTACATTTATTTATATAAATAATATAAACTTACAATTAAAAAACATTTACAAAATGTACAAGCTACACAAGAAACAGTTGAGCTATCTACAGACAAACGATCTAGAGATAGTTCAACTGATCCAAATCAGTGACAGTTTTTTATATTTTTTGCAAGTACAAAGTTAGAGAAAAAACATAATAACAAAGGACATGTACCTACCATAGGCGAGCTTAACCTTAAAATGAGTTAAAATCTATAAACTATTTATTCAGTTTTCTTTAGGTTTTTGCAAAGAAAATTGATTAAAATCGGCTCGCTACGCTATCGAAGATTATTTTATAATTATTTTAATGTGTTTTTAAAACGAATTCATACCATAACTTTATGAGAACTTATTATACTTACTTTGAATAACATAATATTAAATTAAATTGCTAGCGACAGAAAACCTATTTTTTTTTATGTAACTAGCTGATGGAACAAGCACATGGCCCACCTGATGTTAAGTAGTAACCATCGCCTATAACAAAGCAATCCCTCGTAGGTCACGCACGTCTGGAACGTGCCCTACGATGCACTGCCCTGCGTCCATCAACTGGAGGCATACTATTATTCAGCCTTACGTGCCAGTAATTTAACTGGCATTCACGTTACACCTTTCAAACCAAAGCACAGCAATGCTGCTTCACGGCAGTAATGAAACGCTGAAGCATGCCTATACTAGTGCCTTGTAGTACCTATATGTATGGGCGCCCACTCACCAAATGGACCGACTATGTCCAGCAGTAAACTTCTTCAAGATGATGATGATGATAGTATGTAAGTGCTCCGTATTTCATAACTATAGTTGCAGCCCGCGCCGGTCACACACAAGGCAATTGATTCAATTGAAGCCGACCCTGGGGTCAGGATGCTCGATGCCAATAGGGGCCCTAACTACATCATTAACTCTTACTTCTCTGCGAGTTGTGGACATGTGCTCGATATGGACTTGCCTCTGACTACGCTCTGAACGCGGGGACAATCAACTTTTGCATCTGCATAAAGTTAAAGTATTTTTTATTTGTTTCGAACAGATTTGACGAGGTATTGTTTGTGTTGACAGTTACAATAGTTCTGACAGTAGCTCAGTGAGCTGTGGAGAGAGCTTTCTATTTCTAGCACAAGCTATTTCACAGTTTCTGTACATAAAGGATAAAATTCAAAACGAGGTTATCCGACAGAGAACTAATGTAGTCGACATAGCTCAAAGGATTAGTAAGCTGAAGTGGCATTGGGCCGGTCATGTTTGTCGTATAGTATAGGATCCCTATATAGAAGAAGGACCTTCACCGAGCTGGTTATTTAATGAAACGTATTTTATATTTAATTAAACATGCCAATAAATATATTCTATATGGGTTGCCTATCAAATTTCAGTCCAGGAAACATTTTTTTTTTTAATTATTAATTAATCATAATTATCCTGGACTGAAATTTGATAGGCAACCCATATAGAATATATTTATTGGCATGTTTAATTATATATAAAATACGTTTCATTAAATAACCAGCTCGGTGAAGGTCCTTCTTCTAGGGATCTTAGACTAGTAGAAGATCAGACAATCGTTGGAGCAAACGAATACTAGAGCGGAGACCGCGTTTAGGTAAGCGTAGTGTAGGACGTCCTCCGGCAAGTAGCGACGATCTAAAAAATGTAGCAGGCAAGCACTGGAGGAGAAGAGCTGAAGACCGGGCTCAGTTGTGCGTCTAGGGAGACCTACGTCCAGCAGTGGACTGATATAAATAGAATGATGATGATTGTTTGTGTTGTACCATAAAGTAAACTAGACACTTTAAATTACTCGCATTTTGCGCACCGAAATCCTTTCACCACAGTGGTTTTCAATAAACAGTGACACGATAAAATAAAGACTCGCATTTTAGTTTTGTGTGAATTGTCCACAATATTTATATTTATTTGGGCGAACCCGCGCGGTTGCAAGTTCCGAAATATGAAAAAATTGCAGTTTTTCAATGATGAAGACCGACTATAGTATAGTATAGAAGGGTATATGTAGGTATAGGTTAAAGATGTATTTTTATGAGAGAAGCACATCTAATGAGCAAGGAAAATTGATTTGTTTCCATGCATCGAATGGCGATTAGTAAATCCATAAATGTAATTAAAAAATACTAAACTTACAAATTACGGAAGGAAGGAGTCAAGCCAAAGTTTCTTTATTTTTTTTTAATAAAAAAATTATAAACATTGCCGTCATAATTTAATTGAATTTAGATTTTGAGCCTCATTGTTATTAAATCTTTAGAAAATAAAAACAGATTTTCGTAAGCATCCTACAGAAAAACGCAAGCAACCCACCATTACTCCGTGGGCTTATAAAAACTTGCGCGAAATTCGCCAGATTAATTCAAAAAACTGCGGGAAAAAATGTCCCTAACATTTTTTCTTCACTTTCTCGAGTAGGTATAACAATTTCCTTCAGACTTGCCGGAGGGTGAATTCACCGTACGTAGGTAGATATACTTACTAACTTACAAACTCACGTAAAATTGTACAGTTACTTATAAAAGGGAATCAAATAAAATTCTTTTAAATAATAATGAAATAAAAAATAGGCAAGACACACAAATACTTTACTAATTTCATATCAATTAATTTATAATAAGAGATAACTCGGATACGAAGAGTAAAAAATATTTGCCATTTTGATATCGGAGACTACGCAAATAAATAACGATTTATTTATTTGGTTCTTTTCTGGTACTCTATAGAATAATCGTATAAGTAAGAGGTGGAACACGTCACGTTACGTTTATTTTAAGATCTTACAAAAAAAGTAATTTCAAGAACGTCCGAGAAAAAGCTCTAGAATCAAGGAAGGCGTTCAATTCGTGCACGCAGAGGGTGGCAACCTCCCTGTCTAACGAGGGGTGGTAGGTGGGGCCACCCCCTGACCCAAAAAAAGCGTGCGTACCGCCTTATGAGGTAAAGTTGTGGTTGTACTGACAGCGAGTGACGAGTGACGAGTGACGGACTGGACGCCGAGTTTCTTGTGGTGGTGTACTAAGATGGATTCATATTTAAATTGACTGCTTTGTAAATTAAAAATAAATGTCACAGTCAAAAAGTACCTACTTGCCTAGTCAAGTCGTGAAATAACAAAAAAATAAATGTAATAACCAAAATCTGCTCTAAAAACTACAGTACTTAGATCGCTCGGTTTTTGTTTTTTTTTCAATAGAACGAATAACTACTATAAATTTACCACCCTAGACTCTCGCGGATATCATTCAGGCGATAAATGAACCGATGGCATTTTATGAAACGGCTAGGCAGTTAATTCAATGGTGGTTTTTAGGGTTCCGTAGCCAAATGGCAAAAACGGAACCCTTATAGATTCGTCATGTCTGTCTGTCTGTTTGTCTGTCTGTCCGTACGTATGTCACAGCCATTTTTCTCCGAAACCGTAAGAGCTAGACTGATGAAACTTGGCGAGTAGATGTATTCTGTGAACCTTGAAACTGAAACTCAAAAATTTTTTTTTCATCGAACCCATACGTGTGGGATCTATGAATAGATCTTTAAAAATGATGTTGAGGTTTCTAATATCGTTTTTTTCTAAACTGAATAGTTTGCGCGAGAAACACTTCCAAAGTGGAAAAAAGTTGGTCCCCCCCCCCTCTAACTTCTAATGGTAAGAGAATGATAAAACTAAAAAAAAAATATGTTGTACATTACTATGCAAACTTCCAACTATATTTGGTTTGAACGAAATCTAGTCAGTAGTTTTTTTTTTATACGTCATAAACCGTAAACCGCAATTTACCTTTCGACGAACTACAAGAACCTTATTTTGTTACATCAAGTAACATAATATAAAGGTTTTTGTAGTTCGTCGTGCTACGGAACCCTTCATGGGCGAGTGCGACTCGCACTTGGCTGCTTTTTTACTATTTGGCTCCGACATAAATTAAAAAAACCTTATACTCTAACAAAAACAATTTTGTACATTTTGGAAATCGCTGAGAGTATCACCGCCGCTCTACGATTGGTTACGATAGTGCACAATATCAACAGAGTTTTTTTTTATCTAATGGAATCACTTTGTGGTATCCGTTGAAGGTTGGAGGGAAATGAAAACAAGTGGATAAGTTGGTTTATTTTATGTTGAAGTGACTTGCGGATCAACTGTTGCTTTTTTTTTGTTTTGTTTGAAAGTTTGCCTAGGACCCAGTAGGATTTGAATACTTATGCATAAAAAGAAAAATAGCCTAAATTAAAAAATATAAAGCAATACAATTACAAATAAAATCAAAAAATATTTATTTTATGCCACAACTAATATCACACAAGAATGTTTAACAAGAAACAAATCAAAATTAAATCATGTATAATCTAACCCCTTTATGCATGTATTTAATATAATATTTTATGTAAAGCGGAGAAAAACTAAGTACTTAGGTAGATTGGAACACAATGATTTGATTTCTATTGTGATTTAGGTACATTGTTTTTTTTATTTTGGTTTAAATAATTACAAAATAGTTAAGTAGGTATGCACGGTAAAAGAGCAATGTTTAAAAATACTAACTAAACTATATAGTTGGTATTTACTTCATGAAATGTTGTTTTTAGCTTAGGTATTGCTATAGTTTGGTCCAAGGCTTAGAATCTCTGAGTCACGTCGCATCTAACAGGATTAGTACGTGACGGATAAACGCCAGCAGTGTGCACGCGACTTTACTCCTTAATTAATTTGTTCCCTTTGTTTTATTCCTGAAAGGACTATAATTAAGATTGATGCTAATAGTTCTTTGTTTGTAAGTACGAGCGTGTTCAATATTTCATAATTATGCTGGAACAATACATTTTTACGTAGCACTTTCTTTCACGATAGTACTCCGTTTTAATTATTTTGTATACTATTGCGTCAAAGCTTTAAAGCTTATTAAGTCCAGTACTAGTTAAAACTAGTTTTAAACCTCCTTACTTAGCCGGGTCGGGTAAAAATAATTAGCGCTAAGTACGAAGCTTTTTATTTAATGCAAAACTGTTAATACTTTCCTACGAACATGTCAAAATTTCTCAAATTATATTGCACTGAAGTTTTTACATTAGTGACGTCACGCCAACCAAAAACACGCCCCGAATGCGACCCTGGACGACCTTTTTGTAGGTCAAAACACGACATGCAAAATTGAATCATATGTTTTCAGCAATACGTGTTACATTCAACTGTTGCGTCATTTTATGTGTTACATCATTGCGATCGCTACAGGCGGTCTACTGCTTTTATCACTGCGTAGGGGTTTTCAGTGTGAAGGCTGCTTTATGAGGCTGGGATAAGGTTCACTGGGTACAAGCAAATCATATTAAAAAACCAGGCTCACAAGAATGCCAGGAATGGAAAGAAAATATATTTTTCACAAGATATTTATAGCTTAAGACCGCAAAGGTTCTTTTTCTAAGATGGCATCTGTCCAATTAGTAAATTTTGCTAATGTCCAGTAAGGGATCAACGAATTACATAAATGTCGGGGCAGCAAGAAAAAAGTCCATGCCAGGTACCTAGACTGTGCCATATTGAAGGTGCCACCGAATAAAATACCTGAATTCATGATAAACGCTTTTTGGCGCGTCAAAGGGGCTATAAAGGAGAAGAAGAAGGTGCATGCCACCGATGGGATAAGAAACCAGCAAGGAGTTTCAGAGTCTCACACAACAAACGGAAAAAAAAAATTGCATACCATTTTATGCGTTCTAAGTTTGAAAGTTTCTTTTTGATAGCACTTTTTTATTTGCGACGTAATATCCTTTTTAGTGGAACCTTTGTGCTAGCACTGCCACGCCATCTGTGTCGTGGTTCGTCTGCATTTGGCTGGGACCGGAAACGGATGTCATTTATAATGTGAGACTTATCTTATGGGAAAACTAGCTCTGACCCGCGGCGTTGCTTGTAATAAATATGCATGACTCGCGTATCCGTGTTTTACAGCTGTTATATATTTACCTGTAGCGAGCATGTATAAATAAGTTAATAGTACATTGTGGTACTAGTATGTAAAATTGGTATCCATAACACAATGAGTTATAGCAATGAAAAAGCCACAGTTTGATAATGGTTGTCATTCTGTGCCTATTTGCAGTGACCATAGAGCCACTTTATAAGCAAGTGTGTTGAAAAATATAAAAAGTGCGGTTTTAAGAAGGTTTTTTTTTAAACTATTAGCTGATGTAACAAGCATATGACCTACCTGATGTTAAGCGGTAACCATCGCCTATAACAAAGCTTTGCCTCGTAGGTCACGCACGTCTACCAACTGAGCTGAGAGATCAGTCAAGTATAAATATCTACCAGTGAAGTTCCAGCGTCGTCCCTACTAGTTATGGGTTTCAAAGTGGGACACAGCACAGAAACCGGGACGTTTGGCCCCACGACTGAGCCAGTAATGAGCGATTACCTTGCCTCACACTTAACCTAGATCGCATTCACGAGCGATGCATCATTACTGTAATTATTACTACAGCTACATGTTACAAAAAGCAGCCAAGTGCGAGTCGGACTCGCCCATGAAGGGTTCCGTAGCATCAAGTAACATAATATATAAAGGTTCTTGTAGTTCGTCGAAAGGTAAATTGCGGTTTACGGTTTATGACGTATAAAAAAAAAACTACTGACTAGATTTCGTTCAAACCAAATATAGTTGGAAGTTTGCATAGTAATGTACAACATGTTTTTTTTTTAGTTTTATCATTCTCTTACCATTAGAAGTTAGAGGGGGGGGGGACCAACTTTTTTCCACTTTGGAAGTGTTTCTCGCGCAAACTATTCAGTTTAGAAAAAAACGATATTAGAAACCTCTACATCATTTTTGAAGACCTATTCATAGATACCCCACACGTATGGGTTCGTTGAAAAAATTTTTTTTGAGTTTCAGTTTGAAGTATGGGGACCCCCAAAATTTATAGTTTTTTTTCTATTTTTGTGTAAAAATCTTAATGCGGTTTACAGAATACATCTACTCGCCAAGTTTCATCAGTGTAGCTCTTATGGTTTCGGAGAAAAATGGCTGTGACACGGTCGGACAGACAGACAGACAGACAGACAGACAGACAGACAGACAGACATGACGAATCTATAAGGGTTCCGTTTTTGCCATTTGGCTACGGAACCCTAAAAACGATAACCCAGCTCATACACTTTATGGAGTTTTTATTATTTAGCATTTTACAACTAGAAACGAAATAAGGTAAACTATGTAAATGAATCCCATGAAAAATGGTTACGGAACAGTGGAAAATATGGAATGTATAAAAAAAATACTTATTTTCAAATTGTTGCTTCTAAAACGAACTCCAATAAAGTTAACTAAACATGGCTTCAATTGAACCTAGCGTCTGGGTAGGCTAGGTTTTTAATAAAAAAATCGGTTGAAATTACTTGGAATTAAAAGGTTCGATTATTTAAAAAGTCTAGCCTTTATATTCAAAACCGTTTGACTCGTAAAACTAAAATCCTTACTAGAAGATGCTAGAAGTATCCAGTAGTATCCACTAAATGCAGGCGTTGCTTTTGTTGAAATAACATTATTTCGATCTCTGTTATAAGTGAAAACAGAAGCGATCTAACGTCCGCATTGTTTGTTTAGATCCTTTATTGCTTTGCAATGAATTCCAACGATACACAACAGGGAGCACAATAATAAGGTATTTGCACAGTATTGGTTCACTCAGCGACAAAAGAATGACAATTTCAGATATTAAAATTTTACGCCCATTTTCTCTATGTTCAGCAACTACAATGAAAACTTCTGTTAGCTAAAAATGAGAAAAGTAACTTCTTATTGAAATCAAGCGTCAACAAGGAGTAATAAGGGACAATTAATAAAAAAAGCGTAGGTACTATACTCTAGTTAGCTATATGAATGATAAAACTGCGTGGCCCGATGTCCCGGTCACTCTACCCATAGAAAGCTAACATGTCAATTTGCAATGTCTGTACCTACTATTTCGTATCTTATTTTTATATAAGCTGTAGATACTATAGTATAACATTGAAGCGTAGCGTGTGCTGTCTTTGAAACTTTTGCTTTTGTATTATTGCATTGCATACGTCGGACTAAGTGAAGTGGCACCACACTGGAACTTCACTGCT
Source organism: Thera obeliscata (assembly GCA_947578465.1). Taxonomy (NCBI): domain Eukaryota; kingdom Metazoa; phylum Arthropoda; class Insecta; order Lepidoptera; family Geometridae; genus Thera; species Thera obeliscata. Next base: position 24,581,790 of record OX387917.1, read on the forward strand.
ATTATTTTAGACTATTTTTGATTTGTAAAAGGATCATATAAAAAAACGGTAGGAACCGAGACGTAGTTTGTTGCCTGTTCTTCTACGCTTGGTCGCGTGGAACTGGCACCTAGACTCACCTAGCTTTAAGACGTTTCAAAGTGATTCTTGCATCGTACTGAATAAAAAATTTTTGAGTTTGAGTTTTCAATAAGGTAGTTGCACAGTATTAGTACACTCAGCGACAAAAAAATATAATTTCAGTTATTCAATAAGTACCCGTTTTCTCTAGATTTTACGAGAAAAAGAGAGCTACGGTTTGCGAAAAATACCAACCTAACCAAGAATCGTGGAAAATCAGTGAAAACCCTTCAACCGCATTTATCAGCATGGAGCTGCACTTTGGGGACGCTGGCCGGCATTGGCACTAAACCTGCCACAAAAGTGCGACAGATTTATTTCAAAGTCGGGGTCACTGCTAGGATTCGAAAGTAGTTGGGGTCACCATAAAACCAACAGTTTGACAAGAGAGAGTAAATCTTTCGTCTCAAGTTTTTTTCTTCTTATTTACGAGCAACGCTCTTGTTGGCGTAATGTATGCATTTTTCTCCAGGTATTTCTTTTGAAGACAACCTCCTTGACCTCCTTATTTACACGACATGACAGCGATCTTTGCTTTTATTTGGCTCATGTAGCTTATCCTTGGTCTTCCTCTTCCTCTCTTTCCTTCTACCTTTAATAAGTTTTTTTAGGTTACCTATTTATTTAAAATACATATCTTTCTACTGTTTTTTGTGCCTATTAACCCAATTATTTATGATTATTGGTTGAGCAATTCTTCAGTATGAAAGATAAGAGCACTGCATATATTTTGCTCACTAAAGTTGTAGAATATGTAACATCGAGAGCGCTTCGCATTTCCTGCAAACCCTAGACTGGAAAAATAACATTCCTTATTTAAAACATTTTGTAAAACATGAAACCTCCATTGTAATAGGAACTGTTGAAGCTCGCGCGCGGGGTCGATGACCGCGCCAGCAACGTGCGTCTCCATTCCACGTCACGTCATGTCGAGGTCGAGGTGAGATGCGGAAGGAACGTATTATTTTTATTAAAAAAATAATGTTATTTTATTGACTATTTGGTTTGCAGATGTT